>CM060123.1:32200844-32875844 GCA_030522415.1 Channallabes apus | reverse complement strand
TCCTGTTGTGTGTGTGTGTGTGTGTGTGTGTGTGTGTATGTATACAAACCTCATTATTTCATCAGTTAATGATTGGATCTAGTTCTTTCTGCCATATACCACCATTTCCATACAGTTTAAAATAGAACCCTGAACCATTCTTTTGCTGTTTGGCTCTAGACTGGGACGTAACACCATATTTAAGTGACCACTTTGATTTTCAAGCACAAGAAAGACAACAGCTTTATTATGCAAAGGTGTTCCTTCAGTTAAAAACAACTAGTTTGAGATTTATATCTGCTCATCTTTTTTTAACTACGCTAGAATGCCTCATCCCCCCCCCCCCCCCCCCCCCCGCTGTTAAAAAAAATAAAAAAGTAACTCGGTAACTTTTACTCTGAGTAAATTTTTTAATGAGCTACTTTTTACTTTTACTTGAGTAGATTTTTATAATGGTAACTTTATTTGTACTTAAGTAAAATTTCACTGAAGTAACAGTACTTGTACTTGAGTACAACATTTTATTACTCTTTCCACCTCTGGGTAAATTACTGTTTAAAGAATGCATGGCTGTCTTATTTATATACTTTATGTGCCTTGGTGGCCCGAAGTCAAAAAATAAGATCTCACATGCATTTACATTAAACCATTCTTCCACACTAAATACTTCTTATCCTCTGTAGGGCCATGAGGCACACACACAGTCACACACTACAGGCAACCTAAAAAACCCCAAACAGCCTACACCACATGTCTTTAGACAGTTCCTGAAGGAAACCCACCAAGCATGAGTAAAACAGGCAAATACAACACACTCCTTAACCTGGAAGTGTGAGGTGTCAAACTCCATTGGCTATGGCTTTCAAGAGATATTACTGCAGTTGTCATATTATGTCTGATTATTAAGCAATTTAGGGAAACATGTGATAATACTGTATGCCCTTTCACAATCATTTTTAAGACCATAAGCAATTAATATTGATGAAAAAAAGGTCTCAATTGGTTTTAGTATACTCTATAGTGTATGCAGAGACCTGACCATCACATTTATAATAATAATTATAATTAATGTATAGCCATAAATAAATAACTGTTTTTGAATAAATATTTTTGATTGCTCTGATGTTCGTCCTTCTTGAGCATATCTTCTTTCTGTTTCAATCCTAATTAATGGAATTGAATGCATTTTTTGTAAGGTTTCTTGGTCCAAGTTGCACCCTAATGTTCACGCTACAGACTCCAGGTGAACATGTCCTAGTTTCTTCTGCTCATGGAGAACTGGATGAAAAGATGTGGAATTTCTTTTTGTGGAGTCATTTGTTTTACTTTCATTTTAGTCATTTGTTGTAAAGTATTTTCTCTTTCTGCCACTCTCTCACGCTCATCCTGCTAGTCCTGCTGCTATGGTAACACACAGAGAAAATATAACCCTGGTACGTCCTGGTGTGACAGCACCACACGAGCGCCATATGGTGCCTTACAGGAGACTGCCTCTAAGAGTATTTGGGAAACTGTGAGTATGCACAATTATGATTTAATTTAATAAAACAAAATTTAATATGAGATCTTGTGATGTACAACCTTGTTCGGGAAAATCATGTTTCCCAGTTTGAATAAATCACGTTAAGAGTCCTAGATTAATCTATTGACATTGATCCTGTCTTGTATTTTACAGATTAATGATTAAAAGCTCCAACTTGCATATTCATTAAGGCAAATTTGCATGCATTATGACACAACATGGTCAAGGTTAATAACAGGTTAACCAACAATGATAAATGAACAAATGCTTACATCTGTAAAGAAAATATCACACTACAGCAGTACTGCAGTTAAAAGGCTACAGATACAGGAGACTTATATAGAACATCATTTTACATATAAATATCAGAATTAGTCTTAAACATTTGTTATTAGATTGTTTGATTTGGGATAGCCTGCAATATGCCTCATCGCACCATAAAGGTTACCACGGGGTCACTGTCTCAGCATTGCGCTTCAGTGGTATTCGTGCCTGAATTGTATTTTGTGTGGTGTGTGGTGAATATTAGCGCATGTTGAACCCGTCATGACATGCCTAAAGAAGGTCGTCCAGACAGGCACAGGGCTGTTTAGCCTACATACTCTCACGCAGGAGGGCCTGTTGCATGAAACGCTGAACGACTCCGTTAAGGTGTGACACAGACACAGATACTGCATTTAAAAAAAATCTTTCCGACCTTCAGGTGCTGGGAGGATGTGAGCTGACCTGCCCAGCTCAGAGAGAAGACAGACAAAGTGAACCTATTCAGGCAACTATTAAAGTTAAGGAAATTATTGTGTTAAGTTCAAAGGCTGAAACCGGAAATGTTTAGCTGAGGTTTCCCAGAAGTTGGGGTGAACTTGCATGTCAACACTGTTTGTTTCTGGATTATGGTCCAGTGGTGAAGAAAAGTTTACTTGACTAAAAGTAAATATACCTTGATTATAAAATATGCCTCTGGGCAAAAGTGGAAGTCTATGTGTGCATTACGTAGGCCTAAATGTTTAAATTCACAAAACCTGTTTATTTCATTGCCAATCATTTATTTTGATGGTCTGGTGAAAGCGATCACGTGTCTTCATTACGTAGGTACTACATTCTTCTACTAAGTAATGCCACTGCAGTAGCTACAACAGAAACTAATGTTTCCTTGATAACTTTATTTAATGAATAAAATTATTAATTCACAAACTTATACATGTTGACAGTTAACTTGTATTTATTTATTGTATTTTTGGGCATTCATTTGGCTTTTTTCCTTTTTTTAAATACAGTATTTAATTAAATTAACATCAGGTTAGAAAGCTGAAACAATTTTCATTCTTAGTTGTTAGAGCACAGCAAGTCTAGCAAAGTTGAGTGCTTAATGATAAATCAGCTTACGGTCATTAAAGCACAAAGCTAAGACCTGAAACTAGTAAGAAGGTTACAGACAGTGACAGTCACGGAGTCTTACAGCATTATGATGTGGATGTGTGGTCAATGAGATCATGAAGATTTGATTTACCCTGAGCCCAAACTGTTTGTGTAGGAGTGATAAACAGACATCAGTCACGTCAAAACTCTTGGCAACGGCATAAAGACTCTCCATTAAAGCAAACAGAAAGTGTGAGATGACAAAAAGTTAAAAACAAAACAAGGCAAAAAAGCAGTTATGATACAAATCTGTTGCTCCTCTCACAGTAGGTTGTTGTAGTAGTACTACTGTATTTTGCCCTGAAAATAATGTAGTACTTGTGGCGCAGTGGTAAACTGCTCGCCCTATCATCCGGAGATCGCTGGTTCGGTTCCCGGGTGAGGCTGTAACTTCTCGCAGCCGGAGGTCTAGAACTCCGCCGAGGGCGTTTTTTTTTAAGTAATAAACCGATATCATGTCATGGAAACATTGCAAATACTGTACGTTAACTATGTTTCAAAACAACATTTATTTTTTTATATACTGTAGGATAAATAACAAAATATTTTATAATATATTTTGTGTGTTATTCCAGGAAGGTCAGAAAAGTTCACCGGCCTGCTAGACTACATTGCTCATATTGTGATTTGTTCAGTATGAAAAGTATATCTTTATATTCAATTCCATTTCTATAAGTACAGAGATATATAAATACTCACTCAGTGCCATGTGTGCCAAGTTTGTAAACCTGAGAAATATTTAAGCACTGCATGTAAAAGTATCATTACAATGAAAGTAAAACGATGTGTGAAATATAGCGAATATCAATAATGATTTAAAACTGAATTCAGACATACTGTACACTGTTAGCCCAAGATCTTTACTTACCAATCAAATTAATTAAATATAACTTAACTTATTAAAAGTAGTTTAATTGTTTTACTTACCCAGTCTTTGTGTTTTGTAAGTTAATCAATTAGTGTACTATTATGTTAAATTTTTTTTAGGGTTGTTCCGATTCCGATACTGGTATCGGAAATGCTGCCGATACCACAAAAAAATCTGGCATCGGAATCGGCGAGTATTTGAGTCCACGTACCGATCCGATACCATTTTCCTAAACATAACCTATTTAGCTTACTTACAGAGTGTCACGGCATGCGTCTGTGATGGGCGTGCATCCAAATTGATATCGCTCCTCGCTCACTAGTTAGGCGGCCTCCCCCCCCCCCTTTAGGTATGTGAAGGATCAGGGCCGCAGAATCAGGCAACGGCCCATGAGCTATCGGCGCTAATGATCCCGGCGCTGTAAAACACAGCGGGGAGTGTAGCTCGGGGTCTCACTGTCGGGAAACTGGACTTTGCGACGCGGTGGATTTTATGAGAGACAGTGGCACAAGAACGGGGCGATGTGATGCGGCCCAAAGACGAGCTGCGCGAGCTCCCGCGGCACCTTCACCTTCCCGCAGCACCTTCACTTTCGCATCCCTGCCGCCGAAGTGGAAAAGACCGCATAGAGCCTTTAACCATTTCCTTCCCCATTTTTCTAAATAAATTACCCTTTTTCCTGTAAGACCTCGCCTCCTGTCCGTGTTTCATGGTGTCACCTGTGCACTTAGGGTCGAACCCGTTACACAGGGCTAGTAGTATTTTACTAGAAATGCTATATATATATATATATACAGATACACACCCAGGTATCGGATCGGTACTCTGTATCGGCCGATACCCTGAACCCAAGTATCGGAATCGGTATCGGGAGGGAAAAATGGTATCGGAAAATCTCTACTTTTTTTTTGCACTGGCCAGGAAGTTCATTTGATGGACAAAAGCAATACTAAAAAGAAAAGAAAAAAACCTTCAGGCTTTAGGCTAGTGTAGTTGAAAAGTACTGTCAAAGTAAATATCAAGTCATAATTTTTGATCCTGGTTAAGAAATAAAATATTAAAAGAGAAAAACTGCACACTGATGGTTTTTATACCATTTTCAGATTTTTCAGAATTTGGTTTATATTTTTGTAAGTTTATATTGAGCAATAATGCAAACAGTGTTGTGTTGCTGTGATATTATTAAGAGCACTGTCTGTTGCATTGCTAATAGTAAACTAAAATACAAATAACAGCACCATCAGCTTGGTAGGTCTTGGGGTTATTAAACAGAACGTTGGGGCTCATGGCAGGTTCTTGTGCCATAATAAATATAAAATAAAATGGGTTCTTCTGAAAAAAAAAATCATTATTGTTACATAAAGTGATTGTTGCTTTAATAGTAAATTTGCGTGTGAACGTTAAATTGAATGATAAAAAACACAATTTGATTTTACAGTTGCATTTACGCTGATTCTACTAAAACAGCAATGTTTATTAAGCATTAATTAAAACCTTTTATGAAATGAGGTGCCTAAAGTTATTTAAGCACAATTATCTGTCAGCGCAATCATTCACACATTATTGCTTACCATGTTGTTTAGTGAGAAATTATGAATATTTATGTGTTAGTATTATTCACAAATTCAGAGACACTGCAAAACCTGTGCCATGGACATTTAGAACATAGAAATGTAAAATGCAAGAGAAATACAGTTCAACAAAAATTCATTTGTTTTAATAAAGGTTACTGTTGGGTCAAAAATGTCTAAGCTAAGGACAGTAATACAGTATACTGTAAAAAATAAATTGTAAATTTTATGGTAAAAAAAACGGCAGTTGTGGTTGCCAGAATCCTACGGTAGCACCGTTATTGCACTGTAAAAAAAAATAAACAGTAAATTTTACGGTAAAAAAACGGCAGCTGTGTTGCCAGATGTTTACCATGAAAAATACGGTAGCAATGTTTTTGGTTGTACGGGATTGCACTCATTATACATGTATATTTTACAGATTTGAATTGTTTTTTTTTACGGTTTATAAGTGTTTGATTAACATGTTTATGTTGTTATAAAAACCTGCACTGGGGTGTTAAATATGTTCATGTATTCTGTAATAGGTTTGGCACAAGTGGGGCAACAACAAACACGGACATGTAGCGAGGTCTTACGGAAAAGGGGTTATTTTACTTAGGGAAGGAAAGGGTTAAAGGAGGGAGGAAGGAAAAAGGGAAGGAAAGGTGTGCACAGGCATGCGGGCACAGGCTGGTGAGCAGTGGCGGCGGGCGAAGTGGCGCGTGCTAGCGGCTGTTCTTGCCATAGTGATCAAAGGGCGGAATACCATTCACGGCTTTGAAGTCCTTTGTTAATGTAAATTAGACGGCTATAAACCGTAGAAAAAAACTATTAAAATCCTTAAAATATACAGTATAATGAGTGCAGTCCCGTACAACCAATAATGTTGCTACCGTGTTAATTTCTGTAAATTTCTGGCAACCACAGCTGCCAGTTGTTTACCGTAAAAATTTACGTTTTATTTTTTACAAAGCAGATATTATTCTGATTTTTAAACTCCATCAACAAAGATTTAGTAAAATATAAACTGGTGCTTCATTATATAAGTAACAAATACCTTCTCTGAAGGTTTACCTGTATACGTTACATCCATAATGCATAATGTCATATCCATAATGCTTAAACTGACAAAATAATGTTTTCCTTTTTATAAATACAATATATAGTAGATTTTACTGCAATAAACCATATTTTCATATGTTTTTAACTGTTAAATTTAAGTAAGTCTGTAAAACTAATTACAGTTTTTCACTGTAAATTCTACGGTTATCTCAATTTTTGTGAAATATGGTTTTACTCTGTAGCATGTATACGGTATTTTACTGTTAAAATGACAGGAATTTTTTACAGTGTACCTGAAACCTTTAATGCTAAATACAGAAGAACTGGAGAAATTAATACCCTTTACAGACACTAATATTGGACCACCTTTTGCTTTGATTATGGCTTATGCAATGTCACAACATTTGTTCCTGTCTAAGTCGTATTAATTTCTCTTGTATTGATGACAGGAGAATCGGACAGCTGTATAAAGCTTTTCCCAGGAAATCCCAAAGATTCTCAATGAGGTTAAGGTCTGGACTCTGTAGTAGCCAATCCATGTGTAAAAATGTTGTCTCATTCACCCTAAACCACTATTTCACAATAGAAGCCCAATGAATCCTGGTATCGTCATCTTGGAATATACCATACTTGGAATGTACCATCATCATCTACCTACCACCCGGCACATATACTCCTCACCCTGGGGAGGATTATACATCGCCGGAGTTTATGTATACTTCTCACTCTAGGGATATATCTGGCGTTTGTGCCAGTTACTTATAGAGTCGGATTGCCAGCTCAACGCCTGATTGTGTCTGAGCACATTGGGGTGAAAGACCTTAATCAAAGGCGATGGCAGCCCGGTGGTGTCAGGGCTCAAACCAGTGACCTCTTGATCAGCAGTCCAACACCTTAACCAGCGAGCTACCTCTGCTCACGCCGAAGTCAACAGGGAAGAAAAAAACCACTGATGTGAAAAACCTGGTCATTCCGAAGCATCTCCAGATCATAACACTGCCCCCACAGGCTTGTACAGTAGGCACGGGGTAAATATGGACTCATCAGACACGATCTTTTTCCAATGCCACACAGTCCCTTCTTTATGTTCAGGCTATATTTCCTAATATTTTTCTTGAAGAGTTTGGGTCACCACTATCCTTCCAGGATTAATAAATCATTACTGTACTAATTGGTTATTAGGAGCTGAGGGCACTGGATTTCCGAGATGATTCTAATTTATATTGAAATGTCATTTATATCTGTTTGGCTAAGGATGCTAGTTAGACTGGAAGCTCTACTTCCTGCATAAAAAGAATTATTCCAATAATAATAATAATAATAATAATAATAATAATAATAATAATTATATGACCCAGCAAATCTGGTAAATGTGGCAGCATTTCCACTATTATCCCTTCCATTTCTCCATATCCTCACTCACTCCTCATCTGCCTCATCCTCACCTGGCCTCAACCCCTTTTCTGGCAGCAGTCCATATCCAGTGAGGAAGCCCTCCACGTCTGTAGGAAAGAACTCATCATTAAAGTGCTGTGTGATAGCTAAGAAGTTGCCCAGCATCTCTCCAGCTTTATAGACCAGCACAGCAGGTAGAACGTTGTCAGAGAACTGTTCTCCTGCACCGGAGACGGCTGTGTTGATGCGGCAGAACTTGACACTGGGGTACTCCGCAGCCAGGCAGTCCAGGCACTTGTCTAGCACCTCACAGTCCTTGACACCGGCTTTGTAGATGTGCACAACCACTAATGTAAGCTGGTGCTCCTTTTCAATTACTTCAAGAAATGCCTCACCACTCTCCAGTTCGTGTACACCATTGAATCTAGGTCCAAAGCTGAGTCGTTCATGCATCTCCTGCATGCATTTCTTACGGTATTTGCGCAGACATTGTTCATCATCCTCTTTGAGCAGCTTGTACTCCTGGGTGCTCATCTAAAAGGATACAAATGAACAGAAGGGTTCGGGAGATGGCCAAGTTAAATTATCAAAAGTATAACAGATGAAAATGAGGCTGAGATACACTATACTGTACTGTCATAAGTACATGGACACATGACCATTACATCCATATGTGGTTCTTCCCCAAACTGTTGCCACAGAGTCTGAAACAGACAATTTAACATTTTCCCTTCATAGGAACTAAAAGCCCCAAACTCTTATCCAGCAAGATAATGCCATGTGCACAAAGCCAGCTCCATGAAGACAATGTGTGTTAAGGTCAAAGTAGAAGTCTGTGCAAATGTCCTGCACAGACCTCAGACCTCAACCTCTGGAACAGGAACACTGACTGAACCTCAGGCTTTATCATCCAACAGCAGTGCCTGATCTCATAGCCACATTCCAAAGTGAAAAACCTTTACAGAAGTGTGAAGCTTATTATAACAGCAAAGGGGCAATAAATCTGGAATGAGACGTTCAACCACCACATATGGGTGTGATGGTTAGGTTTCCACATACATTTGGCCAAATGGTGTACCTATCAAACTTGAAGTACGGTACCTAAATTGTTTGACATTTATGCAAGCAGACAGATGAAAATATAATGTTTTTTAAAAATTATTTTATAGGACACAAACAACCTTTGTTACATGTTGTTTCAAATAATTAAAGGAAAACTGCCTCTTTTCCCAAGTCGTATCTCATTACTTTCCACAAAGCCCATTTTTATATATTTTGTTGCAGTAAGAGAGTGTCGAATGTGAGTGCGTACCCTGTGACTTGAGTTACCCGCGGACTCATCGTTGAACTTGTGCTGGGAGGACATCTGCTTCAGCAGCTCCCTCTTGTTAGGAGGGAGGGACTCCTGATCCAAGCTCTCCAGCTTAAACTTCCGCCAGTCATTAATTACACCCTTTGGTCCTGGTAATAAATCATCATGTGTCACATTACTTTAGAGAAAATCACATAGTGTGTCTTATATCTGTATTTCATTTGTTTGGAACTTGTTAACTGTTAAATCTGAATAAAGGATTTATATTAGGTTCCATTCCTACACCTTACATGCAGGTTGAATGGCTTTGTCTTCTTTAAAAATACTATTGATTTTAGAATATCACAAAAATCACTTTGTAACTAACAGAATTAATAATGATCTCACTTGGGAACCAATGCATAGATTTAATAGTAGGTTAAAGCAACTCATGACAAGCTCTCAAATCTAGTAAGACATTTCTGGCTTTTGGCAGATGGCTTCATCCCAAATGATTTACAGAAATAAAATGTATATTTTACATTTATCTCATTTACCTGTGTGAGTTACAGCCACCTCCTCCTCAACTAATCCTCTGCCAGACATCTTGTTTTCTACAGACAGCACATAATATTTTGTAAAATGCCTATATGCAGAAAATATGCACAAGCATTTAGCAAGCCATTAGAAAAAAAAACAGATGCTGGTTACTTTTCCCTTGGATAACTGGATTGCTGGAGGATTATTAACTGTATACATAGTCGTACCCAAACATGACGTAACTTTGAGCTCTAATATTAAAGTAGACTTCACCATCTATAATCACTATGTGACTGCTTCTCTCAGAGGAAAGTACATCAGCGAGGTTAAAGGATTATTCCTTTATCCAATTTGTCAGCTTGGTTGGCTCTTAGCATTGGTTTTAATTAGTTTACTATTTTGTTCAAAGTTTGTTTACAAAATAGTTGCCAGTTGTACGTCTGTTACTACTAATGCTATTCACATTATTACAATTCCATATGTAGATATAGTCATCTCCATGCATTCTGATGATGATGAAAACTCTGTGCAGATGGTGTCCTTCAGTCGATCTATACAGGTTTGCACATGAGGCACCGGTGTAACATCTCCACTGATGTCCAAATCCAGACCTGATGTCAGGAAGTTAAAGCTTTCCAATTTTTCATCCACTTTTTGAACAATAGAAAAATACATTTTGGTTTAGTTTGGAAGGTTTTCACTTTTTGCATTTATTAGAACTCAGTCTTTCGATTTTACCTTTATGACATTGGAGAACGCCAAATCAGTCTCAGAAAAAAATTCTGTCTGTCTGTCCTTTTAATAAAACTTTTGCAGTAGACATCTGCCTGACGTTTAACCTGCACCATAAGGGAAATCAAAATGCTGAGAAAAAGTGATGTTATAAACAGTTATTAGGATTTAATAATCTACATTAAAATAAGCTACTAATAAGCTATTAGCTCAATGTAAACAAACATTACCAATAGATATTAATTAGAAAAGCTAAACTGAATATTTCTATTGGACTTACTTAATATTTTCATTGCTGAAATAGCAGTGCTGTAGTGGTATAAGTTCATTTGAATTATTTTTGTTTGAGACAAAACCTCATTTTTATCTACTTTTTCAATCTCTGTGATTCACTTTTCACTATTTCTACAAACTCTTTTCCCATCAATGACGGGTACTAACACTAGTAACATACATAATCTTCTTTAAGATCTGATCAATTCACTCACCAGATTACTTTCATTAAAAAACAATCAACAGTTCTGAATCCATAATGATGAATTATAATCATTAGATAACGTTAATGGTATGTTTCCATGTCAGTTATAAAAATTCTAATAATTTAAGCTGCTGGTTTGGGGCCGCACAATATCTTTGAAAAGCTGTTCAATCCTTTCTGCTCAGTTTAATTCAGACGCTAGATTTAAGAACTAGCTGTTCCTGGGGATCACTAGGATTGAGCACAAACTGTAAATCTTTAGCATTTAGGTACAGTAGACTAGCCATGGGTTTGTATAGGTTACAGCACGACTACAGGAAAAATATCTAACCAAGACCTCAAAATTACAAGAGTGTATGAAGAATAGTTAAACATACTGCACATATTCTCTACCAGCTTATGAAATTGAAACTGAAACAGCTACTGTAAGCAGATATATAACAGATGGCATGGCAGGTCCACCTTTGGCCACCTCAGGACAACAATAATAGCCAAAAAACGTGACTTACTCTGATCGTAGAGTTGTGTAGAACAAATAAGTGTCCTCTTGCCTTTTAATTGTATAGAAATGTCTCTTTGCTAGGCTGTTATGTGGTCAGCGTCTGACTCAGTGTGTTCTAGGCTGTTTGAGGACGGCTTTCTTATAATGAGGCTCATTGGACCACACTGCTCTATTCACTGAAATAGCTCTAAGAGGTTTCTAAGAGGATTTAAATCCTGAAATCTAGAGCCAGGTAGAAGCAAAACCCAAAGACAAGAATAATGTCAGAAAAAAACATGTTTGAAGAAATGTATCAAATATGCGACTTTAGATTATTATTACTGATGTATACACTGAGATAAAAACATACACTGACAGTCTGATCTTATCATAGCATGTTTCAATTGTGACAGACATCATTTTACTCTTGACTCAATATTTTCTAACTTTCTCTGTGACCTACTGTATCACATGGTCATTCATTTAAACCAAGGTTGATTTAATAGGATAGGTGTAACATAATGACAGAATGAATAGCTTTGTAGGATCAGCTTCTTCTGATGCATGTCACCATAATCATGACGCAGCAAAGCTGAGATTGCTGATGATGCGTATTCTTAAAGCTCCTAGCACATCAGATATTGCCTTTTCTTTGCTTGCATTTAGTTTCAAAGACACCTGGTATTCACTTGTGTCATGAGAGAACCATATTACAATACAGCACAATCAACATCTGAGGTGGGTTTTAAAGACTATATCTGAGCAGGTATGTGAAAGAAAGTTCAGTGGCAAAGACATCAGTGGCCACAGTTTCATGGGTGTGGAGTTGAAAACAATAAAATATCACCTCTGCAAAGAATCGATCTGTCGTCTGAAAATATCCCACTGTTGTTCTGTCCTTTGCACAATGTAGCATAAAACTAACACTTGCATCAAATCACAATCATCCTCTTTTCACGCAGGCTATTTATACTGCTAGCTTTATTTTACCTAAAGAGGATTACAAACCTTGCTCAAGAGCTCAACGCATTGCTGGTCAATTCTGGCTAAGCTCAAATCATAGACCAGAGCTATAACTGCTGAGCCAACACAGTTTTTCTTGATCATGTGTGATAAAAGGGTCTTGGCCCTCCATGGTCATACACAGGAGAAGAGGTGTAGATGATTGATGAATGCGCTTTTTCATAATGTAATGGTCAGTAAACCATAATATGCACATCATATTTCCAAAGTCAATTTTGGTTAATTACCATTCTCTCTCTCTCTCTCTCTCTCTCTCTCTCTCTCTCTCTCTTCCAAGCTACACATGTTGCTCCTGGGCTAGCAGTGATCCTGTCCTTCTCTGTCTGGCTCTGGCTCATCCTGGTGCACTGTTTCTTGATGGTGATCCCTTCGCATGGATGCCTCTTGTGGTCTGCTTGGGATGTGTGTGACTGTAGACAGTTTCACTTTACCACAAATATGGTTTTGGATACCGAAAGCTGTCCTTTTATTCCATATTAAACATATCTCCTGTTATACTGAACTTTCAGCCTCCAAACACAAAGAATGACGAGATAGCTTATCTGGAGGAGACAGCAGCACTATCTGCTTGGTGTAAGAAGATAACCACCACCGTGTCATATGCAAATTTCACAATGGAGTTGGTCAATCCAACTGAAGTCCACTATCAACTTCTTTGTCTTGCTGACGTTTAGAAGGAGATTATTCCTCTGGCACCAGTTCCCCAGATTTCCTCCAGGTAGGCCATCTCATCGTTGTCATGTTCAAACTTGATGATAGTGGTGGAGTTAGTAGTGGCCATGCTGTCATATGTGTACAATGAGCAGCGGGCTCAGAACACAACCCTGAGGGGCTCCAGTGCTGAGGCTGAGATCTGTCCGTCCATCTTTACTGCCTGCGGTCTGCCCGGTAGGAAATTGGAGATCCACCGACACAGAGATGGTCTGTGTTCCAGGTGCTCTTGCTTGGTGGTGAGTGTGGAGGGAATTATGGTATTAAATGCTGAATGGTAGACGACAAAGAGCATTTTAACATATTTCCTCTTCCTAGTGTCCAGGTGTATGAAAGATGTGTGAAGGAGGTGAGAGATGCCATCGTCTGTAGAGCGGTTTGGACGGTAAGCAAACAGTAAAGGGTCAAGTGTGCTAGGTAGTGAAGAAATGATGAAGTCTCTGACCAGCCGCTCAAAACACTTTATCACTACTGAGGTGAGAGCTACCTTCCTGTTTTTGTATCGTTTTGTAGCGTTTAAATTACATAACTTTTTAATTTATACAATAATAATATTAATAGCAACTAGTTTTTACATCTTCATACTATTCAGCTTCGCCTTTTTTTTGCACTTTTTGGAGAACGCGCAAGTTTCTTTGTCTAAGAACAACAAACGGAATTCAGCTCCAAACAACTAAAACTCCGACTCATGTACGTTATCATGTCTACCATTCAGCTTGTTCAGTGTGTGGAGTGCAGGATGTTTAGACATTCTTCCTCAGTCATTAGTGATAACTTTACTTGTGATAGGTGTGTGTTAGTTAGCACTCTGACGGAGAAGATATTATTCCATTAGGATATTAAGGACATATCATAAGAAACAGAATGAGTAGCTCACCTCTTATATCTTCCACGAGTCGTTCGTTCTTTTGAATCTACTGCACTGCATAGCGTCTATGGGAGTCACGTGACAAAGGACCGAACAACTTGGGACATGACGATTCGTTGAGAACCGTTCAATACATAGCCTACGGAGGTTTTGCGATGATTTGCGCATGCGCGCCCAGTAGAAAATGAACGAATCACTCTTGGAGACGACTCGTTCTTCTCCACGTTAAAGAGAAGAGAACGAGAAAAAGAATGAATCGACCCATCACTAGAAGACTCAAAGATACATCTCACGTCACGTCTCTCTGGTCTGGGTATCTTTGGTACTGCTCTGTCTTGGTTTTCCTCCTATCTCTCAGATAGACAATTTTATATTTCTGTTAAGGATTTTCGATCGCCCACCGTCCCCCTGAAGCGAGGTGTTCCCCAGGGATCTGTTCTTGGCCCACTATTATTCTCAATTTACATAATCCCACTTGGTCTGATCCTTCAACGTCATGGTCTCAACTATCACTTTTATGCCGACGACATTCAACTTTATTCTATCTGTACACCTACTCCATCTGCCCAAATCGACAAAATCTCTGCTTGTGTGAAGGACATTAGAGACTGGCTTGGCTTAAACTTTCTGAGACTCAACATGGACAAAACTGAGATAATTTTCATTGGAACCCCAGCCACTCACCAGCAACATTTCCACCGATTACACCTGCAAGATTGCTGGCTCTCACATCAAAACATCTTCTTCTGTCATAAATTTAGGAGTAATCTTTGACTCCTTTCAGCCTCACGTTAAATCTGTCACTAAATCTGCTTTCTTTCATTTGCGCCGCATTGCCCAACTAAATGTCCCTTCATCAGTACTAAGGATGCTGAAACTGTCATCCATGCATTCGTATCATCACGCATTGATTACTGTTATGCCCTTTTCATTGGTCTACCTGCCAGCTCCATCTCCAGATTACAATATATTCAAAACTCTGCGGCTAGAATACTCACTCATACCAAATGTTCTGCTCATATAACCCCAATCTTGTCCGATCTACATTGGCTCCCAGTTGCCTACCGTATTAAATTCAAAATTCTTCTCCTTGTCTTTAAATGTATAAATGGCTTAGCTCCCAATTATCTTCTCAAACTGCTCTCCCCCTACATTCCGACTCGTTTGCTACGCTCCTCAGATTCTGTTTTTTTTGCTGTCCCTCGGCACCGCCTCTCTTCAATGGGCGGCAGATCATTCAGTGTCATTGCACCTAAACTCTGGAACTCTCTACCACACTCTCTCCGTTCTGTTAACAACGTCTCAGCATTTAAATCTTTACTCAAAACTCACTTGTTTTCCGAATGTTACACCTGAATCCATCTGTCCTCTGCATTTTTCGTTGTTGACCTAATTGTCTTCTACTTTAGTACTTATACTTATATTCTTTTTTTGTTTGTTTTTGTTTTCACTCATTGTAAAGTGTCCTTGAGCTCTGGAAAGGCGCTATATAAATTATTATTATTATTATTATTATTATTATTATTATTATTACATCGCGCGGAAACACAGTTGCGCACTTCATTGAGAACTCATTTGGATTACGATTAAATTAACATGTTTGTTTTGGCGTCGGCCCAGATTTAACCGTATTTGGGTCCGGATGCGGACCGGAGTCCACCTATTGAGTACCCCGGCTCTATACTGAGGCACGAGAAATTAGCTAGACCTTTAGGGGCGCCAGCGGCAGTGGTTAGGTGTATCCCGGGAGCCAGAGCACCAGACATAGCAGGTAATCTTAGGGCTCTAGGACAGCACAGGTTCTCTAAGATAGTGGTACATGCTGGAGCTAACGATATACGCCTTCATCAGTCAGAGGTTAGTAAGAGTAACTTTACAGAGGTGTTTAAATTAGCGAAGGCGATGTCCGATGAAGTAGTATGCTCTGGTCCCATCCCAATGAGACGTGGCGACATAGCTTACAGCAGGTTATGCTCACTAAACCGCTGGATGTCCAGGTGGTGCTCCAAAAATAATGTGGGCTTTATAGATAATTGGAAGACCTTTGAGGGCAAAGCTGGCCTGTTAGGGCGGGACGGTGTCCATCCCACTCGGGAAGGTGCTGCTCTCATTTCCTGTAGTATAGCTCATAGTCTCAGTAGAGGTCTAGTTAATCGGTGACAATCCAGAGCCCAGGCCAGGGAGCAGACAGACAGGCTAAACCAACCGTCTGCTAGCTGCATAGAGTCGTCACTCAGGGTTCACCTTATTGAGACTGTGTCTGTTCCCCGATCTAAGCAAAAATGTAGAAAGACTCAGAAAGTCTGTTTTAATAATTTAATTAACATAAAGACCACAAACTCAGATCATACTGAATGCGCAGCCGGCACCTCTGATCTGAAGCTAGGATTGTTAAATATTAGATCTCTCGCATCAAAAGCAGTTATTGTTAATGAAATTATCACAGATCAGGCGTTTGATATACTCTGTTTAACTGAAACGTGGGTTAAACAGGATGAGTATGTAGCTCTAAATGAAGCTAGTCCTCCTGGATACAGCTACATACACCAGCCTCGGTTAACTGGTAGAGGAGGAGGCGTCGCAGTTATTCATAATGATAATCTGTCTATCGTACAAAAACACGGACACAAATTTAATTCATTTGAAATTCTTTATAGTAACATAAGTCTATTTAAGTATATTAAATCAGCTCAGTCGATTCCACTAATTATAATTTACAGACCTCCAGGGCCGTATTCTGAATTTCTTAGTGAATTTGCAGATTTCATCTCAGACCTGGTCGTTTCTGTAGACAAAGTGTTAATTGCTGGAGATTTTAACATTCATTTTGAGAATCCAGAAGACCCTCTGAGAACAGCATTTATGTCCATACTGGACTCCGTAGGCGTAAATCAGTGTGTAGTAGGACCCACTCATAAAGCAGGTCACACTTTAGACTTAATAATATTCTTCGGATTAATTATAAGAAATGTATTCACAATTCCACTGTCTGAAATTATCTCAGATCACTATCTTGTCTCCATTCAAGTGTGTCACAGTGATAATGTACACACAGCACCGCGCTACCGTATTAAACGTACTTTCACATCAACTACCACACAGAGTTTTATCAGTAATCTCCCAGAGTTACCAACTTCGATTAGGCCACCGTCTGACCCCACAGAACTCGATCAGGCGACTGAATATTTAGAGTCGACACTTCGTTGTACCTTAGATAATGTAGCTCCAGCTAAAAGAAAAATTATTAGAGATAAGAAACTCGCTCCCTGGTATAACGATCACACGCGCACTTTAAAACAGACTGCTCGGAAATTAGAGCGTAAATGGCGTCAAACTAAATTGTTGGTATTTCAAATAGCATGGAAAGAGAGCATCCTGAACTATAGGAAAGCTCTTAGTGTAGCTAGATCAACGTATCTCTCCACTCTTATAGACGAAAATAAAAATAATCCTAGATTTTTATTTAATACCGTAGCCAAATTAACCAGAAATAAGACCACTACAGAAATCTCCACAACAACATCATGCAATAGTGAGGACTTCATGAACTTTTTTAGTAATAAAATTGTAAATATCAGGCATAAAATTGAGGCTTTGAAACCAAACAATGTAATTGATACAGATGTTAACCTAGCCATGTCAGATTCACACCTAGAATACTTTACTCCTCTTGAAGAGAATGAACTAATTTCACTCATCTCTTCTGCAAATTCATCAACCTGTATATTAGATCCTATACCGACACATTTTCTTAAACAGATAGTACCAGTAATAACAGAACCGCTGTTGAGAATAATTAATTCCTCACTCAGCATTGGTTATGTTCCAAAATCTTTTAAAGTAGCAGTTATTAAACCAATAATTAAGAAACCTGACCTCGACCCCTGTCAGCTGTCCAATTACAGGCCAATATCAAACCTCCCCTTTATCTCTAAGATTCTGGAAAAGATAGTAGCGGAGCAGCTATGCTCATATCTACATAGAAATGGCATACATGAACTGTATCAGTCAGGATTTAGGCCTCATCACAGCACAGAAACAGCACTCGTTAAAGTAGTAAATGACCTCCTATTGGCCTCTGATCAGGGTTGTGTAACTATGCTTGTATTACTCGACCTCAGTGCAGCGTTTGATACCATTGATCATGCTATTCTTCTTCACAGATTAGAAAATGTAGTAGGAATTAAGGGTACAGCCCTCTCCTGGCTCAGATCTTTTGTTGTTGTCGTCTTAGGGTTCTGTCAAACCTTTCAGGCTAAAGGTGTTTATCCCCTGAAGTGAATTTTTAATTAATTACTGTTAGATATTGTGTGTGTAACCAATATTTTTATGTTCATACAAAAATTATTATTTACCCTACTGCTTAACCCTACCCCACAGCCCAGACATATGAAGAATACGGGAAATTTTAGTCACATGTACGACACAACCAGAAATTCCTGCCGCCTCTTTTAATGTTTCTGTAGGCCTCTTGGCAGCCTTCCTGACCAGCAGCCAATGACACAGAGGGATTCTTTGCAGCATGAGATGGTACATTGTCGTGCATGAAGATGATTTTGTTACAGAAGCCACGGTTCTTCTTTTTGTACCATGGAAGAAAGTGGTCAGTCAATATACTTTGCCGAGGTCATTTTCACACCTTCAGGGACCCTACAGGGGCCGACCAGCTCTCTCCCCATGATTCTGGCCCAAAACATGACTCCAGCACCTCCTTGTTGACGTCGCAGCCTTGTTGGGACATGGTGGCCATCCACCAACCATCCACTACTCCATCCATCTGGACCATCCAGGGCCGCACGACACTCATCAGTAAACAAGACTGTTTAAAAACTAGTCTTCATGTATGCCTGGGCCCACTGCAACCGTTTCTGCTTGTGAGCATTGATTAGGGGCCGAATAGTAGGTTTATGCACAACTGCAAGCCTTTAAAGGATCCAACACCTTGAGGTTCGCGGGACTCCAGAGGCACCAGCAGCTTCAAATACCTGTTTGCTGCTTTGTAATGGCATTTCAGCAGCTGCTCTCTTAATCCGATGAATTTGTCTTGCAGAAACCTTCTTCATTCTGCCTTCATCTGCACGAACCTGTCTGTGCTCTGAATCAGACACAAATGTCTTCACAGTACGATGATCACGCTTAAGTTTTCATGAAATATCTAATGTTTTTATACCTTGTCCAAGGCATTGCAATATCTGACGCTTTTCGGCAGCAGAGATCCTTTTTCTTTCCCATATCGCTTGAAACCTGCGGCTGCTTAATAATGTGGAACAACCTTCTTCAGTACTTTTCCTTTAATTGTCCTCATCTGGCAAACTAATTATCACACGTGTCTGAGATTCATTTCAGTGACCCAAAGAGCCCTGAGACACAACACCATCCAGGAGTTTAATTTAAAAACTAAACATTTAATGTTTATGACACTTACATCCAATTTGCATAATAATTTGGAACACGGTGTAAATGATAGAGTATATGAGATTATGTGGGAGGAATAGTGCACCATGGGATAATCAATTATAAAAACTATACACAACCCTGTTGTGCAGAGGACGTAAAGTGAAAACCTAGTGCGGAGGAACACAAGTACGGGTATGAGCTTTGAAATGTAAAATGGACAAAGGTTATGGCTTTGAAAGTGAGGAGAATTTATAGATCAATATAAAATCTGATTGGGAGAAAGTTAAATGCAAGGAATGTGAGAATCTTAGATCTGAGAAAACCAGATAGGAGAGAATTTGAGAATTTTAAGGTCAATATATTTTGCCATGTTAGCACTGTCGCCTTGCACCTCCAGGGTCCGGGTTCGATTCCCGTCTCTGTGTGCATGGAGTTTGCATGTTCTCCCCGTGCTTGGTGGGTTTCCTCCGGGTACTCCGGTTTCCTCCCACAGTCCAAAGATATGCAGGTTAGGCTAATTGGCGTTCCTAAATTGCCCGTAGTGTGTGATTGGGTGTGTGAGTGTGTGTATGTGTGTGTGCCCTGCGATGGATTGGCACCCTGTTCAGGGTGTACCCCGCCTAGTGCCCGAAGTCTCCTGGGATAGGCTCCAGGCCCCCCGCGACCCTGAACACAGGATTAAGCGGTATAGAAGATGAATGAATGAATGAATGAATATTTTGCCATAGTCGTGCTGAAATATGTTGGTGAAGACAACAAAATCTAGGTAGTTATGAAAACCTAATCATTCAGTAAATCAGATGACTTTATTTTATTGCCACACAACATTGCTGATCACCTGACCGACTGAAGCAAACACAGATCATAATACTGCATCCAGATAAAATGGATTTATGAAATCTTACAGATCTTGAGAGGTCACACAATCTTTATATTTCACACGACAGGGTAAAAATTTAAATAAAAAGCTATTTGACACTACATAATATAACTTAGGGTAAGTAGTAAGCAAAGGAAAGGAAACAGAGATACAACAGTAAAGTAACAAATCAAAACATGAACAACAATCAACAGTTGTGATGCACTGCAAAGGCAGTGTGATAGAGACAGCAGTACCTGCCTGATGCCAGAGACAGTGCAAGGTGAGGCCCAGCTGAAGCATGCCAAAGCTAAGGCAGCACAAGGCATTGTCAGGGTCGGGAGTTCCTGGATGAAATGTATGAAACCAATAGCAGACAATAGAAAACAGATAAAAAGTTTATTTAGACACTTAAGTAAGATGGTGTCTCAGGCTGTGAAATTAATTGATGAAGGATTCCCTACCATCGATGATCTGGGGAGGAGGAGGTGGGGGAGGGGTGTCAAGTGGGTTTAATGGACATGAATTCAGGGGTGTAATTGAGGAGACTTAAAAATGTGGGTTGATTCCCCACATGGTGGAAGGTAAGAGTAGTCTGATTTGGCTGGGATTGATGATCTTAGATTAAAATACAGATGAAATTAAGGAGTGGCATGAAGAAGATGGTCTTGATAGGCATGCAGAAAGCATGACTGTTTGTCCTGTGTGGTAGGAAGGTACTGCTGAACAGCATCAGTCTGCCTGTTGTCATGGAGAATAATAAACAAACCAGGAGTCAATGGAAAGCAAGAAAGAGTTTTCATTTTCTCATCACAGGGAGGATCCATTCGTTCACAAGCTAAGTGTTTATGTGAAGCAAGAAACAGCTCAAATACAGATACGTCACTATTTATAGGAAAAACAAAATGTACACGCTATGTGTGTGTGTGCACAGTTTCGGTTCATCGTAACCTGCTGCAACTGTACATTCTTGGTTCTTGACATAAGCACGTAACTCACTGCACACAATGTTGTTCTTCTCAAGGCCAATGGTGATAGAGCTCCAGAAGACATGGAGACACACACACACACACACACACACACACACACACACACGCGCACACACACGGACAAACACACACAAAGGAATCTTTTAGACTTACAATTTTCATAGCCCTCAATAGAGTATGTTAAACTGCTACATGTTGCAAAAGTATGGTGGTTTATAATATTAGAATATAACAAATCCTATTTTCCATTACACATTTGCTTGAAGATGGAAACTGATGCTGAAGCTAATCTCTTGTCTGTAATTATTTTCTTCTGTAAAGTCCCACAAATGCTTTTGCAGAAGGAACAGTGACGTCCTCTTCCTGAGCTAGAGATGTGGGACTAAAAGGGTAGCAGGTCATGAATGATGTGGGCAAGAAGTTATGGGGGTACTCTATCCGGGGTTGCATTTGGCTCCAGGAGTATGCATCTGATAGCTGTTTTAAGGTCTTGGATCGCTCTCTTATGCTGGCCATTGATCTGGGGATGGTACCTTGGGATATGCTGATAAGTTTATCAAAGGCTAACCAGAACTGACAAAGGAATCAGGGACCACAGTCAGAAACAATGTCAACTGGAAGGACATGAAGGTAGGAACATAGCTAATGAGTAATTCAGCTATCTCGTTGGCAAAAAGGAAATCTGATCTAAAATGGGAAGCCTTTGAATAACTATCATCTATGACAAGGAGACATGTGTTGCCCTCTGAGTTCTGGTGCCCTGTGACAAACTCCAACCTGATGTACTGTAGGACCAGGGTCTGTGGGGAACAAGAAGAGGTCTAAAGAGGCCAGCCTGAGGTTTATTGGTGGACTGTTTTTCAAACAGGTATCACAGGCACTAATAAAATTGCAAGTGTCTTCATTCCTAGTGGGTCATCATAAGAACTGTTGGATGAGTGTGAGAACACAAGTGGTGAGTCACCTTGCACCTCCACGTTTGTATGTTCTCCCCATGCCTGGTTGGTTTCCTACCGGTTCTCTGGTTTCCTCCCTCAGTCCAAAGTCATGCACATTAGGCTTATTGGTTCCCAAATTGCCTGTAGCGTGAATGTGAGTGTAAAAATTTAATGTTGAAAGAGTGTGAAAGTTGTGAAAGACAGCTATACAAAATGGGAATAAATACAATGGTCACCATTGTCCTCCACGATCCCTAGTTGGATTACAGAGGTTCCTAAATGGATGAATGAATATGTGTTTAAATGGAAACCTTGCTAGTGTGTTATTGGGGAGGCTTCAGACTTCAAACTCTGTATTTGGAATTTCAGATATGTCAGGTAGAATGGACGTTATCATTACTTTCATAATGTGTAAGTTTTACCACTAATGCCATAGTTTTTCCGGAATATGGTAATGAGATCATAAAAATGAACTCTCAAAATGACATTGAGTGAAGGATACAAGTTCTGGACAAAGTATTATATATTGACATTAAACTTGTATATGATTATTTTCTCTCAGCAACAGATTGTAACAATATTTCTCAGTTATTAGAGTCCTGGTTAGGACATACATAAAACCATTGGATTAATCATCTAGTCTTCCATGAGGCCACTAGGTGACACTGTGGGCATGCAGTGTGAAGAAAGTTCTGTCCTCAAAACAGAATTGTGAAGGTGCAGTATTAACACAAAGTGTACATGTGCAGGCCTTTGTTCTCATTTGGACTATTTTTAGCTTAGTGTGGGAGCTATGCATTGAGCTGAAAGTCATACTGTATAAATGCCATACATTTTCACACAGTTTCTTAACAAGTGCAGTATAACTGTAGAAACAATATGCCTAAACATAAGGATTAGAGCAAGTGCTAGAACAAATACCAGTCATAATATAATAAAATAAATAACTGAATTGTAGAAATAAAAGAACAAGTCATTCCAGCTGTTACAAACTGCTTGAACTGTAAAAACTATTTGCTTAACGTTCTCATATATATAAAAAAAGTCTGTGTTAAAAGTGTGGATAATGGGCAAAGTTGGTCAGTGTAAAGTAAAGTCGGAAGGTGTAACAGTATAATGCAGGTTTAACATCATTTGAATGTATGGTAGTATTTGCTGTGTACTGTATGTTGTAAATGTATTTCTCAATGTTTGCGAGTGTGCATGTGTGTGTGTGTGTGTGTGACTGTATTTGTACATATATACACAGCATTAATTACTGTACATAATTTGTAAACGTCTGTCCTGAAACCTCAAAGCTTCTAGAATCCCTTGTACTGTATGTGTCCCATCACTGCCACCATTTCCTTTTTAAACAAGCCATGAATCATCAGATTGTGTACTCTTACACACCAGTTACACACTCAGTGTACAAGCAACATGTAGATCAGGTCAATGTGCAAGAGATCTGATGTGGAGTATGTTTGGTCAAAAGAAAAACATGAAATCTCAAGTATAAACATTTCAAGTATTCTGTCCTGAACTAAGACATTTTCTGTCCAGATGGATGTTGCTGATGAAAAGTCAGTTTCACCAATTCTTCTCCATTAGTCATTGCAGACTTGGAAATTTGAAGACAACATAATGCCCCAATAGGCAACACAGTGGTGTCCTATATATTTATACACACACACACACACACACACACACACACACACACACACACACACACACACACACACACACACACACACACACACACATTAAAACCCTTCCAATTCACGTGGCCCAATTTTATTTAAATATTTTCTTGCTGCATGTGTGTATGTTGATAATCCACAATTTGCAAAGCATGCTTCGGAGACACCCACAAAAGACCCCATAAAAATCCATACGTAGAGAACAAATTTACCAACCAGAGTAAGGGCTAAAAAAGAGAAGTATTTTTTTTTCTTTTATGAAATGCTGAGGTTGAAGGTTGGAAAACGGAAGTGGAACTTTTTTCTTTTTTACCTCAATGAAGATTGATCAGTGTAAAGCCTAAAAGAAACAGAAGACGAATTTTCTTTGACTTACTGTAATTCTCACTCACTCACTCACTCACTTGTCTGTACCGCTTTGTCCTCTATTCAGGGTCGCAGGAGGCTTAGGGCACGAGGTGGGGTACACCCTGGACGGGGTGCCAATCCATCACAGGGCACACACTCACACAAACACTCATTCACACAATATGGACAATTTAGGAACGCCAATTAAACTAATCTGCATGTCTTTGGACTGTGGGAGGAAACCAGAGTACCTGGAGGAAACCAACCAAGCACGGGGAGAACATGCAAACTCCATGCACACAGAGACGGGAATCGAGCCTGGCTGTGAATTACTGTAATTCTATTTCAGCAAAATTATTTAATTAAAATTAAGATAATTAATAATAAGTGACCGCTACAATTTAGGATTAACTTGGGCTGTGTATAATTGTGTAATGTTTTTGTCATGGTTTCACCAAAAACAAATTTTATAGTCCATTTGGGAAGCTGTTTAAGTAGCAGAAAGTATCAAGTATAAAACAATATATAAGTAAGTAAGTATAAAACAATTTTTATATTACAATATAAAATTATATTGTATATAAAATAATATTTAATATTTACAAAATGTATCTCCTTTAGTAAATAGAAAGTGTGAACAGGGCATGACAGTGATTGTATATATGATCACAGCTAAGCAAGCTAGATGGAAACTACCTTAAGGGGGTTCCTCCTTCTGGTCCTGTTGGGTAATGGGATGTTAAACCTCTGAGAAATCTTAAGAATGTTCCAACACACAGTAGAAGAAAGCTCACATCAGGCTATTATCACAGCTTTCATACAATCATCATTCACAAAATGTCCATAATAAAACACAGGCATTAGGGATTTCCCGAAACTTAAAGTCATTTATATGTGTTTATGGATAAAGCTGTGAAATGTCAAAAAAATGTAAGTTGAGTGAGCAGACAGGTATGGTATTTATTTAGGGTTTGTCCATGACAAAAACCTTCAGCAGAAGTGTTGTGGCTTTGTGATGTCATAAAGTCAAATTCACACCTATACTGTAATTCATCAGTGTGGAATTTTTGCCGGGCCATGATAATAGTTTAGTAATTTATAGCATAACTACCATTAAAAGTCACTTTAAAGCCTTATTGTGTTTTTGGTCCCTTGTGTATAATTACTCATATTCAACCAACCAAAATGATTAACATTTTTGCTTAAGTTATTGATATATTCATGTTATTTTAGATTTATTTAGGAGGATTTGGGGAAGTGGATGGAAACTAGAGTCACTGGAGAAAATACAGACATGGAGATTTTACATGAAACTACACAATGTATTTTAATGTTTGTTGTATTTTTTCGAATGATCATAGACTACTAACCTGCTGTGAAAAACCTGAATCATCACTGATCTCAGATCAAAACCAGTGCATGATGAACATTTTAATGCTTAATGTGAATAGTAGCTTGATTATAAATCAACTGGATTTCACATGATACACATACTGTATCTGTTCACTTCCTGCTCAGAGACTCCTAGCCGTTCGGTCATAGTGTTAGGATGCAAAGTTTAGACTTTACTAATGTGACAGGTATGTAGACTAATACGTTGCGGTCTTCAGTGAACTGGCAAAGGTGACTGACTGACTAAAGTGTTTTTAGGTTTCATCACTGCTAGACTTGAGAGCAGTTTTCTAGATCAGTCCATCAGTGGCCTTATATGGCTCGGGAGTATGGGTGAAGGTGAAAATGCTGGCAGCTCTGCCACTGCATTATCTGAGGATTTAAACTGTCCTGTAAACAGAAGTCTTGCATCTGGGATCTCTCCTTGCAAAATAAGAATGGACATCTATAATAACCATTGTGCTAAAGGACTCAAAATCCTTACATGTGATTTCACTTATTCTCACTGAGCACTGATGCTTTTCACCTAATCAAATTTTGTGTTTGAAAAGTCAGTTACCTTGTGTTAATGTGTAGTTTAAGGAACTGTTAAATAAAAGTAATAATATACACAATAATGCTTTTGTACTGAAAACCATTGTTGCTGTGATTATGTGGCCTAGAGTCAAAATCAAAATACAGTAAAACAGCACTATAATTAAACAAAAAGTGATAAATGGCACATGATGAAAATTACTTTAAGGAAATATTGAGAACAATGCACTGCAATAAAAAATACTGTAAATTGTACAGTAATTTATTGACAGGAATATTTGCTACAAAAGAAAAATCTCATTTATAATTTTATTTGGAGCAGCTAAATTGTGAAGTTAAGCCCACAGTAAAGGTATAGGATCCCAAAGATATGCTATGTAAAGATACAAACACAAAGCATGTAAAATAGGATGAATTTCATAAAAAAAATGTGTTCATTTAGTTTTAATTAGATTTTCGTCTGTCTGAGCAGGTCTGTGCAGTTGAAAGTTAAAAGACACTTGAAGGAAGACCAAATATGGCATGGAGCATGCAATGTGAAATTACTTAACCCCATACTGTCCTATTACCGAAACCCAGGAGCAACGTGAAAGAGTGACTTCATATGCGTGAGAGCGAGAAGGAGACGAGTTGTCTGAAGGCAAGTAGTGACAGGTTCAGAAGTAGGTTCCACCTAGATGAGGATAAACACTGGAAAATAAACATCCTGTGTCTTGGTCTCTCTAAAACATATGAACGTTCTACTGTCTCAGATGTGAAACCTCACATGGCCTGGAAAGTTCTCAGGTTTGTAACAAAAGGTCTCAGGTTTTTAATAACTCCACACATTTCATGCATTACATCTGGGAAATCAGAAGGAGTATCTACTTTGTTCATATCAGAGGTCATTTTATTTAGAAAAACGTATTTCAAGAACGCTTTGACTCTGCATCAGAATTACAGTAGGTTAGTGGTTTGCATTACACAAAGCTAACTGTCTCTGGAGGATAATGTAATGATGTTTAAAAGCTTCTGATGAACCTATTATGTTAATTAGGAGTTATTTTAGAGTCCACCTGCTATTGTACACAGGCCTTCCTTTAAGGACTGTACCTTTTTGCCCCAGATACAATGAGGAAACTCATGTATACTCAGTCATCCCAAATCCACAATCATCCACAATCGTGTGCAAGTAGAAACGAGCATAATCTAGAAATATTAAGAAAAACTTCAATACATCAGCCTGGGTTGAAATTTTAGTCTGAATATAGGACTTGATTTTTGTTTAACTGACATGACATACAGTACATACTGCAGTGTTTCTATAGTTCAGGTGTTTTAACAAATGTGCAAAGAGGGTACAGTTACCACCTGTGTCATGGCACATAGCTCATGAATGCATTGTATTTTTCCTTGCCAGCAAAGACTATTGAGCAATAAGCAGGAACAGGCAGCACTGGCCTAACAGAAACATGCATTGTGTCATTTTTCCTTCCACCCATGCTGAAATTTATTAAGCACTTAGAATGGATGGCTCTCTTCCGGTCTAATTGCTGGGCTAAAGCCTGGTTGCAAAATCTAGTGACCACTAGACAAAAGAATGCATAAGTCTAAAACAAATGACAAATCGCAAAATCCTGTGTGCTCATCAGTCTTTCTAGTATAAAATAAAATTAATCTGCAGTTTAATTCACAAAAAAAAAAAAATACATTTTAGTTTTTTTTTTTTTCAATTTTCTCCCCAATTTAGTCATAGCCAATTCCTCCCCATCGCTAGGGGGGCTCCCACATTAAGGCTACCACTACCACTCCCACAGGAGGGCCAAGACTATCCCGTGTTTCCTCTGAACCGCGTGACGTCAGCAGACCGCTTCTTTTCAAACTGCTTGCTCACGCACCATTAGGGGCGGAATAACACACTGAGGAAAGTGCTAGCCGCTCCTTCCGCATGCGCGAGCTCATAGACACCCCTGACCCCTGAAACTTTATTACAAAACATAAAACAAAAAAGATGAGCAATTCCACTTTAACATATACGTAACATGCAAGCACATCATAAACATTATATAAGAATGACAGATGTCCCAAAGGTGACTGAGCTCAAAGTACAACAGCAGCTGGCGGTCTACCGCTATCTTAGCTTGTTAAATTAAACAACTTTCGTTAAAATGCCTAAAACTAAACGGTCGAAAGTGTGGCTATATTTCACAAGAAAGGATTCCAACACCGCAACGTGCAGCAAATGTTTCACAGCAGTTGCGTGTAAAGGCGGAAACACGTCAAATCTAATGAAACATTTGAGAGCACATGGAATAAAGTTAAAAGCAGAGGGAGGCACCGTGTTTGACAGCTTGCAGACAACAGCTGGCGCTATCAGTGTGGACGACCCTCAGTCCCAGTCATATCAACCATAACAAAAAAAAAAAAAAAAAAAGAGTCCACTGATTATGATGCCGACAGCAGCCTTTCCGCAGGTTAGCAGTAGTAGCGCTAATGTAATGTTAATTGCAAAATGCAAATCTTGCATTCATGCTAACAAATGGTCAAACGATTTGTAAAATACTAATGTAACATGGATTCTGTTTATAATTATGGCTTTCCAGCTACTGTAGTACTAGTAGTACTAACAGTGACCCCATTTACCATTGTAAAGACGGCTATGCATGTCCTGTGCAGCGCAATAAGTCAGGAAAGGTGTCATATTTTGCCAGAAAAGGCAAATATGGTGAAATGTTTGCAAAAGAATTGCTAAAATTTGAAGCTTATATATTCATATATACTTTAAACTTTTAATATATTGTTAAATTTTAAGCATTCAAGAACTATTTTGTTCAATAAAAATTTATTCTTGAGTCATCCACTATAATTTTGTGGCTTTTGTAAAGTATCGGTTCAGTCACCGTTTTGGCACCGGTACCGTTTTAAAAGTATTGATTTGGCACAGGTATTGAAAAAAACCCAAACGATACCCAACCCTAATCATGGAGAGGTGAATGGGGAGCGCACACACTTGCAATCTGGTATAAGTAGAAACGAGCATAATCTAGAAATATTAAGAAAAACTTCAATACATCAGCCTGGGTTGAAATTTGAGTATGAATATATGATTTTTGTTTTACTGACATGACATACAGACATATTGACATGGCAGCCCAAGTAAAAAAAATGTATGCTAAGTATATTAAATCCTTGCGTGCCAAAGCATGCTTAAATATACTTGCTCCACACTAATGACTAGTAGACTTAAAGTTTGCTATTTTGGAACAACTAATTTTGTACTAAGTGTATTTAAGTTGTAATTAAATTGTACAAAAGCACAATTTTAAGTTTATTAAGTATACTTTTGTGTGCTAAAGTGGAACAACTTTAAGTATACTTTAGTACACTTAAAGTATATGGCTGTGTGTGTACTAACGTACATACCTGACAGTAATTATTAATGCAATTTAAGTATATATTTAATGTATTATAATAAAAGTACATTGCAGCTATTTTTACTGTATTACAAATACATGATTAATATATATGAGTATATTCTTATTGCGGCAGTAGCATGCTGTTACACTTCTAGCCAATTACAAATACTAAAAAAGTACACTTTGTGGTTAATACAAATATACTTTATTATATCATACAGTACACACAACCTTCTATAATACTGTAGCGTTTTTCGACACTAGCAGGGAACTTGGAGGACGAGTGAGTTTGGTGGCTACACAATGTAATGACTAGGAGTAGTTTTATTTAAAACACACACACACACACACACACACACACACACACACACACACACACACACACACACAAGCTAGAACTGGAGAGCGGTAGCAGAATGCAGCACATACACACGTAGAGATAACACACATGTACACATACGCAAACTTGGCCGAAGCCACTAACCTAAACACACGTCTCAAACAGGGTGAACACAAACAGAACACCTGCCGCAAGGCACGACGGTCGCAAACCGCCGCCCCGCCCACAATACTGTACTGCAAATGTATTAACAGTACATTAAGTGTTTAGGATATGCTAAATGCATTTTCTACACTATAACATGTTTTTGAAAAGCATTACATCAGTAATTATGAGGCAGATTTTATTCATGAGTTCAACAGATTTAATTTGCACAAGGTTACAAAAAAGCACTTCTATAGTTTATTTGTGCTCAACAAAAGTCACGTTGTCTCACAAACACACAAACTAAAATATAAACAGTATTAGTTTAAACCTGGTGTGTGAACACAGACAGACATTAGTATTAGAATCTACAGGTACAGTATTAGTTTAAACCTGGTGTGTTGATTCTGTTACACAGAGACTGAAAACAGGCCGAGAGCTACAGAGCCATTATACCACAAGCAAAGTACACAACACATTAACAACAACACATTACATTTACATTTAGGCATTTGGCAGACGCTCTTATCCAGAGCGACTTACATTTTTTATCTCATTACACATCTGAGCAGTTGAGGGTTAAGGGTCTTGCTCAAGGGCCCAACAGTGGCAACTTGGTGGTTGTGGTTTGAACCTGGGATCTTCCGAACCGTAGTCCAATGCCTTAACCACTGAGCTACCCCTGGCCCTTAGACATTAGACAATAGACAATACACGCATTAGATTAAAGTATGTACTTAATTTAAAACCGTTAAATTTACCTTATGCCGATGAAAATAAAATAATAACGATACGAACTAACGCAGACGATGATGCAGCTTCAGCCGTTAATTCAAACTAGAAGTGGAGAACTGGGGAGCCAATCAGAGAACGGACAGTCCGAATCTGCCCGCCTCCAGCTCTGATTGGCTGGTGGGGCGCTGTCTAGTCTCCGGTTGGCTGGAATAGTTGCAGAGTTTACCCCCCTGCTGCAGTTTGTGTGTCGCTTTATGACAGTGAGCGGACAGAAGAGTGAGAGAGTGCACACATAAATTATCTTGTACGGCAAAAGTGATTTTCAGCGCGCAAGAACGAGTTTGAGATCTCGCGCGCGAGGAAGAGATTCAGCGTGCAAAAACGAGTCTAAAAGCGCACGAGAGAGTAGAGCACTCAATATAAGTACATTTACATTTAACTGATAATATACTGAGACTACCGTATATTAAAATTTGTATTCTAATATATACTTTCTGTACATTTGTACAATGATTATTTCGAGCATATATTTTTTTAAATATACCAAAAATATATTGAAAAACTAGTTTAAATAAGTGTACTTTGGAAATTAGACCAGCCTTTCACTTAAAGTATATTTTCCAATAATATATCTTTGAAACGTGTACTATAATACAATTATTTTTAAGTATATTTAAAGTTTAATTCCAAAATTTGGTAAAAGCATGATGTTAGTATACTTTTTATATATTAACTGATGGTACAACTTTTTGTTAGTATATTAGCAGTGTATCATCGAGGATTTCAATATATTTGTAATACACTAAAGTGCATTTTTTTTCACTGGGGAGAGTACATACTGTAGTGTTTTTATAGTTCATGTGTTTTAACAAATGTGCAAAGAGGGTACAGTTACCACCTGTGTCATGGCACATTGCTGGCAAAGGAAAATACAAGGCATTTATGAGCTAACACTATTGAGCAACAAGCAGGCACAGGCAGCACTGGCCTAACAGCTTTTCCTTCCACCCATGCTGAAATTTCACACTTAGAATGGATGGCTGTCCTCCAGCCTAATTGCTGGGCTAAAGCCTGGTTGCAAAGGGTGAATAGACAAAAGAATGTCATTTGTTTTAGGCTTATGCAATCACAAAACCCTGTGCACTCAGTCTCTTTCTAGTATAAAATAAAATTAATCTGCATTTTAATTCACAAAATTTTAACCTGAATCTTGTGCCTCTCAACTCCATATTCCCCAGATTAATCCTGAGCTCAGGTGAGCTTGAGCATGTTTTAGCATGGATTCCCATGTCTGCATGGATTTCCACAGCCACAGCACTCAGCTACTGTAACCACAAAAGTATGTTATACAGTTCTCTCTGTGTTATCACAGACACCCTAATAGAATCAGTTACTCTGAAGAAAGTCAGTACCAGACTTCACACACAAACAAGGAGAAAACTCAATTAATAAAAGAAAAAAAAGAAACCAACCCAAGACACTCAAACACAAACTATAAGAAAAACAATTTACAAAACCCAACGTTATAGTAAAACAATAGACAAACAACAAAAAGAAAAGAAACCCAAGCAAGCCAACAACTTGCTGGAGAACAGAACTCAGGGCAAGGGTGGGACCTATGACCAAGGCTACCCTGTCACCGAACCTATATATATCTTCCCCCTGCCCCCACTCCATAGGGCCTAAACAGTGCAGAAATGGCGCCCGATGTCTCCTCCAATAGGGCCAGTTCATTATCCACAACCCCTGGCGGACCACAGGAGATGGTTAAGGTTAGGGTGTCGGCCAGCCACAGCTCTCGCAGATCGCCGTGGTACTACGTCCACCTCTGACAAATCCTCCGGCTGTCGCCTCAACTCGCTTTCAACATTACTAAATGGGGACCCTACCCTAGGTCAACAGGCACCCCAACCACACCAGCCAAAGGTGTCTCTGGAACTACAACCCATAAATCCCCTGGCTCTGACAGTTCAGAAGTCTGCTCAACCAACAGTGGCAGAGGTTCAACTACTGGGCTACCGGGGTAGAGAAATCCTTCTGAATCCGGACCTTCAACATGGAATGGGTGTTAAAATCATCAACTGGGACAATGGAATAAACTGAACCTCCCCCCTGATGGGCTTTCACCACTTGATACACCACAAGGCCAAGACCAGTTGTCCCACCACCAGGGGCCGTTCAGCTGCAACCCGCAGGTGCTCCCGTGCCCCTGCAAAAGCAACCTGCAATCGAGTCTGATGCTCTATTACCCACTCATGCACATTTCCTGCTTCAGTTCCCTCCACTCTACCCAACAGAAAGTCAATTGGCAACTGGCTCCTGCCTGAACATTAAATAATAAGGTGACTCACCTGTTGATTGCTGTGGGGTCATATTGTAGCTAAACAAAACCTGTGGGAGACAATTCAAATCCTGTTTGCTTGAAGGAGGCAAGGTGCGCAATAGGTTATGCAGAGTCCTATTAAACTTTTCACACTGACCATTCCCCAAGGGGTGATAAGGTGTAGTGCGTGACTTTTGCACTTTATACAAACTACAAACCTGCTGAATGAGCAAGGACTCAAAATTATGGCCCTGGACAGAATGTATGCGACCTGGGACCCCGAACTTATAAAACCATTCAACCACAAGTACTTGAGACACAGTTTCCAATATGGTAAAATCAATGGCCAACATCTCAGTTGATCTAGAAGCCATTAAATGCCCCATAAAACTGGAGGCAACAGGCTGCCCATCTTTGGCAGACTGGCAACGTTCACACTCCTTACATCAGCGAGCCACCTCTCTGTACATGTCTGACCAATAACAATGCTGGCGAACCAACTCCGTGGTGCGTTCCACACCCTGGTTTCCATGTTCCTGGTGGAGCCACCTCAAGATATCCTCTCTTAGCACAGCAGGCACAAGTACTTGAAAAATTTCCTCGCCTCCATCTGGGAGGAAAATTTGATGGTGCAGTACCCCTTCACGTTCTAACCGGTCCCACTGTCGGAGAATGGTTAAGCTGCTCTTACCTAACAATTTGCGCTCTGCCGGACTGGGAAACCTTACCAATATCTGGATCAGACTCTTGCAGTGCTCTCAACTCCGCTGCAGAAAGACTCGAACTGCTTCTTGGGTCGCAAGGCACACTGGCTCTGCCCCAGTAGCGTGTCGTACCGGTACCGGAACTGCAGTAGCTGGCACAAGCTGCCCTACTCCCTCGCTATTCAATGGAGTCTTGAAAGGGCATCGGCATTACTATTACTCTTGCCTGGCCTATACCGAACTTCAAAGTCAAAAATAGCAAGTTGGGCAGCCCAACGCTGTTCAGTGGTCCCCAGCTTTGCTGACACAAGGTGACAAGGGGATTATCATCAGTAAAAACAATACACGTATGCATCAACAAATACTCTCAAAACTTTTCTGTCATTGCCCACTTAAGAGCCAAAAATTAAAATTTCATCGAGCTGTAATTGGTAGGATTACGCTCGGTGGGCCGCAAACTACGACTGGCAAAGGCAATGGGTCCAACCTTTCCCTCTTGCTCTTGGGAAAGAACTGCCTCCAACCCGCGATGACTTGCATCTACTTCCAAAATAAATGGCAATGAAAAGTCAGCATATGGCAGAATAGGTGAGGTTTTAAGCCTTTCTTTTACCGTGTCAAAACTCTGTTGACACTGCTCTGTCCAGGCACTGCCAAAAGGTTGTCCCAGCACTCTTATGCCTACCTCCAACCCACTCTACCAGCTTATGTAGAGGGGCTGCCAACTTAGCAAATCCCTTCAAAAAGCAATGGTAGTAACTAGCAAAGCCTAAAAGTGAACGTAATTCTGTAACATTTCCTGGACAGACCCAATTGGCTACCACCTCCACCTTGCTTGGATCAGTGGCAACTCCCTGACACCACATGACCTAGGTTCTTTACCTGCTGTTGAAAGAATGCGCACTTTTCCAGCTTTGCTTTAAGGCTCTCCCACTTCAATCTACCCAAGACCACCTCCAACTGTTCCAGATGTTGAGTCACCAAGGAGGAGAACACCACAATATCATCCAAGTACAACAACAAAGATTGATGCCGCTGGTCCCCAAACAACCTCTCCATTAAACACTGGAAAGTGCTCGGAGCATTACAAAGGCCAAATGACATCCTATTCTATTTGAATAGCCCAGAAGGAGTACAGAATATAGTTTTGTGTTTATCCCCCTCGGTGACAGGAACCAGGTTGTATCCACTGGCCAAATCTAAAGTGGAAAACCAGTGGGCCCCAGTCAGTGCATCTAATGTCTCCTCTATACGAGGCAGCGGGAATGCATCTTTTCTGGTCCTGGAGTTCAACTAACTGTAGTCTACCATCCTTTTTCTTCACAAGGACAATCAGGGACGCATTAGGACTGCAACTCTCAAATAATCTGAGCCTCAAGCAGCTGGTTAATGTGCGTTTTCACCACATCATACTCAGAAGGACGCAAGTGCGTATACTGCTGCCGAACAATTCAATTTAATTTTATTTGTACAGCGCTTTTAACAATTGTCATTGTCGCAAAGCAGCTTTACAAGAATTATTTAAGTTTGCATGGAATGTGAATGTGTGGCAAGGAAAAACTCCCTGAGATGGTAATAGGAAGAAACCTTGAGAGGAACCAGACTCAACAGGGAACCCATCCTGATTTGGGTGAAACAGATAGCAGGAAATGATCTGCATTTATACAGTCTGTTAGGTGGCAGGCAGTTCAGCTATAATAGTTGATGTTAATTGATGTTAATATGGAGTCCAGGTAGTTATTGGAGACTCAGGTAGACTTGGTGGAAGTTTCAGTCCTGAACTAGCGAACTGTCAAGTCCCCAGAGAAACAGCTGCCAACACCAGTCGAGCTTAGAACCGTATTCTAGGTAGAGAGAATCATCCTCAGACACCAGACGTATCCCAAAGAAAAACACGTGTGTCCATGTGACGAGATCTAAGATGGGGCACCAGGATGGGTCAGACAGGTCCGTAGGGCAGATGGAGTCTGGATCACTGGCAGCTCAGGAATGGCATGTGTAGCTCCCCATATGAAAAAAACCTGCATGATTCATATAAAGCAATCATATATCTTTCTTACTTAAACAGGTCAGAATAACATACTATGTTTCATATAAGCCCAATACATGTCCTATGCAAAATCAGACCGATTATGGCCACTTTCATACTAAAAAGCACACATAAAACTTGTAGGGGATTTTTTGGGTCATATATGAATACTGTATGAAGTCTTATATGAGTTTTACATGACAATAGTATGCAAATATGTATGGTATTAGTAAAAAATATACAAATCATGTAAAGTTCTTATACTGCATTGTATGCTAATCTAATAAAAGTCATATAGGATTTATTTACATTTTGTCTGTGTTTCATACAGATTTCATATTGTTTTAATAGGGAAATTGTGTGCCTGCTCTTCAAACTTTATATGTTTCCACCCAATTCCTTATATTACAGCAATTATATTACTATAAATCTACATATAATTATTATACATAATTTAAGTCAATATTAAGATATGTCTGCATATACTAATTATATATGATTTCAGTCAATGACTTATACAAATTTGCAATGGAACACTTTTATTTCAACTCAAGCAAAGTGACAATCAATTTATACACCACATGAGTAATTTACAATTCCAACTTGGTAGCAAACAGAACTTTGCCCAGGAAAAACAAAATACCCTGAATACACTGGCCATCAATCATCAAAGAGCATTAAGGTTTCTGGATGTTTTTACGTTTTCTTCTTTCCTCCAACTTCAGTAATTTTGGCATTGATGGCTGCATCAATGCTGGAGGGCACAGCATGAGGCCACTTTTGCAATGTTGCTCCTGTAAGACAAATAAATGAAAGTAAAAAAAATTACTCTTCTTAGGAAGCAAGGTAGACCACAGTTAATGACTACTTATCAAGTTAAACAGATCAACAGCAGCTTGGGGGAGGTGGGTGGTCTAGTGTTTAGGGAACTACAGTAGGCTTCCAAATGGAATCCCAGAAAGTTGTGAGTTTGAAATTGATTGAAAACCGGGAGGGAAGGCTTGTAACTGTCCCATTGAGTGCCTAGTAAATACCACTGTCAAGACCCAGAAAATTGTTGAATAAAGTCGTCTTCTTCTATACCGCTTTATCCTGTATTTAGGGTCGTGGGGACCTGGAGCATATCCCAGGAGACTCAGGGCACGAGGCAGGGTACACCCTGGACAGCGTGCCAATCCATCGCAGAGCACACACACACTCATTCACACACTATGGTCAATTTAGGAACGCCAATTAGCCTAACCTGCATGTCTTTGGACTGTGGGAGGAAACCGGAGTACCCGGAGGAAACCCACCAAGCACGGGGAGAACATGCAAACTCCATGCACACAGAGAGGGGAATCAAGCCTGGCCGGGGAATCGAACTCGACCCTGGAGGTGCAAGGCGACAGTGCTAACCTTGAATAAAGTATTCAAATTTCTTTCCATACAAGAAGAATTTTCGTCATTTCAGAAAATTCAGATTGAACCACTGATGGCAGATGGACTACTTGATGATGCCCTTCATACTTTTTTGAGTCTTGACAGTGGTATTTACCTGGCAGTCAATGGAACAGTGACAAGCCTCCCAGCTTTCGTCCAAAACATGTTATATTGTGTTCTGAAGATGAACTAACCTTTTACGGCTTTGGAATGACATGGGGGTAAGTGATTGTTCATGTTCATTTTGGAGTGGAGTAAAGCCATCCTCATTTTGGGCATAGTCAGATGCAAAAACAACCAGGCTACTTTGTTGTCTTGCCTTTGTATGCTTCCTTTGCATAGCCTGTTTGTCACTGTCAGTTTCACTGTTCTAACGAACAATAGGACCTAGGTTTAAAAATACCAAATATCTTGTTTTGTTTTTAAATGTCTGCAAACAATTCAATTCAGTAATTAAGTACATGGTGTGTGATTATATGCATGAAATTCATTCAGTTCCACGCAAACAGTCCTACCGGTGTATTCTCAACATCAGTTTCATCTGAATCTGTACAGTATATCTTGTTGGTGGGAGTGAGGCCCTTTTCTTAGGCAGCTTGTTCCTTTCATCAGACTCCAACCCCAGAAATTCCTTAATCTTAGCATTAGTATGAAATCGATTGTCTGTAAAGTAGTTCAAAGTCAGAAGAGAGATCAGATTAAGGCAGTTTACAGTAAAGAAAATAATATTTAAAAACTAAACATGTTAGCTGCAACGCTTGTGGAAGATAAGTAGGCCTACAATAGACGATATTTTAAAGATGTATATAAAAGTTTTATTGGTAAAATACCAACACAACATAAACAAAAAATAAATTGATCCAGCTATAACCTAGCTAAATACACCAAGGGCTGTCAAAGTTGTTGCAGAGTGTTATTAAATATGGCTCCAGTTACTAACGTTAGCTGGTAGCAAACTAACTGTTGTGAATTGTTTGACAGATTAGCATTAACAAATTCGAGAGAGGGAAAAAAACACACATCTACTTTGCTTACAAATTGCTAAATGCATAAATCTGAATCAAACTGCTGCCTGAGTAATTACTACAAGTGAAATTATTCCCACCTTAATAACTCCTGAAGCAATCTGTAAATCCAGACCTGTTGAAGCGACACCCGCGCGCGGTTTAACCGTCCTCTTCCTGCTTGTACGAATGAGCCAGTAATCTGTCTTTTCATTGGATCCCGCGAAGAAATTCAAACAGCAACCAATCAGCGTATTGGACTTGCTTATTTGTAACGTTAAGCAGGTAAAAGGCTACTTTAAAATTATACAGTATCCAGAACACATGCTAAACAAATGCTGAAACGAAAAAGCGTTCTACTTTCACAATTGCCAAGAAGAAGAAAGAAATATTCCTCATCGCACCAGGTGGAGAAAAAAAAAAGGTCAAATATAGATAAAAAAAGAGAACAGGGTCAGAAATTAACGGGGGATTATGGTAATAATTCCATCACAATAAACAAAATTGCCCCACAAAATTGAGATAAATTGCCAAAAATTGCTCCTTCACGATTAAATTAAATCTGTCGTGATTAACATTAAATGTGAAAATGAATTAAAACTGCCAGTTTTCGGAATTACATTTAGATCTGCTCGTCATATTGCTTTTTTATTTATTTATTTATTTATTGCAGCGCTGAACTAACCTATTACACACATTTCTGTTGAGCTTATATGCGGCCGTGACGTGAATTCCCTCATGTTAAACACTGCGGTAAAGTCCGTTTGATGTTTGATATTTTGCCGCCCCTCTACATGCAACAGGAAAGTTTGGAACGAATATTGGGTCTTGTGATATATTCACATATTTTCCTTAAATGTGCTTCAAAAAGGAACTGTCATGTTTCGACATTTTCAAGTTGCTATAAACAAAAATATGTATTCTGGGAGGTGCATAACCCCGTTAACGGCGGAGGTGCGCTGTGTGCGGCTTAGGGACGAGGGAATCTTGGAAGAAAACCTCTTGGAGTCTGCAAAAGACTTGAGACTGGGGCGCAGGTTCACCTTCAAGCAGGACAACGACCCTAAACATAAGGCAAGGGCAACAATGGAATTGTTTAAAACAAAACATATCCATGTGTTAGAATGCACACAGAATCGAACCGGGGAATCGAACCCAGACCCTGGAGGTGCAAGGCGACAGTGCTAACCACTACGTGACCTAACATGTTAAAAAACAAATGAGGGGTTAAAAAGTGGCTTCAGAAGGTTATTTTTGTATATGTGACATTAACTATGTTGGAGATGATATGCATAAGAATCATTCTGAGATTTTGGAAAGCTGTATATACTAAAAAATATCAAGACATATCAAGAGATGTGGTGGACATTCATATTAAATTAGCATTCTTTCACTATGTTTTTGCATCATAAAAATCAATAAGGCTTTAGTCATGTGTAGGACATATATAACATATATGACTGAAAACACATAAATATTATGCATTTTGCATATGTGGTTTTTACAACATATATGTCCCTTATAATATTCTGTTGGAACATATAAGAATCATATGTGTTTTTAAATAAACATTTCCATATGGGTCGACAGAGAGAGAGAGAGAGAGAAAGGGGGAGACAGGGGGAGAGAGGGAAGAGAGAGGGGAAGAGAGCAGAAGAAGAGAGATGGCAGTTAGGTATGGTCACAGTCACATAATGTATAATGTGAATGTATATTTACTGTAGAGTGCAAGCAGAGACGGCTGGACTAAGTATGACAGCAGAACTAAAAGAGAAAGCCAGAAGGAAACACAAACATGAGGGGTCCCTGAGATGTAAAGCAACCAATCACCTCACCCCAGATCTGCTCCTTTACCTAAGGCAAATCTATTTATAAAAATGCTTGGCTAAATAAATAGGTTTTTAGCCTAGACTTAAAGACTGAGAGTCCCGAACACTATTTGGAAGACTATTCCATAATTTTGGGGCTTTGTAAGAAAAAGCTCTGCCCCAGGCTGTAGTTTTCATAATACGTAGTACTGACAAGCAGCCTGCATCCTTTGATCGAAGTAGGCGTGGCGGATCGTAAGACACTAGCAGTTCGCTCAGATACTGCGGTGCGAGACCATTTAACGCTTTATATGTCAAGAGTAGTATTTTAAAATCAATACGCAATTTCACAGGGAGCCAATGTAGTGAAGATAGGATAGGGGTGATGTGCTCATATCTTCTGGTTCTAGTGAGGACTCTCGCTGCTGCATTCTGGACTAGCTGAAGCTTGTTTATGCACCTAACAGAACAACCAGACAGTAAGGCATTACAATAGTCCAACCTAGAGGTGATAAAAGCATGAACTAGTTTTTCTGCATCATTTAGCGACAATATATTTCTTATCTTGGCAATATTTCTGAGGTGAAAGAATGTGTGGTGGATTTTTTATTCTCCCCACACTGAAGTTGCCCTAATTTAAAACATTAACCAAATACTGTAACTTTTAGTAAAAGAAATCAAAGAAAGACTTCGGACTCCGTGCAGATCTAGATGAAGTAAGGATAAGTTTTTATTGCAGCAATAAAAACAAAGTGAGCCAGCCTAGGTTATGAATCCAGCCATCACCAAGGACAGACTGATCTGGCAGTGCCGTACATGCCTTTTTATACAGTTTTTCAAGGGGAGGGGAGCTCACCTTGTCCCCTCCTCTGTACATCTCTTACCAAATTATTAACCCATTACAATCATGCTTTCATCTACCTTGTTTTGTTACATCATATACCTTGTCATCTGACTCCATATTTGTCCCATTATAACTTATTTTTATTGCAAATAACTTTCCATTACCTTTTCACTTTGTTTATTTTAAATATATAGGGGTGGCGCTTATTTTTCTCATACATTTTGGTTATTTGTCTGTGTTCCTTTAATTTGACCTCACAGTTAAGATCACCCCATGAGTCAGCTGACATTACATCATGTCCAGGGACTTTCCCTTGTCAGGTGCTTTTGGGTACAAAGATTACATCATATGTTCTAAAGTACACTCTGTCCACTAAGCATATCTAGAGGTCATTTGAGTTCAGGTGCTTTTGGGTACAAAGATTACATCATATGTTCTAAAGTACACTCTGTCCACTAAGCATCTCACTTCTAAGATGGCGACATAAGCGTCTTAGACCTAAGATGGCAACCTATCTAGAGTTCATTTGAGTTCAATTCAATTCAATTCAATTTTATTCATATAGCGCTTTTAACAATGGTCATTGTCTCAAAGCAGCTTCACAAAAATTAAAGAAATTTAACAAAAATAAAAATAAATAAAATAATAATAATTATAGAAAAGAAAATAATTGGAAGTGTGGATGTGTGAGAAAAATGTGCAGATAATAATAATAAGACGAATGAATGAAATTTCTCTGATGAGCAAGCCAAGGGTGACGGCGACGGTGGCAAGGAAAAACTCCCTGAGATGGCATTAGGAAGAAACCTTGAGAGGAACCAGACTCAACAGGGAACCCATCCTCATTTGGGCGATAACAGATAGAAATGATATAACATCTTGTGTGTTGTGTAGGTGAAAATTCAATATGACAGAAATTATTTAAATTGATATGAAGACCAGTTCAGCATAGGGACGAGTCAGTAGGTGCAGAGGGCAGATGAGGTCTGGATCACTGGAAGCACAGGAGCAGCATGTGTAGCTCCAACCATCATAAAGCTGAATCCAGCTGGAGCTGGTCCTACTCTGGATGCCTCAGGAACCTCGCAGGGTCGGCCTTTGTCTACTGAAGCTGGCAAAATCTCCCGATGCCTCGGGATGGGTAGAGAAATACAGAACAGATGGGGAGAATTAGCGTAGTTGCCATTCGGTATAGGTGTACTGGAGTATGAGATTATGGGATGAGTTATGTGTATGCCAGATTAAAAAGATGCGTCTTGAGTCTACTTTTGAACTGAGAAACCGTGTCTGCTCCCCGAACACTGTCTGGAAGGCTATTCCAAAGCTTTGGAGCTAAATATGAAAAAGCCCTACCCCCTTTTGTAGATTTTGAAATTCTGGGAACTACCAGAAGTCCGGAGCTTTGTGATCTTAAGGCGCGTGGTGGATTGTAGCGTATCAGAAGACTGGTTAGGTATGTGGGAGCTAAACCATTTAAGGCCTTGTATGTAAGTAATACTATTTTGTAATTTATTCTAAACTGAACAGGTAGCCAGTGCAGGGATGATAATATTGGGGTTATATGATCATATTTTCTGGATCTAGTGAGAACCCTGGCAGCTGCATTTTGGATTAACTGAAGCTTGTTTATTGAGGATGCAGGACAACCACCTAGTAATGCATTACAATAGTCCAGTCTGGAGGTCATGAATGCATGAACTAGTTTTTCTGCATCAGATACGGATAAGATGTTCCTAAGTTTAGCAATATTTCGAAGATGGAAAAAGGCTGTTTTTGTGATATTTGAAATGTGATTTTCAAAAGACAAGTTACTGTCTAATATTACGCCCAGGTCTTTTACTGCTGAGCTGGTAGTAACAGTACATCCTTCTAAGCGCAGGCTGAATTGTGAAAGCTGTTGTGTGCTGGTTTTTGGGCCAATAAGTAATATCTCTGTCTTATCTGAATTTAATAAAAGAAAGTTATTGGTCATCCAATCTTTTATGTCCTGGACACACTCAGTTAATCTAGACAACTTAGGTATTTCATCTGGTTTAGTTGAGATATTCAATTCAGTTTTATTTATTTCAATTCAATTCAATTCAATTCAGTTTTATTTGTATAGCGCTTTTAACAATTGACATTGTCTCAAAACAGCTTTACACAATCAAAAGAATTATTTAAGTTTGTATGAAATGTGAATGTGTATGAATCAAAATGTTCAGATGTTCCCTGGCGAGCAAGCCCGAGGGCGACAGTGGCAAGGAAAAACTCCCTGAGACGGTAATAGGAAGAAACCTTGAGAGGAACCAGACTCGACAGGGAACCCATCCTCATCTGGGTGAAACAGATAGCAGGAAATTATCTGCATTTATACAGTGTTAAGTGTTAGGTTCAGCTATAATAGTTGATGTTAATTGATGTTATAATAGTTGATGTAAAATGGAGTCCAGTAGTTATTCGAGACTCAGATAGACTTGTAGAAAGTTCCAGTCCTGAACTATCAAATTGTCAAGTCCTCAGAGAAACAGCTGACCACACCAGTCGAGGCCAGGACCATCTTCTAAGTGTAGAGAATCATCCCCAGACACCAGACGCATCCTAAAGAGACACACGGGGCATCCATGCGATGAGACCTCCAACCAGAAACCGGGCACCAGGATGGATCAGACAGGTCCGGAGGGCAGAGGGAGTCTGGATCACTGGCAGCTCAGGAACCACATGTGTAGCTCGACAGAGAGAGAGAGAGAGAAAGAGTGAAAGGGGGAGACAGGGGGAGAGAGGAAAGAGAAAGAGGGGGAGGAAGAGAAGAGGAGGAGAGATTGCAATTAGGTATGGTCACAGTCGCAATGTCTAATGTGAATGCATATTTACTGTAGAGTGCAAGCAGGGACTCCGGCAGGACTAACTATGACATCATAACTAAAAGGGAGAGCCAGAAGGAAACACAAACATGAGGGGGAACTGAGATGTAAAGCAAACAATCACCTCACCATCAACAAACCTGAGTGATCAAATGAGACTGAGGAAGACAGCATCTAAACATACCAGTTCACCATAATACTCTACGTCCATGAGTCCCCCAGATCTGCTCCTTTACCTTATGGCAAATCTATTTATAAAATGCTTGGTTAAATAAATGGATTTTTAGCCTAGACTTAAACACTGAGACTGTGTCTGAGTCCCGAACACTATTTGGAAGACTATTCCATAATTTTGGGGCTTTGTAAGAAAAAGCTCTGCCCCCAGCTGTAGTTTTCATAATACGCGGTATTAATATATATATATATAATTATATAATAGATAGATATTATATAATAGATATATAATTGGGTATCATCAGCATACTGCACACGATCTAAGATGTCCTTGCTACTGTGACATCACCTTGTCCTTGACTCAACTCTGTTCTCCTTGCCCCATCTCTATAAGATAAGATTAATAGTTTTCTGTCATATTACTGCATGGACAAATATATTTAATTAAAATATGCTTACAAATGCTATCCTGGTAATATTATCTACATGAGCTTCAAATGAAAGGCTGGAATCTATAATCACGCCGAGGTCTTTTACTGTTGCACTTGATGGAACAGAACGGCCATCTAAAGTTACAGTGTCATCTAAAATTTTACTCCTAGCTGTATGCGGTCCTATGACTAGAACTTCTGTCTTATCCGGATTAAGCAGAAGGAAGTTAATTAGCATCCAATTTCTTATGTCCTACACACATTGCTCAACTTTAGTAAGCTGTTTTTTCTCATCAGGTTTTGCTGAGACATATAACTGTGTGTCGTCAGCATAACAATGAAAACTAATACCATGCTTACGGATTATGTTGTCCAGAGGAAGCATGTAAAGGGAAAAAAGCAGTGGCCTTAAACTGAACCCTGTGGAATGCCAAACTCCACTAGAGAACATGCAGAATAATCACCATTTAAGTCTACATACTGATAACGATCGGTCAAATAGGATCTGAGCCAGGAGAGGGCTGTACCCTTAATTCCTACTACATTTTCTAATCTGTGAAGAAGAATAGCATGATCAATGGTGTCAAAAGCTGCACTGAGGTCGAGTAATACAAGCATAGTTACACAACCCTGATCAGAGGCCAGTAGGTCGTCATTTACTACTTTAACGAGTGCTGTTTCTGTGCTGAAGCCTAAATCCTGACTGATACAGTTCATGTATGCCATTTCTATGTAGATATGAGCATAGCTGCTCCGCTACTATCTTTTCCAGAATCTTAGAGATAAAGGGGAGGTTTGATATTGGTCTGTAATTGGACAGCTGACAGGGGTCAAGGTCAGGTTTCTTAATTATTGGTTTGATAACTGCTAATTTAAAAGGTTTTGGAACATAACCAATGCTGAGTGAGGAATTAATTATTCTCAACAGGGGTTCTGTTATTGCTGGTACTATCTGTTTAACCCTCTCAAGGCAGGCATTGCAGATTTGCAACTGTATTTGAAACTACCTAAACAATGTAACAAAGTGCTTTTCAGTGGCAGAACAACTACAAAAACAATATGGGATCCAAATCCAATATCTCAAATCCTCAAAACTTAATTTGAGCCTGAAAGGGTTAAGAAAATGTCTCTCTATAGGATCTAGTATACAGGTTGATGAATTTGCAAAAGAGATGAGTGAAATTAGTTCATTCTCTTCAAGGGGAGTAAAGTATTCTAGGTTCCGATCTGACATGGCTAGATTAACATCTGCATCAATTACATAGTTCGGTTTCAAAGACTCAATTTTATGCCTAATATTTACAATTTTATTATTAAAAAAAAGTATATGCAGTCCTCACTATTGCATTGAACAGGAACGTTGTCGATCAGAGGAATGTCATGAGAGATTAGGTCAGTACACCCCAAATCATTGTCGTGAGCCGAAAACACTGACTGATACTGCTGTAACAGGTTCCTAACCTGATCTTGCTGCTCTGCCCCCAAAGCAGATAACTCTACCGCTTCAATACACACTGGCAGGGACGATTCGACCACACAACCCTGGGAACCTATTGTAGCGATGACCTCCGCTACCTCAGTCACCCCTGGAGGTAAGCTGGTGGCATACACCCGCTGGAGGGTGCCTAAAAGAATATTTGGGTAGAGAACTGCATCCAATGTTCCGATATTCACAACGGGGAGATAGACTGTACCTCGAGTCACTGGCACTAAGGCAGGTGAGGCCAATAGGCCAGCTGGAAGTCCTGGCTCTACAGGCTCAAACACCAGCCCCTCAGACCACTGTTCAGAGCAGGAAACAGCCACGATCTTCACATGTCACACACGTCACCAGGAGGATCCTAAACCACCAAGATCCCACTGTCTGGCATTGTCTTATGACACAAGTCCACATCCAACTCCATGTACCCAATATATGGAATTTTAAGCCCATTCGCCGAACGTTATTGGAGCCACTGACACCGTTTTAACCCTTTGGAGTCTATACAGGAGATATACACCTCTCTTCTGTAGGTCACATGACAGCATCAATGATTGTGATACAACTGACATTTTAGATGAAAGATACTGTAATACTACACACTGCTGCCATAATTATATTTGAGTTTTAAAAAAAGACCATATAAAAGAATTGTGAAAGTGTATATACATTTTGTGCCCCTCTGTATTTGTTGATGGACAAATATCTATACGATGGGCCATAGAACATGTAATGCATCTCAAACATTTACACCCGAGACATTAGCAAACAATATCCACTGGACATGTTTTACATACATATTTAACACATTATAAACATTTACACCTAAGCAGGTATTTGTAAATACACACTAAACAAAAGGCATTATATACATTTACACCACAAAAATATTAATAAACATCTCTTAGCTACATAGGCAGTATTTTAGCCAACTGGAACTAGCTTGTTTGTGCTAAAGAACACTACCAATAGCAGTGTTATAAGCGAACCAAAACAGAGCCAAATACATATTAGCAACCATAAATCAAATCTAACCAAAACAAGCTGAAATACATTAAAACATTTACAAATATCTGTAAACTCCATAAGACATTAACATCTTTGTGCTAAGCTACATAAGGCAGAATGTTATAATTTACCCAACTATGCAAATGGCATTGAAAGCCAATGTGTCACATAAGCTGACAAGAGCTAGCTGAAGTGAGGAAAATATTTACTAATATTAGTTTAATATGATCAGAATAAGAGTTATACAAGACTTAATAACTTCCCCATTGTCATAGCAGCTTGCTTGAAGTTCTCTGCTGGATCTGTTCTCTCTTCAAAATGCTCCCGCTTGTCATCAGAGTCACAGTCTTCATCTGAGGAGAAGGATGTCCAGAACATTCTGAAGAGCTTCCTCGGCTGTGTAGCGCGTGCCGTCTTCCAAACGTGCAGAAAAACTCACTGATTCTGTGTGTAAACTCAAATTTTCAAGCCAGTCTGTGTGTGTGTTTTCATGTCCAAGGGTTAACCTCTCCTAACCTGAAACTCCTACAGCAGAACCTCAGGACCTTCCCTTCCCTCCTTTAGCAGAATTCTCCAACTTGTTATCTGATGAGATTCAGCAGATCATCTCGTCATCTAACCCCACCACCTGTTTATTAGACCCAATCCCCTCCACAATGCTCCAGGCAATCTCACGAGACCTCCTTCCCTTCACCACAACCATCATCAACAATTCCATATCATCTGGTCATGTTCGTGCTGCTTTTAAGAAGGCAAGGGTTATTCCCATCCTCAAGAAACTCTGCCTGGACCTGTCAGAAGTTAACAACTATCACCCAGTATCACTTCTCTCTTTTATTTCCAAAATTCTTGAAAGAACTGTTTATAACCAAATGTCTCTTTATCTCTCACAGAACAACCTTAATGACCCCAACCAATCTGGATTCAAAGTGGCACATTCCACAGAGACTGCCCTTCGGTCAGTCACTGAGAAGCTCCATGCTGCTAGATCTGCTAAACTGTCATCTGTTCTCATCCTCCTGGACCTGTCAGCTGCATTTGACATGGTGAACCACAAGATTCTATTATCTATTCTTACAAGCCTTGGAATTTGTGGAACAGTGTGGCAATGGTTTGCTTCTTACCTAGAAGATAGGTCATATGAGGTAACATGGAGGGGATCTACATCTGCCCCACGTAGACTCTCTACTGGTGTCCCACAGGGCTCAGTACTTGGTCCTCGTCTGTTCTCCCTCTATACCCGGTCTCTTGGTAAAGTCATATCATCGCATGGATTTTCATACCATTGTTATGTAGATGACACCCAACTTACTCTCTCCTTTCCTCCCTCTGACACTCAGGTTTCCACCCGGATCTCAGCATGTCTGGCAGACATCTCATCCTGGATGCACACCAGCTAAAGCTCAATCTGAGTAAAACTGAACTGTTGTTCATCCCTTGTGACTCATCCCCAGATCAAGACTTTGTGATATCCCTGGACAACAACCAAATCACTCCTTCAGCCACTGCCCGCAATCTTGGGGTAACCGTGGACAATCATCTGTCATTTTCCCCCACACATCGCTAACCTTACTCGCTCTTGTAGATTTCTTCTTTACAATATCAGAAGAATTCGCCCATATCTTTCTTCACAGGCTACTCAGCCTTGTTCAGTCCCTTGTTATCTCAAGACTGGACTACTGCAACTCACTCCTGGCAGGCCTGCCTCTGTCCACGATTCGTCCTCTGCAACTGATCCAGAATGCAGCAGCACGTCTTGTTTTTAACCTCCCCAAGTTCTCCCACACGACCTCACTCCTCCGCTCCCTGCACTGGCTTCCTGTAGCTGCCCGCATCAAATTCAAAACACTGATGCTTGCCGACAAAGCTAAAAATGGCCCAGCACCCACTTACCTCTCTGCTCTAATCACACCACGCACTGCACCACGTTCCCTCCGATCCTCCAGCACTGCTCGCCTCATCCCACCATCTCTCAGGGATCGAGGGCGGCATTCATCCAGGCTCTTTTCTGTTCTGGCACCTAGGTGGTGGAATGAACTTCCTCTAGATGTCCGTACAGCAGAGACTTTGACTATCTTTAAACGACGACTCAAGACGCATCTGTTTCTCCAGTACTTGGACTAAAAAAATCCCTCTTCCCAGTTGTGTTATTAACCTAGTTAACCAAATGTAAGTATGTATCCAGTGATGTAAACTTTAAAGCACTTTTTGTAAGTCGCTCTGGATAAAAGCGTCTGCCAAATGCCTAAATGTAAATGTCCTAACCCCACGGTTTAAAATGTTCCAAAAAACAGCTTTCAGTTATCGTATTGACCAAACATGTGACCAATACCCCACCAATACTGGCCACCAAATGTGGGCAACTAGACATTAGATGGGACATCGCGCTACCCCTAGCTAACACATCAGAGCCCCTAATTACCCCCTCCGAGCTGTGGCTCAACAGCCCGGTGGGTACTCTTTTCCCGATGGCTGACTGGCTCAAGGCTGACCCTCCACAGGCAATGACGCTGCGGAGATGGAAGACAAAGGGTCTGGCAGTGGAGCATTACACTGCCTGGCAAAATGTCCAGGCTGATGGCACCGCCGACATACCACAGTCCCATGACGTTGGAAGTGACCCCATGAACGCGCACATCGAAACTGAGCAAAACTTTGGGTACTTTTAACATCTCTCGCAGTTCACTTAGATCTGACACTGAGGACCCACCTGCATCTACAGTAGATGCGGTCCTCCCCGAACGCCATACTGAATCCCATATGATAAAGGAACAGATTGACTTCGAGCCCGCTCACCCCCAGACATACCCTCTTGTTCCCACCTAATCGCCGCACTGTGCTCTTCTAACAGAGTAACATGGGGTTCACGGCAGACCAACTATTTCAACTCACGCCGGCGAGAATTATCGGACACATGTTCAATGACCTGATCGCGCAATAATACAGGATCAGCTCCAGAGAACCTCTGCTTAACTTTCTCCACAAGGCCCAACAAAGAGAGGGAGAACTCTAACAAACTCTCCCCCTCCAGTTGCCTCCTGGAGAAAAATGCCTCTTGCAATGCTACGTGGGATTGAGTGCAATCAAAAACTTCACGTAATGCACTAAAAATCTTACCTGGATCCCCTCCTTAAATCTCAGAACGATAACTAGTCTCGTCCCATGCCTCCCCCTCTGAGTGGTCGAATAAAAAGAACGCCTGGTCAGCAACAGTCAGGTGAAATGCCCGAATACAGGCCTGTGCCTCCTCAATCCACTCCTCAATACCCACACCAGACTTACCATTAAACTTGGGACATTTGCGGTCCCTAGGTACAAACACAAATCATCAGACTTGCTAGCACCCACACTAACTGGAGGAGGAGTCTCAGGATCTGCATCGGGGATATTAATGGATTCCACGGCAGGACCAGACGACGCAAAAGTCCCCTCCTGACGTAGCCTCTCATTGTCAGCCCTCAACTGAGCCACAAGCTCTTTAAGTTCTCCAAGTTCATCCTCCATAATTGAATTACACTTACCACTATAATACGGGACCACAGATAGGAGACCCGTGAGAATAGAGAACACTGCTCCACACAACGCGGACTGAAACTGCTGCTTTGCCTTGGCATAAAAAAAGAAAACTAAACATAAGAATCAACTACAGAGAAAAAGAAAATTATTTAAATAACCATGTCTCCACCGACCCAATGTGACATCCTGCCGATTACGCCAGAATGTGGCGGGACACCGAAGGTTTAAAGAAGTGCTACCTAACGATTACGCCACCCTGGAATTTAATCAGGGAATAGTTTGTTCTTAGAAACAGCACAGGTTCGTTCTCAGTGAGGCGGCAGGAGTCGTAGATATAAAAACAAATAAAATTTTATTACAAAACATAAAAAAAAGAAGCGCAATTCCACTTTAACATACAACATGCAAGCACATCATAAACGTCATACAAGAATGCATGTCGTTAACAGCAGCTATGATATCACTTTTATTCTTGAAGTCACCAAATAGTGTGTCTGCAGCCTCGACAAATGCTTCTTTCACAACTTCGCCATCCTTGAAAGACTTCTTGTGCTTTGCAAGAACGTGACTGACGAGATAAGATACTACAGTTGCAGCCTTACCCTTGGTGTTTGGCCTGGTGAAAATGGACTGCTGTGCTACTAACTGCCTCTTCAATTCCTCGACTTTTCGGGTGCGTAGAGCTGATTTAGCTGGGAAATCTGCATCATAGCTTTTGTGCGCAGTTTTGAAATGGCGACCCAAATTGCCCTTCTTTTGTTTGTTTTTTGCTTCTGCCATCGTTGCCTTTTACTTTGCTGAAGTTGCAGCTCTCTCAACTTCTCTACTTAAACAGACTAGAGTCCCTACTAGTAACGTGCCTATACTCTAGCTAAAACCCTGGCTAAATTCAGATTAGCGTACTAGCATTCTACTCTCGCTATTTCTGCCATATATTTATATGAAATAGTATGAGTAGTAAGTTAGTATGCGATTTCAAATTCAGCCACTAATTCCGTCGGTTTAAATTTTCTGCGCAGAGCCGAACGTAATCAGTGATCTTGTAAGGGAAAATAAAGAACTGTTTTTTAAAATAAGTACAGGGTTTCTTTACTCAAGAAATACTATGTCTATAAAAGGTTATTGTTTTATTTGAGGTTTGAGGCGTGGAAACAGTGAAAAAGGACAAACCAGAAGGCAGTTTACTCTCGCGATCGACTGGAAAGCAGTCTGCGATCGACCGGTCGACCGCTATCGACTGGTTGGGCAAACCTGCAATAGACAAACAACAAAACAAAGAAAAGAAATCCAAATCACACCTAAACATGTCCACACATACACCCCGAAACAAAAGGAGTCCAACACAAAATGCACAACTAAAAGAGAAAAGCAAAAAGAATGTTTCTAGAACCAAAGCGGTTATCTCTCTCTTAATAGTAGCAGTTAGCTCCCAGGCAAATCAGTTAGCTCCCAGCTAACCACAGCAGTTAGCTCCCGGATAACAACAGCCGTTAACCGCCAGGCACAGTAGCCGTTAGCCGCCAGGCACAGCAGCCGTTAGCCGCCAGGCACAGCAGCAGTTAGCCCCCAGGCACAGCAGCAGTTAGCCCCCAGGCACAGCAGCAGTTAGCCCCCAGGCACAGCAGCAGTTAGCCCCCAGGCACAGCAGCAGTTAGCCCCCAGGCACAGCAGCAGTTAGCCCCCAGGCACAGCAGCAGTTAGCCCCCAGGCACAGCAGCAGTTAGTCCCCAGGCACAGCAGCAGTTAGCCCCCAGGCACAGCAGCTCCCACTGCACAGAAAATAGTTACACATAGAATGTGGCTGATTGGTCTATGACCAAATTACAATCTAGGCAGCTCAGCCGACACGCCACACTTACCAAACAAAATAAGCCGGAGAACAGAACTCACACTATCTGGGAAATGATTGCATTACCAAGAGGCCTCTGAACCTGAATAAATAGACAAACAAAGCTAAACATTTGACCAAATAAGAGAACTACGGTACAATGAACTCTCTTACCTGTAGAGGGATAACCTAGGGCCAATGCCAGCAATGGCACTTCATTTAATGTGTCACACTAAGGGAAAAACACACTACCATGAGCTGCAGTCTACCACAAGCCACCCAACCAACTTCACTCCACCTACCTGAATGATGCAGGGATGACATGAAGGCAGGGGCGGGACCTATGACCAAGGCTACCCTTTCACCAAACCTATATATCTTCCCCCTGCCTCCCCATAGGACAACCAACAAATTAAGTAACCAATTAGGTGCAAGTACTGTAGGTGGAACCTCAACCTGCCACACTAGCATTGTGCTTCCAGACTGTCTGAATGGACCTCTCAAACCTGTGCAGTGAAAAGGAGATTTTTGGATTTTAGTATAAATAAACAAAAAAATAATAATTCTAAGCAAACATGAGTGTAATATATCTAACCAATATATATTTTTATGTAAATCCAGTGGACTCCTAGGTCAGTTTGTCATTCCTTATTACATTACATGGGGCCAGGGGTAGCTCAGTGGTTAAGGCATTGGACTACAGATCGGAAGATCCTAGGTTCAAACTCCACAACCACCAAGTTGCCACTGTTGGGCCCTTGAGCAAGGCCCTTAACCCTCATATGCTCAGATGTGTAATGAGATAAAAATGTAAGTTGCTCTGGATAAGAGCGTCTGCCAAATGCCTAAATGTAAATTACATGTTTATTAATTCACCTCTATGCTTATGCACCTATGACTCTAAAACAGGGCAAATCTGGCTTCATCAGTCCATATGGCTTTCTCCACAGTTCGTTCTTTATGCTTCTTAGCAACCGGAAGCATTTTTTCTGAATAACCTTACTGAATAACCTCACAACCTCAGTGTTTTTCTAAAGGCTACACAGCTGTTTAGTCCCAGTCCCACATTATATGTAGAAATACTCTTACTTTCATTATTCAACAGAGCCGTTAGATCTACTTTTTGTTTTTTACATTTAGATTTTAAGTGTTAAGCTCATTCAGCACCCCCCCCCTTAGTTCTTGTCTTTGCTTGATGCAGGATGATAATTTGCCGCTTCCAAAACAACATTTATGCCACAACCACAGGATGTGTCTTCTGACATGGTTGTTTAAGAAATACTGTAAGAAGATACTCACTGCATCAGTGTTCAGGGTTAAATAACTTTATAGCTGAACCATATTAATCACTGTGGGACCTTCCAGTGGAAGGCTCTCACGTAAGTTAGTGATATTTTTTTGGCCAGGCAGTCTATTTAAATTACGTAGAAGGTCCACTCGAGTAAAATATGTAAGTTGAACAAAAATAAATGATAGTGGTTAAAATTTGTGTTTAGGTCAAATAGAATTATGTAAATTCATGAATGTAAACTATTTTACAAAAATAGACATAATATGAATATCTAAAATCCACACACGAACACAAAGAATAGTAGGGAATGTGTAGGAGCTAAGCAGAAACAATTGAGTAGCTGCTTATTATATAAAATATCTGTGAACTTATTTTGCAAATTTGCCAGGTAGCACCAAACACTGAAAGAACACTTAAATTTTTTTTATAAGATTGTTTATTTACTTTTCCATCTTTATGTATTACTCCTATCAATCAAATAAAGAAATAAACAAACACTGTTACATGGTTCTGTGTCCTGTAAGGGAGTGGTGGTATTCTCTTTTCTCTATTAGTAAGACAAACTAAACCAAATCATAGGTATTGCTCATAGCTTTATTAGCTCATGGCCCATGTACATAATGTAGATACAGATGGGAGTTGGTGCTCTCCTGCACATGCATTTAACCCAGGGATGTTGCATGAGTACAAATTTGAAAAGATTCTGTGGGTGAATTTGGAAGAAATATTGGGAATTGCAAAGGCAACGTAAAGGAAAATGAAAAACAAAATTTGAAAAAATATTGTACATTATAAAGTTCAAGTATTATTTTCATAAACAAAAACAGAACAGTATAAAACATTTTAAGAATGTTAACATCTGAGATCACAATTACAACATATTTCAATATTTTACAACATGCATAGAAAAACAAACTGAACAACTGCTGTTGGCCCAGTTCTACACTGACTCTGTGTTGTGGTACTGTAAGCAGTAATGACCTGGGCTGAGATTCCACAAAGCATTGCAAAGTTTAAAGTCAAGAATAAAAATAGCTCTGTTTGTTCTTATTTAGATATTATGTATGTAGCTGTAAAGAACAGTTTGCACTTGAGTTTCCACAACTGAAAAGTTCATAACTTCTGTTTTATACAAAAGACTCAGTTCTCACTGTCACAGTTTTTGCTACGACTCACTATGACTTCACCAATCGTGATAAGTGTTAAATGTTAAAATCAGTACCATTCACAAGCATCATCTACAACTTAATGAACGGTTGGGATAATTGATATAAAGATGGAGAATTGTATGTAATATTCATATTTAATACCTCCTTCACTTCATTTATTATTGCAGGTGTCTCAGAAGAGCCTTATTATTAAGTAACCATGCACATAGTAAAAATCTTGACAGTGAGAATTGGCCTTAACTGTAATTAAATCAGACATGACACTGATTCTCTTATAATTCTCTCTAAAGCTTGGAAGTTCCTGTTTACACAGTTGCATTTTTTGACAACTTAACACACAGTCAGAAAATGGAATGATTTCCTACTCGGTGTCACCCAAATGAGGATGGGTTCTTGGTTCCTCTTAAGGTTTCTTCCTCATGTCATCTCAGGGAGTTTTTGCCCAATCCATAACCTCTGACTTGTTCATTAGGGACAAATGATCAATTTAAGTAATAAAAAAATAATTTATAAATCCATGTGTATACATCTTATAATTTTGTAATGCTGATTTGTTATAATGGCCACTATTAATAGTGCTATACAAATAAAATTAACTGAATTGCTATTGTGGGACGAAACTCTGAATGCACTGCAGTCACACTGATTTAAAAAGCTACCTCACAGACCTGGAAATAAGCAGAAGAAAATCTTTCCAACCCTTAGCCTCAGCAAACATTCCAGATAAAGGAACATTTCACTTTCACATGCTGAGACAAGGCTGAACATGCATTTCCTTCATAACACTGTCACTAGTATATGTTTTCTGTCTAGTTTTAATGTGTAATATTTTTCTTTTTTCTTAGAGTAAAATAGTTGTGTATAGTATCCATGGCTGTATATAGCAAGTACGTACTGTATGTGTTACAGTATATTACCAGTGTTTGTGTCCTTGACTTACTGTAATGCACATAAATACAGTGAGAGCTCAACAGCCACAACAAAGTACTTCTATACACACTATAATAAAGCATTATCCTGATTCTGCAGTTAGAAAAATATTTCTGGACTTACAAAGAGTTGCAAAATATTCATTTAAAATACAGCATGTACAATAATATTTATACAGTAAAATAGATCTTATTTAAAATAAATACAATAAATATTTAATAAATAAATAAATAAAACCTATTCATTTCATTTCATTTTTTATACTGACTTCTGTCAAGGTGTTTTTCAGAGCTCAGTACTTTGCTCTTTAAGTAGGACCGTTGGATTGACATCTTTTCTACCCGAGTGTGCCGTACTCACGTTGATTGTAGTTAGTACAGAGTCTTTTACATCAGGCACATGAAAAGAAGCAAAAGGACAAAGCCCCTTGACATTATTGCATACCAGCTTCTGTAGCGAGGCTGTCTTGATGATGTCAAAGCCAACTTTGCCACCAAATGTGCTGGGCTTCCAGTACTCAGGGGAGCAGATGGGGTTTCCCATGAGGCCTTTCAGTGAATATGGGGCACCCATCTCCACCATGGTCTCTCCAAATATGGCATTGAGACGTGGTTTTTCAATAAGCAGTCCAGGGTAAAGCTCCATGGCGTCAACATCTCCATACAGCTCCTCCAGTTCCGCTGCAATCTCCTTTTCACCTGAAGTAAGTAACAAGCTCCATTAGCCAATCCTGTCCACCAATACTGCTCGGTTGAATACCCTGTTAAAGGTACACTTTACTTAAACATGCGAATGTGGTAAGCAATGAGCACACCTGTCAGCTTTAGCTTTAAACTAAGTCTGCACTGACATCAGGTAATTTGATAATGCTGTGTAAAAAAATAAAAAAGTGCTTTCACAACAAAAACGTGCCTTTTATCATCATCAATAATCAATATAGAATTGTCAACATAGGGCTGAAAGAGTCAGGGCTAAAGCTGCTCATTCACATACTGACTCATCCAATTCAACCCCACTTATTAAATCCTTTTAATCTGATATATTAGGTGTATGTCAATATGCTAAATCTCTGTAACGACAGAAGAGTTTTTGCTTCCTTTGGATTACAGGCAAGACTACACAGGTAAAGCAAAACTGCTGGTTAATGTGTGTTTGCCAGATTGCTGTTTGTAAAAGTTGTCTATAGTGTGATTACGCAACATGCAGTCAGGCCACATCCATCACCAGGCTCGGTCTACTCCATTGCAGCTTTAATCTCTTTGTAGAGAAGATAAACTGTTTGAGATGTCTTTAAATAAGATTTGAGGAGAGTTTTAAATAAAGTCAGCTTCTGACTCACATGTTAACATAAGATTTAGTGCATTTACTTCTTACCTGTCAGCTCTTCAAATGAGACATAGGGCTTCATGTTGAAGCGTTTCCGGTAAGCATTTAAAGACTGGTAGCGCATCTTTCTGCTATTCTCAATCGATTTTGTTGCCACCATTAATAGTGCAGGTGACACGTTGCGACCACCGGCAACCTACAGAATAATTAAAATGAATGAAACTTAGGCACAAATCCATTTCAGAGAATTTTTGGGATTAGGTTGAAAACCTGACACAGGCTCAATATGAATTTGAAAACAAAAAAAAAAACAACACTCATTCTGTTATATAACTTTATATAATCTTTGCAATGTAATTTTCATAAGCAACAGGACTACAGCAGGAAACACTGCTCACCCTTCCTGCTATCTGTTTTGAGAATGCATCCACAAGGTTGTTAATGCCATGGTCCGTCATTATTGAGGTGTTATAGAGGAACTGCTTGTAGCTGTAGACTTCACCCTGGATGTGGATGTCATCAGGCATGAGCGGATGCCAGTGGTAAAGGGTATTAAATTCAGATGAGATCCGGTTCTGATACTGGAAAGGATGGTTAAAGAGGAGCTCTGGGTCAAATTTAAGCTTAAAGTGGTAGCCGCTCAGGTGTTGCACATATTCCTCAATTATGATCTTGATGGTCTCACCTACAGAAAGGAATGACAAGACCTATAAAAGACGGCTTTTACAAATGTAACCTGATACACATGATTTTCATGGTAATACTGGAAAGTCATTGAAGGATGAGTATGAGGATATAAAGTTTTGTGAAGGAAATACAGTTAACAATTTGTGAAAGAGAATTTAATAACAATGACATGTTTACAGAAAGGGAAACAAAATGAGTAAAAATAGCTGAAAACCACATTTTTCACATTAAGAACGTAAAACACATTCCTATTGTGTCTTTGAATAAACGTTCCCTTACCAATCAAGATCAGTCTTGTGGTCTGAAAGAGCCTCTCATCATCCCAGTCTGGATGTTCATGCTTCAGAATATCACATACACGGTTGTGTTCCCGAAGCCAAATAGTAGCATACATCATGAGGCCTGGGACCAAACCAAAGGCTTCGTGGCCTACAGCGAATCGATGAGACTCCGGTAAATGAGGTGGATAGTGCATATCCACCTGAACCTCACTGACTGTTGGAGGATAAACTTCACCATCCAGAACCTAAAAAGGACCAGAAAATGTTAATTTAAAAAAAAAAGAAATTAGGGTGTCAGCAGATTATGGTGTCAGAAAGTTTAAGATATATAAATGGTTTAGTGGTTTAATTACATAATAATGACATAAACTAAAACAAGCCTTACCTGATACTTTAGCTTGCCATCCTTTAACAGTCGGAGCTTATGCTGACGTTCTAGTTCCTCCCCATAAATATGACTCAGATCAACCTGAAGAATGTACATTATAGCACTTACTGATTATGTAGATTCAGTGGTTCAATTATCACAAGACAGCTGATAAAATGTTAAAAGTCTGTCACATCAAACAGCAAACAGTCAGAAAAGTAGCCACTGAAGGGTTCAGACTCACCCCATGGTTTTTGCCCTTAGTGAAGGCTGGGCCTCTCTTCATATCAGTTTTGAAGAACTGGTGTGTGAAGTGCTGAGCAAAGAAAGCAAACATGAGACTGGTGCGCTGTGGATCAGGAACGAACTTCCTCCTGAGCAGGAATTTCTCCACCACTACCTTCACGTCAGGCAGCTCTTTTTTACCTGCAAGAAACCAGGTTAGTAAGGCAAAGGCTACACAAAAAAAAACATGCTATCAGTTATATTTTTCCTCTAGTACGTAACAACTAAGCTCTAAGCTTTTGTAAAGCTATTCGCACATTCTGGATTGCAGCCTAATTTTGTCATTGGGTTGTAGGTCACTGATGTAATGGTTCAATGAGATTGTCAAAAAATGCTAAAAAACAGGTTTGGATAGTGACGCTCACCTGCAACTCCCATAGGTGTTGGGCAATCCTTTGGGACAGGAGGTAAAGTACGAGTGAAATAGGACAGATTGGAATAGGCTTCCCAGCTCTTGTAACCATAGTCAGCGTTGAAGGTTGGGGGGCTTTCTATTAAATTGGCACGTGCTAAGTGAAGAAACAAGACAAGGTTGAAGATAGTGTCAAAATATATTAGCAAGTAGACTTCAAATATTTCAGAGTTTTCCAGGTAATATACCTACATGTTAAAACATAACGCATGACGGAATCTTGCAGAAATGGAATGTTGTTGAGGATCTTCCAGAAAGCTCGAAAATGTGTGAGGATGTAGTGCACTGTGTTCGGCGTTGGCTTCAGAGACACCTTCAGCCATGTGAAGAATTCAGCTGTTGAGAAAAAAACAAAACATTAAGAAAAAAAAACAGTCTGTTTATTTTTATTAAGCACTGTGTATATCTAATGCACAAAATATATAATAATCTATTTACGAGTCGTGCAGTTTTGTCCGTAGTATCCAGTGCGTGTGCAGTCACACTCGTAAGAGTCTTGTTCTAGAGCTGTACACACACCGCGGTTCTGGCATGGCTGCGAGCAACAAGGGTCGGCTGGAACACATATTAAACCCTGCTTAATTACATTTATAAATCCAAGACTGAATTTACTAATACACTCATGCTGTTCAGGTGGACTTGGCTGGTTTAATTCTTACACAAGACATTATATAGAATGGGGGTAGAATTAAACGGAGATTTTTAAATTAAGCTGTGATCACTTCAGAAGATAGAAATAAAATAATCTGTTTAGAGTAAATACAAAAATCTCACCTCCTTTACAAGCCAGGACTCCCAGGGAGAGAAGCAGGAACAGTCCGGTCGTGTACATTCCACTGCTGTTCCGTGTGTGTTGTGCTTTTAATGTTTCCGTGTCTGGTGAGCTCGCTCTCTCTCGCGCGCGCGCTCTCTCTCTCTCTCTCTCTCTCGCGCTCTCTGAGTGAATGAACTTGGCTGAGCGCACAGCTTTTATACTACGTACAATATGACGTAATGTGTGCTAAGTGATAGTGAAGCAGCGACACACACACACACACACAGAGCACGACTCACCGGGCAAATACAGCTACTAAAATCAAAGTGAAGAAAAAGAAACAAATTGAACTGTTTGCCCTCCGTTTAATCTCCGCGCGCTGCGGCACCGACTTTGGTTTGGGGTAATAAACTGTGTGCCGGAAAAAAGGAACCGATGTTTCTAAACCAACAATGCGAAGTCATGTCCAAAAATATTTTACAGTTTAAAAAAAAGAAGAAAAGTAAGAAAATAGAAATGTATTAAAATGACTTTTTGTTTGGTTAAAAATGAAGCACAAATGGTATGGAATAGCTAAACTTCAAAATATATATATTTTTAATTTATGTAGTAAAAGAGTTATTTATTTTATCTTGTGTTTTTCCCCTTAAATGAATAATAAAAATTCATATAACCCCTTATCCAAATTTGCTTCCACATATCTGCGTTTGATTAAATAAACATTTAATGTAAAATCAGCATAATACATGATGAGATTTTTCAGGAAGAGATTAGAATAAAGTGAGCTCTAATCTAGAGCATTGCTAAGGTACACCCTAAAACCATACTGTTTATTAAACACAGAGTTCTGGTATATTTTATTTATATTTTATACACAGAGTGTATAAAACTGGACCTTTATAAACAATTTAGGGGGTTAATTTAACATTTTTGAATTAGTTCACTTTTGAGAAGCTCAGAGCAATCCAGGGTTTTAGACAGTGGCAACAAGTTGGAGCAATAACACACTATAGTGTGGCACGTATAGATTACCTGTATTGGAAGGATGCACAACTTCCGGTCTAAAATCCTTATTTGGGTTTAAATGCACTTCCTGTGAGTCATTTTGGCCATCCAAGATTCTGGAGATTAGACTTTGTGAACATGGGCAGGAATAATTAAAATGTCAAACCCCACCTAACTGTAAAAAAACAAACAAACAAGAAACAACTTATCTGACTGATCTTACATAATGCACACTTAATTGACATGGCAGATTTCTTTTTTAAATATCCAATAGAATTGCTAAAACATCCATAACACTACAACAATGTGTTAAGTTAACACAGTATGTTATGTCCATTAACTGATTAAGAGAAACTGCAATTTTAGAAATTTGATGTAAGGTAAGATGAAGTGAGGATGTTGGTTTATTCCAAGGATTAGCACCTGTCACATACTCTGCTACCCCCTTGATGTCAGATTAAACATGATGCACACCTGAATCAGTCTGAGAAGTATATTTTGTGTATACTTTATGACATTGATGCAGAATGGAACATGCCAAATCTTAAAATGTTTATAATGAAGCTGTTATATAATAATTGGCAGCACAGTGGTGTAGTGGTTAGCACTGTCCCAGGGTCGATTCCCCCCTTGGGATCTGTGTGCATGAAGTTTGCATGGTCCCCAGTGCTGAGTGGATTTCCTCCGGGTACTCCAGTTTCCTCCCACAGTCCAACTGCCCATAGTGTTTGAATGATGATGGGAGGTCCTACGGTTTTGAAAACGGCAATAAATACGATGGTAATCACCACTGGCCTCCACGGCCCCTAGACTACAGAGGTTCCTAGCTGGATGGAGGGATGGATGGATGGATGGATGGAATCATTAAAATGAAGCAGCGGTATTAAGTTTCCCTCTAGTGGAAACAATGACACATAACATTTCAGTTCTCCTAAGATGTATTAATTCAGTGTAAACTCAGATCAGATGTAGATGTGTATGTTTTAGACTTTTCCCACTTTGAATGCTTTTTAATCCGCAACGTCCTCTACACAAGTATAGTAGCAGCAGTAGTAGTAATGCGCTAAAGGATGCACGGATTTCCTCTACACTGTGCGCATTTGAGGGATGTTTGGTGACTGTGGGCGTGGCTATTAGCGCGAGGCGCAGCGACGGCTCCTGTTCCTCAACGCATGAGCGCACCGGAGTGCGCGCGCTTGTCCAGGACGAATGCGGGAGTGTTTGCAAGAACACAGCATTTTTCATAACATCTTCGGGTGAGTACCGTACTAAGAGTGTGTTTGCATGATTGTCCAGTTGTGGAGAGAAGGAGCTCTATCTGCAGGTCTCTTGGGCAGATCAGGGAGGAGAGGAGAAGAGGGAAGTTTTAGATGAGTGCAGAGTTCCAGAACTGTTTGTGGGCTGTGAAACACAGAAGACTTTTAATTCTTGATAGGTTTATGGACTTAGGATTTAAACACAGCCATTTATTGTTAAGTCATTTAAGAGAGTCTTAGCATTAGTCAGGATACTTTCTGATGTAGATGTCCAGCTCAAATAACTGTTCATCTACACTTCAGCTGCTGAGATGCTTTACATCAACTTGCCATTACTTCCTCCTAATTTAAACAAATCTTTAAGACTGTGTAAAGTTTGGCATGGAGCCTGTACACCTGTAGAACACAGGTGCTCCCAACCCTGGTCCACCTCCTCCTTCCTGTGGTGTGTGCTGTAGCAGCTGGTCAGAGCAAGCAAGATGCTTGAACAGGGTCGGGTGGGGATTCATCTCAATTTATTTTTATTTGTAAGCACCTTTAATGATGGACATTGGTGCAAAAAATACCTCAGATGAATAAAATTTCTAAATTTAAATATGAATGGGTTGTGAATATATGAATATGAACATGTACTGGCGGCATGGTAGCTCAGTGGTTAGCACTGTCACCTTGTACCTCCAGGTTCCAGGGTTCGATCCCCTTCTCGAGTCTGTGTGCTTGGAGTTTGCATGTTTTTCTCGTGCTTGTTGGGTTTCTTACAGGTACTCTGGTTTCCACCCACAGTCCAAAGACATGCAGATGAGGCTAATAGTCATTCCCAAATTACCTGTATGTGTGTGCCCTCTGGTGGTTTCGCACCTCTGCAGAGAATGCCTTATGCCCTAAGTCTCCCCCTGTGACCCTGTATACAGTATATAGCGTCATAGCTGGAGTGAGTGAATGATAAATGTATTAGTGTGTATCTAATCAGCAACCTAGAGGTGACGGTGGCAAAGGTGAGGAAGAAACATTAAGAGGAAACAGACTTATGTGGGTGATATCAGACATGATATGTTGAAATGATTCTGATTCTGATAGTGTGAACATAAACCCCTTCTATAACTGTGTGAAAAATGTTGAACATTCAGTTTTAGTCCACGTCCTTGAGGTAACCTGTTAGCTGTTACCTGATGGAGACTTAAGTACAAAATTGTGGCAATTCCATTCCAAAAAGTATTTGAGTGATTGCAGTCACACGCTATCAAAGAAAACACTGTTTGTATCACCGGATTGAAGTGGGACAGTGAATGAACTCATACCATATGTGTAGAGGCACTGCTGTCTCTAGCATTTAGTCGGAAAATAAAAGCTGTATATGAATCAACAGAGAGGAATCATAGAGTTTAAAGAAAGAAATGAAAGAGGGTAATGTGAAAGGAATGTGAGTAGATAAGAGAAGGGGAAGTGGTCAAACAATGAAAGTGGAATGCCGAATGGGTCATAAAGTGGGGACATGGCAGAGCAGGGTGAAATAGAATGCTGAAAGAGACTTTCTAGAGTTTGCGAATTAATTCAGGTTTGCATTGACTTAATACCTTTTCTCATTAAAATAATATGAGTTTGCATGATAATCGTTATTTATTCTCCTAATTTATTCTAGAACTCTTTCCTTCAGAAGTTTTTACTTGTCTGTCTCATTTTACTTCAGTCTACTCATTTGCTACCTACTTTTTCCAGTTAGCTTCTCCATATCACATGGCAGATACTTACTAAGTAGGGAGAAGTCTAGCATATGTTTCCTGTGATGGACATATATAACATATGCTTCCTGTGAAGTCTGACATAAGTTTTTTTTTTTTACCTGCCGCTCATGCTGCATCACAGCACAGCTGATAAACTTGGAAGAAAGTGATAACTGCTTCCTTCTACATGCATGAGAAAGGAGAAAGGCTTTATATCCACTCAAATTTGCACTTTTCTCTTCCCTGTCAGGAACATGATTATATGATTGCCACAGACTATGCCTTGAAACTTTTAAATGACGTGAGTGGCTTCCATTTGCTCAGCGTGGTGTCCCTGGTCTAATATACTGGATCAAACTAAGCAGCTACTTTATTTTATGAATGCTGATGTGTTAGATCTGTAAAATGTAACTGTACAGAGCTGTGATAAACCAGGAGCAGTGCTGGGAATTATTCAGTTAACACATGTTCTGCTTGGTCAGAGTTCAGTGTGAATCTAATGAGTACATTTTCCTCTGACTACTGTTGCAAAGAGTATTATCTTAGTTTTCTCATTTACACACTTCCTCTTTTGTTGCGCTCTCTCTCTCTCTCTCTCTCTCTCTCTCTTGCACGCTAGGTTAGTGCCCTTCTTGATACAGACTGTATAATGCCTATAAGAGAGCCGTTTAAGTCAAACTGGTACTTGTGATGAAATTTCTGGTGAAAGAAGACTCAAAAGCGATTGACATCTAAAAAAGTCTTCAAGCAAGGTACAGTGTTGTGAGAAAAAAAACATTTGAATGGGGCAAACTACTGTACAGTACCTTCTCGCCAACAAAGAAGGGATGCATCTGTCTGTGGGAACTGTATATACAATTATCCTCACTCCAAGTCATTTCAACGTGTTTGAGCCATTACTGGAGTTCCTGGAAGGCATTTCAGACATTTAATCAAAAACCTTCTACCTTGATGGTATCCAAGTGCTCAGGGGATTATATAGAGAAATAAAGGGAGTTTTTTACTTTCTGAACTACGTTCTGTTACTTTGCACTATCGAAAGTCCTGGCTTGACTTGCCTGTTTTATATTATGTACTGACCATAATGATTAACATTTTAATATAGACTGACCTTCTTTCCTGTTAAGGTTTTCATATTTATTGTAAGTACAATTTCAGTTTAGAGATGTAATTCCTGTCTCATAAATCACCCTGGCCTCACAATGACAACTGGATTAACCTCTCATGTGTACACTAGATGAGAATTCCTACTCCCGCAAGATCTCATCATCAGAGGGCCAGATTTTTATGTGGACGTGGGATTGTCAGCTAGTCCTGATCACCCCATGTAGAGCACCACTATGTCTGCCGTTGATCCATATCAGTACATCATCGTAAGTGCCACAAAATTATACTTGTCTTTTATTAACCCTTTTTGCTGAAAATAATGTAGATTTGCAATCACAGTCTGTTTGCAGTAACATATTTTAACATTATTTTTAACACTAACCACAGTTAGTGTTAGGGAGTTATGCAGATCTTTGCTTACAACATGATCAGACCTCCAGTTGTATATCTTACATGCAATAGCTAAATAAAGAATATCACGATACTAAACACATTTTAGAGTTGCACTATAAATGATGCCATGTCTGCGCTTTTTATAGTAACTCCAACACATCCAAAATGTGTTTAGAATCTTGATGTTTATGATTATTCGTCCCTGGTTGTTTTATGAACTACACAAACTGTTCTGTATCACAACTCACACTATCTTAAACAGACACACCATTAACCAATAGGGATGGGAATCACCAGGGACCAGCTGATACAAACTGATATCCCGATAAAACACTGTTTTATTTACTTATTTTTTTTACAATTTTCAACAAACTTCACAATTAATTCACTTCAACTAAAGAGGACTGCCAATCTGTGAACAGTTGAGCGCACACACCTGTAAGATTATAAAGGATTGGTAACCTTTTACCACCTCAGTGTAAACATATGTAAATGAGAAACAATTTAAAAGAATCGATTTTGGAGTCACTGTGGCGATACCTGAATTGCCACATAAAATAATCATGATATGATACTGAATATATTTTTCCCCCATCTCAACTAACCAATGACAAAGAGAAGGCGCTAGCTTATATTTCCCATTTAGTTTGGTAAGCAATCCAATAGCATGACTGATGAGACAAAATAGTTAGTGCCTGAAACATCATCCCCACCTATTTACAGTAAAACAACAGACACAGTGATAGTTTTCGAAAACTATATAATCTCTTGATACTTTATTATCTGACCATATCCTGTGACCTCCCTTAGCAACAAGGCGTTTTCACCCTCAGCACTCTCGATCACATGTTTTTTTTGTTTGTTTGTTTGTTTTTGCACCACTTAGTGTTAACTCCCGAGGCGTGTGAAAATCCCAGGAGATCAGCACTTTCTGAATTCTCAAACAAGCGCATGTGGTATCAGCAACCAAAACAGGGTTAAACTCACAGTTTGCCTGTTTGATGTGAAGCTCTTGACCTGATTCTATGTAATTTCTACATAAATTCTAATCATCTGCTTCCATGTAATTGGCTGATTAGTTCACAGCATAAATGTGCAGGTGAACAGGTGTTTCTAATAAACTGGACATTGAGTGTACATGGGCAAAACTGTTATTTTGAGGTAATATTTAGACAGATTTATTTAAGAACCACTCCTCCTTGAACCACCACCTTATCGTGGTGGAGGGGTTTGCGTGTCCCAATGATCCTGGGAGCTATGTTGTCGGGGGCTTCATGCCCCTGGTAGGGTCACCCATGGCAATCTGGTCCTAGGAGAGGGAACAGACAAAGAGTGGTTCAGAAGACCTCTTATGACGAGCAAAATCTTTGGAAAACGTTTTCCCTCGCCCGGACGTGGGTCACCGGGGTCTCCCTCTGGAGCCAGGCCTGGAGGTGGGGCCCATTGGCGAGCGCCTGGTGGTCGGGCCTGCACCCATGGGGTACAGCCCGAAGAGCCAACGTGGGTCCCCCTTCCCATGGGCTTACCACCTGTAGGAAGGGCCAAAGAGGTCGGGTGTAGTGTGAGCTGGGTGGTGACCGAAGACAGGGGCCTTGGCGGTCTGACCCTCGGCTGCAGAAGCTGGCTCTAGGGACGTGGAATGTCACCTCTCTGTTGGGGAAGGAGCCTGAGCTAGTGCATGAGGTTGAGAAGTTCCGGCTAGATATAGTGGGACTCACCTCGACGCACAGCTTGGACTCTGGAACCAGACTCCTTGAGAGGGGCTGGACTCTCTTCTACTCTGGAGTTGCCACCGGTGAGAGGCAACGAGCAGGTGTGGGCATACTTATTGCTCCCCGGCTCGGGGCCTGTACATTGGGGTTCACCGCAGTGGACGAGAGGGTGGCCTCCCTCCGCCTTCGGGTGGGGGGACGGATCCTTACTGCTGTTTGCGCTTATGCGCCGAACAGCAGTTTGGAGTATCCGCCCTTTTTGGGGTCTCTGGAGGGGGCGCTAGAGAACGTCCCTCCTGGGGACTCCATCGTTCTGTTGGGGGACTTCAATGCTCACGTGGGCAATGACAGTGAGACCTGGAAGGGCGTGATTGGGATGAACGCCTCCCCCCCCCCCCCCCCCCCCCGATCTGAACCAGAGAGGTGTTTTGTTATTGGACTTCTGTGCTCGTCACGGATTGTCCATAACGAACACCATGTTCAGGCATAAGGGTGTCCATATGTGCACCTGGCACCAGGACACCCTAGGCCGCAGTTCGATGATTGACTTTGTGGTCGTGTCGTCCGACTTGCGGCCACATGTCTTGGACACTCGGGTGAAGAGAGGGGCGGAGCTGTCAACTGATCACTACCTGGTGGTGAGTTGGCTTCGTTGGCGGGGTAGGATGCCGGTTAGGCCTGGTAGACCCAAACGTATTGTGAGGGTCTGCTGCGAACGTCTGGCAGAGTCCCCTGTCAGGACGAGTTTCAACTCCCACCTCCGGCAAAGCTTCAACCACGTCCTGGGGGAGGTGGGGGACATTGAGTCCGAAGAAGGGGGACCGGAAAGTGTGTTCCAATTACAGAGGGATCACACTCCTCAGCCTCCCCGGGAAAGTCTATTCAGGGGTCCTGGAAAGGAGGGTCCGTCGGATAGTTGAACCTTGGATTCAGGAGGAGCAGTGTGGTTTTCGTCCAGGCCACGGAACAGTGGACCAGCTCTACACCTTTAGCAGGGTCCTGGAAGGGGCATGGGAGTTTGCCCAACCAGTCTACATGTGCTTTGTGGACTTGGACCCATTCGACTGTGTCCCTCGGCGAGTCCTGTGGGGGATACTCCAGGAGTATGGGATATCGGATTCCCTGTTAAGGGCTGTCCGGTCCCTGTACAACCGGTGTCAGAGCTTGGTCCGCATTGCCGGTAGTAAGTCGGACCTGTTTCCGGTGAGAGTAGGATTCCGACAGGGCTGCCCTTTGTCACCGATCCTGTTCATAATTTTTTTGAACAGGATTTCTAGGCGCAGCCAGGGCGTCGAGGGGGTACAGTTTGGTGGGCTCAGGATTGGGTCACTGCTTTTTGCAGATGACGTTGTTCTGTTGGCCTCATCACCCTGCTCACATAGCTCTCACTGGATTGGTTCGCAGCCGAGTGTGATGCGGCTGGGATGAGAATCAGCACCTCCAAATCTGAGGCCATGGTCCTCAGCCGGAAAAGGGTGGAGAGCCCTCTCAGGGTTGGGAGTGAGATCCTGCCCCAAGTGGAGGAGTTTAAGTATCTCGAGGTCTTGTTCACGAGTGAGGGTAAAATGGAACGGGAGATCGACAGGCGGATCGGGGCAGCGTCTGTTGTGGTGAAGAAGGAGCTGAGCCAAAAGGCAAAGCTCTCAATTTACCAGTCGATCTACATTCCTACCCTCACCTATGGTCATGAGCTGTGGGTAGTGACCGAAAGAACAAGATCGTGAATACAAGCGGCCGAAATGAGTTTCCTCCGCAGGGTGTCTGGGCTCTTCCTTAGAGATAGGGTGAGAAGCTCAGTCATTCGGGAGGGGCTCAGAGTAGAGCCGCTGCTCCTCCACATCGAGAGGAGTCAGATGAGGTGGCTTGGACATCTATTTAGGATGCCCCCTGGACGCCTCCCTTGTGAGGTGTTCCGGACACGCCCCACCGGAAAGAGACCCCGGGAAGACCCAGGACACGCTGGAGGGACTATGTCTCTCGGCTGGCCTGGGAACGCCTTGGGATCCCCCCGGAAGAGCTGGAAGAAGTGGCCAGGGAGAGGGAAGTCTGGGCATCCCTGCTGAAGCTGCTGCCCCCGTGACCCGACTTCGGATAAGCGGAAGAAGATGGATGGATGGATGGATAACAACCAAGAAAGCAGGCCAAAAAGCATTTCGAGATTAAGATAACACGAGGTGTGCACGTAAGCTATGTGAGCTGTGATCATCGCCAGGGCAGCAGTGAAGCAAACAAATGTGTGCAAGAAGGGCACTCCTTAATAGAAATAAGTGAACGTTGGAAAAACCTGACTGACACAATGACACATTATGTGGTGGATGATATAATAGGCATTAAAACAGCCACAAAATGGACATTTTTAAGGGACTTCTAAAAAAAGTTATTAAGACTTGCTAAATAGGTGTAAATATATTATGAGTAGCTTAATTTTAAATGTTGAATTATATGTAAAACATATCTTGTGATAACCACATGTTCATTTAATGTCCTTTTTCACCTCCTGAGATCCGGATTCTGCCGGTGTGTAGATTGTATTTCCTCCTCTTTAGTTCTTCTTATCTCTTTAGCACTTGAGTATCTTCAAACAGGAAGAAGTTTGGCAAAGCAGTTCTCATCTGAGGATCACACAAGGATATACAGACAATATAGCTGGGAGAAAATTGTATGTGCTCATATGAGGACATTCAGGGATCAGGGGGTTAAAATACATTAGCAGAGATGATGTACTTATTTATGTATATAATTTAAGCTAAATATTTTGCTTGTCATAGATTTATCACCCACCACTAAATGCACCTGATGTGTTCTACTGATATATCATGACTATTCTGAGCTCTTCTGTATTGTAGAGAGCTTATGTAATGCTTATGTAACTCTTAGATCTGAACTGTAGTTAAATTAACCGACTGACCACCAGGACCAGAATTATATGAATTGTACTGTTCAGCAGATGATAGTAGCGACCTCCAGATGACTAACCCTAATATTTACAGCATTTATAGCAGAACCCCTTATCCAGACGACTTACATTTACCTCATCAAACATCGAAGCAGTTAGGAGCGTTGCTTAAAGGCCTAGCAGTCGAGACTTTGTGGTGCTGGGGTTTGAAGCCATGACCTTCAGCTCAGTCTTCCAACATATTAACCACTTAGCTAATGTGTATTTATGATAAGAATCCATGAAATTTTTGTAATCTGTTCTAATCCTGATTAACACTACTTGTAAAATTGAGTATGGACTGTTCAGTCTGAAGCAAAAAGAAATTACTGAATTTTTTTCCATGATGTATTTCTAGAATTTGAAATGAGCAAAGCCTGCGAAGTATGATACTGTATTGCATCTGAAGCAGGTTAATATTTATAGCCATTCTGTAAAAAAAAAAATACCACATGATATTGTTTAATAAAACTGACATAAAATACTGTTAAAATTGCTATCTGCTGGTTTACAGTAAAGGCTCTACAGTACAGTGTTTCAGCCAGGGTCTGATAGTAAATCTAGTATTTCTTATCCAGGCAAGCAGTTCACTGGTGTTATATGAAATCACACCAACCTGCCAACCACAAGCTGCAAAAAAATATCTACTAAAAATAAGTCTCCTCTCATGTATGCTCATAAAAATGGTTTTCATAACCTAACATAAGGACATCTTGAATTATACTGGTTGTAGATGCATATTTTAGAGTGATACAAATGCTAATATAAAATTTTTATTCTAATACACAAATTATAAAAGCTAATATAATGGACATGGCCTAAAATAAACATTGAGCCATCATTTTTAAGTGCTTTGGTGATGGAAGCTGGATGCTTCAAATGAAAATGTAAATCAAGCATTTAAAATTCAGTGCAAAAATATTCAAGTTACTAAATTGCAGTTTTAAACTATTTTCAAATGTTAAAAATACAATCTTCATAATTTTTCAACATCACAAATTCAGGTAGACAAAATCCAGGTAATAAAATTCGGGACGGAATTTTGTTTTATCACAGGAAGAGCAATGGATTGCTGATTGCTGCGGTCCATGAGTTAGTAATACACTCGCAGTAGTACACTTAAAGTGTGATTCTTGCTCCCTGTGCAGTCTACTTCTCAGGAACTAATTGTCGATCGGAATGCAGCACTTTTAACTAACAGGCAAATGCACAATAACCAGGGTTACGTGTTAAAATCCCCCTCCACCGTCAGCGCCATATTCAAAGCAAAGCCAGCACTCTTTCATTCAAACACGAGAGCGATAGGTTTCCTTCCCCTGCGCTCAGTCATATACAGTCACTATTATACTTCCATATTAGATGTTTGGTGGAGTTTTATAAGACCTAACGTCCTCAAACTAAATATTTATTTGATCTTTTTTGTTCATGCTAATTTATTTCATACAAAAAGGATTTTATACTCTGAAATCAACTGTGCATCAGAGATTGTCTTTACATGTGATATTTGCTTGTTACTGAAAGATGTGAGGTTTATGGAACAGATAAGATGGTTGACCACTGCTGCACAGACATTTGAACTTTCATGGAAAATAAATTGTGTGTTTGCCTTTGGGCGGCACGGTGGTGTAGTGGTTAGCACTGTTGCCTTGTACTTCCAGAGTCCAGGTTTGATTCCCAGCCAGGCTCGATTCCCGTCTCTGTGTGCATGTTCTCCCCGTGCTTGGTGGGTTTCCTCCGCTACTCTGGTTTCCTTCCACAGTCCAAAGAACTGCAGATTAGGCTAATTGGAGTTCTCAAATTGCCCATAGTGTGTGTGCCCTGTGATGGATTGGCACTATGTCCAGGGTGAACCCTGCCTCATGCCCTAAGTCTCCTGGGATAGGCTCCCTGAATACAGGATAAAGTGTTAATGACAGTGAGTGTTTATTTTGTGATTTCTGACAATACTGTTAACAGTTTGGAAACTAAATATCAGAGTATTTTGTCAATGTTTTAGGCCCTCCATCTTTCAGCTGTACCCACAACGGCAAGATTTATTACGTGTAATAAAAACTAAGTTCAACCAAGCACACAGTTTATTTTGCAAATCTAAATAAAATGTAAAATGAAGCCAGCTAATGTATTCAGTGTACACATGAAAAGCATTGCGTTAGGAGCAGGAGGAATAAGGATGTGTGATTTAAGATAAGATAAGATAAGATAAGATAAGATAAGATATACTTTAATTCGCCACAGTGGGGAAATGTCTATGTTAGTAGTACATGCATTAGTATACTTGAATGAATGAATAGCTACTGTAACAACAATTATCATATTAACAGAATTACCCACTGATACTGAGTGTTTTATTGTGCACTGCTACTGTACACACACTACCGTTCAGAAGTTTGGGGTCACTTTCTAACTCCATGATGGTTCCTGATGTTTATTTCTTTCTACATTGTAAAGTTTTGCTGAAGGATTGGCACCAAAAACTGCATGAATCTCCTTTGAACAGTTGATATTGAGATGTTTCTGCTACTTCTGCTCTGTAAAGACTTCATAACGCCTCTAATCTGAGCTGCTGTTAATTGGTCATTTTTCAGGCTGATAACTCTAAATGAACTTCTCGTCTGCAGCAGAGGTAGGTTTTGGTCTCGTCCTCCTGGGACGGCCTTCATGAGAGACAGTTTCATTATGGTGCTGGACGGATTTTGCAAAAACTTGACACAATACTGTTCTTGCAGGAACTATTACAGAAAGGCCGACCTCTGTGTCTTACAATAACAACTAACTGGTGTTTTTCTTGTTGTTACGTAATTACCTAATTCCATATGTGTTATTTTATAGTTTTGAAATCCACAGTATTGTTGTAGAATGTAGAAAATAAATCACTAAACAAAAACAAAGAAATTTGCAAGTGACCCCAAACTTTTGAACGGTAGTGTGTATTATAAGAATAAGAAGTTCTTGCATTGAAGAATGATTTAATTATTGATGAGAAATCATTATACTTTGGACTAAAAGTGTTTGTTTCTGCCTTTAAGGTCGAGCAGCAGTACTCGCACAAGTTTAAAGTGAAAGTGCTGCGTGCAGAAAATGTCACCAAAGGAGCTTTGGGTGACTTATGTGAGTTGTGGAACATTATTTCAGTGGTTAAACTGAATGTTGATACCTTTTCACATCAAATGTCCAGCATTGTACTCATGTGGAGTTAAACACTGGAACGCTCAGAGCAAATGATGAAACACTTAGATAAATAGACTCAAATCTTCCATGTGTGTGTGTGTGTGTGTGTGTGTGTGTGTGTGTGTGTGTGTGTGTGTGTGTGTGTGTGTGTGGATTTTCATGTAGTGGACACCCCAGACCCCTATGTAGAGCTTTTCATTCCCACATCTCCTGAGAGCAGAAAGAGGACACGGCACATTGATAATGACATCAACCCTGAGTGGAATGAAAGCTTTGAGTTCATACTGGACCCAAACCAGGACAATGTACTGGAGGTAACCTTGAACAGCTTTGCTGAAATCCTTAACTTAACAGTTTTTATACTTTTTCTAATGTCTAATGCAATGTTTTCAGCTAACACTAATGGATGCTAATTATGTGATGGATGAGACACTGGGCATGATCACGTATCGCATTTCCCAAGTTAAAGTGGGACAAAAGGAACAGGTGCCCTTTCTTATAGGAAAAGTAAGGAACCAGTAGTTCTTTCTTTCCTTTATAGTTCTTTCTTTCCTTCTTTTCCTTCCTTCCTTCCTTCCTTCCTTCCTTTCATATCCCTTTTCTTATAATATTGAGTAGGTCCCCCTTTTTCCATTAAAACAGTAATGACCTATGTGTTCAGACTGCTTTCTGTCACAAGGAGCATTAACCTACTCATCAATCTTAGCTCTTCTATTGGATCAGACTACATGGGCCAGCCTTTAGTTCCCAAGTGCAGCAGTGAGCTTTGACCTCCCATGACCCTTTCACCGGTTCACCGTTTTTTCTTCCTTGGAGCACTTTTGGGGGTGTCCTGACCTCTACAGGCTGGAAACATTCCGCAAGAGCTTAAGTAGTTTCGGAGTTGCTCTGATACAGTTGTCTAGACATCACAGTTTGGGCCTTTTCACAGTAGCTACATTTAGAACATTTAGTCTTATTACAATGGCACCCAGAAGTTGCTGGGATATATTAGGCAGGAAGTGATGCATTTGTCCCTTAAGTTGAGGTGTTGGAAGCAAAAACAATATTAATTTAAATAATTATGGCTAGATGACTGCATCAGAGCAACTCTAAAACTGCAGCTCTTGTTAGTTGTTCCCAAGCTTCAGGGGACAGGACATACCAAAGTGGTCCAAGAACCGGTGGACTGGTGACACAGCCTCGCTGTCACAGCATCACTGTTTTGGGGGCAAAAGGGGGACCTACTCTATATTAGGCACGTAGTCATAATATTATGGTTAACTGGTTTATATTATCCCACGGTGATCCGTGCCACACTAATGGAGTGTCTTTGTGTTCTTCCATCAGACCACAACAGTGTTCTTAGAGCTCAGTCTGGAAGTTTGGTAGGTACCAGCTGAACGCGACTGCTGTTTCTTCTTACAGATAAGGTTTCTTTGTTTCTTTGTTTTTTTCTTTGATTTATTTGAACCTGTATGTGTTCATTCATATTAAGCCCAGGAGGCCAATAAAAACAGTTTGAGTTTGTGAGCCTTTTTTGCCTTTCAGACATTGTATCATATATCTATCTATGCTTTTTCAGACAAGTTGACAATAAAGCTTAAATTAAAAAAAAATATATATATAAATAAAGTGTTGTGTCTCTGTGTCTGTGTCCAGTTCTGCTATCGATCTGCGGTTTAGTCTCGCCCTGTGTGACAAAGAGAAGTTGTACAGGCAGCGGCGAAGGGAGCACGTCATGCTGGGTATCAAGAAACTGCTGAACATCGAGAAGCCACGATTCCTGCCTTCTAGCCCCCAGGAGGTGCATTACACACACACACACACACACACACACACACACACACATACACACACACACACACACACACACACACACACACACTCTTTCGTATGCACTGTCATGAAAGTTGTTGCTTAATTTGCAAACAGACTTGAGAAACATCCAAGTTTCCTGGTGCATCAACATGGTGCATCACAGTGCTCACTTATAAACCTGCAAAGTAGATCACATACACTAACCACAAGGAAAGTATGAGTATTCATTATGTATAAAAATGTATAATATTTTTTACAGGCAAATTATAAACATCACTCCTGATTTAGCCACTTTATGAATAGAATTTTGTTGATCTGTTCTTTAATAAGTAAGCTACTCCTTACTCTTATCCGTATGCCTTGTAGCAGATTTGGGGATCTAGCATACCTACAGTAGAAATGCAATTTTTACATTTTTATATATTAGATATTATTGCAATGCAGTAATTTGTATCACAGATTGGTGGGAGGTGGATACAAGAGCAGAGTGTTCTATTACGTAAAAGTGAAAAACACATAAACTGCAACTAGGTTCCTATAACAAACACAAACTAGACAAGCATGGAATAAACATGAGCCTGGCAACGATACAACAGCATACAACAATGCTCCTCACAACAGACACTGCCCAGAAAATGCTGTACAAACACTCACACTCATTGTGCATAACTGTGTTTCATGTGCTGTTTGTGGTCATGTGACATTTGCTTGATGTGAACATGTGGAGTGCAGTGGCTGACCGGGTGCTGTAGTCCCACACTACTAGCTATCCATGCTAAATTGACTCCAGTGCTCAACATGTATTTAGCTCTACTGTATAATGGGTGTAGTCAAGAACTGAAGTTTTTATGTGTGTAATGAGAAATAATGCCAAGAGAAACAGCAATACAAGTACAGCATACAACTCGAAAACAATGTACAGCAAAACAACAACAGCAACATACAGTATAGTGGCTTGTAGAATATTCTGTCCTTAGCTTCTGTACGAGTTCGCTAGGAAACTCTCCAAAACATTAAAAAGCAAGCATGTTCTTTCTACTTCAGGTAACTCAACAAGAATATTTTATCTTAAAATATTGATGACATTAAATTGTCAAGTCAAAATTTGAAAATTTTAAATTAGAAGGTTTTCCTGTAATTGCGTTCAGAAACTTCGACAACGCTGGGCTGCACTTACTATTTAAATCTGTATTTCTAATAGCATTACACTTTATTTTTATCCTCTGAGTAACGCATTTAGTTTCTGTTACCTCCCTATCGTTATTTACTGGAATGATGCGATAGTGCACATGCTTGAGTGAGTTTCCTTTGTATGAACAGTCTTTCCCTGGAATATGGAAGCACATTGGCATCATAATCATTTGAATTATTCCAATTTGCTTCCATACAGTAACCTGCTTACTCCAGTGCTTGTACAATGTTCATAAAGAGACATATTTTAGCACATTTACAACAGACTAATAACCATTCGAGAGATACTGCACAAGCTACTCCACCCATGTTAGCTGCTGTCACAGGAAGAAACTCAGCTGTCATTTCCTTCATTGGATGCCCACTGTCTTAAACAACTTTTAAAACTACTAATTAATACTAATTAATATAAAAAAATTTAAATATACAGTGCTATCTTATATTTAAGCTCAAACTATCACTTATGGGCAATGCACATTCTTTCAGCATTAAAAACTGACTCTCATGGTTTATTTAATGCTAGAAAAAGACGTAAAGAGGGAATGCTACTGTTATAAAAATTTACAAGACTTGTTTTACTTTTCAAGTGCCTGGGGGTTATTATAAACTACAAATGCTTATAAGAAACTGTCTAGAATGACCAAACGTCAACTGCTGAGTCATGTTATTATAAATTTACACACGCACACACTCACAAAATGAGAAGTGAGGACTGCTCACAGAAACTGAGTGAAAAACCCAAGACAAAACCCCAGCACCCTTCCTGGAAGACTAGTTCATTTAAAGCAGTGATGAAATGGTCTTTCAAGTTACTGTGAGAGATAATGCAATGTCTAACATGGGTCCAGATTAAAGGGTTGCAGCTACAGTACAAACACTGATCCTCTTGATTCTGGTAGTCTGTCCTTTAAACAGGTTGTGTTGAAAGGAGAACAGTAAAATGCATGATGGTGTTGTGAAAAAAGTGGGATTTCGCAATTATTTGGCAATTCATGAATTGGTTTTAGTGCTCAGTATAGTGGTTCTGATTTCCGGAGAAAAATGGCCAGATTGTGCAAGAGCTTATGTAACTTGCATACTTGCAACTTAAATTTGAATCCAAATGATTAGATAGTCCCTGATAAGCAAGCCAAGGGCGCCGGTGGAAAGGATAAGCTCCATGGAATGGCAACAGGAAGAAACCTTGAGAGGAACCAGACTCAATAGGGAACCCATCCTCATTTGGGTGATAATCAATAGCAGGAATTGTTTTGCAGTCATACTGTGTGTTAATTTTCACATTCGTGTAAATTGTGTAAAAGGAGTTCTGGCAGTCCGATCATGGCTTCGGCTTACTTATGAAAATCTTTTACCTTGATAGTATCCAAGCGCTAGTGAAGCACTGAGATACATAATGCACAGAGTGCAGTAAACTTCCAGGGAATTATATAGAGGGAAAAAAAGATAAATTTTAGTCTCATATGTGTGTTCTGTTGTTCTGCACACTTATCAAAATCCCTGCTTTGACTTGCAGTTGTTTGTAATAAATCAGTGAAACAAGAGCTATTTAAATATCTCAACACAGTTAATAATACAAGTAGTTTCTCCAAAGTCAATACAAAATGCTACTTTTAATTATTACAGTATTAATATTACAGTACAGACTATTACGAAAATTAGTATCAAAATTATTCAACCCCTTGATGAGAAACATCTTTAGTATTTAGTAGAGCTCCCTTTAGCTATTATGACCTGGTGCAATATGATGTGTAACCAGACAATAGCTTCTGGAAGTGTTTCTGAGTGACCATTCCTCTTGGAATCTAGTTCAGTAAGATTCTTGGGGTTGCATGCTGCAACTGCAGTTTTCAGATATTTCTGTTGGATTTAAGTCAGGCATCTGTGATAGCCACTATAAAACCCTGCAGCCTCAGAGCATCACGAGTCACCGGCATGCTTCACAGGGCACTTTTCTACATATGCTTCATTCTTTCTCCTTGAAACATTTCACTGATTCATAACCCCCCAAAGTTTTGTGTCATCATCCCAATAGAACAGAATTCCCAAATATATGTGCCTTTTTATATGGTTTTTATTATATTTTTATTATATTAGGGTCAGTAGTGGTATACGTCTTGGGGTGACCTTCAGTGTTCAGTATGCGTCTTATAGTGCAGAGTGAAACTTTAGTCTCTGCTGCCACTAATGTACCACCTCAGGAATCTGTTACTGTAGCAGGATGGCTCTCTCTTTCTGGCACATCATGGTTGTGTAGGCACTGTTCCTTTAACTTTGAAAAAGAATCCTACAGTATTACTACCTTCACTATATTATTTTACATCTTTGTCCTGTTTGTGCAAGTCAATGATCTTTTCTCGTGACTTTTGACAGTTCTCTTGACTTAACCATTTCTTACATGCAGTCAAACATCTCCAAAAAAATCTCTAGAAAGTTTCAGTTTGTTTGTTTAGCGCTTTTAACAATTGACATTGTCTCAAAACAGCTTTACACAAATCAAAAGAATTATTTAAGTTTGTATGGAATGTGAATGTGTATGAATCAAAATGGTCAGATAGTCCCTGGTGAGCAAGCCCGAGGGCGACAGTGGCAAGGAAAAACTCCCTGAGATGGTAATAGGAAGAAACCTTGAGAGGAACCAGACTCAACAGGGAACCCATCCTCATCTGGGTGAAACAGATAGCAGGAAATTATCTGCATTTATACAGTGTTAAGTGTTAGGTTCAGCTATAATAGTTGATGTTAATTGATGTTATAATACTTGATGTAAAATGGAGTCCAGTAGTTATTCGAGACTCAGATAGACTTGTAGAAAGTTCTAGTCCTGAACTATCGAATTGTCAAGTCCTTAGAGAAACAGCTGACCACACCAGTCGAGGCCAGAACCATCTTCTAAGTTGAGAGAATCATCCCCAGACACCAGACGCATCCTAAAGAGACACACGGGGCATCCATGCGACGAGACCTCCAACCAGAAACGGGGCACCAGGATGGATCAGACAGGTCCGGAGAGTAGAGGGAGTCTGGATCACTGGCAGCTCAGGAACCACATGTGTAGCTCGACAGAGAGAGAGAGAGAAAGAGTGAAAGGGGGAGACAGGGGGAGAGAGGAAAGAGAAAGAGGGGGAGAAAGAGAAGAGGAGGAGAGATGGCAGTTAGGTATGGTCACAGTCACAATGTATAATGTGAATGTATATTTACTGTAGAGTGCAAGCAGGGACTCCGGCAGGACTAACTATGACAGCATAACTAAAAGGGAGAGCCAGAAGGAAACACAAACATGAGGGCTCCCTGAGATGTAAAGCAAACAATCACCTCACCGTCAACAAACCTGAGTGATCAAATGAGACTGAGGAAGACAGCATCTAAACATAATACTCTACGTCCATGAGTCCCCCAGATCTGCTCCTTTACCTTATGGCAAATCTATTTATAAAATGCTTGGTTAAATAAATAGGTTTTTAGCCTAGACTTAAACACTGAGACTGTGTCTGAGTCCCGAACACTATTTGGAAGACTATTCCATAATTTTGGGGCTTTGTAAGAAAAAGCTCCGCCCCCAGCTGTAGTTTTCATAATACGCGGTACTGATAAGCAGCCTGCATCCTTTGACCGAAGTAGGCATGGCGGATCGTAAGACACTAGCAGCTCGCTCAGATACTGCGGCGCGAGACCATTTAATGCCTTATATGTCAAGAGTAGTATTTTAAAATGCGAAATTTCACAGGGAGCCAATGCAGTGAAGATAGGATAGGGGTGATGTGCTCATATCTTCTGGTTCTAGTGAGGACTCTCGCTGCTGCATTTTGGACTAGCTGAAGCTTGTTTATGCACCTAGCTGAACAACCAGACAGTAAGGCATTACAATAGTCCAACCTAGAAGTGATAAAAGCATGAACTAGTTTTTCTGCATCATTTAGCGACAATATATTTCTTATTTTGGCGATATTTCTAAGGTGAAAGAATGCTATCCTGGTGATATTATCTACATGAGCTTCAAATGAAAGGCTGGAATCTATAATCACGCCGAGGTCTTTTACTGTTGCACTTGACGGAACAGAAAGGCCATCTAAAGTTACGGTGTGATCTAAGATTTTACTTCTAGCTGTATGCGGTCCTATGACTAGAACTTCTGTCTTATCCGGATTAAGCAGAAGGAAGTTAATTAGCATCCAATTTCTTATGTCCTGCACACATTGCTCAACTTTAGTAAGATGGTTTTTCTCATCAGGTTTTGTTGAGACGTATAGCTGTGTGTCGTCAGCATAACAATGAAAACTAATACCATGCTTACGGATTATGTTGCACAGAAGAAGCATGTAAAGGGAGAAAAGCAGTGGGCCTAAAACTGAACCTTGCGGAACGCCAAACTCCACTAGAGAACATGCAGAATAATCAACATTTAAGTCTACATACTGATAACGATCGGTCAAATAGGATCTGAGCCAGGAGAGGGCTGTACCCTTAATTCCTACTACATTTTTTAATCTTTGAAGAAGAATAGCATGATCAATAGTGTCAAAAGCTGCACTGAGGTCGAGTAATACAAGCATAGTTACAAAGTCCGGGTATTTGATGTGTTCTAAATCAAGTACACTTGAAGCATCTAGTATATATTAGCATGTATTTAGCATATATTTATGTGGGGTAAACCCAGGTGGTCTAAAGGCCCCAGTTTGAGGTTGCTATTGATGAAAGTTCACAGATACCTGTCATGAACTAACCTTGGTGACCAGAAGACGTAGCTTAGCGGTTAGCCCAATGTAGCGTGGATGGTAAACCCAAACGCGGAGTAACAGCGAGTAGGCAGGATAACCACGCGATTTATTCTAAGGACTCTCCCGAAAACGGAGCAAGGGAAAAACACAAATTTAACCCGCGTCCTAAAATACACACACAACGATAGGAAGCAACAACCAAAAGATAGTGAGTACTCACGGTTTGATGAACGCCAACCTGAACCGACATGGGCCGAACTCAATGACTGAGTGGTAAGCCAACGTTTGTTTACCTTTTTATACTTCCTGGTTTGGCGCCCGCCTTACTTCCGGGTCCTAGTGCCGGGCGCAGATTGAGTGTGCATGACAGTACCCCCCTGTCCAGGACCGGCTCCTGATGGTCCTGGGGTGGAGGATACCCCGCGACGGTAGTCTCGAATCAGTTCGGGGTCGAGAATGAACCGGGCCGGGATCCAAGACCGCTCCTCGGGGCCGTAGCCCTCCCAGTCAACAAGGTACTGCGTACCTCTGCCCCGAGGGCGCGAGTCAAGGATTCGGCGTACGGTGTAGGCGAGACCGCCGTCGATGGTCCGGGGAGGAGGAGCTGGGGGGGTGGGTGGAATCATGGGTGATGTGATGAATGGTTTGAGTTGAGAAATATGGAATACTGGATGGATCCGGAGTGCCGCAGGCAGCTGGAGCCGGTAGGTGACAGGGTTGATACGATGAGTGATGCGATATGGTCCGACGAATCTGGGGGAGAGTTTTTTGGATTCTGTGCGGAGGTGCAGGTTTCTAGTAGACAGCCATACTTTGTCACCTACGTGGTACAATCGTCCCGGTGGGTGTCGACGGCGATGTTGGATGGCGTAGCGAGTGTTGGCTTGTTGGATGGCTGCGTTGGCGAGGCGCCATATCCGTCGACACCTGCGGACCAACTGTTGGGCCGAGGGTACATCAACCTCCGGTTCTTGGTGTTCGAACATCGTAGGTTGGAAACCATGGCACACCTCAAATGGGCTTAGCTTGGTGGCGGTGGAGACGTGAAGGTTGTGTGAAAGTTCCGCCCAAGTGAGGTGGCGGGCCCAGGAGCGCTGACGATCTGCCACGAAACACCTCAAGTAGCGCTCCAGTTGTTGGTTGGTCCGCTCCGTCTGACCATTGGTCTGAGGGTGGTAGCCAGATGAGAGACTACAAGTGGAGTTGATCAGACGGCAGAAGGCTTTCCAGAACCGGGCAGTGAACTGGGGCCCCCTGTCCGAGACGATGTCCTTGGGGAACCCATGCAGTCGGACTACGTGCTCTAATATCAGCTCGGCTGTCTGTTTAGCTGACGGGAGTCCGGAAAGGGCCACCAGGTGCACAGCTTTGGAGAAACGATCCACAATGGTTAAAATGGTGTCCTTATCTTCTGAAGCCGGCAGGCCCGTGATGAAATCAATGGCAATGTGCGTCCAGGGCCTTCGGGGAACTGGGAGCGGGTGGAGTTCCCCGGGTGTTGGTTGGTTTGTGTCCTTGGCCCGGGCGCACACTGGGCATGCCTGAACGAACTCATTGACGTCCTTGGCCATGGAAGGCCACCAGAAGGCACGGCGGATGAACTGGATGGTGCGTTGGGTGCCTGGATGTCCGGAGATGGGAGTGGAGTGACCCCACTGGATGACCTCCGTTCGAAGGGTCTCTGGAACGTAGAGTCGTCCAGGCGGCACACCTGCCGGTTCGTTCTCCGCAGACTGTGCCTGGCGAACCCTGGTCTCCAGTTCCCAACGGAGTGGGGCGATGATCTTGGATGGTGGCAGGACAGGCGCGGGGTCTGCCCGGGGTCTGTCCTCTTCATGTTGTCGGGAGAGGGCGTCAGCTTTGATGTTCTTGGACCCCGGACGGTAGGACAGATGGAAATTATACTGCTCGAAGAACAATGCCCACCGCGCCTGTCGAGGGTTCAGCTGCTTAATGTTGCGGATGGTGATGAGGTTCTGATGATCGGTCCAGATGAGGAATGGTTCTCTGGCGCCCTGGAGCCAGTGTCGCCATTCTTCCAATGCCCACTTTATGGCCAGCAGCTCGCGGTCCCCTACCCCGTATCGCTGCTGAGTGGAATCAAATTTTTTGGAAAAGAAACTGCAGGGGTGCAGCTTCTGGTCTGGACCTCGTTGTGAGAGGACCGCCCCGGCGCCCACATCCGAGGCGTCCACCTCCACAACGAACGGTTGATCTGCATCCGGGTGAAGGAGAATGGGGGCGGTGGTAAATCGATGGCAGAGTTCATGGAAGGCGGATATGGCCGTCGGGTTGAGCTGGAAGTGATGGGGCGAGATAACAAAACCCAGGAACGTGGTGGAGTGCTCGTGGAAAGCACACTTTTCCAACTTACAGTACAGTTGGTGGGCGACTAATCTCTTTAGTACTGCTCTGACGTGTTGAATGTGTTCGGTGAGGCTGTGTGAGTAGATGAGTATGTCGTCTAGGTAGACGAATACCCATCTGCCGAGCATGTCTCTGAGGACATCGTTAATAAACTGTTGGAAAGCTGCTGGTGCGTTGCAAAGTCCAAAAGGTATTACCAGGCTTTCGTAGTGTCCTGTGGGGGTGATGAAGGCCGTTTTCCACTCATCGCCCTCTCTGATACGCACCAAGTTGTAGGCACTCCGGAGGTCCAACTTAGTGAAAATGGTGGCACCAGAGAGAGCGTCCAGGGCAGAGTTGGTAAGCGGCAATGGATGTCTGTTCTTAATGGTTATGTTGTTGAGCCCCCGATAGTCAACACATGGGCGTAGGTCACCGCCTTTTTTCTTCACGAAGAAGAACCCCGCGGCGGCAGGCGATGAGGATGGTCGGATGGTGCCGTTACGTAGGGCCGAAGATACATATTCCTCCATCGCCTGAGTCTCGGAGGTGGATAGGGAGTAGAGATGGCCGCGGGGAGGAGTGGAACCCGGCTGAAGGTCAATCGCCAGGTCGTAGGGGCGGTGAGGCGGTAGGTGAATCGCCCGTCGCCTACAAAATGCTTCAGCCAGGTCCTGATAGGCGGCGGGAATGGCGTTGGTGTCGACGTCGGGGGCCTCGGACTCCCTAGAGCACGTCCCAGCCGAAGCCCGTAGGCAGAGTTCTGAACAGGTCGGGCCCCACTGTAGGATCCTGTTTTGATTCCAGGAAATGAGCGGATCGTGCAGGAGAAGCCACGGGTGTCCAAGTATGATTGGTGGTGATGAGACGGAGGTGAGGTGAAACTGGATTGATTCCTGATGCTGACCAATGATGAGGGTGATGGGTTGAGTCTGAGTGGTAATGGGGCTGGAGGAGAGGGGCCGACCATCGACTGATGTAATTTTAACAGGCTGGGATAACGCTTCAAATTCCACTTCCAGACTTTTGGCATAAGAAGAGTCAATGAAGTTACCTGCAGCCCCGGAGTCGATGAATGCGGTACTTCTGACCCGTTTGTGGCCAAACTGGAGGTGTACCTGGACCGTGAGACGAGAGACGCTAGGTATGGTAGCAGAGAGGTGAAGATGGCCCGGTGAGCTGCTCCCAACGCTCACCGGGCCTGGGCGTTTCCCTGGCGACGTGGGCAGATGGCTCTGTGGTGCTCTGCCGACCCACAATAAGCACAAAGTCTTTCTTTAAAGCGTCTTTCTCGTTCTTCAGCGGTCAGGGATGCGCGCCCTAATTGCATGGGTTCCCCGGCTCCGGTGTAAACCACGGCAGTAGGTGGAGAACCAACATGTCCTTGGGAAGTGTAGGTAGCAGACTTTGATGGACGTGAAGTGATGGAGGTGAAAGTGGGTGTTGGCGGCAGGGTCTTAGGGGCCGGCGTCGGGCGAGAGAGGAGGCGTTGGTCGATCCGAAGGGCGAGTTGGATCACTCCCTCCAGCGTGGCAGGAAGCTCTCGCCCAGCTAATTCATCCTTAATCTTTGACGTCAGTCCCTCATAGTAGGATGTCCGGAGCGCTGCATCGCCCCAGGTGGTTTGAACGGCGAGAGTGCGGAACTCGGCGGTATAGCGACTCACAGACGATCCTCCCTGCCGCAGGTGATAAAGTTTGGTGTCGGTCTCCACCTCGCCCGCAGGGTGTTCAAAAGTGAGCCGGAGTTGATGTGTGAACTCATTGTATGAGTGGGCGGTGTCTGTGTCTGCTTGGAGGACTGCCGTGGCCCACTCAGCTGCCTGCCCTGTGAGCAACGAAACGAGGAGAGCAATGCGTATCCGATCGGTGGAGTACTTGATGGGATTGAACTCAAACACCAGGTCGAGCGCCGTCAAAAACACACTGCACCTCCCGTCCGTGCCATTCCATTTCTCTGGTAACGATATAAAGATGTCAGAGGAGGGGGGGGGAGAGGGATGCGGTGCCGTGGCCGCCACGACAGGAGGCCGGTTAGCCGCGCTGGCAACAGCCGCCCGAAGATCCGCGTTCTCCCGCCTGAGATCCGCAACCTCGCGGCGCAAGGCCGCGATGTCTTGGACGCTCCGGCGAAGAGTAGCGACCTCCTCGGTTAGTCTATTAACCAGCACGGTATGCCGATCCACCACGCCGCAGAGGCGCACGTGATCCGCTGGGTTCACCGTCAGAGACTCAGTCATTCTGTCATGAACTAACCTTGGTGACCAGAAGACGTAGCTTAGCGGTTAGCCCAATGTAGCGTGGATGGTAAACCCAAACGCGGAGTAACAGCGAGTAGGCAGGATAACCACGCGATTTATTCTAAGGACTCTCCCGAAAACGGAGCAAGGGAAAAGCACAAATTTAACCCGCGTCCTAAAATACACACACAACGATAGGAAGCAACAACCAAAAGATAGTGAGTACTCACGGTTTGATGAACGCCAACCTGAACCGACATGGGCCGAACTCAATGACTGAGTGGTAAGCCAACGTTTGTTTACCTTTTTATACTTCCTGGTTTGGCGCCCGCCTTACTTCCGGGTCCTAGTGCCGGGCGCAGATTGAGTGTGCATGACAATACCCTGAAGAATGCTATGGATTTTCTCACCTGGACAGCATAAAGACTGCAATTATTCAGTGGATATCCTCACTTGGATGTCATAAAATTAAGTTTTAATTACTACTGAAATTACAGAATTACTCATGTGTGAGTCATAATGAAGATCCCTTCAACACTTCAATTCAATTCATTTCCAAGCAGTTTGAGTTCATAGAGTACAGTTGTGGCAGAGTACTGACTCAGAATCTCAGCTTTGTTGTCTCAGAGTTTTTCTTCATCACTGTAGCTGGATTACTTGGAAACTAACTTTTGACAATGTACATTTAAAAAAGTAATATAGAAAATGGATTGAATTGAAACTACTGTAACAAATACACAAACGTTTGCATTACCTAATGCATGTACGTATTGTATATGAAGTAAAACACAAAGCAGACAAAAACAGGATAGCTTCAGGTCTGCTGCTGACGGTTGGGTGGAAGACGACAGCACTACTCTGCTTCACTGCCACAGTGTTCTCCAGTAGCACACACTCTATTGTCTATACTGCTTAATCCTGTATTCAGTACACCCCAATCCATTGCAGGACACACACTACGGGCAATCCATCGCTGGACACACAGACTACCACACATTCTTGGGAACGCTAATTAGCATAATTAGCCTAGACTGTGCAAGGAAACCATACCCGGAGTAAATCCACCAAGCACGGAGACAACATGCAAACTCTATGGACACGTAACAATATATAGTGTATAAGGGTGCCTGAAGAAGTGAATGAATCAATGTTATATAAACAAACCTTTCCCCAGTGTGTGGTCAAGAGAGTGTATTGATTTTCCTTCCTCTTCGCATCTTAGGTAGCTTGTCCTTGCAACTGTTGCCTCATTTTCCCCTTTTCTTTGATTTAAACATTTTAACTTAATATCCTGTAACATATTTTAATTTAGATTTTTGTAAAGTTTTGTGAGCATCCATTGTTAAAAGTGCTATACAAATGCAGGTGACCTGAGAATTGTAGTGATGTAATAATAAGATTTGTGTCTTTGCAGGTCCCCGTGATAGCTGTGGTAGGATCGGGTGGTGGGTTCAGGGCGATGGTCGGCTTCTCAGGGGTCATGAAGGCTCTGTACGAGTCAGGAGTGCTGGACTGCACAACATATGTCGCTGGCCTATCTGGCTCCACGTGGTACGTTCTACATCATTCCATAATACTATTGAAAATTAGAGAAGATTGTATTGCATTTCATTAACCTTGGAAATTTTCAGCTTGGTGTTTTTTTTTACTGTTTTAACCTATTCTTACTGAACGAGTTCTGAATAAGAATTGTATCTTTTACTATCAATGTAAGACAATTGTTTTAACATGAATATTGCTACCCGTGAGACAGATATTGTAACTTTAACATAAATGTGTGTTTCAGGTACATGTCTACACTGTACTCAGACCCGGATTTCCCGAAAAAAGGCCCGGAGCAAATTAATCAGGAGCTAATGAAGAGCGTGAGCAGCAACCCTCTCCGCCTGCTCCTGCCACAGCACATCACCAACTACATCCAGGCTCTGTGGAGCAAAAAGGCTAGCGGCCAGCCTGTCACCTTTGCCGACATCTTTGGAATGCTCATCGGAGAAACACTTATTCCATCTGTATGTAACATGTTGCAACGTGTTGCAATAGAGTCTCACTGTAATATCCAGAGACTATTTGTACTTAATATTTACACTCAAGGTGTAGATGCATGCAGGTGCATGTCCTTGTTTATGTGAGAGAATCGGTGATGAGATTAGAATGTCTTTCTCGACCTGACTTTCTGCAGAGGATGGACACCAAGCTGAGTGAGATGCAGGAGAAAATGAATGAAGCGCAGTCTCCTTTGCCACTCTTTACCTGCCTGCATGTCAAACCCGATGTGTCCGAGCTCATGTTCGCAGGTGAGTGTGTTTGCATGTGTTTTTGTGTGTCTGCGTATGAGGGTTATTGTTTGTATGCAAATTGCAGTGCTAATGCTCAACGCTTTTAGACTAGCATTGGGAAGACATGGTCCGGATGGATGTGAAAGTGTTTGCATGCTGATTTGCATTGCCTTATTTTGTCCAGTACAGTTATTGTACACATGCACATTTCACAAACAACATGCCACAGTACAGTACCATAACCCATCCCCCAGGCCACAGTACAGTACCATAACCCATCCCCCAGGCAAATGAGCACCGAAGAGCACAGGTCTGAGAATACACACTGAAGGCATGCATGGTGAAACAGTGGCTTCGATCCGCTGCATGATTGCACTGTATTACAAGACATTTAATCTGTTATGATAGCGTGTGTAGAGTTTCTATTTATAGCACATTCCATTGCTAAACTGCATATAGACAGAACCAGTTACATTCCAGCTACTTAATGTGTGATAATGGTTGCATAATTCAGTTTTCTTTTTTTAGCTCATGTGTTGTGATGACTGTGTAATTGGATACTCTAGTATGTATACAGCACTCAGACGTCATCCGTTAGTGCGTCAGTGCATGAATGGCATCACCATGGGGTGTGCAGGAGTCAAATGCACAGCCAAACCCAGTGTATCATATGCAGTATATGATTTTATTATAACTTAAAGTCTACTATATATATATATATATATATATATATATACTGTACTGTATGTATACAGTGTTGCTATGTTACTGCCTTATTCCAAAATGGATTAAATTCATTATTTTCCTCAGAATTCTACAAACAACACCCCACAATGACAATGTGAAAGAAGCTGGAAATCTTTGCAAATTTTGTAAAAATAAAAAAGTGAAAAATCACATGTACGGTTCATATACATACAGTATTTACAGCCTTTGCCATGACACTTAAAATTGAGATCAGGTGCATTCTCTTTTCACTGATCATCCTTGAGATGTTTCTATAACTTGATTGGGATGAATTCGGTTAATTGGACACATAAAAGAGACACAGCTGTCTATATAAGGTCCCACATTTAACAGTGCATGTCAGAGCACAAACCAAGCCATGGAGTCCAAGGAATTGTCTGTAGACCTCCGAGACAGGATTGTATCGAGGCACAAGTCAGTCTGGGGAAGGTTACAGAAATATTTCTGCAGCATTGAAGGTCCCAATGGAGTTTGGAACCACCAGGACTCTTCCTAGAGTGGGTGAGTTAAACAGCTAAACTGAGCAACCAGGGGAGAAGGGACTTGATCAGAGAAGTGACCCTCTGGACCCTATGGTCATTTTGAAAAAGGTCCAGTGTTTCCTTTGTGGAGAGAGGAGAACCCGCAACCCAGAAGAACAACCATGTTAACTCTCAACTGCTCAGATATATAATATAATGTGCAGAAGTGGGTAGAGTAGCCAAAAAAATTACTCAAGAGTAAGAGTAGCTGTCCTTCAAAGTAATATTACTCAAGTATAAGTAAAAAGTAGTCATCCAAAATACTACTAAGTAAGAGTATCTGGTGAGTATTTGGCGAAAAGATACTAAAGTACTGAGTAACTGTTTCATAATAATGTCAGATTTATTTTGTGGTGTGTTGAATAAATGGTGTAAGAATGGAGTAAGAGTAGCGTTTCTTCTTCACAAATCTACTCAAGTAAAAGAAAAAAGTATGGTGTGGTATTAAGTACATGTAAGAAGTAAAATTTTTCCCCACAAAAAGTTACTCAAGTACAGTAAATGTAAATGTAACTGGTTACTACCCACCTCTGATAATGAGATAAAAAGTGTAAGTTGCTCTGGATAAGGGAGTCAAATACCGACTGTAAACGTGAATGTTCTTGGTCACCTCCCCGACTAAGGCCCTTCTCCCCTGATCACTCAGTTTGGTCGGACTCCGTTTGCACCTACGCTCAGTTTTGCGTCTCATGGCAAAGGCTGTGAATACTTATGTACGTACATGTGATCATTTTTAGTTTTCATTTTGCAAAGATTTTAAACAAACTTATTTTATGTTGTCATTATGTTTTTTTTGTTTTGTTTTTTTAGAATTTTTAGGAAATAATGAAGCTGTAAACACTTTTCTGGTTGCACTGAATAGACACACACACATCCTGATGCTGAAATAATCCTTCATAAAAAAAAGAAAAAACATTAAATTCATATATACACACCTGTTTGTTACTCTGTGTTTTTTTTTTCACATGACACATACAGTAGGACCATGACCTTCATTAAGGTTTAAAATACAATTGTTCATAACCTGTGCTAATTGTGGTGTATTTTGATTAACAGATTGGGTGGAGTTCAGTCCTTATGAGATTGGCATGTCGAAATATGGCACATTCATGACCCCTGACCTTTTTGGCAGTAAATTCTTCATGGGGACTGTAGTTAAGAAATATGAGGAGAATCCTCTCCACTTCCTGATGGGTAAGATGAATCCATCTCTGACTCCTGTATACTCTACGTTCAGATAAACAGACAAACAGTAATCTCATGATCTTTTGCAATCTTGTGTGTGTGTGTGTGTGTGTGTGTGTATTTTCTTTAGGGGTCTGGGGTAGTGCCTTCTCCATTCTTTTTAACAGAGTACTGGGGGTAAAGGATGCCCCTGGAGGGAGCACCATGGAGGAGGAGCTAGGTATAATACAAGCACACTACATTACGCCTCATGTACACACTGACAAGGCCAGGACTTCTGTCACATGGCATGTGGTGATTTACTGCATCATTGCACAGGCACAAGATAATCTGGTGACAGCAAGTTTTCATTTAAACTCAGCTGTAGAATATTTTTGGCAGCACTACAACACTCTGATATGAACTCTCAGTGTGTAGGAATTCAGTTAACCTTGGGTTATCAGCTAAATATACAGTTTTGAAAGCATAATTAGTTAGTTAGTGAAGAGGAAGTGATATGAGATGAGACATGCATCATATCTAATCATAATCAGATTGCTGAGCTGATGTTTGACCAGATATATGCCTGTATGGTAAAAAAAAAAAACATCACATTTCCTGTAATTGGGGTTTCACAATTTTTTTTTGCCTTTTTTGTCTAGTGTCAAAGCAAAAGAGATAAGGTGTGAAGGAGGCCACATCATCTTTATTTATCTTATGAAAGTGAAACTAACACTAATTTGTCACAGCATGACTGAGTGTACTGTGAGAACACACTGTGTGCTAATATGTATATACTGTAGAGAAGAGATGATAAACTTCTTTAATCAAGTTTATATTAACTTGATTTACTGTGCAGCACTTCAGCAAACGCCACTTGTTTTATAGAAATAAACAGGATTTGCACATTTGAAAGCAGTCCGAAGCTTCTGGTGTTAAAACAACCAGTCTGCCTTTAGATGCTCGAACCCTGAAGATGACATAGACGTCTTTTCTAACCCTTTCTTTCCAACTGTTGTGTCTAATTGAGGAAATTAAAATTATATATTTTTTTTTGTGTGAGATGTGTGGCATTTGACGCTGGCTAGTCTCGCACTCTCCAGAACCACTTGTGATACTAGAAAAAGTTTACACTAGAGGAACCCAAATTAGTGACAGGATTAGTGACCGTTGCAATAACCAGAGAAACCAGGCATCTACACTTAATGCTCTGTACTGTTTTATGCTACAAGGTGATAACAGTGTTTGTGATGCATGGCCATGAAAACATTTATACGCCCTCAGACAAACCTTGATTTGTTTGGCTACTTTAACTTAATATCTAGATAGTAATTTACAGCTTATACCTGAGCTTACACAGTAACTTAGCATTTCTTATCTTGACAGAAAGTTTTTTAGCGGAGCACCAGCATTGCGATACATATCACCAGAGGTGGAAAGAGTAAGAAAAGTTTGTACTCAAGTACAAGTACTGTTACGTCAGTGAAATTTTACTTAAGTACAAGTAAAGTTACCATTATAAAAATCTACTCAAGTAAAAATAAAAAGTAGCTCATTAAAAAATTTACACAGAGTAAAAGTTACCGAGTTACTTTTTAATTTTTTTTTAACAGCGGGGGGGGGGGGGGGGGGGGGGTGGATGAGGCATTCTAGCGTAGTTCAAAAAAGATGAGCAGATATAAATCTCAAACTAGTTGTTTTTAACTGAAGGAACACCTTTGCATAATAAAGCTGTTGTCTTTGTTGTGCTTGAAAATCAAAGTGGTCACTTAAATATGGTGTTACGTCCCAGTCTAGGGTCATACAGCAAAAGACTGGTTCAGGGTTCTATTTTAAACTGTATGGAAATGGTGGTATATGGCAGAAAGAACTAGATCCAATCATTAACTGATGAAATAATGAGGTTTGTATATACAAACACACACACACACACACACACACACACACACACACACACACACACACAACAGGAGGAGGAGGAGGATCAGATTCAGGATGGACCCAGGCCAAAATAATAAACAAAATGGTATTTATATTTAGTAGCTAGATTACCTGCAAAAAAAAAACCCACAAACAAAAATACAGGTACCTTCCCGGACTCCCTAAACCAAAAACACTGAATGAATTCCCTTTTCCCAAAATAAATAGCAGCCACGCCCCTACTACTAGTGAGTGCACAAACATACAGTGAAATTATCTACAAATATATACAAAGACCAACCAAACCAAAGGGACAAAGCAATAATCAAAGTCAATTGGAGGCAAAAAGTCAAAACCGGAATACACAACCAAATATCAAAACGCCAAAATCACAACCTCTTTCATCTTTCCCGCGTCTCTCTCCGGTTTATATATGGTCGCGCTAGTCGATGACGTCACTCAGGGCGGAAGCGACCGTGTGGAAGGTCAGGTAGCTGCCGATGTCAGAAAACCCGGAGTGGAGTCTGGAGCGGCGCGCGACCAGGACATGATACACACACGCGGCGCAACGGAGCATTTATACAAAGCATAATATTTTTATTATTTTATCATTTTCATTCATTTATTTTTTACTCAGTAGCGAATATGATTTAAAATGTAGCGAATTACAATACTTCAAACAAAACGTACTTAAGTAAAAGTAAAATTACAGATTTTAAAACAACTTTAAAAAATAGAAATACACAAAAAAGCTACTCAATTACAGTAACGCGAGTAAATGTAATTCGTTACTTTCCACCTCTGCATATCACCATTCTGGTGTTAAAAGAGAATACACATAAGCTTATTCCTCCTAGTTTCCGAAATTCTGATTAACATTAGGTTGCATACCAACAACCAATAGTTTATTTAACCCTATTTGATATGAAGTGTGCTCTACAAACACAAGCATTTCTGATCATCTAAATATAGTCTTTTTGTTCTATAATTTTTTTTTTTATAGCAGTAGAATAGTATAATAGCTGGTGCAAGTTAAAATGTCACAACAACACTGCAAGATGATATTCTTGGTAGCTCAATAGCCTAAGGAGATTTGTATATACTTCCACTGTTCATGCCTCCAGCGAACACCATGACGTAGGCTCTAAAATGCTCTACATGAGTCACTCACGTTTTTTGAGATCTTGCAAACAAAAGACATGGCCCTCTAGAGAATCTGTATTTTTAGTGAGTACAGTATATAGCTCACTTTGAATGAAAGTAGATTTCATTAAAATATGTGGCTAGTTTACAAAAGGCTTACCTACAGTATGAGTACATATCATCTATTGTAAGAGTTTTATTCTAATCAGGGGTGCAAAGGGTCTGGAGCAGTACAGTATGCTATCATATATAATTTAATTATTTAGCATATACTGTATTATTAAGACTTTTCTAGAGGGACAGCTAAGTGAGACCTCTTTTTTGGGGGGATGAAACCTCTGAAGTTGTTTGAGTGCATCTCTAAAATGTAAATAAAATGACGTGTGTTGTTTTGCAGTTAAAGCAAGGAGCTCTGGTTAGGCATGTTTGTAAAAAGCCAAGAGTTAACGACTAATCAGTAGCCCTCCATATGTATGGTGTGTGTGTTGTAGAACATATAAAACCCGAGCATATTGTGGGAGAAGACGGCCTGGACAATGATGAAGAGCCACGCAACGGTGAGGAACTACATGATCCACATTACACAGCCACAGGCTCTCATGTTCAAAATGTTTAAATCTGTTTTTCACTGGTGTTTTTTTCAACACACTGAACAAAAGGAATACAGTTAAAGTATGTGGTCCATCATAAGAAAATATTACACATAGTGTACATGTACATACAATGTACAAATGCTAAATATAATTTTAAGTGTATCTGATAGTTTAAAGAATTCAGGTAGTATTAATTTGAACCAGTTATTGTATTCGTGGTGTTAAGGATGGTGGCACTAACAGGTAGAAATGACATTAATATGTTATTTTATTAGTCTGATTGATACGTGTGAGCCAAGGCTTAACCAAGACCCTGAGCATGGTTAAGTGCATTGTGTTTGTTTTTATTGCCGGGCTTTGAAAGGACATGATGAAATCACACTTTGTATGAAAGCAAACTGTGTTAACTGTGTCTTTGTGGTCATTCACAGCTGGCACGCAGAACGACCAGCAGCATGCACAGGCCAGCTGGATGCAGCGCATGGTTTCCTCTCTGTTCAATGACTCAGGTCTGTTTAACACACGGGAAGGAAGAGCGGGAAAAGTGCACAACTTCATGCTGGGTCTCAACCTGAACACTAGCATCCCTTTCTCACCCTTCAGTGAGGTCTTGACCCAAAACTATCCTGAGGAGGAGGTAGATGCTGTAACAGGTATAAATTAAAAACATTAACTGTTGTACTATATCGTATAAACATTGTACTATATCGTATGTGCTGGACAAAATCTTTTGGTGACTAGTTTTTCCTCAACAGTGCTTTCATCCAGTGGTGCTCAAGCTATTTCAGATTGTGATTCAGTTCTGCAAGTTGCATTTATCAGCGCTGTACATTTATTTCTTCCGTCTGCTCCCTCCTGCATTCTCTCTCTCTCTCTCTCTCACTCTCTCTCTCTCTCTCTCTCTCTCTCTCTCTCTCTCTCACTCACTCTCTCTCTCTCTCACTCACTCTCCTGCTTCATTTTGGAATGCTGTTAGACCCCAATGAGTTTGACCGCATCTACGAGCCACTAGATGTTAAGAGCAAGAAGATCCATGTCGTGGACAGTGGCCTGACCTATAACCTTCCCTATCCTTTAATCCTGAGACCTCAGAGGGGTATTGACCTCATAATCTCCTTTGACTTCTCGGCGCGACCAAGTGACTCTAGTCCTCCATTCAAGGTGATTATAAACATTCGAGCACATGCAATAGTAAATGCTTCACATCCTCATACACAGAGAAACACACAGCTGCCAATCTCAGAAAAAAACACTGAATTTAGTAGTATGTTAGTGTATTAATCGTCATGACTTTTAACAGGTTCAAATTAATTATAGCATTGTGAAGTTGCAGGGTGTTCAAACATGTACCAAAAGAGAATCAAGAAAATCACCAGGTTGATTTAACAATATTTCTAGACATAGAAATCTAAACTTCATGTTCACAGACATGTTTCTTCTAAACCTTGGATCTACAGTAATGTAGATAAACTAAATGCCAAACAGAGATCATTTTCACCCTTTTCTTCTTCTCCTCAATGAATGTTACGTGCTTTATTAGTGCTTTGATTAGTTGTATTTTCCTTCATCTGATTAATTTTTTAGTGCACAATAATTCTCACCACTTTATTTTCATGCCAAGATTCTTTTAATAGGTTGTACGTGACTAATTGAGTAAATCCTCTTATTAAGTACATGTCTTGACTTGGTATTGCATATGGCCTCCGGTCTGGAAAAAGTGCAAGTGCAAGAAAACGCCCTCAGAATGAAAAACTCTCATTTCCCCTCCCAGGATGGTATGGTATTTGTTTATATTGTGGGAGGGGCTTGTTCCCGTGGCAGCAAAACAAGAAAACACGTCATATAATACTCCACTATAGTGACCAGGATAATAATTCACCTAATGTACTTTGAAGTGGTGCTTTCTGTTTTCTTTAGGAGCTTTTGTTGGCTGAGAAATGGGCACGTATGAACAAGCTTCCTTTTCCCAGAATTGATCCCAAAGTGTTTGATCGAGAAGGGATGAAAGAGTGCTATGTCTTTAAGCCCAGTAAGGGAGACAAGAACTGTCCCACCGTCATCCACTTTGTCTTGGTTAACCTAGACTTTAGAAAGTTTAAAGCCCCAGGTAAGTGTGTGTATTTAAAATTATATTGGTAGAGGCAAACAATAATCTAAAAAGAAGAGAATGAGAAAGAAAGAGAGAGATAGAGAGAGAACATGAGCAGAAAGACAGGGAAAAACATTTCTTCAAAGACCACATTTGCACAAAGCTATAGGTCAGATGCAGTTATCTGGTTTAATACATTAGCATGGTTGATGGTTTAAGCTGATTAAAAGATTATTTGTGTGTAGTAGCAAAGCTCAGAGAGATGTTCCAACTGTAACATGAACAATAGGTTCCAGTACGCTCGTTTTAGTGCGTTATTGTTTCTATAGCAACAGCTTATACACAGGGATCCAAATACGTAGTAGAAACTCTATATATAATGTAATATAAGGATGGCATTTTTATTTATTCCCTTATTTTTAAGTAAAAATCTATAATAAATTTTACATTTACAGAAGGAGTGTTAAATATTCTCAATTAGAAACAGTTAAAGTTTCTCAGCAGAAAGTCTTCAGGACAGAGGAGTTTACAATTTCAGGTTCCTTGTTAATATAACCGGATGTGTTTTTAGACAGAGAGAGAGAGAGAGAGAGAGAGAGAGAGGTTTTAAACTCACTTTTATTATAACAAATTAGGGAAAGGACTGTTTTTTACAATTTTATATACACTTTTATATACAAATATATACACACACACACACACACACACTATATATACACACACAGACACACACACATATACACACTATATATACACACACACACACACATACACACACACATTCTTACGTGTACACACAGTGTATTAGCATATGTAAATTTTAAACCCCGTGCCCCTCCACCCCACCAACAACTCCAACGTCTTTTATAGTCTTGTGTCACTCTGTTATGTTTTATAGTCTGGTTTATTTATGTGTTACTTTTTCTGTTTACCGATTAGATGAGATTTTTTAACAGTTTATTGTCTCCTGGGAATAATTTATTGACTACTAGTCTTTTTTCTTTTTCCGTTAACTGTAAGAATTGGTTGATTTGTTCCTCGATGTCTCCTTGCGGTTCCTCTTGTGTGTGTGCGGTGCTGCATCCTGCTTCTGTGTCCTGTGTTGTGATGTTTAGTGTTTGACTGCGCGTTTTTCGCTTGTTTATGTGTTCTGTGGTGGTTGTTTCCTCTCGTTTTTTCCTGGGTTTCCTATGGTGTCGGGGGCGTGGTCAGTGTTGGGGGTGTGCTCAGCGCTGCCTACTGTACACGTGCCAGGATGTTTACTCTCGCTGTGTACAGTAGTGGCGGTGTTCAGGTCAGCATCGGGTGTGGTGTGTGTCTCCGTGGTGGCGGTGTGTGTGAGACTGACCTCCGTGAGTGCTGGCTCGGGTGTGCCGCTGAGGCCCGCGGCGGGCTCGGACTCCTCGGTGTTCTCCGTCTGGCTGTCCCCGCGCTGCTGCCGCTGTTTCCCGGCCGAGTCGCCCCTTGAGCTCCCCGGCTGCGCGGCTTCGTGTGGACAGCTCAGCCTCTTGTGTCCGACGTCCCCGCACTCAAAACACCTCAGCGGCTCCGTGGTGGCGAAAACGGAGTAGCTGTTGTCCCCCGCTTTGCACTTGAAGTTCACATTAAGTGTTCCTTCCTGGTTATTTAAAACCATGAGGACCTGTCTCCGGAATGATAGGACATGCTTCACACTGGAGCTCTTACACCCGAGTGGGATGGCTCTGATGGGGCTGACGAACCTCCCGAATTGGGCCTGCTCCCTCATGATCGCCTCGTCCTGTATAAACGGGGGGATGTTGGAGATCACCCCTCTGTCTGCCCCCGTGACAGATCCTCTCACGGTTATTCCGCTCTTTATCAGTGCACGCACAAAGGTTCGTCTTTTTCACAAACACCACCACCGCTTTGATCATCCGGGAGGCTGAGTAGATGTTTTCACACCCAACCTGCTCTCCCACCGCTAACATTACCTCCTCCACTAGTACCCCATTGTCCGTAACGCACCTGACGCCATTCCGCAGAGACAAACTTTCCCCACCGGCCTCAGAGGCCATGGTGCCCCGCTCACTCTCTCTCACGATAATGTTTTAAACTAATATGTTTTAAATTAAATAAAATTTTATTTGTATAGCGCTTTTAACAATTGACATTGTCTCAAAACAGCTTTACACAATCAAAAGAATTATTTAAGTTTGTATGGAATGTGAATGTGTATGAATCAAAATGGTCAGATAGTCCCTGGTGAGCAAGTCGAGGGCGACAGTGGCAAGGAAAAACTCCCTGAGATGGTAATAGGAAGAAACCTTGAGAGGAACCAGACTCAACAGGGAACCCATTCTCATCTGGGTGAAACAGATAGCAGGAAATGATCTGCATTTATACAGTGTTAAGTGTTAGGTTCAGCTATAATAGTTGATGTTAAAATGGAGTCCAGTAGTTATTGGAGACTCAGATAGACTTGTAGAAAGTTCCAGTCCTGAACTATCGAATTGTCAAGTCCTCAGAGAAACAGCTGACAACACCAGTCGAGGCCAGAACCATCTTCTAAGTAGAGAGAATCATCCCCAGACACCAGACGCATCCTAAAGAGACACACGGGGCATCCATGCGACGAGACCTCCAACCAGAAACGGGGCACCAGGATGGATCAGACAGGTCCGGAGGGCAGAGGGAGTCTGGATCACTGGCAGCTCAGGAACGACATGTGTAGCTCGACAGAGAGAGAGAGAGAAAGAGTGAAAGGGGGAGAGAGGGGGAGAGAGGAAAGAGAAAGAGGGGGAGGAAGAGAAGAGGAGGAGAGATGGCAATTAGGTATGGTCACAGTCACCTAATGTATAATGTGAATGTATATTTACTGTAGAGTGCAAGCAGGGACTCCGGCAGGACTAACTATGACAGCATAACTAAAAGGGAGAGCCAGAAGGAAACACAAACATGAGGGGGAACTGAGATGTAAAGCAAACAATCACCTCACCGTCAACAACCGATCACCGAGTGATCAAATGAGAGTGAGGAAGACAGCATCTAAACATACCAGTTCACGTCCATGAGTCCCCCAGATCTGCTCCTTTACCTTATGGCAAATCTATTTATAAAAATGCTTGGCTAAATAAATAGGTTTTTAGCCTAGACTTAAACACTGAGACTGTGTCTGAGTCCCGAACACTATTTGGAAGACTATTCCATAATTTTGGGGCTTTGTAAGAAAAAGCTCCGCCCCCAGCTGTAGTTTTCATAATACGCGGTACTGACAAACAGCCTGCATCCTTTGATGGAAGTAGGCGTGGCGGATCGTAAGACACTAGCAGTTCGCTCAGATACTGCGGCGCGAGACCATTTAATGCTTTATATGTCAAGAGGAGTATTTTAAAATCAATGCGAAATTTCACAAGGAGCCAATGCAGTGAAGATAGAATAGGGGTGATGTGCTCATATCTTCTGGTTCTAGTGAGGACGGTGTGATCTAAGATTTTACTCCTAGCTGTATGCGGTCCTATGACTAGAACTTCTGTCTTATCCGGATTAAGCAGAAGGAAGTTAATTAGCATCCAATTTCTTATGTCCTGCACACATTGCTCAACTTTAGTTAACTGGTTTTTCTCATCATGTTTTGCTGAGACATATAACTGTGTGTCGTCAGCATAACAATGAAAACTAATACCATGCTTACGGATTATGTTGCCCAGAGGAATCATGTAAAGGGAAAAAAGCAGTGGGCCTAAAACTGAACCCTGCGGAACGCCAAACTCCACTCGAGAACATGCAGAATAATCACCATTTAAGTCTACATACTGATAACGATCGGTCAAATAGGATCTGAGCCAGGAGAGGGCTGTACCCTTAATTCCTACTACATTTTCTAATCTGTGAAGAAGAATAGCATGATCAATAGTGTCAAAAGCTGCACTGAGGTCGAGTAATACAAGCATAGTTACACAACCCTGATCAGAGGCCAATAGGAGGTCATTTACTACTTTAACGAGTGCTGTTTCTATGCTGTGATGAGGCCTAAATCCTGACTGATACAGTTCATGTATGCCATTTCTATGTAGATATGAGCATAGCTGCTCCGCTACTATCTTTTCCAGAATCTTAGAGATAAAGGGGAGGTTTGATATTGGCCTGTAATTGGACAGCTGACAGGGGTCGAGGTCAGGTTTCTTAATTATTGGTTTAATAACTGCTACTTTAAAAGATTTTGGAACATAACCAATGCTGAGTGAGGAATTAATTATTCTCAACAGCGGTTCTGTTATTACTGGTACTATCTGTTTAAGAAAATGTGTCGGTATAGGATCTAATATACAGGTTGATGAATTTGCAGAAGAGATGAGAGAAATTAGTTCATTCTCTTCAAGGGGAGTAAAGTATTCTAGGTTTGAATCTGACATGGCTAGGTTAACATCTGTATCAATTACATTGTTCGGTTTCAAAGCCTCAATTTTATGCCTGATATTTACAATTTTATTATTAAAAAAGTTCATGAAGTCCTCACTATTGCATGATGTTGTTGTGGAGATTTCTGTAGTGGTCTTATTTCTGGTTAATTTGGCTACGGTATTAAATAAAAATCTAGGATTATTTTTATTTTCTTCTATAAGAGTGGAGAGATACGTTGATCTAGCTACACTAAGAGCTTTCCTATAGTTCAGGATGCTCTCTTTCCATGCTATTTGAAATACTAACAATTTAGTTTATCGCCATTTACGCTCTAATTTCCGAGCAGTCTGTTTTAAAGTGCGCGTGTGATCGTTATACCAGGGAGCGAGTTTCTTATCTCTAATAATTTTTCTTTTAGCTGGAGCTACATTATCTAAGGTACAACGAAGTGTCGACTCTAAATATTCAGTCGCCTGATCGAGTTCTGTGGGGTCAGACGGTGGCCTAATCGAAGTTGGTAACTCTGGGAGATTACTGATAAAACTCTGTGTGGTAGTTGATGTGAATGTACGTTTAATACCGTAGCGCGGTGCTGTGCGTACATTATCACTGTGACACACTTGAATGGAGACAAGATAGTGATCTGAGATAATTTCAGACAGTGGAATTGTGAATACATTTCTTATAATTAATCCGAAGAATATTATTAAGTCTAAAGTGTGACCTGCTTTATGAGTGGGTCCTACTACACACTGATTTACGCCTACAGAGTCCAGTATGGATATAAATGCTGTTCTCAGAGGGTCTTCTGGATTCTCAAAATGAATGTTAAAATCTCCAGCAATTAACACTTTGTCTACAGAAACGACCAGGTCTGAGATGAAATCTGCAAATTCACTAAGAAATTCAGAATACGGCCCTGGAGGTCTGTAAATTATAATTAGTGGAATCGACTGAGCTGATTTAATATACTTAAATAGACTTATGTTACTATAAAGAATTTCAAATGAATTAAATTTGTGTCCGTGTTTTTGTACGATAGACAGATTATCATTATGAATAACTGCGACGCCTCCTCCTCTACCAGTTAACCGAGGCTGGTGTATGTAGCTGTATCCAGGAGGACTAGCTTCATTTAGAGCTACATACTCGTCCTGTTTAACCCATGTTTCAGTTAAACAGAGTATATCAAACGCCTGATCTGTGATAATTTCATTAACAATAACTGCTTTTGATGCGAGAGATCTAATATTTAACAATCCTAGCTTCAGATCAGAGGTGCCGGCTGCGCATTCAGTATGATCTGAGTTTGTGGTCTTTATGTTAATTAAATTATTAAAACAGCCTTTGAGTCTTTCTACATTTTTGCTTAGATCGGGGAACAGACACAGTCTCAATATGGTGAACCCTGAGTGACGACTCTATGCAGCTAGCAGACGGTTGGTTTAGCCTGTCTGTCTGCTCCCTGGCCTGGGCTCTGGATTGTCACCGATTAACTAGACCTCTACTGAGACTATGAGCTATACTACAGGAAATGAGAGCAGCACCTTCCCGAGTGGGATGGACACCGTCCCGCCCTAACAGGCCAGCTTTGCCCTCAAAGGTCTTCCAATTATCTATGAAGCCCACATTATTTTTGGAGCACCACCTGGACATCCAGCGGTTCAGCGACCATAACCTGCTGTAAGCTATGTCGCCACGTCTCATTGGGATGGGACCAGAGCATTACTTCATCGGACATCGCCTTCGCTAATTTAAACACCTCTGTAAAGTTATTCTTACTAACCTCTGACTGACGAAGGCGTATATCGTTAGCTCCAGCATGTACCACTATCTTAGAGAACCTGTGCTGTCCTAGAGCCCTAAGATTACCTGCTATGTCCGGTGCTCTGGCCCCCCGGGATACACCTAACCACTGCCGCTGGCGCCCCTAAAGGTCTAGCTAATGTCACGTGTCTCAGTATAGAGTCTCCTATAACCAGAGCTCTTTCAGGTTTCTCAGCGGGTGCAGCACTGAGGAGAGCAAACCTGTTGCACACGTGAGGCGCAGAGGAGGTGTGCTCTGGTGGGCTAGCCTTAGCGTTAGCTTTGGCTGAACGAGTATGCCGCCAAGTATGCACCCACTCGCCCCGCTGTGAGGGCTCTAATGCCGGAGTCGGGGGCTGTTTATCTCCGCCTGTGGCACCCAGACTGTCTGCTACAGGAATAACGCTGCTCTCACACTGTCTAACACTCTCTAAAGTCTGGATGCGCTCCTCTAACGCTGATATCTTCTCCGTCAGAGTGCTCACTAACACACACCTATCACAAATAAAATTATCACTAATGACGGAGGAAGAATGTCTAAACATCCTGCACTCTACACACTGAACAAGCTGAACGGTAGACATGATAACGTACCTGAGTCGGAGTTTTAGGTGTTTGGAGATGAATTCTGTTGTTCTTAGACGAGGAAACTCGCGCATTCTCCAAAAAGCGCAGAAAAAAAGGCGAAGCCGAATAGTATGAAGATGTAAAAGCTAGTTGCTATTAATATTGTTCTTGTATAAAGCGATGTAATTTAAACGCTGATACAAACGCGAAACTTTCGCGGCAACGATACAAAAACAGGAAGCTACATCACTAATATAACTAACATTTTAGTGAATGTTAAATAACATTCACTTAAAAAGAAAAGGGAAAGAAAGAAAGAAAGAAAGAAGTGGGGGAAGGAAAACAGAAAGTTTTCTAGAAAAAAAACTTGGCAAGACGCCAAACAGTCTTCCACGCGCTCCCTCGCATCCAGAGAGAGAGAGAGAGTTTATTATAGCTATATCAAAAGTGAGAATAGAAATTAATTTGACTCAGACGTTCAACAGCAATGAAGCTAGCTATAAACCATTATAATGTGTGATGTGTCTTTTAGGTATAAAACAGGTAGTCTGATTGGATGAGATCCAATCTCATCTCCCCTTGACAAAGTCTGCTATTTAGAGTTCGACCGGAGTTTCAGATGAGTCCGTCTATAACAATGGATAAACCAGAAAAATTGTGAAAAGAGCAAGGGGGTTGCAGAGAAGCTGCGGGAGAAAAGACGCAAAAGCCGACAAGTGGAAGCAGCAGAATGTGCGAAAATCACATTTAGGACCATCAACATCTAGCAACGTTGCAGAGGCAGTCCAGAGTGCTGAGGCTGCCGGAGCGGCACAAGGGAGTGTAGAACAAAGTAACGTCAACGTTACTTAATCAGATGAAGAAGGAGTTGCTATTAAAATTGATTCGGAGGAGGAGGAGGTGGTGAGAGATGTGACCCAGCAGGGACAGATTGAGGAAGGCTTCAGAATAGCTACGAGTCCGGTAAGAAGTAGCCGAAATGTTGGCAGAGTGAAGGGAGGGACATTTATGTAGGGAGGACAGAGGGGTTTTTGTTGTGTGTGTGTGTGTGTGTGTGTGTGTGTCACTCGTGCATTTGAGTGTTTGTCGACAACGTGCACCACTAGCCTCCTAACTGCTACTCCCAAATGAACCGTCTGCCAGTTAGCCTAGGCTACATTGCCATACACATCAAATTAACGAGTGGTCTTACGTCTGTCACGATTGATTGAAATTGTTGTCAATTTTCACGCAGTACAACAAATACACCCCCAGAGTTATATACATGACATGGCTGACTATCGGATTTCTAGGTAGACACACACGCAGAATGATGATAGCCCATGGAATTAACAATGAGAATGTTAAGTGTAGCATCTTCACTAAATAGTAAACTATCTGGAGGATTTGTAGGCGAACACTGTGCAAATGCTCAAATTATTGCAGTCAGACTTAAAAACATTTAATAGTAGACTATGAGTTTTGTGCAGAACTTCATCCTTGCTAGGTTGGAGGTCACTCACTTGTGTGTGTGTGTGTGTGTGTGTTTGTGTGTGTGTTTGAGAGAGAGAGAGAGAGAGAGAGAGAGAATTGCTAATAAAAGACTGTATAATAACAATAATAATAATTAAGAATATTTTTTACCACGGTTATTCGCTTCCATGCAGGTTACTGTGGTTTGATGTTTGATACAAAACAGTGAGCGTATATATACTTTGATGTGTCATAAGCATATTGTTTAAATAATCATGGTGGGCCGCTATGGCCAAAAATGCCAGGGCCGTTTTTTGGTCCCAGTCCAGGCCTGGTTGTAAAGCAGAATAAAAAACAAAAACAAAACATAATCTTTTGATAATAAATTGTTTGTGGAACTGTTGTATAAAAGCACGGCTGTGATATCTTCAGTGTCTACAACCGCATCACACCTGTGCTGATATTCAGTATAACAACGCGACCTTGAGTGAGATATTGCTTAATTGATAAATTACACTTGGCAATTGTTGGATAATTGCTGTGGTTTACAAGGAATAACACACTTAGGAAATACTTATATAAGCTACGTCTTTTTAATATATAACTATTTTTCACAAGTTTAGTGTACATCTAATTTTACCTGTTTGAATTTAAAAGTATTAAAACAACATCAGCACATAATACTGTACTTAATAATTGTAAAATAAATAAAATATTGTGAAATAGATAATCTTTTAACTAACGTATTATGTTTTGTCAACATTCTGTGTTTCATGCTCTGCAGGAGTTCCTCGAGCGACTGATGTAGAAAAGGAGTTTGCTGACTTTGACATCTTTGATGACCCGGAAACACCATACTCCACCTTTAACTTTCAGTATTCCAACAAGGCCTTCACTCAGCTGCACGATCTCATGGAGTTCAACACGCTTAATAACATCGAGGTGAAGCGTTTAGAGCCATGCCATCCCATAATGTTGTGCAAACATCCTGTAATGTCCTGACAAAAAAAGGACGCAATTGTAATCATTCATTTACATGATGAAAATTTTGATTATTAACTTTTATTAAAGATGTAATTTATTAGTGATGTAAATAACTTTTATTAGCTAATCAAGAGTTTGTGTCAAAGCAGGCTAAAAACACAATTAGAGCATTTAATTACTGTAGATGAATGTTTCTAGCTTCTCAGTGACTGAGGGGTGGAGCTATTCTTACAGATAACCAGATGAATCTTTTATCCAGATGAATTTGGATAAATATTCCGCAGACAAACATCTCGATCTTCCGAAAGTTAAAACCGTCAGGAATGATAACAATGTTTATAGTTATGATGAAAGTGTTAGTACCTCCTGGACATTAGTCTAGCTTTTCTAACACTTCCCAAAAATGTGACATCATAGTGTATTTGAGAGAGGGCACGTTCTTATCAGTGATCCAGCGAGGCCTATGGAAAAAGAAAGATCAGTAAAATCTTAGTAAAACAGCTTTAATCTGTCAGATGGACACACCTCTGGCATACTTTACTGGCTATGCAAGTCATGTGTGCTGTTGTCTTGAAAACAAGATACGATCTCTGAGTACTTTGTTTGCCTCAGACGGGAATGAGGACACATCAGACAATAGTGTTAAGTAGCAGAGTACCTGTTTTTTTTTCTGTTTTTTTAAAACCTGGTTTACCCAGTGTCATGGGGAATTTTTCTTTCTTTTTTCTGTCTTTAGCAATAAACAGAAAAAACAGGCACATTAGTAAGTTTCCATTAGCAATGCGCAAGTATTTCCTGCTAGTTCTCTCAAACCCCTCCATCCTGATGTTTGACCATTCCTGATGCTGACACTGTGGATGGCATCAAATTGACATGGTTGTAATCAGATGACAGTTGTTGATTCTGATGTTGGCAGTTTTCATTTGGTGGAGTGGGATGGGATTGGAAAAGAAGGGGAAGGGTCATCCTAATACTGTACCCATTACCAAAACGAAGAGAAGAGAGAGGCTTTGCTAGAGCCATTTGCAGTCCAGTCGCCCCTGCACAGTTTGACGACACTAAGGAAAGGTAGCATACAGTAGCTATCATACTTATCCAATATCAAACCACCACTTACAATACACACATCTCAGGATGCAGGGTATAGGTAAGCAAGGGCAGGAAACTCTGTGATTGAGATACTTTTGGCTAGCTAAAACAAAGACCACTTTTTTTTTATGATATAGGAGTCAAGGATGTCTTATCATGTCCTTAATGCCATATACACATGGGAAAACATTTCCCTCTGGATGTGTGGCCACGAGTAAACAGCACACTTCTTTTCCCATCGAGTGTGTTACTGTATACTTGTCAGGAACTAACCCGGGTTGACCAGAAGATGTAGCGATTAGCAGTTAGCCCTTTGTAGCGTGGATGGTAAACCCAAACGCGGATTATTATAGACAGGATAACCACGTGAGTTATTTTAAGGACTCTCTCGGAAGGGGAGCAAGGGAAAAACACAAATTTAACCCACGTCCTATTAACACACACTCGAATCGGAAAGTAAACCCAAGAGGTTGATTACTCACAAAATGGCTGATGAACCATCTGAACCGACATGGGAGAACTCAATGACTGAGTGATGTGAAGCGCCATCTTGTCTCCTTTTATGCTTCCGGAGTCGTGACCGTACTACTTCCGGGTCCTAGTGCCGGTGTCAAGTGTGCATGAAAGTCCCCCCCCTGTCCAGGACCGGCTCCCGACGGTCCTGGGGTGGAGGAGACCCGACGACGGTAGTCCCAGATAAGTTCGGGATGGGTGGAATCATGGGATAAGTGGTGAAGGGTTTCAGTTGTGACTTGTGGAAAACAGGGTGGATCCGGAGCACCGCAGGCAGCTGGAGTCGGTAGGTGACAGGATTGATCCGGAGCGTGATGCGGTAGGGGCCGATGTACCTGGATGAGAGTTTTCTTGACTCTGTGTGGAGATGTAGATTCCTTGTCGACAGCCATATTTTGTGACCTACGTTGTACATTCATCCCTGGGGGTGCTGACGGCGATGCTGGGTGATGTAGCAGGTGTTGGCACGTTGGATGGCAGTGTTGGCTTGGTTCCAACGGTACATCAACCTCCGGCTCTTGATGATCGCACATCGAAGGTTGGAAACCATGGCATACCTCAAATGGGCTCAGGTTGGTGGCGGATGGTTTATGGAGATTATGTGATAGTTCAGCCCAGATGAAGTACCGGGCCCAGGAGCACTGACGATCCGCGACGAAACATCTCAGGTAGCGCTCAAGTTGTTGGGTGGCCCGTTCCGTCTGACCATTCGTCTGGGGATGATATCCGGATGACAGACTACAGGTGGAATTGATCAGATGGCAGAAGGCCTTCCAGAACCGGGCAGTGAACTGGGGGCCCCATGTCTTTTGGGAACCCATGCAGGCGGACTACGTGTTCTAATATCAGCTCGGCTATCTTTTTAGCTGACTGGAGTCCGGTGAGAGCCACCAGATACACGGCTTTGGAGAACCGATCCACGATGTTCAGGATGGTGTTTTTTTCCTCGGAAACCAGCAGGCCCATGATGAAATCGATGGCAATGTGTGTCCAGGGCCGGCGGGGAACAGGAAGTGGTTGGAGTTCCACTGGTGTCGGCTGGTTGGTATCCTTGGCCCTGGTGCACACTGGGCACGCCTGGACGAACTCCGCCACATCCTTCGCCAGGGATGGCCACCAGAAGGCGCGCTGGATAAACTGAAGAGTGCGTTGAGTGCCAGGGTGTTCAGAGAGTGGAGTGGAGTGGCCCCACTGGAGGATCTCAGTTCTCATGCCGTTGGGTATGTAGAGTCGTCCGGGCAGCACACCTGCCGGCTCAGTCTCCACAGCTTGTGCCTGGCGAACTCTCGGTTCCAATTCCCAACGGACTGGTACGATGATTTTAGAGTCGGGAAGGACAGGCGAGGGTTCCGCCCGGGGGACGTCTTCCTCATCCTGTCGTGAAAGGGCGTCTGCATTGGTGTTCTTTGCCCCAGGCAGTATGAAAGATGGAAATTGAAGGGTTCAAAGAACAGGGCACCGCACGCCTGCCTTGGATTGAGCTGTTTGAGGTTTCGGATGGTGATCAGGTTCTGGTGATCGGTCCAGAAGCGTCGACAGAGTTCATTGAATCGGAAACGGCAGCAGGGTTGAGGGTGAAGTGACGAGATGATGGGCGTGTTAAGGCGGTTAATGGTGCTGCAACCATACTGTACTCCCGGATAAAGCGGCGATAGAAATTCGCAAACCTGAGAAACCGTTGAAGCTGCTTGAGGGTCTTGGGTAGGGGCTAGTGACACAGCTTCCAGCTTCTGCAGGTCCATGGCCACACCCTGGGGCGAGATAACAAAGCCCAGGAACGTGGTGGAGCTCTCGTGAAAAGCGCAGTTCTCCAACTTACAGTAGAGTTGATGGGCGAGCAATCTCTTTAGGACTGCCCTAACATGTTGAACATGTTCGTGGACTGTGCGGGAATAAATGAGAATATCGTCTAAATAAATGAACGCACACCAGCCTAGCATGTCCTGGAGAACGTCGTTTATGAACTGCTGGAAGGCTGCGGGGGCGTTGCAAAGTCCGAAGGGGATGACTAGGCTCTCATAATGTCCAATAGGGGTGATAAAAGCCGCCTTCCACTCATCACCCTCTCTGATGCGCACCAAGTTGTAGGCGCTCCGGAGGTCCAACTTAGTAAATATGGTGGCACCAGAGAGGGCGTCCAGGTCTGAGTTGGTTTTTGATGGTGATATTATTAAGCCACCGATAATCGGCACATGGACGAAGTTCGCCGCCTCTCTTCTTCACAAAGAAGAACCCCGCGGCAGCAGGCAAGGAGGAGGTGTGGTGCCCTGATGGAGAGCGTTGGATACGTATTCCTCCATCGCCTGCGTCTCTGTGGTGGATAGGGAGTAAAGATGGCCGCGAGGTGGGATCGCGCCTGGCTGAAGATCAATGGCCAGGTTGTATGGGCAGTGAGGAGGAAGATGTGCTGCCCGTCTCTTGCAAAAAACTTCGGCTAGGTCCCGATAGGCGGAAGGGATGGCGTTGGTGTCGACGTCGGGGGCCTCGGACTCCCTAGAAATATGTCCCAGCCGATGCCAGTAGGCAAAGTTCGGTGCAGGTCGGGACCGATTGCAGAATCCGGTTTTGGGTCCATGAGATGAGTGGGTCATGCTGTAGTAACCAGGGATGTCCGAGGATGATGGGTGGAGATGATATAGAGGTTATAGTGGATATAGTGGATCTTTTCTCTGTGTTGATCGATGGTGAGGGTGATGGGTTGAGTCTGAGTAGTGATTGGACTGGATGAAAGCCTCTATTTTTACACCCAGTTTTTTGGCGTAAGAAGAGTCAATGAAGTTGCCTGTGGCACTGGAGTCAATTAAACGCAGTACTCCTGACCCATTTGTGGCCAAACTGGAGGCATACTTGGACCATGAGACAGGAAATGTTGTTTATGTTGGCAGCCGCGCTAGCGACAGACTCGCGGGGGGGCCGCGTTCTCCTGCTGAAGCTCCACCACCTCACGGCGCAAGGCTGCAACGTCTTGGACACTCCGGCGAAGAGTCGCGATCTCCCCGGTTAGCTTATTGATTAGCCCGGCATGCTGGTTCACCACATCGCAGAGGTGCGAGTGATCTGCTGGGTTTACCGCTAAAGACTCAGTCATTCTGTCAGGAACTAACCTGGGTTGAAAAGAAGACGTAGCGATTAGCGGTTAGCCTAATGCCTAATGATGGAAGTAACGCCCAAACGCAGAAGTAATGCGAGTAGGGAGGATAAACCATGGAAGTTATTTTAAGGACTCTATCAGAAGGGGAGCAAGGGAAAAACACAAATTTAATCCGCGTCCTATTAACACACACCCGAATCGGAAAATAAACCCAAGAGGGTGAGTACTCACAAAATGGCTGACAAACTGTCTGAATCGACATGGGCGAACTCAATAACTGATGTGAAGCGCCATCTTGATCGCCATCTTAATATAAAACATTGATAAACACAGAGTAGTCGGTAATAGGGATGTAACGGTATCAAAACTTCATGGTACGGTAATACCTCAGTATGAATGGCACGGTACGGTATTTATTGAATCATTTACAGGAAAAACAAAACTAATGAAAAAGTGTCAGAAGTGTTTATTAAACTGTATACAGTACATGAACACTGAATATATCAATGGCATACAAATTAGCCATCTATCTGTAAACTTTGAAACAGAATCTTAAATTTTTCAATTTTAATAACAAAAAAATATTAAATTATGTAAAAAAAAAAAAAGTTTAAATTTACTATTCTTGAAAACTTAAAAATAGCAGCCTACTTATTGCAGCTGGCCCATGTGCTGAATGAGTATTTGAGACACTCACCTCATTCACTCAGAGACAGGATTTATTTTTCCCTTTCTCATTTCTTTTCAGAGAGAAACCGAAATGAATCGATAAAACTATAGGTCTTCTGAGAAAAGTTTGCTCAGGTGAATGGATCGAATGGGTGGTAGCGGCATGCGACAACGGTATTATCGAAATAAATTGTTATTGCGGTACGACGGTATTTACAATACCGTTACATCCCTAGTCGGTAATGTTATTTCCTACATAATAAATAGTCCTCTTGACCACTAGTTGGCTTAATGCAAATGACTTATAAAGATTGTATATTTACTATTACTTCTTTTACCATATTTTCCTCTCTTTCACTTTCCCTCCACAGGTGATCAAAGAGGCGATTAAGGAGAGCATTGTGTACAGGAAGGAGAATCCATCTCGCTGCTCCGTGTCACTCTCTCTCAGCGAGATACAGAACAGAAAGTTTTTAAAGAGGGATACCAGAGGGCTCGTGCTCAAATGACCTAATGTATTATAAACTAATTAAATATCTGCTTAGCGCTGAACTGATTAAACACATGTCATTAGTCAATTTAAATGTATTGAAGAAGCCATGTAAAGTATCATTCACACCAAAGGTTGTCCTGGAAGGATATTAAGTTAAGCTAATATTAGTCCATACCTACATTTATCAGTCTGAAACCAGAGAATTTTTTATTATTATTCTTATTCTGTTACTGTATGTAAAACATTTATTTGAAGATTTTTTTTCTTCTGTACTTCATTTGCTCTTGCTATATTTACACCGCATTCCAAATTATTATGCAAATTGGATGTGTCATGAACATTAAATGTTTAGTTTTTAAATTAAACTCCTGGATGGTGTTGTGTCTCAGGCCTCTTTGGATCATTGAAATGAATCTCAAACACATGTGATAATTAGTTTGCCAGATGAGGACAATTAAAGGAAAAGTACTGAAGAAGGTTGTTCCACATTATTAAGCAGCCGCAGGTTTCAAGCAATATGGGAAAGAAAAAGGATCTCTGCTGCCGAAAAGCCTCAAATAGTGCAATGCCTTGGACGAGGTATGAAAACATTAGATATTTCATGAAAACTTAAGCGTGATCATCGTACTGTGAAGACATTTGTGGCTGATTCAGAGCACAGACAGGTTCGTGCAGATAAAGGCAGAATGAAGAAGGTTTCTGTAAGACAAATTCATCAGATTAAGAGAGCAGCTGCTGAAATGCCTTTACAAAGCAGCAAACAGGTATTTGAAGCTGCTGGTGCCTCTGGAGTCCCGCGAACCTCAAGGTGTTGGATCATTTAAAGGCTTGCAGTTGTGCATAAACCTACTATTCGACCCCTAATCAATGCTCACAAGCAGAAACGGTTGCAGTGGGTCCAGGCATACATGAAGACAAGTTTTTAAACAGTCTTGTTTACTGATGAGTGTCGTGCGACCCTGGATGGTCCAGATGGATGGAGTAGTGGATGGTTGGTGGATGGCCATCATGTCCCAACAAGGCTGCGACGTCAACAAGGAGGTGCCGGAGTCATGTTTTGGGCCAGAATCATGGGGAGAGAGCTGGTCGGCCCCTGTAGGGTCCCTGAAGGTGTGAAAATGACCTCGGCAAAGTATATTGACTGACCACTTTCTTCCATGGTACAAAAAGAAGAACCGTGGCTTCCGTAACAAAATCATCTTCATGCAGGACAATGTACCATCTCATGCTGCAAAGAATACCTCTGTGTCATTGGCTGCTATGGGGATAAAAGATGAGAAACTCATGGTGTGGCCACCATCCTCCCCTGACCTCAACCCCATTGAGAACCTTTGAGGGTGGGAGGCAGTTTGATTCAAAACAGCAGCTCTGGGAGGCTATTCTGACATCCTGCAAAGAAATTCAAGCAGAAACTGACCAAAAACTCACAAGTTCAATGGATGTAAGAATTGTGAAGGTGATATGAAAGAAGGCGTCGTATGTTAAGATGTAACATGTAGCCCTGTTAGGATGTTTTTGAATGAAATAGTTTTTGATTTCAGTAAATATGACCTCATAATGCTGCAAATTCAACAAAAGCCTATTTTCAGTTCTTTACAACCTATAAAATGTTTTAATTCTGTTGTGCATAATAATTTGGAACAGTGCGTTTTCAGTTGTCATTTTTAAAGTAAATATTATTAGGAGATTTGTTCAATAAAATTCAAGTTATACCCTAATACTTGATGACTAGATAATTATACTGACTGTCATTTGCATTTACTAATTATGAAATCAGAGAAAGATATCATTTGCGTAATAATTTGGAATGCAGTGTAAAGTGTTTTTTATTTTCTTTCTTAAATCTGTTCTTTTTGTCTTCATAGCTCACATTCATGCCTGTCAATCATCAAAGATCAATGTTGACAGGCTTTTGCCATTAAATAACCCGCATTGTCTCAATTTTGAGATAATGACCATTGTTAAACGTACTATATAAATAAAATTGTATTGAATTGAATTCTACATTTTAAAATTTAGCAATATTGTATAATAAATAAAGTGATCCAGTCAATCTATCAATGCAGAAGCATATGCTTTGGAGAAAAATCTTAATGATATTTGACCCTGTCTATGAAACCCAGTTAAAGGCTAGTTTGCTGTTTATACTGAATAATAACCTGAATGTTAAGTTCAAGTGTAACTTTCATTATATCTGTCTATTTATATCATAATCACTGTATGGTACATATCCAATCCCAAACCATGAAAAGTGGCTATAAATTAAAACAAAACATTTGCTGAGTCACATTCATCTAACTAAGATTGTGTTGTGAATTGTTCTCAATATGAGTTTTTTTTTTCTTTATGTTTAATACCATCAGATTACATTCTTGATAAATATTACAGGGTTACCCCATCAGACACTCCACTGTCCTTGTTATAAATGAAGGGACAATCTGCTGATTGGTTGATGGGGAATTCTGAGTAACCTATTGTGTAACTATAGATGTTACCATTGTTGAACCCCCCAAAAACATATGCACACACATACACACTGTTTTGTAAAATTTAGTGATTGGAAAAATAATGTCTGAAGGCTTACAGTAGTAATTTTTTTTTTTTTAATGAAAGCTACATAGGCGGCGCGGTGGTGTAGTGGTTAGCACTGTCGCCTTGCACCTCCAGGGTCCGGGTTCGATTCCCCAGCCAGGCTCGATTCCCGTCTCTGTGTGCATGGAGTTTGCATGTTCTCCCCGTGCTTGGTGGGTTTCCTCCGGGTACTCCGGTTTCCTCCCACAGTCCAAAGATATGCAGGTTAGGCTAATTGGCATTCCTAAATTGCCCGTAGTGTGTGATTGGGTGTGTGAGTGTGTGTATGTGTGTGTGTGCGATGGATTGGCACCCTGTCCAGGGTGCACCCCACCTAGTGCCCGAAGTCTCCTGGGATAGGCTCCAAGTCCCCCCGACCCTAAACACAGGATTAAGCGGTATAGAAAATTAATGAATGAATGAAAGCTACATTTTGCAAATAATTTCTGTGTTTATTACAAATCATATTAAATTGTTGTATCTGTGTGATTCTTTATCTCATGATGTAAACAATTAGGAACTCTGATTTGCCACTTTTTTGAAGAAAAATGCTTACTGATCATTGCTTGAACCAGATTGTCTTGCCGTGTGTTGGGTTCAATGAGATGGTGTTAACGGTCAGAAGATTTGTTGCCTAAAATTTCAGGTGTGCACTAGGTGATGTCTTCTGTTCAGGTGCTTGTGCCTGTTAAAACACTCTAATATGTGATGTGCTTGAACAACTCAATAGTTGGTTTAATCTTTTTTTTTTTTTTTTTTTTTTTAGAATAATCATATTTATTAATAATAATGATGTCATGAATAATGATGTTTTTGTATCACAGATTTCACCATTTCAAAGAAAAAAATCACTTGCCAGAAATACATTTAATTAGTCATTTTAATTTAATACAATTATTTTGTGGCTGGTGTACTAGGAATGCTACCAAGCAACTGAATTAAATGAATATCCGATATTAAAGCAAGAAAATTATAAACATTAAGTATTAAGTTTTGCAGGCCTTAAAAGCGTATAAGATTCAACAGCTCTTAGAGGTTTCAGTTCATTCACTGATCTTTTTTTGTTTGTTTGTTGCCAGATCGCTTTCCCATCTGGACAGAGAGCTGGTGTCTGTGTAAAAATAATACCTCCATAATCTTCACCTTTAGGATAACGATAAAGATGATACATGTGTTGATAACTGACAACGAGTGATTAAATTCACTCAAGGTTTTGTGTAAATATATAAACAATTTTATGTAATCTAAAACACTTTGTGTTGAAGTATTTGTGACACACCTATATATCAGATATATATAGAGCTGATCATAAACAGGTCTGCAGTCAGAGCTGTAAACCAGCCGGAGGCACCTGAGTTGTCATGCTCTGAAATGCAAACCGGTAAGTTTTCAGGTAAAGTTCATCTCTCTCCCACTCGGACCATTCGAAACTCAAAACCTTTTCATGAGCATATCTTTTAATCAGCTCAGTCACTGGGAGTCATTCTTTTCATTCTAGTGTGTATTACTTAAAAACACTGCATCTAATGGGTTCATTAAGCAATTAAGATCCATCATTATTACATAGTCAACTGAAGGGCTGGGATTTATGTGAAAAATAAGGCCTGATTAAGATGGATTAATTGCTTGGAAAGAGACAGTTTGTGTTTGTGGAAACCTAAATGACAAAGCCTTTTACAGATCTTTATCATTTCATTTTTTTTTTCTGGACAGCTTGTTTTGATCCCCCGCTCAGTTTACTTTGCATTTTCTCTCTTCTGGTTTCCTCCAGGTTCTCTTGTTTCATGTCACTGTCAAAAAACACATATGTGGGTGAACTGTTATGCCAAATTGCCCCTTCACAGGGTGTCATCACAGGGTGAATTTTCACTCCACCTTGCTCTTGGTGATATGATAAAAGCTTTGAGCACTGCTATCTCATGGGTATTACTTTATCACAGAAACAGAAAGGTCATGACTTTGCCAATCTCCAAACCTCAAATATATATAAAAAGTTATGTTATTCATAGCCCAAGCATATGCTTTCATATGCTGTATGTGCGGAGTCACTGGACCAAAGTGTGATATCTGGGGCTACAGCATGAAGGCAGGGTGTAAATACTTTTTCCTGTGTTTGATGTGTTATGAGATGTTACTTACTTAGTCCAGAGAGTTGTTATTCTGTGTGCGGCCTGGCCAAAGTAATCTGGCCAATGGAGAAAGCAGGAGAACGTAGAACATCTGGAGACCTAGGCCTTAGTACTTCCTGTCTTTAATAGGATGGTATGTGTGTCTGTGTATATGCATGATCCCTGTGTATGCATACACTAATAACAATTGCAGAGTGCTTAAGAGAAACATTTCTTTGTGTCAGGACCAGATTTATCACTGGAAAGGCCTATGACACAGAACTACTCATCCACACTTTCGTGTCTGTTATTGACAAAACTAGGAAAGATTGTGAGTAAGTTTAACTTGAAAGCACTAATGTGACTCAGCTCGGATGTCATAGATGACGTTTAAAAATGCCCATGATGTGTAAAAGCAGAGTCAAATTTATCTAGATTTGTTTACTTAGAAGAGCAGTAGGTGTAAATATGTGTAGTCATGTGTTTTTATTTGTCGTCATATATAATATAATATAATATAATATAATATAATATAATATAATATAATCTCCCCTTTACCCACTCTCCTTCTCTGTGTTAATATGACTACACTATGGAATACTGCATTTTACTATTGCACTTGAACATGTCACGACATACAGTATTGGTGAAAAATCCAGTAACTAGGGGTCTGGCTGTAAGGGAAACTTGTACACTTCTGCCCCCTGCTGGTCACTTATTTAAACACTCGACGTGAACTAACTTTTTGGGTACTTATTTAAACAAACGGTAGAAGGAGACATGGTGTTGCATATCTTTTCTTTACGTCAAAAGTCTAGTCGCTTCACTGAGGGGTTAATAAGCGACTAGCGACGGGTTTATTTATTAATGTATTTGCCGCTTCTCATATCTGCGCACGCGCGTTAACCAAAGCAGTGTTGTCATGGTGACAGTAAAACACGCTGAGTGCGCGAGGCTGAAGGGTGAAGAATTCTTGCGAGCGCTCAGGTAAGAAACTGTTTATAACTGTAGAAGACAAGTGACAGAACAAACAACTGAGAAGAGCCCAGAACACAGCTTCACAAATAGTAAAGTCATGTAGCTGAGCTTCACTAGCTTGATGCTAATCCAGCAGGTGGGCCTCTGGTGTGCTGGGAGTAATGGGAGTGTAGTTACCTTCTCGTTGTGTAACTGTAACTTTGACTCCTGCTGTTTGTAGTATTTCAGGTTGTCATTGTGAGGTTTTCTGATATTGTGTGAACTGTCTCTGTGTGTGTCCATAAAAACCCTCTCGCTGGGCTTCCTGGTTCCAGTGATACCTCAGAGACAAATTTTCATATTGTGAAACACATTTTAATAATAATTTTAACATAGAAAGTAATCTAAATGCAGATAATCTGTTTGGACCACCCAGACATATTACCTGTATTACCAATGTCCAACACTATAATTATATTTTTGCACGTAAAAATAATTTAAAAAAGATTAATGATTCCACTTGGAAACAATTGCTTGATCTGTTTTTAATCTGTCTAAATTCTGAGTAGGATCCTTAAAGTAAAGGGATTTTCCTGTGTGTACACACACACACACACACACACACACAATGACCTCGTTGCGCATCCCCATTCATTCACACTAACTATACACCTTGCCCTGCATGGCTCAGGTTATGTATATTTTAGTGTTGGAGTGTTAAAATGAAATAATAAATGAATGTGACTATTTATTTGTTTTATTTGGTGCAAATGCTATTTGAAATATTTCCTCAGGCAAAAAAATTTAATTGGGTTCCCACTCTGGTGCTGAAGGTGAAAGAGGGAGAGAGAGAGAGAGAGAGAGAGGGGGTGATTTATTGACATGACAAATATGGACATATGTATTATTGAGGCTCAGAAATAAATACAGTGGAACCTTGGATTACGAGCATAATTCGTTCCGGAAGCGGGCTCGTATTCCAAAACACTCGTAAACCAAATTTAATTATCCCATAAGAAAAAATGGAAACTCAAATTATGCACCTGCACACCTGACAAGTGGGGCGCAATGAACGGGAGGAAATTAGTGGAAAATAATAGGAAAGTACCTATTCTAATTCATGCTTTTCTTTATCGACAATGAAGAGCGTATACACTCAAAACTAAACAATCACACACAAAGAAATGGATCATTCATACTCGTAAACTAAAATATTATCAGTTGGAAGCTGGGAGAAAAAGTGGAACCATAGTGAAACAATAACGGTTTAACGTCGGCATGGCAATTGCAGAGGAACAATATAAGGAAACTTTCGGCATTATATATGTAATTATCACACACTAAAGGCGAGAGAAAGAGAGAGAGAGTGTGTGTGTGTGTGTGTGTGTGTGTATGCGAAGAACCCCCTCTTTGCTTCACAGAGATAACGACAGGCTGAGGGAGAACATGGATTTTAACCTCTAATGGGACTTTCTTTTGTTTTACACGCACACACACTTATGTTATAAGAAACAGTACACACGCGCTTTCAAACATAAAATAAAATATGCGCAATATATACGCGCACACACGTGGTCACCGTGTTGTAGTAAACAGTACACGCGAGCACGGATGTAGATTATACCAGTAAGAGACGCGCACTAAGACCCAGCAGGGGAGACAATTACCTACAATTCCGCAGCCCAAGAAAGAGAAAAAACATTGGCTCAGTTGTGATCATGTGACGCTCGGCATCAAAACAAGAAGCGCATGCGTGATACATGATACTCTGTACTCGTAAACCAAGTTCGTTTAATCAAGTCAAAATTTATTAAAAATCTTTGCTCGACTTGCAAATCCAAGGTTTCACTGCAGCTACAAAAAAAACCATACACATAAAAAAAAATAAAGTGACACTACTGATGAAAAATAAGGAAAGCATGGATAATAATAATAATAATAATAATAATCAGCATTACTACTACAACTAATAATAATAATAATAATAATAATAATAATAATAATGAATATAGGAAGTACAGACGAAGAATAATTTTTGAGGCAAAAGAAGAGAGAGAAAAAAGGAGAGGAAAATATACAGAATATAATGTGGGATTGTGCTGCATGTATGATTGTGAATCTCTCTTTGTTTGTCTCTTAATCACTAGTTAGCCTTTGAGTGTCCTTACGAATATAAAATTCTGCAGGATTAAACTTGATGCAGATGGAATTGAAAAAAAAAATCCCTGTAAATATTCACATGTATGTCCCTCTTTGGATAATACTATGCCACTGCCTTCACTCACTCTTTAATGTGTAACTTTTCTGCAGTCTGTAAATGTATTTGAATTTTTTACTAGATTGTTGATCTGCTCAGCACTATTATGACTGTTCCAATTATTATTATCACTTCTTTTGCATTTAATCGTTGCCTTCACAGAGCTGTACATGTGTGTTAATTTCAACTGAATTCACTTGGCTGAGCTGGTGATCGAGACATAGCGAGCGACAGTTAGTGTAATTAACAGATGTGAAAGTAGTTTTAAATTCTTACTGGTACTCTGTAGCCAAAAGGTGAGGAGAATTAACCATGAAAGTGGTGGACATTCCTGAGAAACTTATGAGATTTATTTATATTTCCACTTGAGGCTATTACTTTTAATTTTATTATTTACATTTTCCATACAGTTTAAAACAGATAAAATTGACCCAATGGAGTGTTATTGTGATGGGGTGTGCCCTGCAATTTAGCTGCACTGTAGTCTGATAAATTAGCCAAGAATAAACAATTTTTATGCAAAATGCTATGCTCCTGCAGCTAAACAAGCAGTCACTAAATTTGATAAAATTACATAATAAGTCTGTGTGCCTATTGTATAGTGTATATATATATATATATATATATATATATATATATATATATATATATATATGTGTGTATTTTCACACTTGCAGTTCAGTTCTCTTAAACAAACAAACAAACAAACAAACAAACAAACAAATAAGTAAATAAATAATAAAAGGCAAGCAGTAATCTTTTAATCCTTTGATAGACTTGCCCTGCTCCTGTGTCTGTCTAGACCAGGCGTGTAATGCCACAGGTGTTTCAGCAGGCAAATTCGCAGGCAGCTTCTGTACACCGCAGATTTCCGGACATGCAGACCCACAACCAATCTCATACACAGTTGGTAGGCAACACTGCTGTAGAGGCAGTCAGAGAAGATGATTCCGGGCCGACTCCTAAATATATACTGTATTTATATATACAGACGGATACTTATGTACAGTCGAACCTCGGATTACGAGCATAATTCCTTCCCGGAAGTGGGCTTGTATTCCAAAACATTTATTAAAAAATAAATCCCAACAGATAAGTGTTTCCGTTTGTGCGTGCAGGCAGTATGTATGTGTGTGTGAGGCTAGAGTAAATGGAGACTCTTACTTTCAGCCCCTCCTGTCTCCCCCTTCTCATCTTACACAGTAAAACTTTCGACTTTCGTCTGAATTAAACACACATTAACCTCTGTATTGAGAATTTCTTTTGCTTTACTCACGCACAACCCACGTGTGTTATAAGAAACAGTACACGTGCTGTACACACGCGCTTCCGAACAAAGTATAAAATATGTTTTACACACACATGGGGTCACAGTGTTATAGTAAACAGTGCATGCGTGCACGGATGTTGATTATACCAGTAAGAGACGAGCACTAAGACACAGCAGGGGAGACGATTACCCACAATTCTGCAGTGCAAGAGAGAGAAAAACCGTTGGCTCAGTTGTGATGACGTGACGCTCGTCGTCAAAACAAGAAGCGCATGTGTGATACATGATAGTCGGTGCTCGTAAACCAAGAAAATGCTCGTTTTTCAAGCCAAAATTTATTAAAAATCTTTGCTCGTCTTGCGGAACACTTGTAAACCACCTTACTCGTAACCCGAGGTTCCACTGTATATATACACCATGTTCCAAAGTATTACGCAAATGATATCATAATTAGTCAATGCAAATGACAGTCAGTATAATTTTCAAGTCATCAACCATTAGGATATATTTCGAATTTTATTGAACCGACCTCCTAATGGTAACAATATTTATTTAAAAAAAAAAAAACTGAAAATGCACTGTTCCAAATTATTATGCACAACAGAGTTAAAACATTTTATAGGTTGTAAAGAACTTTAGGAGGTCATACTGTATTTGTTATTTCAATCAAAAACATCCTAACAGGGCATGTTACATCTTAACATATTCTTCACAATTCTTGCGAACCGCCTCCCACCCTCATAGGTCTTTTGCTTGAGCATGCTCCAAAGGATTTCAATGGGTTTGAGGTCAGGGGAGGATGGTGGCCTGAGTTTTTCATCTATTATTCCCATAGCAGCCAATGTCACAGATATTCTTTGCAGCATGAAATGCATTGTCATGCATGAGGATGATTTTGTTACGGAAGGCACAATTCTTCTTTTTGTACCATGGACGAAAGTGGTCAGGCAGTATACTTTGCAGAGGTCATTTTCACACCTTCAGGGACCCTAAAGCGGCCTACCAGCTCTCTCCCCATGATTCCGGCACCTCCTTGTTGAGGTCGCAGCCTTGTTGAGACATGGTGGCCACCCACCAACCATCCACTACTCCATCCATGTGGACCATCCAGGGTTGCACGACAAAAAACTTTAAAAACTTGTCTTCATGTATGGATGCCTGGGCCCACTGCAACCGTTTCTGCTTGAGAGCATTGATTAGAGGCCGAATAGTAGGTTTATGCATACCTTGAGGTTTGCGGGACTCCAGAGGCACCAGTAGCTTCAAATACCTGTCTGCTGCTTTGTAATGGCATTTCAGCAGCTGCTCTCTTAATCCGATGAATTTGTCTTGCAGAAACCTTCTTCATTCTGCCTTTATCTGCACGAACCTGTCTGTGCACTGAATCAGCCACAAATGTCTTCACAGTACGATGATCACGCTTAAGTTTTCATGAAATATCTACAGATGTGGAAGTTAAGAATGCGCGTGTTTTCCTGCGAGATCCCGCAATTTAGCGCGCGGCTTCCCGCGACTTCCCGTAAGCAACATTCAGGAATTTAAATAAATGTGTTGTGCTTCACTGAATATCCGCCGATCTTTTTTATCTAAAAGCCGGACCAAACGAAGAATTGTTTATAATTAGTTAGACTAAAACAATATTGTTTCCAATGCTGAAGCAAACATGAATGTTATTTAGTTTTACAACAGATCTTTCATGATGAATGTGTGTATATGTGCTTCATATTATTTTCATAATGATGAAATGAGATGCCCAAATTCGTGCTTTAAAATTCCTAATAAGTTTCTTATATATAGTTTCTGTAAAGTCTTAACAGGGACAAAACAGTGAAAGACATGTCAATGCCTCGGTTTAAATGGTCTGGAAATTAATTAAATTTCCTGATAGTGTTAACTATGTGAATTTCCTGATTCGTGAATACGCCAACATGTCTTATTTAAAACGTAAAAATGTGTCGCCATCATCAGAAGACATGAATAAACAATATATATATATATTATCATATTAAGTAAATATTATTGTATGAATACGACGTTCTTCTGGCTTTTTATAATAATCATCATATTTGCTGTTTGTGTCCAGCATTGAATAATTATTTCATCCATTATTTAACCACGGCTGGAAATAATAGCTGGAATGTGATGTGATTGTGAATTTATGACTGAAATAAAGCTGTTTGTCTTTTGTAAAGTACTTTCTCTTTACAAAAGACAGCGTTTTTATCAAAAGGTTTATAATTTAGGTTTGGGCTCAGGACTGCGATTCGGTATCGTGATTCTCCTCTTTAATTTACTCCATAGCTCAGCGCTATTCCTATTAATCCTGGTAGTGGATTAATGTGGTAGGTGATTTGCCTTCCATGCAGAAGACCCGGGTTCGGTTCCCAGCCAGGGAATCGCTATCAAATATTATATTAGAACATAAATTTATAGGTATATTATTATCATCAAATATGATATTACTATTATAATGAACCCTAGGCACGTGACAGCCGTCAAGAGCATTAATACAAAATTTGTACAATGTTTCTTTTGTGGCACATTTGCAAATATGCAATGTGCAAATAAACATTTATGTATAATACAAATAAATATTGTTTATGATGAAAAATTAGACAAAACTCATTTTATTATAAAATAATCAATATAAACGTATACATGTTGTATATGAAAAAATATTTCTATTACTGCATATGATCTCGGGCTTGCTCCACATTATAAAAGCGAGGTGCGGAGTTTAGTCCGAGGTCCGGGAAGTACGTGATGTGGTGGAGAATAGGCAGGGGCGGACTGGGACCAAAAAGTGGCATAAAAAGTAGTATAAAAATATAACACAGTATGGAAATAAATGCTATTTAAACATATTATTTGAAGGATCACTGAACATATATTGGGTCATATTAGTAAAACAAAGAAACAAAGGAAAGAACATCAAGACAAACATATAAATCTATAAAGGCAATATTTTACAAAGAATGGCAATAAAACTGAACAGGTAAGCTGAAATAAAATCAGTAAAAGCATTAGCTCACGCTAGTACAGTAAGCTAGTTACTTATTTTAATTATTATGGTAGTCAATATTAATTCAAAATAAGGCTGAGAAACGTTATTTTTAATTAATATTGTCTACCATAATAATGACTAGCAGGAGGTAATGCTGCTACTGACTTTATTCCAGCTTACTTGATACCCCCTGCCAAATGTTCATGATATCTCGCAAACAAAAAGGCCAATTTGTCTTTTCCTCATAAAGTGTTTAGGTGAAATTCCACCCATACAAGTGTGACAAATATGCAAAGAAAAAAATCAGGAAGGGGCAAATACTTTTCCATGGCACTGCACATGTAGTCAGATTGTTCCACTAGGATGGAACTGTGCCAGGTGGAGTTATAGCACTTTTAAAATCACACTAACTTTACACTGATCTGAATAAATTTGAATAATGAACTTATTGTTCTTTCCTTTTTTTTTTTTTTTTTTACAAATACGACCCAATATATGTTCAGTGATACTTTTTTATTTATGCTTTTGTTTGTGTTATATTTTTAAATATATATGTAGAGAACGTCCCTCCTGGGGACTCCATCGTTCTGTTGGGGGACTTCAATGCTCACGTGGGCAATGACAGAGACCTGGAAAGGCGTGATTGGGATGAACGGCCCCCCCGATCTGAACCAGAGCGGTGTTTTGTTATTGGACTTCTGTGTTCGTCACGGATTGTCCATAACGAACACCATGTTCAGGCATAAGGGTGTCCATATGTGCACCTGGCACCAGGACACCCTAGGCCGCAGTTCGATGATCGACTTTGTGGTCGTGTCGTCGGACTTGCGGCCACATGTCATGGACACTTGGGTGAAGAGAGGGGCGGAGCTGTCAACTGATCACCACCTGGTGGTGAGTTGGCTTCGTTGGCGGGGTAGGATGCCGATCAGGCCTGGTAGACCCAAACGTATTGTGAGGGTCTGCTGGGAACGTCTGGCAGAGTCCCCTGTCAGGACGAGCTTCAACTCCCACCTCCGGCAAAGCTTCAACCACATCCTGGGGGAGGTGGGGGACATTGAGTCCGAATGGACTATGTTCCGCGCCTCCATTGTCGAGGCGGCCGACCGGAGCTGTGGCCGTAAGGTGGTCGGTGCAACCCAAGAACCCGTTGGTGAACACCGGCGGTGAGGGATGCCATCAAGCTGAAGAAGGAGTCTTGGCCTTCTTGGCTGGTGGCACTCCGGAGGCAGCTGATAGGTACCGGCAGGCCAAGCGGAATGCAGCTTCGGTGGTTACTGAGGAAAAAACCCGGGCGTGGGAGGAGTTTGGGGAGGCCATGGAGAACGACTTGGAACAATTGTACTTCCATCCTTTCCTTCTAGAAATGACCTAAATTTTAAACTCTCTTAAATTAATTCAATTTAATAAGAAGAATAATATACTTCCAGATTATTATGATATCTTTTTTATTGAGGAGTCTCTTGCTACATCTTTTCACGGTTTATACTTAATTTCAATCCTCTCGTGTATTTTAACATTTCTTTGGACTCTCTATCTATAGTTCTTTGTCCCTTATATTTTATTTGTTCTAATTAATGTTTTTTTTTTCCTGTATAAATGTTTCAGAAAATAAACATTATACAAGATTTTGGGCACTGGCTGGGAATCGAACCCGGGCCTTCCGCATGGAAGGCGAATTACCTACCACTGAGCCACCAGTGCCCGTGTATATTTAAAGCGCATAAATCTTTGTAGTCTTTTTGCAATAATAATAATAATAATGATAATAAATTTGGAGACCTACTACTACTAATAATAAGTATACAGTCAAAGAAGTACCATCATTGAAGGAGAGAAGAAAATGAAGAATAAATACCTATCAGTTTGAGCTTGACATGTTTATTGAGCTCTGTCGCTTGCTGTCAATGGGCGCCTAAGAGACAGAACACATTTTTCGGCTTCAGTAGACACACAATACTTCAGACTGAAACACGACTGCCCCCTACAGGTAATGAAGGGCATTTTCACAGCTTCCCGCGCGCACCCGCGGGATATGGACCTCCAAAGTGTTCAAAATTAAATAAATAAATAGGGCATTATGAAATAAATAACTATGAATAAATAAGACATATGTAATATGAGAATGATATTGTGAAATAATGGAACATATTTTGAAAAAAAGCTTATTATTGTGAAATATATTTACTTATTATTATGAAATAATACTTCATGGTCATTATTTTTCCTAATAACAGAGATTATTGCAGAGGCATTTTATTTAATTCATGCTGTTTTTATTACAAAATGTAATTTTTTCAAAGTCAGTTTTTATTTCAAAATCCCGTTTTTCACGATGGCCTATTTATTTCATAATGCGACTTTTCAGCAGAATGAGTCGTTCTGTTAATCGGGGCCAGTGGGTTGGACCTGCGCGCCTATTGGCTGATCCTTTAACATCGATTAGTTTCCCTGGATACCTGCTCCGCGGACCGCCACTATAGCTAGCAATAACGTGCTTGGCAGTGGCGGACTGGCCGTCTGGATCACCGGGCGTTTTCCCGGTGGGCTGCTGGTCAAAGTCAGTACGTAAATTTATTTTAAAAATTATGGAAACTATAATTTGCATCTCTTTTTTTACGCAGATAGATGAGTGCGTTAATCGTACGGGCACTGCTGATAAAAATTGCGTGTGTTTTTTACTATGTTGTACAGATGTCGCCATTAAGACTGCGCGTGTTTTCCCGCGAGAGGCCGCAATTTAGCGCGACGCGTGCCGCAACTTGCCGGAGGCAACTTTCGGGAATTTAAAATAAATGTGTTGTGCTTCACTGAATATCCGCCAGATGGCGCATGGAAGAACTTTATCTAAAAGCCGGACCAAGTACAACGATTAATGTAACGAAGCGGATGAACATCTTTCATGATGAATGAGTGTACAGTATATGTGCTTCATATTATTTTCATAATAATGAAATGAGATGCCCAAAATTCGTGCTTTGAAATTCATAGTAAGTTTATAGTTGTTTTTGTAATGTCTTAACATGGACAAAATAATTAAAGAGATGCCATTGCCTCGGTTTAAATGGTCTTAAATTAAATTAACTAATTACCTGATAGTAGGCTAACTTATAATCTGATAGTGTTAACTATGCGAATGTCCTGATTCGTGAATATGCTAACCAGGGCCGCTGCTGGCATATTGTTCAATTATTATAATTTTTGGCCAAATAGGCAGCCGTAACATAGGTGAGGGCGCACGCGTCATCGCATGTGCTTAGCCTACTCTGCGTTCACCCTAAAATGCAATATATACGTTTATATATTTGTTTATTTGTATATGTATGTTCATTCATTTTCTATACCGCTTAATCCTGTGTTCAGGGTCGCGGGGGGCCTGGACCCTATCCCAGGAGACTTCGGGCACTTGGCGGGGTACACCCTGGACAGGGTGCCAATCCATCGCAGGACACACACACATACACACACTCACACACCCAATCACACACTCACACACCCAATCACACACTACGGGCAATTTAGGAACGCCAATTAGCCTAACCTGCATATCTTTGGACTGTGGGAGGAAACCGGAGTACCTGAAGGAAACCCACCAAGCACCAAGCAAGATTTTTTTGAGCAGCTGGGATGGTGCCTCCCTGGGAGTTGGTGCCCTACGCAGACTGCGTACTCTGCGTATAGGGAGCGGCGGCACTGATGCCAACATATCTTATAAATAAATAAAGCTGTTCATCGCCGTGCGGAAACCCGTGGCTCGTACTTCCACTTTACAAAAGGCCTTTTGATCAAAAGGCTGCTAATCGTGCATGATTTATCGATACAAATGCAGACATTCTCGGCCAGAAATGCACCAAAGACAAATACATACAGTACAGTACTGTATCTCGCGTTGTTTTCGCGCGGAGAGATTGTGTGTGCGTGCACGGAGAGTTTGTGTTGATAAGTGTATGTGGATAAGTTGATAAGAGTATGTTGTCAAAGTATTTGTGGACATATAATTAGGGGAAAAAATTTTAATTAAGGATGTCTTGAAACATAATGCAGTAACTCTACAGTATTTATTTGAACACGGTAAAGGTGTTAATGTTTCGTACATTCCTTTATTTGTCCTTTCGGTTTGTGTTTTATGTTTCACTGTTTTCAATATACTGTACATACTGTAAAACGTATGGACAACAATGTTCCGGAAGCATTATTAAATATTCAATAAGGCACACACACACACACACACAATTTAGTTTTATTAAATATATAATAATTTGGGGCCAGGTGTAGCTCAGTGGTTAAAGCATTGGACTACAGTTCGGAAGATCCCAGGTTCAAACCCCACAACCACCACTGTTGGGCCCTTGAGCAAGGCCCTTAACCCTCAACTGCTCAGATGTATAATGAGATAAAAAAAAAAGTAAGTCGCTCTGGATAAGAGCGTCTGCCAAATGCCTAAATGTAAATGTAGAATAAAGCAGGCAGTACTGTATATGGCAAATGGTCACTCAAAATCTTTGCAAAAGTAAGAGTATTCATTAATTAATTGTTTTTTACAAAAGAGGAAAACTCAATCTTTTCTTTCTAAGTGGAATTTCCTATAGCAACAGCATCGTAAAGTGCTTGACGCAGAATTCCCCCATCAGCGAAACCGGTTTGATAACTTCACACCAATGAAAGGTGAGAAGGGGGATTACAGTAACGGTGTAACAGTAGCGATTGTACTTTTAAAATGTAACCTATACGTATCTACAGTATAAGCATATTTAACTACTTCAGCAGGGAATTAGAAACTTGGTCAGTCTGGCTTTTAGATAAAGTCCTTCAGAGCAAGCATTGTGTAAATATAATATATAAAAAAATGTAATATAAAATAAAATAATATAAAATAAATATATAACAAATGGTTAATGATAGCAATTAAATCAGACTTAATATTTGGATTTGATACTTTTCTTTACTGTATAGACATCGTATTATGCTTTCTCTGTTATTAATCTCTCTACTGTATATTCTCTAATTATGACTTGAATAAATCGGCTCACATCGGCACGCGCTAGCGTGTTGGAAAAGCGAGTACTGTAGTCTATATATTTGTGTTTGTTGTTTTCCTGGGGGGGTGGGGGTGTTTTTTTTCTGCATTTTATCTATAAATCGTGTGTGTGTGCACGGAGAGTTTGTGTGTGCACATGGAGAGTTTATAAGTGTGTTTGTGACGCTACTTTACACTGATCAGCAGTCGACGCCCCGCCGTACCCAGCAGATCAAAGGGGCAGTTATCGGCTATGACACGTTGAAGGAGAACTTCCCCAAAAATAGTTTAAATGTCTGCAACAATCACTAACCATTAAATGTTTTTTTTTGTAATTAAACACGAAAATATTTATTATATTTTCTTTATACATATTTCCATTATATATTTTAAACCATTTATTCATTTGTCGTCCAGGGTTCGATTCCCTGGACAGGCTCGATTCCCGTCTCTGTGTGCATGGAGTTTGCATGTTCTCCCCGTGCTTGGTGGGTTTCCTCCGGGTACTCCGGTTTCCTCCCACCGTCCAAAGACATGCAGGTTAGGCTAATTGACGTTCCTAAATTGCCCGTAGTGTGAGTGTGTGTATGTGTGTGTGCCCTGCGAGGGATTGGCACCCTGTCCAGGGTGTACCCCGCCGAGTGCCCGAAGTCTCCTGGGATAGGCTCCAGGTCCCCCGCGACCCACAGCGTGGGCACAGCGTTTCCAAACACGCATGCGCGGTTTATTTGGACACATTTTCAGCTTCAGTAGACACACAATACTTCAGAGTGAAACACGACTGCCCCCTACAGGTAATGAAGGGCATGTTCACAGCTTCCCGCACGCAGCCGCGCAAAGCCGCGGCAAGTCACGGGATCCCTTTTCTCGAAACGTGCGTTTTTAATGGCGACATCTGTATAGATACCCAAAATGTTTACTTAAGTAAGGTAACGAAGTATTTGTACTTTGTTACTTGACACCTCTTCTAATAACTGATGGAGGTTTACATTTACATTTACATTTAGGCATTTGGCAGACGCTCTTATCCAGAGTGACTTACAAAAGGTGCTTTAAATTTTACATCACTGGATACATACATACACTGGGTTAACTACAGATGTCGCCTTTAAGACTGCGCGTGTTTTCCAGCGAGAGGCCGCAATTTAGTGCGCGGCGTAGCGCGACATTCAGAAATTTGAAATAAATGTGTTGTGCTTCACTGAATATCCGCCAGATGGCGCATGGAAGGACTTTATCTAAAAGCCGGACCAAGTACAAATGAATTGTGTATACAGTACGGTTAACCGTTAACCTAAAACAATATTGTTTCCAATGCTGTAGCAAACATGAATTTTATTTTGTTTTACAACAGATATTTCATAATGAACGTGTGTATATGTGCTTCATGTTATTTTCATAATGATGAAATGAGATGCCCAAATTCATGCTTTAAAAGTTTCTTATATAGTTTTTGTAATGTCTTAACAGGTACAAAATAATGAAAGACATGACCATGCCGCGGTTTACAGTAAATGGTCTTGAAATTTATTTAATTTCCTGATAGTAGGCTATCTGATAGTGTTAACTATGCGAATGTCCTGATTCGTGAATATGCCAACATGTCTTATTTAAAATGTAAAAATGAGTCAACATCATCAGAAGACATGAATTAACAATGTGTATGTGTTTGTATGTGCATATTTTATATAAGTATGTGTTTGTGTGCGTGTCTCATATGTAACATTCATATAAAATGCAATTCATGATAAGTGTATGTTGTTAAAGTATTTGTGGATATGTATGTACGCGAGGGGCGGAGCCGCGCATAAATTGTTCAGAACGGGCCGGGTCGTGATACTGCGACACTCCATGTGATCATTCGGTCGCACCAGTAAAAGGTGTCAGTGCCAAAGACAAAGCGCGCTGGAGAAGACACAAGCAAAGCCCAAGCCTCTGTCTGTCTAAGACACCGGAGAGAGAGTGACGGAGACACGCAGCAGTTTAGCGCGCGCTCTCGGGTTAAAGTGCACAAAGCACAAACTCTACTCTCTCTCTTCCTATAAATCCTCAGTAAAGCCATAAGTCCCGAGAGCATCTTTAGTTTTTTGTTTTAGTTTCCAGAATCCCGTCTGTTCTCGCATAGACGGAGCAGCTCTGGTTATTTTGTGTTTTCAGTTTTCTTTTGAAAAAAGATTCATTACAAAACAATGAAAGACATGACAATGCCGCGGTTTAAATGCTCTGGAAATTAATTTAATTTTCTGATAGTAGGCTATCTGATAGTGTTAACTATGTGTCGCCATCATCAGAAGACATGAATGAACAATATATATATATATATATATATATATATATATATATATATATATATATATATATACAGTGGTGTGAAAAACTATTTGCCCCCTTACTGATTTCTTATTCTTTTGCATGTTTGTCACACTTAAATGTTTCTGCTCATCAAAAACCGTTAACTATTAGTCAAAGATAACATAATTGAACACAAAATGCAGTTTTTAAATGAAGGTTTACGTTATTAAGGGAGAAAAAAACTCCAAATCTACATGGCCCTGTGTGAAAAAGTGATTGCCCCCCTTGTTAAAAAATACCTTAACTGTGGTTTATCACACCTGAGTTCAATTTCTGTAGTCACCCCCAGGCCTGATTACTGCCACACCTGTTTCAATCAAGAAATCACTTAAATAGGAGCTACCTGACACAGAGAAGTAGACCAAAAGCACCTCAAAAGCTAGACATCATGCCAAGATCCAAAGAAATTCAGGAACAAATGAGAACAAAAGTAATTGAGATCTATCAGTCTGGTAAAGGTTATAAAGCCATTTCTAAAGCTTTGGGACTCCAGCGAACCACAGTGAGAGCCATTATCCACAAATGGCAAAAACATGGAACAGTGGTGAACCTTCCCAGGAGTGGCCGGCCGACCAAAATTACCCCAAGAGCGCAGAGACGACTCATCCGAGAGGCCACAAAAGACCCCAGGACAACATCTAAAGAACTGCAGGCCTCACTTGCCTCAATTAAGGTCAGTGTTCACGACTCCACCATAAGAAAGAGACTGGGCAAAAACAGCCTGCATGGCAGATTTCCAAGGCGCAAACCACTTTTAAGCAAAAAGAACATTAAGGCTCGTCTCAATTTTGCTAAAAAACATCTCAATGATTGCCAAGACTTTTGGGAAAATACCTTGTGGACCGACGAGACAAAAGTTGAACTTTTTGGAAGGTGTGTGTCCCGTTACATCTGGCGTAAAAGTAACACAGCATTTCAGAAAAAGAACATCATACCAACAGTAAAATATGGTGGTGGTAGTGTGATGGTCTGGGGTTGTTTTGCTGCTTCAGGACCTGGAAGGCTTGCTGTGAAAAATGTCTACCAAAAAATCCTGAAGGAGAATGTCCGGCCATCTGTTCGTCAACTCAAGCTGAAGCGATCTTGGGTGCTGCAGCAGGACAATGACACAAAACACACCAGCAAATCCACCTCTGAATGGCTGACCTGAATCCTATTGAGATGTTGTGGCATGACCTTAAAAAGGCGGTTCATGCTAGAAAACCCTCAAATAAAGCTGAATTACAACAATTCTGCAAAGATGAGTGGGCCAAAATTCCTCCAGAGCGCTGTAAAAGACTCGTTGCAAGTTATCGCAAACGCTTGATTGCAGTTATTGCTGCTAAGGGTGGCCCAACCAGTTATTAGGTTCAGGGGGCAATTACTTTTTCACACAGGGCCATGTAGGTTTTGATTTTTTTTTTCTCCCTAAATAATAAAACCCCTCATTTAAAAACTGCATTTTGTGTTTACTTGTGTTATCTTTGACTAATAGTTAAATGTGTTTGATGATCAGAAACATTTTGTGTGACAAACATGCAAAAGAATAAGAAATCAGGAGGGGGGGCAAATAGTTTTTCACACCACTGTATATAATGTGTGTGTGTGTGTGTGTGTGTGTGTGTGTGCAGGGCCGTGCAGAGATGTTTAAAGGGGCGGGTGCTCAAATTAAAAAAGATAGAACATGCTGAATAACAACAATTCACATTCATAACGAATATGGAATTGCATCATACTGTATGACTGTCATCAGGTCGGGACAATGCAAAGCAAACGTAGCCTACAGTATGTTTTACCTGATGGCGTACAATGTTGCTGTTGATTATTATATTATTAGTAATAATTTTTAAGAATCTATACACATAAAACACACAAACATGCACATGCAGTGCTTATTAAATGTTTAAACTGTAGAGATACAATAATTTTACTGCTGTAAAATCATTTGAAATATAAACCTAATATTATCTGTTACTTAATATATTTTCTTTAAAAACAGTGTTTTTTTTATATCATAAATATAATAATCCATAATTATGTGGATATCCATATTAGATGGCTTTTAGTGAAATAAAACTGTAACTTACTTTAAAACTAAACATGTTCCCTAAAACGGTGGACAGAGCTACAGACCCCCCTGTAACCCCCTTACCCAGTTAGCTAGCAGTTAATGACCACCACTACTTGTGCAGTTCATAAAAGGACAGGTAATGTTTGTCGCGCTGTTGCACAAACAGCACGCTCATTTATTTCAATTCATTTGTTATAGACTATAGTGTGTGCTGTACACCCTATTTACTGTTTTGCTACCAGTGGTGTCAAAAGTATTCCCATTCATTACTTGAGTAGAAGTATAGATACTAGGGTTTAAAAAGACTTCTTTAGAAGTTGAAGTATCAACTCAAGCTTGTTACTCAAGTAAAAGTGTAAAAGTACTGGTTTCAAAACTACAGTACTTAAAGTATAAAAGTAAAAGTAACGTGAGGGGAAAAAGCATTAAGGATAAAAGGTTAGGCTGTGCCACGGGCCTGTATACTGCACTAACACCTCATAAAAAAATGTGTTTTTATTTTTGTATTTTTTAACAGCCACAGTGATTTGGGATACTGTATATGGCAATTGAAAAAGAATGCATTTTAGTACAGGGCGGCGCGGTGGTGTAGTGGTTAGCACTGTCGCCTTGCACCTCCAGGGTCTGGGTTCGATTCCCCGGCCAGGCTCGATTCCCGTCTCTGTGTGCATGGAGTTTGCATGTTCTCCCCGTGCTTGGTGGGTTTCCTCCGGGTACTCCGGTTTCCTCCCACAGTCCAAAGATATGCAGGTTAGGCTAATTGGCGTTCCTAAATTGCCCGTAGTGTGTGATTGGGTGTGTGAGTGTGTGTATGTGTGTGTGCCCTGCGATGGATTGGCACCCTGTCCAGGTGTACCCTGCCTAGTGCCCGAAGTCTCCTGGGATAGGCTCCAGGTCCCCCGCGACCCTGAACACAGGATTAAGCGGTATAGAAGATGAATGAATGAATGATTTTAGTACAATGCAAACACATTAAAGAACCATATACTGTATGTGTACTACTGAGCATTAACATGTTTTATGGAGAAGAAGGTATGATAACTAGCTGACTATAAGTATTTTAATGGTGTAAAAAGTCAAACTTCAGAGGCATGTCATCGGTAACCTTTATTGGAATATAAATGTACATCCAAGCTTAGCTGCAGGAATCTGTGAGGGCAACATACAAGAAAATTAGTGCACCCAGGGCAGGCTTAGTAACAATTACCCTTGTGTGGTTGTCTACAATAAACATTAGTGCTGTCAGAATGAAGGATTCATCCACGTGGTTAATAATAAATAAATAAATAAATAAAAAACTAAAAATATATACAGTGTATATAGTAACAAGGCTATTTTTAAAATGTAAGGAGTAGAAAGTACAGATAATCGCACGAAAATGTAAGGAGTAGAAGTAAAAAGTCGGCTGAAAAATAATTACTCCAGCAAAGTATAGATACCCAAAATTTCTACTTAAGTAAGGTAACAAAGTATTTATACTTCATTACTCGACACCTCTGTTTTGCTACAGTCTGCACCTTCCAGTTAATTTGCCTGCTTCTCCTCCAGCTCTGCACCGCCCAGCCTGCAGAAAATGCGCGTGCACTTTGCGTGCTCGTACCTGGCTCGTAACGAGCGCGCTCTGCCCTCAAGGGCGAGCATTGGTTAGTGGCAGGCATGTGACTGATGTAAGCCAGATCCTTTTATTTAGCAAAATTGAGATTAATAGTTACATTTTATTGTTGAGGGGCAAAGACAGGGCTCCATACGCACATGCATAGAAAAAAGGGCACTTGAGGCATCCTGGAGGAAAGGGGCGGGTGCTCAAGCACCCGCCGCCCTCCCCCCCTCTGCACGTGCCTGTATGTGTGTGTGTGTGTGTGTGTGTGTACAGTATATACAACGTGAAAGCGCGCTCAGTTACAGTTCAGTCCCTCTTCTCACCTTTGATAGGTGTGAAGTTATCAAACCGGTTTCGGATGGGGGAATTGGCACAATTGAGGGGTTTAAAACTATTTAACAAGACCGAGACGTCTCTGCCTAAAATGTATTTCTCCAGCAAAACATAGAATAAATAGAAATAAAATGTTTAATATTAATAATATTGATCTTAGCTGGATGGTCTAATTCTCAAAACCGTTTAAGAAAGACTTAACACACTATAACTAGAATATTTACAAAACTGAAAGGTTGTCTTATGAATAATAAAAAACAATCATAACTCAAAGATCATATGTTTTTATATATTTTTTTAGATCATAAATAGACATGAATTAACTATATATATATATATATATATATATATATATATATATATATATATATATATTAGGGCTGCACGATATTAGGAAAATATGCGATATTGTTGTTGAATACTGCGATAACGATATTTCTTGCGATATAACATTTCCCTAGAGAAATGCATTTTTTTATTATTATTATTGCCTTTTTTTATTTTTATTTATATGTAATGATCATACTAAAATAAACAGGTAATAGATATTCGTCTGATGTAATTAAATCTAATTCAGGCTCAAAAGAAACTATATGTCAAGGAAGTAGCAAATATTTAGACTTCAAAACACTATGAATGACTTAAACCCCTCAGCAGATATTCTGACTTCTGGTTTGCTGTTACTATAAACCTGCCAACACAATATGAATTACTTTCAAACATTACTGTTTATTTACATGTAACCGTGTAACACTCATCAATAGTGTCTTACAACAAGAGCATCTTTTAAACTAAATATTCTCTTTGGCTTGCCTGTTTTTTTTTTAATAAAAATTAATATTTTTAAACAAAAATTAAATTTAAAAAATACTATTTGTCTCACACACACACACGCACGCCCACACACACGCTCCGCGACCGGCACTAGGACCCGGAAGTAATGCGGGCGAGAACCCGGAAGTATAAGAGGAGTAAACAAAGCATTGCATACAGCTAAGTCACTGAGTTCGCCATGTCGGTTTCTGATTCGAGTGTGTGTCTATAGGACGTGAGGTTAAATGTGTGTTTTTCCCTTGCTCCCCTTCTGTGAGAGTCCTTAAACTAATTCGCGTGGTTATCCTGCCTACTCGCTTGCTTCCGCGTTTGGGTTTACCGTCTATAAAGGGCTAACCGCTAATCGCGGCTAACGGCTAATCGCTAAGTCTTCTGATCATCCGGGCAGAATGAAGTATAAAGATATAAATATCTTATATTATAAATAATATATATATATATATATATATATATATATATATATATATATATATATAAAAGCGGGTATAAACATAGTAAGGGCCCATCTGGTTGGTCAAATTTGGATACACAAATGCTTGGCAAATAAAGTATTTATCGCAACTCCTTGCGATATGGTTATCGCGCATGCCATTATCGCGATAACGATATTTTTTCGATATATCGTGCAGCCCTAATATATATATACAGTGGTGTGAAAAACTATTTGCCCCCTTCCTGATTTCTTATTCTTTTGCATGTTTGTCACACTTAACTGTTTCTGCTCATCAAAAACCGTTAACTATTAGTCAAAGATAACATAATTGAACACAAAATGCAGTTTTTAAATGAAGATTTACGTTATTAAGGGAGAAAAAAAACTCCAAATCTACATGGCCCTGTGTGAAAAAGTGATTGCCCCCCTTGTTAAAAATTAACTTAACTGTGGTTCATCACACCTGAGTTCAATTTCTGTAGTCACCCCCAGGACTGATTACTGCCACACCTGTTTCAATCAAGAAATCACTTAAATAGGAGCTACCTGACTCAGAGAAGTAGACCAAAAGCACCTCAAAAGCTAGACATCATGCCAGGATACAAAGAAATTCCGGAACAAATGAGAACAAAAGTAATTGAGCTCTATCAGTCTGGTAAAGGTTATAAAGCCATTTCTAAAGCTTTGGGACTCCAGCGAACCACAGTGAGAGCCATTATCCACAAATGGCAAAAACATGGAACAGTGGTGAACCTTCCCAGGAGTGGCCGGCCGACCAAAATTACCCCAAGAGCGCAGAGACAACTCATCCGAGAGGCCACAAAAGACCCCAGGACAACATCTAAATAACTGCAGGCCTCACTTGCCTCAATTAAGGTCAGCGTTCACGACTCCACCATAAGAAAGAGACTGGGCAAAAACGGCCTGCATGGCAGATTTCCAAGGCGCAAACCACTTTTAAGCAAAAAGAACATTAAGGCTCGTCACAATTTTGCTAAAAAACATCTCAATGATTGCCAAGACTTTTTGGAAAATACCTTGTGGACCGACGAGACAAAAGTTTAACTTTTTGGAAGGTGCGTGTGGAAGGTTACATCTGGCGTAAAAGTAACACAGCATTTCAGAAAAAGAACATCATACCAACAGTAAAATATGGTGGTGGTAGTGTGATGGTCTGGGGTTGTTTTGCTGCTTCAGGACCTGGAAGGCTTGCTGTGATAGATGGAACCATGAATTCTACTGTCTACCAAAAAATCCTGGAGGAGAATGTCCGGCCATCTGTTCATCAACTCAAGCTGAATCCATCTTGGGTGCTGCAGCAGGACAATGACCCAAAACACACCAGCAAATCCACCTCTGAATGGCTGAAGAAAAACGAAATGAAGACTTTGGAGTGGCCTAGTCAAAGTCCTGACCTGAATCCTATTGAGATGTCGCGGCATGACCTTAAAAAGGCGGTTCATGCTAGAAAACCCTCAAATAAAGCTGAATTACAACAATTCTGCAAAGATGAGTGGGCCAAAATTCCTCCAGAGCGCTGTAAAAGACTCGTTGCAAGTTATCGCAAACGCTTGATTGCAGTTATTGCTGCTAAGGGTGGCCCAACCAGTTATTAGGTTCAGGGGGCAATTACTTTTTCACACAGGGCCATGTAGGTTTGGATTTTTTTTCTCCCTAAATAATAACACCCCTCATTTAAAAACTGCATTTTGTGTTTACTTGTGCTATCTTTGACTAATAGTTAAATGTGTTTGATGATCAGAAACATTTTGTGTGACAAACATGCAAAAGAATAAGAAATCAGGAGGGGGGCAAATAGTTTTTCACACCACTGTATATATATATATATATATATATATATATATATATATATATATATATATATTTGCTGGACACAAACAGCAAAAAACATGATGAAAAGCAATAAAGTGCTTAGGGCTTTTCATGTTTTTTGCTGTTTGTGTCCAGCATTGAATAATTATTTCATCCATTATTTGACCACGGCTGGGAATAAGAGCTGGAATGTGATTGTGAATTTATTTATATATATATATATATATATATATATATATATATATATATATATATAGAGAGAGAGAGAGAGAGAGAGAGAGAGAGAGAGAGAGGTGTTTTGCTGGCGAAAAACATTTTAGGCAGAGATGTCTACTTGACCTTGTTAATTGTTTTTAAAACCCCCAATTCTACGAATTCCCCCATCAGCGAAATCATGAATGAAAGGTGAGAAGAGGCATTATAATACAGTGGGGGTTCTGTGGGTCTCCAAACTCAGATGCTACGTGTCAGCCGATAATTGCTCCTTTGATCTGCTGGTTACAGCGGGGCGCCGACTGCTGATGAGTAGCCTGTACAAGCCAAGCTCTTCACCAAAAAATAATGTGAATATCTGCAACAATCCCTAACCATTAAAATGTTATTTTTTTGTAATTAAACACTGATATATAAATTATATTTTCTTTACACATAATATTTTCATTATATACTGTATACACGGGCATCGCTAGGCCATTTTTAGGGGGGCTTTAGCCCATCGTCCCCTTTATATTTATTTAAAGTATTTTTCATATTTTTTATGTCTGCTAGTTTCCAACAAAAAGCAGCAGTATTGTCAAAGAATTAACAGATAAATATTTAATATTATTGGCACCCACACAGCTTATTCCATTGTCCAGCCTCATAGGTGTGTTGTTTATATTGCTAATCAATGTAAGTTTAAAGTTATATGCTGTTTTCTGGTTATATTTTTCTGATTGAACCTGTACATAGAAAAAAGTTTATACGGTAAACACACATATTCATATATATATACGTGCTTAATTAAATTCTTAAATCAACGTGTTCACCCATGCACTGAAAAAAAGAACTTGTAAGATTCACATGATAAAATCCTCTTAACAGTTTGCACACATAGATTTTAAGTAAATTTTATTGCTCCAATATTAAGTAAAACTCACCCGTAATTGTCAGGTAAAATCTACTTAATTAAATTAACAATAAAAAAAAATCAAGTAAAAGTTACATAATTATATTTAATGCACAAATTAGATTTATTTAAAATAATCAAGTAAAGTTAATTCATTCCCAGATAGCACACACACGTCGCAGAGATAATGCTCCCTAATGCATGTTACAATGACCAAATATGATAATAAATAAATAAACCACACTCTCAGCTAATAATAAAACACAGATTCGTTTATTTTTTATAAAAAATACATTTAATAACAAGCAAACATTTGATTTATTTATACAAAAAACGAGATAACAGTAACTTACAAATGAGGTCTCAATTTGAAAAGATGTACAAAACATAAACCACAAATAAGTATTAATCATAGAAACAAAATTAAACACCAACAGAAACGTTTTGTACTTTATAACTGTAGGTTATGACTTTTAAATATGACCGTTAGATACGTTGGTCAGGAAACTCCTGAAGTCAGATGCAGACACACTTTCAGTCACAAACTGCTGTGAAAAAATACAGAGATAGATATTCAATTAAAATTCATGACACTTAATTTAGTGTCAATATTTATACTTTGTTCCTCTCGCTTCACAACTCATGAGAACAGACCGAAACCAGAACCGAACCGCAGATTAAGGAAAAAGTGAGAAGCAAGAATCACGTGTGGAAAGATTAAGCATGCAGGGTCACAGGATGACTCGACTTCTTTTTCTTGTCTGCAATGCGATTTAGACAAATTAGAGCTGTTGTCAATACTGTATGAACATATGTACAGGTTCTTTACAGTTGAAATGAAACTTATTAATAAAATTCGGATTCAGAAAAAAACGTTTATTGCTAGTGCTCTTTTACCATTTAGTGCTTTAACACACACGACTCAGTTTGTTCAGAAATGCATCAAACAAAACATCAAACCTTTTCTATCATATGAAATCCAAGCATCCAAACGAATATGGCCAAAGTAAAAAAATGCGGCAAACCTCAGCAATTCACAGTTTATATAAAATTACATTATGTAAAACAGTTTCTTTGTGTTTGAATTTTTATTTATGCATTTTCAGATACAAATTGCTATATTGTGATATATATCGTTATTGAGTTAGAAAATAGCTTCTACCGTGACAGAAGATTTTGGTTATATCACCCACCCCTAATGAAGCCTATCTTGAGCTTGGATTCATGGTGGGGATGGTGGGGGCAGAAGAGAGACCCGTGTGTGTTTTGTCTTAAACCGCTGGCAGCAGACCGCATGAGACCCAACAAATTAGGAAGACACTTAGAGACAACACACTCACCGTCACGTTAATAAACCACTCGACTTCTTTCAAAGAAAGCTGGCAGAATACAGACAGCAGGATAATCACATGGTAAAATCTGAATCAGTGGACAGCAAAGCACAAATGGCTTCATTCAAAGTTACATACAGAATTGGCCAGTGCAAAAAAACTACAAACAATTGCTGAGCACCTAATAAACATGGGATCAATTATGCAAAGATAAGTGACAACGTAAGCCTTTTATAATAGTTGCACATGTATTTTATCTATTTTGAACTTGGTGTTGTTTGATCTTATTGGTTTAAAAATTTATATTTCAATAAACAGTAAACTTGGCCGATTTCGTTATTATTTTGTTGACAAGTGGGGCTTGAAAATTCGCTCACCCCCTTAAGTGGGGAATGACAGAAAAAGTTTGAGAACCATTGCATTAGTCCAACACAACTTATTAGGGTGTTAGTCCACGTACTGGAGAAAAAGATGCGTCTTGAGTCGTCATTTAAAGATAGTCAAAGTCTCTGCTGTACGGACATCTAGAGGAAGTTCGTTCCACCACCTAGGTGCCAGAACAGAAAAGAGCCTGGAGGAATGCCGCCCTCGATCCCTGAGAGATGGTGGGATGAGGCGAGCAGTGCTGGAGGATCAGAGGGAACGTGGTGCAGTGCGTGGTGTGATTAGAGCAGAGAGGTAAGTGGGTGCTGGGCCATTTTTAGCTTTGTAGGCAAGCATCATCGTTTTGAATTTGATGCGGGCAGCTACAGGAAGCCAGGGAGCGGAGAACAAACGAGACGTGCTGCTGCATTCTGGATCAGTTGCAGATGATGAATCGTGGACAGAGGCAGGCCAGCCAGGAGTGAGTTGCAGTAGTCCAGTCTTGAAATAGCAAGGGACTGAACAAGCACCTGAGTAGCATGTGAAGGAAGAAGTGAAGAATAAAACCGAGAGCACACAAAATCCTTATCAACTGTTTATTCTCCTTTATTCACAAAAACAAACTGAAATTCTAGAGCAGGAAGTGCGCATGCGCCTTTTGCCCTTCTACGGCAAGCATCAAGGGGATAAAAACCTCACACACAAATCAAATTCAAATTCAAATTTTATTGGTCACATACACAATCATACACAGTATAATATGCAGTGAAATCCTTTATACGACCGCCAGTGACCTTAAAAAAGAAAATAAAAGCTTGTACGTAAAATAAATAATCAATAAAAAGGAAATACTGAAGAAATAATTTTAACTAGTAAAATTAACTGTGCAATAAGGGCATAATAAAATATTGCAAAAATATAGAATATAGGGTAGAATATATATGTATATAGAATTAAAGTGTACACATATGCACCTCACGAGCGCCTGTGCATCTAACATTAGCACAATATAACAAAATCAAATTAGGTCTGTTACACATCCAAACGAATATGGCCAAAGTAAAAAAAATGTGGCAAACCTCAGCAATTCCCAGTTTAAATAAAATTACATTATGTAAAACAGTTTCTTTGTGTTTTAATTTTTATTCATGCATTTTCAGATACAAATTGCTACTGTATATTGTGATATATATCGTTATCGAGGTAGAAAATAGCTTCTACCGTGATAGAAGATTTTGGATATATCGCCCCCCTCTACCAACAATGTGTTTAAAGTACCCGAAATAACCCAGAATTTTGACCCAGCATTAACAACCCAACAATGTGTTTACAGAAACAAGCATTTTTAGAGTGTTTTTTTTTTTTGGTATTCTAATGTTCTATTCTGAAAGTCTATAATAAGTATAGTATGTAAACGTAGTTATTTCTATATTTCTATATATATTTCTAAGTTTGATGTTTTTAAATAATAACAATAAACAGATACAAACAGAAAGGCATTCTTTGTACAAATACAATTGTCAGCTAGTGAACTTGATTGTCTGTCTAAACAACATTTAACCAATGTTTTTTTTTGTTATTGTACATTAAATGTCAGTAGCTCTGGTTCTTATTTTTCATGTTTGTTGTATAAAGTACTCAGATGTGGAAATTACCATCACTGTAGTATTTCTTCAATACAACATATTGTTATGACTTTTTTATGACTTAAGCTCTAATTATATTATATAAAATTATATTATATTACCACCATCACAGGAGGAGGAGGAGGTGAGTGCAGTTTCTTCTGAAGTCTTTGTGTGCCGCTGCAGAAGGACACTGCTGCAGACAAGAGTCAAGCTCCATCATTCCATCTCCACTTTAAAACATCAGGCAGATCGACACCGGTCAGCACCATGAACCTACAACCTGGGGCAAAGATTTAAGCTCTCCACCTGTAACATTCCCAGTAACACAATGTCCCTTCACGATTTTCTTTGTAAAAAGTCACCTGCTGCACATAGACATACCACATTGCCTGTTCATTTGTAGCTTAAAGATGCATCATTTTGCCAACTTCACTATACTTAATAAATTCTCAGTGTGCCTGAGTCTTCTACTGGGTTCTTCCGTTTCTGTCTCACCTATAACACTGTGACCTTGATTTCCAAATGAAATGCAAAAATTTTTTTCATCTGAAAAAACAGGCTTTGGACCACTGAGCAACAGTCCAGGGCCCGGTTTCTCGATAACGCACACTATTCGCGCGCTAAGTAGACTCTTAAGATATATCTTACGTTAAGTGATAACTTTTCTAAGTGTATTCCTCGAACTGTCTCTTAGGAGTCTTCTTAAGTCGCTGCCTCTTACGTCCGACGTTACGCGGCGCTGTCTACAGTGAAGGTCCTGAATTAGCGGACATCGGTGGCTCAGGAATCGATTTTTCACTCCTTTTGCATGACAGGGTTAAGAAAGACGACACTTTCTATGCAAATTAAACATTGCACTAAATTCTTTTAATGACGTTTATTTCGACATGTGTTAACTTAACAATAACATGCCATAATAGACAAATATATAAATTAATATTAATTAATATAATAATATAATATATAATATTTTCATGTAACATATGGCCGTGAAACAAACCGGGTATCCAATCATTGGATACTGATCCAAATCAGTTGATCGACAAACAGCTGATAACACTCTTCACCAGCTTCAGAAACAATGTGAAGTGTCAGTTGTTGGGGTTGTATAGCGCACTTATGGAATGAATACGATGAGATGACAGAGTGGAGGTTTAATACCCCTATCTCACCTACACAGGGCCGTAACTGCGGTTCATTATGATTCGGCGCGAGTTTTGGTGCTGTTATTACGTTTCCATTTTACCACGCAAAAAAAATAAACATGTTTAACATGCGGAAGCTCGCGGATGTCGGGCGCCGGTCACTCGAGGCGGCTCACGGTGCCTAATACCCCTCTCTCACCTGTGTGGCCTGACTCATCTCCGTGAGCTGCCGCGATTGCCCACGACGTTCCTTTAACATTCCGCGACGTTCTGCAAAGTCTGCAAGCTTCCGCGAGGACCAGCAAAAAACTAAACGTTGAATTTTTCACGCGGAAAGATGGAAACGTAATCACAGCGCAAAACTCGGGGTGAATCATGATCAAGCCTACGGTCACAGCGCGAGACCGTGCAGGTGAGATAGGGGTATAACACACCGCATCTCATAGTGAGTCAAACCGCATAAGTGAATACTGTAGGGGTATTAAACATTACAATCACCCAGAAAAATGAATGGATGCGGGGTTTGAAACTCCCAAGGTTATTTTCTCATTTTACTAAATCAAATTTCATAAAAATAAAACGTGTCAAAAGAAAAACCCACAAAGTCATGGATAATGGCTAATGATCAATGAAACATATTTTAAACAAAAAGCAGCGAGCAGCTGGACATCGGGACGGGGAGTGTAAGTACGACGCGTTGGTCTGGCACGCGCAGGTCTGAGCAGCTCAAGAAGCTCCATAATCTGTTGCCTTGGAAGGCAAAACTTTTATTTACCTGTATATATATATATATATATATATATATATATATATATATATATATATATATATATATATATTTTTTTTTTTTTTTTTTTTTTTTTTTTTTTTTTTTAAATAACGACCATGGGGAAAATATGAAAAGGGCTGAAGTTTTGTCTAAAGGAAACATGTACATGACTCACACGGCTCCACAGACCGCGCCGTCTTCAGTTTAACACAACACCACGCTCGCTGCCAAATTGTTCGCCACCTGTTTAATATTAATTGTGATTGGCAATTTTAATGCGTTAGTCACATTATGAAATAGGCTAATTAAAAGTCACTCTATTAGTTCTGATATAAAATAAAAAACTTAAACAGGTCTACAGTATATTCCATCATTAATACGACTTTGATAACGTGCCATAATGTGTTTGCATTAGGGTTGTGTACCGAAACCCGGTGCCAATACGGCACCGGTACCTATAGAACCGGTATGTACCGGACCGAAACAGAATGAGAATTTCGGTGCCTCATTTCGGTGCCACTTAAATGCCTGAACTGTTGATTGAAATATTTGTTCTCTATATTCATATATTTTTGTATATTAATCGTTTATTAAATTAAATAAAAAAAGTTAAAAGCACAAATCATCCGGAAATGAGAGACCATCCGACATGCGCGTGAATGCAGCAACTAACGTTACACTCGCTCTGACGGCAGCAGGCGGTCTACCGCTAGCTTAGCATGCTAAAGTAAACAACTCTCGTTAAAATGCCTAAAACTAAACCGTCGAAAGTGTGGCTGTATTTCACAAGAAAGGATTCGGACACCGCAACGTGCAGCGAATGTCTTACAGCAGTTGCGTGTAAAGGCGGAAACACGTTAAATATAATGAAACATTCGAGGGCAGACGGAATAAAGTTAAAAGCAGACGGAGGCACCGTGTTTAACAGCTTGTGAACAACAGCTGGCGCTATCAGTGTGGACGGTCTCAGCCCCAGTCACACCAACTGTAGCAAAAAGGAGTCACTGATTATGATGACGTCAGCAGCCTTTCCGCAGGTTAGTAGTAGGATAATGTAATGTTAATAGCAAAATGCAAATCTTGCATTCATGCTAACAAATAGTCAAACGATTTGTAAAAAACTAATGTAACATGGATTCTGTGTATAATTATGGCTTTCCAGCTAGTACTAGTAGCACTACAACAGTGACCACATTTACCATTGTAAAGAAGGCTATACATGTCCTGTGCAGAGCAATAAGTCAGGAAAGGTGTCGTATTTTGACAGAAAAGGCAAATATGGTGAAATTTCTGCAAAGAATTGCTAAAATTTGAAGCTTACATATTCATATATACTTTAAACTTTTAATATATTGTTCAATTTTAAGCATAACATTTTTTGTTCAATAAAAATTCATTCTTGAGTCATCCACTATAATTATTTGGCTTAAAAGTACCGGTTCAGGCACCGTTTTGGCACCGGTACCGTTTTCAAAGTATCGATTTGGCACCGGTATCGAAAAAAACCCAAACGATACCCAACCCTAGTTTGCATACACCGCTGATTTATAAAGACTGCTGCTCAGTGGTGGCGACTAGCGTCTAGAGCTGAAACTACGCTAAGTATAAGTTAAGGTTGGTCCAGACCAACCTTACGAATGTGTGACTTAGCTAAGAGATACTTAGCGTAAGAACGTTTCGGGAAATTCGCCATAAAGTTAAGAGAGAGGTTAAGGTACGACTTAAGAACTACTTAGCGATAAGAAGCTTTCGAGAAACCGGGCCCAGTTCTATTTCTCTTTAGCCCAGGTAAGACACTTCTCACGTTGTCTCTGGTTGAGGCGTGGCTTGATGCTAAGAATGCAACAGTTGTTGCCCATTTCCTGAAGACATCTTTGCACGGTGGCTCTTAATATACTGAATCCAGCTTCATTCCACTCCCTCTGAAGTTCTCGAATCAGCTTTGCATGAGGATCTTCTTGTTCCTCTGCTTGTGCATATTTCTTGCCACACTTTTAATTCCAGTCAACTGTTCATGTATATGCTTTGATACAGCATTCTGTGAACAGCTAACCCTTTCAGTGATAACCTTTTGTGGCTTACCCTTCTTATGGAAGTGCCAAAGGGACCCCTGGACAGCTGTCAAGTCAGCTGTCTTCCTCATGCATACAGTACTTCATCATGCACTGACCTAGACAGAGAGATGCATGGAATTCTACTATATATCCTCCTGAGACCCAGCAATTCATTTTTGTCCTCTGTGGGGGACATGATACAGTGGTCTTTATTTCAAATACCATGCATGCAGTGTGTTTGTTTCGTAATGTACTGTAAAGAGTACATTTTGGGCTTTCTATTGATGTCACACAAGTGGGGGTGTGGCCAACAGATCACATGTTCTGTCTTTATAAATTGGCGGCTATTGCAGCAAGTAAATTCTATGGCAGTATGAGGTTTAAGTGATAAATTTTTTAAATCCAGCATGTAGTTATTTTTTCTTATGGTGTTTTTTATTTGTGAAGATTTTAGCTACATTATATTAGAATTTTATAAGGCCATGTTAATTTTAAGCCTTTCAAAATACACACTTTACTCCATGTCCTTTGTAGGGGACAGTGGGACTTGCTTTATCCCATTTTCAACCCTTGCCCTCAAATACACTAAGCTTCATATGTACTGTATTGGGCAGGAAAGACAATGCCATTACAGAAAGGCCATTACTGCCAATGCAGTAACCAGGGACAGATTTTTTGAAACTTCGCCAGTCCATCAAGTGACCTTGCCATCCTGGATGACCAGAAAAAAGAGGATTTTCTTTGGAAGGTCAGGTGTCTTTTAAACAGAAACCAACAGTCAACAAGGCTGCCTCAATTGATCAAGGTCCCTCAAAGCTGGCAAAGTTGTGCAAATGATTCCTTTTACAGGTCAGTCTCCTGTGTGCCAATTTGAGCCTGGGAAACCAAATCTCACAGATCGCAGGGCCTTTGTGTTTGCCAGTCCCAGTGGTTTGGTGCACACACACTTCAAGACAAGCAGGTGGGGATTGGAAGAAATGCTGTTGTTTGCATGGCAGGGTCACTACGAGGAGGATTCCACCTACACCATTATTTCACCTCTATCAAAGTGCTGGATTGCTTAAAGGAATCTTCATCTTTTTTAGATCTGTAAGTCTTAAATGTCCAGTGACAATGAACTGGAGAGAGGCCCATCAAAGATGATAGTCCTCCAGGATTAGAGCTTCAGGATATCTGCCCAAGATGATTAACAAAAGACAAGTGCCATGTTACTGCATCTATACCTGTTGTTGTAACAGAGTTTAATAAAAACATGGGCGGAGTGGACCACATGATCAGCCTCTATCCAATGTCAAGCTGCACAAGGAAATGGACTGTCCGCACCATCCTATGTTGCTTTGATCTGGCTGCCACAAACATTCGGATCCAGTACAGATCAGACCACCAGACCTCTTGGAAACTGGCAAAAGACCAGACTTTTTGTATACATATGTATCTTATTAGGGCCCAAGCACTATGACATCAGCACCATGTCATCATAGTGTGTGAAGAGCCCTATGGTTTTCCTAGTAATTAATTTTTTTCACCGTTTTGGGCTTCTTGGGCGTATCAACATGCTAAAAACTTATAAGAATTGGCAGACATTGAAATCTGCTGCTATTAGGATGGCAGAAAGTGTGGGCCCTGGACGGGCTCAGGATCCTCACACTGGATTTTGCTGCATAGCTCATACACACTTGCACAAATGATAGCTCATTGAGCTAAACAAATTTCACATTGCATGTCATGGGCTCAACTCAACACAGGAAGTCAGTTATTTTGTCTGCCAAAACACACCCGAAGGAATTCAATACACTCTTCCTAGAGAATTATGCAATCGATACCGAACCATGTGATCTAAAGACATTGAGGATGCTAATTTTTGATATCTCAAACTGGTCAGCTGTGCTGATTCCTTAATCATACACCAAAAATTGGTTAGGAATCTTCTGTGGAATCTTCATATTGAGTGACATTACGTTCATTGACATCACATTAAGTGACATCATAGCTTTTCCCGGGTGGTGATGGCGCAGGGTGCTTGGGCCCGCTCATTGTTGCTTCCAATTATATTATTTATTAGATTATATAATAATTATATAACTATATTATATATTACTAAATAGAACTAAAATTCATTGTACTTCTATCGACAAAGCAAGACCCAGTGTCCATTACAAGGGACATGCTATAACTACTGTAATAAATAAATGACAGTTTAGAAAAAGAATCTGTGAGACATGTTTCTGACATCTCACAGACTTTCATTCATTCATTCATTCATTCATTCATCTTCTATACCGCTTTATGCTTCTATTCAGGGTCGCGGAGACCTGGAGCCTATCCCAGGAGGCTTAGGGCACAAGGCGGGGTACACCCTGGACAGGGTGCCAATCCATCGCAGGGCACACACTCATACGCACATTCACACACTACGGTCAATTTGGGAACACCAATTAGCCTAACCTGCATATCTTTGGACTGTGGGAGGAAACCGGAGTACCCGGAGGAAACCCACCAAGCACGGGGAGAACATGCAAACTCCATGCACACAGAGACGGGAATCGAGCCTGGCCGGGGAATTGAACCCAGACCCTGGAGGTGCAAGGCGACAGTGCTATCTCACAGACTTATGTTATATTAAAAAAATTTAAATATGAAAACTTTTTTCTTTCGAGTCTCAGGAGGATATGAATAGTAATTTACATTAAATTAAAAAAAGCTTGAAATATTTAACTTTATATGTAATGTATCAGGGCTCGCAAAATCGCTAGCCCGACGTCCCGGGGCTATTGTGTCATCCAGTCAGGCTACCAAAAACTATCTCAGCCCTGCCCGTCGAGCTATCATGGGAAGGAAAAATATTTGTCAATGCTTTTTCATTCTTTAGCAAATATAGCTGGGTAATCATGTCATTTTCGGGCATCGATGAGCCGCTGTCAATATGTGAAATATTGAAATTTTCGTTTTAATTCGCGCTTGTTTTTTACTTTCACTTTGCGATCGCGTGAACTGTGTGTATAGAGATTGGCAGTACTGATTGGTCAGTGACAGATTAATTGCGCACCAATTATTGACATCTTCCTATCACTCGTTAGCTTACTATTTGTGACAAGTGAAATCTCCCGCAGCAAACTTAAACGTGTGATAGAGGTTGATTGCGCAGAGAATTAAAAAAAAAATCGCTGACCATTGTGTGTGCGCGTGTGTAAAAATAGATGGATTTACGCAGGTATTTTAGTTCGGCTGAGCCAAATAAGGCAAGTCAGGGTGAAGAAAGGACAGCCAAAGAAAAGCCTACAACAAAGCGGAAAAGTTATGACAAATCGGACTATGAGGCAAAAAGGAAGCGCAGCTTTTTGGTTTCATGGACAAAATAATTTCTGTGGCTGGAATATGACAAACTAAATAACATAATGTTCTGCCAGGTGTGTTGTGAGTTTCCCTTGATTTCTGACTCGACAAGCGCCTTTGTTACTGGGACCAGTAATTTTAGAAAAGACCCCATCAGAACCCATGAAAAATCTCTCCATCACAGGAAATGCATTGGTGCTCAGTCTGCAGCATCTTTCCCAGAACAAACACCAATTGCAAAAAACATACTAAAAATAAACCAAGCACAACAACAAGTCCTGAAATAGCTGTTTACAATAGCGTACTATGTTGCAAAGAGTGAACTACCATTGGCAAAATGTAGCAGTCTTTGCAAACTTCAAAAAACAAATGGCCTAGATCTTGGTTCTACTTACCTCAATGACCATGCTTGTAGAGAGTTTATTGGAGCAATAGCACAAACTTCAAGAGACCAGATCGAAAAGGAAATTCAAGAAAGCAGGTTCTTATCCATGCTTGCAGATGGCAGTACAGACACTGATATAATAGAACAGGAGTTGGTTCATGTCAGGTATGTGAGAGATAATGGTGACATATCCACATACATGATCAAATGTCAGCCAGTCAAGAGTGCAAATGCTGCAGGTATTTTAGAGATGAAGCAATGAACACCATGGGTATCAGAGAAGACACATGGAAAAAGAAAGTAGTGTGTGCAAATTTTGATGGTGCTGCAGAGAAAACACGAGTAGCTGGGAGACTGAAACAGAATACTCCACATCATAACTATCCACTGTGTGGCACACAAATTAGAGCTAGCCGTGCTGGATAGCGTGAAAGGCTGTGAGTACCTGGAGAAATTTGAAGATACAATGAAAACCATCTTTAAGATGTACTACTATTCCCCAAAGAAGCGAAGAGAACTGACAGAAATAAGTGAACTGCTAAATGAGAAACTGGCACATTTCAGTGGCCTGAAGAGCACACGTTGGCTTCCAAGCCGGCTGAGGTGTCTGAAGGCTGTGGAAAAAAATTACACTCCCACTGTTGTTCATATGGAGAACATGGCAGGAGGAAGTGATGTCAAGTCCGAGGATGCAGCCAAGACTATAAGGGGGTGGCGCAGGAGATGAAGACTGAGAAATTTGTTCGCTTCCTGCATTTCATGTTGGACTACAGTACCATTTTATCCAAGTGCTGTACTGATTTTCAGCATGATAACCTAAAAATCACATGAACAAATTAGTTAGTTGAGAGCACCACATCACGCTTACTCAGCCTAAAAACAAAACCAGGAGAATACCAGAAAACCTTGGACACAAAGTTCACAGCGAACAAGGATGGTAGCATTTTCTACTGTGAAACTCAGCTCACAAAAAGTCAGCGACCTGCTAGAAGAGATGAGGGCAGAGACAAAGACACCTTTGGTGCAGAGATTCAGAAGATTATTGACAACACAGTAAAGTACATGGACAACAGCTTTAAAAATCTGCGTGAAAAGCCTCTCTCTTGTTTCAAGGTTTTTGACCCTTCCGCTCTTCCCTACCCCAGAGAAGAGCTGGCAATTTACTGTATGGGGATGAAGAGGTGGATTATCTTGTCACACATTTTGCCAGTTTGCTAGATGAGGAAGAGAAAGAGAAAAATTCACAAGAATGAATGGATCTAAAAATGTGGCTTGCAGAACATCGGGGTCGCAATGTAGATTGCTTGTACAGAGATCTCCTCTCTGAGAATCTAGAACACCTCTCTCATATCTTGTTGCTGGTGAAATTAATGCTGACACTTAATCCATCAACAGCCATCTGTGACAGAGGATTTTCTTGCATGAACCGAGTGAAGACAACACATCGTACCTCTCTACACCCTGAAACACGGAATGACTGCATGTAACTCTCCATTAATGGGGAAACAGTTGAATCTTTTTGCCCTGACAAGTGAATTCGCTTCTGGATGTTATCTGGAAAAGGTTCAAGACATCTGGATCATAAAACCCCGACAAGAACAAAGAGCAGTGAAATGGAGGCCGATGCACTGGAAGAGAATGCTGATGAAGGAGATGCTATGCCCTCAGCGTCAAGTGGCATTTTCTCACCCATGACTTCAGTGGAAATTTTAGATTCAGAATCTGACACAGACTGATTCATGTTCTACACAGTTCTTACAAGTTCTTAGAAATTTCTGTTCAATTAGAACCAAATATTTAAGTTGATGACTGTAATTTTTATACAGTTGTTGTAATTTGTGTTTTAACAATTTTTTGATTAATGTTTTGTTTCCGTTACAATATTATACATTAAGAATAATCTCTTTCTTTATTTGAGCTACTTAAATTTATTTTGGGCTACCAAAAACTGAAGAGTGCCAGCCCGAAGGGTGCCCTGTGTATCTAGAATATACAGTATGACAAGTTCAGTTTTTAATTGAATTATGAATAAAGTTATTTCATGATAAGTTAAAAAGATAAAAGTACTTTAAAATGTTTTGAGTTGTTTAGAATTGTTGAATTTGCTCATGGTAGTTGTTCACAGAAACTCTGTTCAAAGTGGTGCAGCAGCAAATGTATCAAATCAACTATTTACAGTAATACATTCGAGGAAAAAAAACTCATCAGCAAAATGCCTAAAAGACCATAGAAGACAGCTAAAGCAGAAGATTATAGAATTTGTTGCTTAATTAAAAACATTGTCATTCTAATTTAACAAGGGGAATGAATTTTCCTAGGCTTCAGGAAAATCTGTGCCCCCTTACTACTGGCTGTGAATGGATCAAGGGTGACAGAAATGCAGTCAGAGACATTTATGTGTTTCAAACTGCTCAAACTTTAATACAATGAGCAGAATGATTTAGAAAGACTGTATTTCTAATTTAAGCAGGGGAACAGATTTTTTGTAGAAAGATCAGTGACTATTGATTGACATTATTCCTTCAACAAAAGTGAATCACGTATGCAGACTTCTATCACAGCAGAAGATTTAGCAGTTTGCCAGCCTAAAGTATTCAAGTGTGTGTTAACACAATGAAGACATACTGTAAGCAATGGTCTTTCAGAAGCAGGTCTTGTTGCTGCACATCAATCTGGAATGCCTTATAAAAACCTTTTCCAAACAGTTTGGAGTTCAACATTCTACAGTGAGAAAGATTACTCACAAGTGGAAAGCATTCAAATTACATTTTACATTTACATTTAGGCATTTGGCAGACGATCTTATCCAGAGCGACTTACATTTTTATCTCATTACACATCTGAGCAGTTGAGGGTTAAGTTGAGGCTCAAGGGCCCAACAGTGGCAACTTGGTGGTTGTGGGGTTTGAACCTGGGATCTTCTGAACCGTAGTCCAATGCCTTAACCACTGAGCTACACCTGAAATTAGTTGCCAATCTTCCCAAGACTGCATGTCCCAGCACAAATCACCTCAAGGTTAGACCATGCAATGGTCAGAGAAATACAAACAAAATGTAAGAGTTACATTTCAGGCCCTACAAGCCTCACTGAGCAAGTTAAATGGTAAAGTCCAGGAGAGCGCAATTAGAAGAAGACTGAACAAGTACAGTTTAAACAAAGCACAATGCTTCTGAAATAATGTCATATGAACAGATCACTGTATTTTATTTCCCTGACAGGTTTAATAAAGTGTTCTTTTAACCATGAACTTTACCAGTCCTGATGCATGCTCCTTGTCTGAGTGCCTGATAGAGGATAAAGCTGAGATTGAATTTCTGCGTTCTAAGCCCACTTGCTTCATTATCGTTGGAAAACCAGTAAGTTTTAACATACCTTTTGACTTAAAAGTACTTCCGGGCACTTTAAAAATTATTATTTTATTCGTTTGTTGCAGCCTGAATTATTAAGTGTTTACTATAATACATGAAATTTTATTATAGCTGGAACTGTACATCATGTGTCAAATATACTATGTAGCCAAAGATTTGTGAACCCCTGATCATCATACTTATATGTGGTTCTCCAAACTGCAGCCACAAAGTCTGAAGCATTCAGTTGTACAAAATGTCTCTTTATATTGTAGCGTTACAATTTTCCTTCATTGGGATTAAGAGGTCCAAACCCTCATCCAGCAAGATGACGCCATAAACATGTGTGTTAAATTCGGAGTGGAAGAACTTGGGTGTCCCGCATAGAGTTCTGACTGAACTCAACCCCACTGAACACCTTTTAATGAATGAATCTTGAATTTGGAATCTGCAAGAAATTAACAAACATGTGGGTGTGATGATCAAGTGTCCACATATTTTTGACCATACAGTGTATCATCCATTATTTTCCACATATTGAAGTTGCACTGAAACTGTAAATGTAAAAAGTAAAAAAAATAATAATAATTACACTTTTTTTTTAGTGTACACTTGAAACAAGTTGCACCCTTAGGTTTTATTTTGTTTTCTAATGTTCTTGCTTTATTAGGGAACTGGGAAGTCGACCCTTGCTAAAAAACTTGCCCAGACTTGGGGATGTGTCCTCATCGATGGTAACGTTTAGTCTGTAATTTAATTCAGTCGGCCACTTCCAGCTCTGCACCTTTGTGTATTGTCTATACTTTTCTCTTTCAGACACAGAGTTGCTCAGCAGTCACATTCATGATGGTACAGAGCAGGGGACAGAGGTGTGTATTTGTGTGTATTCTGTGTTATTTTCTTTATAGAGTTAAGCCGTGGACCCAGAAGCACTTTTGTACAATAATGTTTTGGATTAGTTTTTAGCAATTCTGAAAGAAGGAAACAGCATTCCAGGGGAGAAGATGATGACATTCGTTCTTGAAAAACTAAAAACACCAGAAGTGGAAAACTATGGTAAGTTGACTTAAGGCAACTTAATCAATTTATTGCAGTTAATGATTTCAAGAGATGTTTAATTTCACAGACAGCCAATTATAGAGGCTTAGAGCTCAACAACGTTTATAATCCATGAAAATAAGTTTTTATACATAATAATTTGTCTGTGTTGTTCCTGATCAGGCTATGTTCTGTCATGCCTACCATCAATGTCTGGGGAATATCTAAAGATACAAGAGCAAATGGACTTCATAAAAAAGAATCCTCCAGACATTATCATTAACATTAAGGTATATTCCTGACTTATCTTGTTTTTCCAGAGTTGCGTATAATTGAGCACATGGTTTCAGTAAAGATCTGAAATAATATATCAAAGTTTAATATGGAGCAAAAATTAAGCACACACCTGAACCGTGAGTAACAATGTAAAGTCATCTGTGTCTTTTAATAGTTTGGATGATTTCTGCTTGTTGTCTTTGGATGTAGTGTGCAGACAAGGACCTAATCAATCGCCTTGCAGGCCAGAGGCAGCACCCTAACATACAGCAGGGGAATCCGGTGAAAAAGGTGTCATCTACAATTGATGCGGAGGGAACAGGTGAGGAAGAGGACGACGAGCAGGTGGAAGAGGAAGCGCAGGAAGAGGTAAAACACTACTAAGTGGTTATACATGCTAACAATCGTGCTTAACAATGATAATCATTATAGTACAGAGTACTATAATTTATTTAGTGCCTTCATATAGCTTAAAACATAACTAAACATAACTTTAAACATAATTGATTCCAACAGACTGCACCATTTCATGTAAAAAGGAAAGACTAAGCAGCAGGAGCATTGTAATATACAGTAGTCACAATGTGATAATCTGTTGTTGTTTTTTTAAGTTAGAATGGTTAAGATAAAACGCTGTTGAATTGACCCCAAAACAATGCTGCAAATACACCTTCAAAACAACATAATGCTTACCTTTATTTATGACCAGCCACATAATATCTGGTGTTAAGTCGCATTTTGGGTGATTTGAGTTTTTTAATTTTGATACCAAGTTTATTACTTGTATCATTTCCATTTGCTGAGATATGGCCAGTGTGAGTGGTTAAAACACTACTAAGTGGTTATACATGCTAACAATCGTGCTTAACAATGATAATTATGATATAATTAGTACAGGGTAAAATGTACAAAGATGTTTAAGAGTTAGATTTTTTAAATCAGTCTAATGCCAATTTTGTCCCAATGTCTGTAAATTGTCAAATTAACCTCACCACAGCATTTTGACAACCAAAATTCCTGTTGGGTAAGAATTACATACCATAATAATTCTGTGTTTGTGTGTGTATATGTGCACAGGAGGACAAGATGAGTGACTCGGTCAGGTTAAAAGAGCATTGTCCAGAGGAGTCCCATCGCAGGATTCTCCTTTATAAAGATACAATGCTCAAGCATTTGGAGGTGAGAACATCTCATGTCCCACATAAGGAAATTGAAACTCAGATGATTTGTTTCACAATGTAGAAATATTCTTTAAACATTTAATACAAAATATAAAGTGAAAATAAAACTAATTAACCTGCACTTTACCTTAGAAAAGAATCATAGCTGGTGTGAGTGAGATGAGAGAGAGGAAGTAAGGAGGAGGCGACTGTTGTGTAGGACGTCACACACACACACACGCACGCACACACACACACACACACACACACACACACACTACACTCGCAGACCAAGTATCTCGTTTCCCAAGGTTTTACTGTATGTGAAAACCTATATACACTAATGTCAAACATAATATGTCATATTTGAGCATAGACCATTGTGTAGATTCTTTAGATTTATTTTACATAACAGTTATACCACACAATAATTTTAGCAAACAGTCTATTTCAGTGTAAAGCATTTCAAGCCAGATCACGGAGACACCAACAAGGTGGTTAAAGTATGTTAATGCCCCCTTCATGGCAGATTCCTTGGGGTCGAGGGAAAGATTGGAGTCTTCTTTAATACACAAAAGGAGAGCCACATGTAAGTCAAGAGTACATCTAGCTGACACCCAGCTGTCCTTTTATTGTGGCCTGATGACTGTGGGATGGTACAGTAAGTGCTGATGTGCTGCCAGGCACGGAGATTTACAGCACAGTGGAACTGGCCTTGGTGCTGAACATACTTCTTTGTTTTTGGTTTTTGCTAGGTATGAGGAGAGTGTGAACAATTATGTACATTGGTTACAGGCATAAATGCATCAAGTTGTGCATTTCTTTTACAATTAATATTAGTAAAAAATTCAGACCTACTAAGGAATCTAAATAAGATTATTTAATACATTAACACTTCATATTCTTATTTCCACATGCAGTCTACCCTTGTCCAAACTACACTATACTGTACATTTGAATGTTTATCTGGTATCTGTTAACTCTGCTTGTAGTAAAATATCAGGTTCTCCATGTCTCATTTTAAACCAATCCCGAATTTACAATCTTTTTAACTAAGTAAAACACTATCAGGTAAAACACTATCAGCTGGGTGGAAGGGTGATTGTGTGTTATGTATTTAGGACTTCATGGCATCTCATGATCCGCGGTATTTACTTGAAATTGATGGAAACAAAGATCCAAAGGAGAATTTTGGGGTTAGTGACCTCCATCATATTGAACTGCACTGACTTGATTTTTCAGCAGTTCATAAATGTATGAAGACTTTTAATTGTCTTTTCTATGTGTGTATATAGTGTCTAATATCTCACCTGGACTCCATGGCTGTGAGGAGAGCAGCTGTACCTATGCGCTTGGTAAACACAGAGGAAGAGGAACATCCTAAGGACATGGACACTGTACATTAAAAATATATAATTTTCTCTGTGATTACAAACAAGGCCAGGTGCTGCTGCTCCTTTTTCACATGCATGTTTCATGTCTTATATTATGTAGGAAAAGCAATTGAACATGCTGTCTTACAGCAAGACAATAGCTCCTGGATTCCGGTGGCAGAGGAGTCGCTGGGGCTGCACTTGCCCTGTCGCTTTCAAAGAAGGCAGAATAATCAGAGGCAACTCTGAATTTTCTGTCAGGTCAGTGAATGAAGGTGACGATAAAGAAAAGCTGTAGACTGTATACTGTAGACTGTAGACTTCACAAAGCTGACCAGAGCATACGGAACAGAATTAGTTGCTCGTTGTGCTTGGCAAACACATCATGCCTTTTCTTCAGCCATACAGTTGCTTATATGTTTGTTTGTTTTTTTGTGGTTCTGTTCATTTATGGGGTTTTGTTTGTTTGTATTTTTTCCACTGTTGCACCAGCTTCTTGAATAAAATATACGTCCTGTCCTCCCAAGAGGCTCTGCAGAAGTTTCTGGTGAAGCCAAGATGGTACCTGCTCCCACCCATGCCACGCTCACCCTGCAGAGTGGCTGTGATTGGGCCATCACAGTCAGGAAAGAGCACTCTGAGCACACTCTTGGCTGAGTATTACAGTGCAGTTGTGATAGATATGAAGAAACTTATGGAAGGGGTCATAAACAAAATGAGGCAAGACAGGATGGAGAAAGCACTTCAGGAAGCAACAGTTTCAGCAATGGAGAAGGTTAAAGTCCAGATGCGCAAGGATGAGTGTGGTGAGAGCTGCCTGTGAAACTCCTACTAGAATACAATTCTACAACACCAATTTGAGTTAAAGAACTAAAGGTTAAATTTAAGGAATTTCTTTAGTAGTTAAGTTCATAGTATGTATTAGTGTGCCTTTCTCTGTTGATGATGACAGGACTGATGTCTGTAAGGAAGGAAACGCAAAAGGTTACAGATGTACAGGTTCATAACTTTTGTTTGTATCTCTTGCTTTTGTCTGTTGCCATGCATGTTGCTGTAGAAATGGAGGTGACAGAGGATCACCCTGATGTTCAAGCTTTTATAGAAGAATCCATGAAACAAGCAGAAAAGATGCCAATAGAACAACTGGATGATGTGCGTGCAGATGTCCTGGAAAAATGGATCAGACAGGTATGACCCTGTGAGCACGTAGTGCTGCATAATGACATGCAGTGCACTGGAAAATAATGTACAGTGTCATGTGTCTTATACTTTACTTTTATTGTGTAACAGTAAAATATATTGTAAATAATTTATATGGTATCTATTAATCGCCCCAGTAGGGTCAGGTCTCTAATAGAAGTGTAATCTGACGGTGATTTGTTAGATTCAGGTAGAAGATGCAGATGCTGTGTTTAAAAGAGGCTGGGTGTTGGACAACTACCCCACCACCAGATCTCAGCTGATAAACATTCAGGAGCTGCATCCTGACCTCATGCCTGATGTGGTGTTCTGTCTCAGTGACAGTGAGGAAGAAGGTGAGGCTGAGATTTTAACAGGCCCACACATACAGTACTTGAAGTGATAATCATGTTTTAATCTAATCCAGATTTTGCAATCTTTTTAACAAGTACACACTTTTTAAAAACACTACCAGAATTATTTTTGCTTGAGGGAAGGCTGACTGTGTGTTTAGGACTTCATGGCATCTCATGATCCCTTGTATTTATTTGAAATTGATGATGGACAGTTATTTATTTCATTTAACGTTCACTCTCTTAATGTGTTTAGCACTGAGATTGTGCCTGAAGGTGCATTTGGTTATTCAGCATTCGGCACTTATCTTTTTGAAGGTTTATAATGAAATAAAGTTCAATATTTATTTACAGGACGCACAGTTCTGAGGAGGATTTATGAACAGAACAAGAAGGAGGTGGATGCAGTTGTACTAGCTGAACTACAGGAGGTGCAGCAACAGAAAGCAGGAGAAAGCCAAAATACTCAGTGAGTTACTAAATAAGGATTAGAGCCAAACGTCTAGATCAGAATCAGTTTTATTAGCCAAGAATGCAAGCATACACAGAAAGTAAGTACATGGAAACCTTGGATTGCGAGTAACTTTGTCTGCAAGTGTTTTGCAAGCCGAGTAAATTTTTACAGAAATTTTATCTTGATAAACGAGCATGTGATCCCAACTGTACCAATGGTTCTTCTTTGTGTGGTTCTTCTTCACGCTGTGGGATGGTGGGTAATCCATCCCATGCTCTGTCTCAGTGCATGAGTCTTGTACAGTCAACATCCGTGTGTGTGCATTTACTATAACATTGTAAACACTTTTGCATGCGTAAAGCATTTTTTATTTTGTGTTCTAGTGTAACACACTTTACAGTAGTAACTGCAACAACGGCCCTGTAGTAGTGTGGGAGATCAATCTGTTTAACGACAAAGCAACGTCACATTTCCGTGAAATCCTCAAAAGTAGGCAAAAGCAAGATAGATAGGTGTTATAGATAGGTGTTGTCAGAGAGGTATGATTCCGTTTGTGTGTGTGCGCAAAAGTCGTTCTACCACTCCTCTTCTTCTCCTCTCTCTCATCTTGCACCAGCCTCGATTCTTTTCAAAGGTAAAGTGCAGGCCATTTTTTAAACTTTTATTAATAATTTTAAAGAATATTTTTGGTTTGTGTAATAAATGAACAGATTTTCCATAATTTCTTATGGGAAAATTATCCTTGATATACGCTTCAGGGATGAATTATGCTCACAATCCAAGGTTTCACTGTATTTGTTCATTCATTCATTCATTTTCTATAATATATTAAAGTAGTATATATAATATATACAGTAGATATACTGTATGTAGAGATACACAGGAATAATACATCTTATAGAGCATGCAAGAAGACGGTATAAGGTCCAGTTTTACACCTTGTATTTTCTGCACTATGTTCAGTCAACAGGTGCTGGTGTCAGAAGAGCCTCAGACAGGGGATGTTCTGTCCTCACTGGAGGTGGTGCCTGAGGAGCCTAATGTTACTGGTACAGCAGCTTCACTACTATATCAGTTTACTGTCTTGGCCTACACTGTAAAAAAGGAAATGGTGAAAAACTACCTTTGTTGAGATTACACAGGTTTTTAAGTTTTAAGAGTTATATCAACCTGGATCTTCACGTTTACAAATTATAATATTCATGGTCCCTAGAATTACAGAGATTTCTGGATGGATGGAATAAATAAAATAAAGGCATAACTACACAACTTAAAGTTAATGTAGCTAAAACTTGTGTATTCCACAACAACACACAGCTCTGGCTTCAAGCACAACTGTCACGTTCGTGGTGTTATGGGTTACATAGAAATGGCATACATGAACTGTATCAGTCAGGATTTAGGCCTCATCACAGCACAGAAACAGCACTCGTTAAAGTAGTAAATGACCTCCTATTGGCCTCTGATCAGGGTTGTGTAACTATGCTTGTATTACTCGACCTCAGTGCAGCTTTTGACACTATTGATCATGCTATTCTTCTTCACAGATTAGAAAATTTAGTAGGAATTAAGGGTACAACCCTCTCCTGGCTCAGATCCTATTTGACCGATCGTTATCAGTATGTAGACTTAAATGGTGATTATTCTGCATGTTCTCTAGTGGAGTTTGGCGTTCCGCAGGGTTCAGTTTTAGGCCCACTGCTTTTTTCCCTTTACATGCTTCCTCTGGGCAACATAATCCGTAAGCATGGTATTAGTTTTCATTGTTATGCTGACGACACACAGCTATACGTCTCAACAAAACCTGATGAGAAAAACCATCTTACTAAAGTTGAGCAATGTGTTCAGGACATAAGAAATTGGATGCTAATTAACTTCCTTCTGCTTAATCCGGATAAGACAGAAGTTCTAGTCATAGGACCGCATACAGCTAGAAGTAAAATCTTAGATCACACCGTAACTTTAGATGGCCTTTCTGTTCCGTCAAGTGCAACAGTAAAAGACCTCGGCGTGATTATAGATTCCAGCCTTTCATTTGAAGCTCATGTAGATAATATCACCAGGATAGCATTCTTTCACCTTAGAAATATCGCCAAAATAAGAAATATATTGTCGCTAAATGATGCAGAAAAACTAGTTCATGCTTTTATCACTTCTAGGTTGGACTATTGTAATGCCTTACTGTCTGGTTGTTCAGTTAGGTGCATAAACAAGCTTCAGCTAGTCCAGAATGCAGCAGCGAGAGTCCTCACTAGAACCAGAAGATATGAGCACATCACCCCTATCCTATCTTCACTGCATTGGCTCCCTGTGAAATTTCGCATTGATTTTAAAATACTACTCTTGACATATAAAGCATTAAATGGTCTCGCCCCGCAGTATCTGAGCGAACTGCTAGTGTCTTACGATCCGCCACGCCTACTTCGGTCAAAGGATGCAGGCTGCTTATCAGTACCGCGTATTATGAAAACTACAGCTGGGGGCAGAGCTTTTTCTTACAAAGCCCCAAAATTATGGAATAGTCTTCCAAATAGTGTTCGGGACTCAGACACAGTCTCAGTGTTTAAGTCTAGGCTCAAAACCTATTTATTTAACCAAGCATTTTATAAATAGATTTGCCATAAGGTAAAGGAGCAGATCTGGGGGACTCATGGACGTAGAGTATTATGGTGAACTGGTATGTTTAGATGCTGTCTTCCTCAGTCTCATTTGATCACTCAGGTTTGTTGACGGTGAGGTGATTGTTTGCTTTACATCTCAGGGAGCCCTCATGTTTGTGTTTCCTTCTGGCTCTCCCTTTTAGTTATGCTGTCATAGTTAGTCCTGCCGGAGTCCCTGCTTGCACTCTACAGTAAATATACATTCACATTAGACATTGTGACTGTGACCATACCTAATTGCAATCTCTCCTCCTCTTCTCTTCCTCCCCCTCTTTCTCTTTCCTCTCTCCCCCTGTCTCCCCCTTTCACTCTTTCTCTCTCTCTCTCTGTCGAGCTACACATGTGGTTCCTGAGCTGCCAGTGATCCAGACTCCCTCTGCCCTCCGGACCTGTCTGATCCATCCTGGTGCCCTGTTTCTGGTTGGAGGTCTCATCGCATGGATGGCCCGTGTGTCTCTTTAGGATGCGTCTGGTGTCTGGGGATGATTCTCTATACTTAGAAGATGGTTCTGGCCTCGACTGGTGTGGTCAGCTGTTTCTCTGAGGACTTGACAATTCGATAGTTCAGGACTGGAACTTTCTACAAGTCTATCTGAGTCTCGAATAACTACTGGACTCCATTTTACATCAAGTATTATAACATCAATTAACATCAACTATTATAGCTGAACCTAACACTTAACACTGTATAAATGCAGATCATTTCCTGCTATCTGTTTCACCCAGATGAGGATGGGTTCCCTGTCGAGTCTGGCTCCTCTCAAGGTTTCTTCCTATTACCGTCTCAGGGAGTTTTTCCTTGCCACTGTCGCCCTCGGGCTTGCTCGCCAGGGAATATCTGAACATTTTGATTCATACACATTCACATTCCATACAAACTTAAATAATTCTTTTGATTGTGTAAAGAGACAATGTCAATTGTTAAAAGCACTATACAAATAAAACTGAATTGAATTGAATTGAATGGGCTGTTGGTGTAGCTGTGGGCGTACAAAGGCGGGCATAAACGCAGAGGTTTCTTTAACAGAGTCTTTATTTAACACAACCAAACCATACTCAAAACCAAAACAAACAAAACACTGGCTCTTTCAGCATACAGTAACATCCCCAAGAGTATGGAACTCCAAAGTGTTCAAAATTAAATAAATAGGATATTATGAAATAAATAACTCTATGAATAAATAAGACACATATATGTAATATGAGAATGATATTCTTATAAATAATGGAACATATTTTGAAAAAAAGCTTATTATTGTGAAATATATTTACTTATTATTATGAAATAATACTTTATGGTCATTATTTTTCCTAATAACAGAGATTATTGCAGAGGCATTTTATTTAATTCATGCTGTTTTTATTCCAAAATGTCATTTTTTCAAAGTCAGTTTTTATTTAAAAATCCCGTTTTTCACGATGGCCTATTTATTTCATAATGCGGCTTTTCAGCAGAATGAGTCGTTCTGTCAATCAAGAACGATAGGGCGGAGCCAGCTGTTTGATTGGTTGCTCCTTTATTCAGACGTAAGTAATCGACATGAAGTATCGATTTAGGTCTAATGGTGCAATACGTATTCTATACAGTAGGTGGCAGTTGAGCTCCCACACCGCTGATGACGGTTCATCCTCCTCGGACATTTAAGGGAAAATGATGTGTTATGTGTAACACACTCCTACCTCCTCCTAATATGTGCAATACACTCCTACCTACTGTATGCACATCACATCACATCACACACACGCACCACACTCCTACCTATGGACATCACATCACATTCAATTCAATTCAATTCAGTTTTATTTGTATAGCGCTTTTAACAATTGACATTGTCTCAAAACAGCTTTACACAATCAAAAGAATTATTTAAGTTTGTATGGAATGTGAATGTGTATGAATCAAAATGGTCAGATAGTCCCTGGTGAGCAAGTCGAGGGCGACAGTGGCAAGGAAAAACTCCCTGAGATGGTAATAGGAAGAAACCTTGAGAGGAACCAGACTTAACAGGGAACCCATCCTCATCTGGGTGAAACAGATAGCAGGAAATGATCTGCATTTATACAGTGTTAAGTGTTAGGTTCAGCTATAATAGTTGATGTTAATTGATGTTATAATAGTTTATGTAAAATGGAGTCCAGTAGTTATTGGAGACTCAGATAGACTTGTAGAAAGTTCCAGTCCTGAACTATCGAATTGTCAAGTCCTCAGAGAAACAGCTGACAACACCAGTCGAGGCCAGAACCATCTTCTAAGTAGATAGAATCATCCCCAGACACCAGACGCATCCTAAAGAGACACACGGGACATCCATGTGACGAGACTTCCAACCAGAAACAGGGCACCAGGATGGATCAGACAGGTCCGGAGGGCAGAGGGAGTCTGGATCACTGGCAGCTCAGGAACCACATGTGTAGCTCGACAGAGAGAGAGAGAGAAAGAGTGAAAGGGGGAGACAGGGGGAGAGAGGAAAGAGAAAGAGGGGGAGAAAGAGAAGAGGAGGAGAGATTGCAATTAGGTATGGTCACAGTCACAATGTATAATGTGAATGTATATTTACTGTAGAGTGCAAGCAGGGACTCCGGCAGGACTAACTATAACAGCATAACGAAAAGGGAGAGCCAGAAGGAAACACAAACATGAGGGGGAACTGAGATGTAAAGCAAACAATCACCTCACCGTCAACAAACCTGAGTGATCAAATGAGACTGAGGAAGACAGCATCTAAACATACCAGTTCACCATAATACTCTACGTCCATGAGTCCCCCAGATCTGCTCCTTTACCTTATGGCAAATCTATTTATAAAAATGCTTGGCTAAATAAATAGGTTTTTAGCCTAGACTTAAACACTGAGACTGTGTCTGAGTCCCGAACACTATTTGGAAGACTACTCCATAATTTTGGGGCTTTGTAAGAAAAAGCTCTGCCCTCAGTTGTAGTTTTCATAATACGCGGTACTGACAAGCAGCCTGCATCCTTTGACCGAAGTAGGCGTGGCGGATCGTAAGACACTAGCAGTTCGCTCAGATACTGCAGCGTGAGACCATTTAATACTTTATATGTCAAGAGTAGTATTTTAAAATCAATTTGAAATTTCACAGGGAGCCAATGTAGTGAAGATAGGATAGGGGTGATGTGCTCATATCTTCTGGTTCTAGTGAGGACTCTCGCTGCTGCATTCTGGACTAGCTGAAGCTTGTTTAAGCACCTAACTGAACAACCAGACAGTAAGGCATTACAATAGTCCAACCTAGAAGTGATAAAAGCATGAACTAGTTTTTCTGCATCGTTTAGCGACAATATATTTCTTATCTTGGCAATATTTCTGAGGTGAAAGAATGCTATCCTGGTGATATTATCTACATGAGCTTCAAATGAAAGGCTGGAATCTATAATCACGCCGAGGTCTTTTACTGTTGTACTTGATGGAACAGAAAGGCCATCTAAAGTTACGGTGTGATCTAAGATTTTACTTCTAACTGTATGTGGTCCTATGACTAGAACTTCTGTCTTATCCGGATTAAGCAGAAGGAAGTTAATTAGCATCCAATTTCTTATGTCCTGCACACATTGCTCAACTTTAGTAAGATGGTTTTTCTCATCAGGTTTTGTTTAGACGTATAGCTGAGTGTCGTCAGCATAACAATGAAAACTAATACCATGCTTACGGATTATGTTGCCCAGAGGAAGCATGTAAAGGGAAAAAAGCAGTGGGCCTAAAACTGAACCCTGCGGAACGCCAAACTCCACTAGAGAACATGCAGAATAATCACCATTTAAGTCTACATACTGATAACGATCGGTCAAATAGGATCTGAGCCAGGAGAGGGCTGTACCCTTAATTCCTACTACATTTTCTAATCTGTGAAGAAGAATAGCATGATCAATAGTGTCAAAAGCTGCACTGAGGTCGAGTAATACAAGCATAGTTACACAACCCTGATCAGAGGCCAATAGGAGGTCATTTACTACTTTAACGAGTGCTGTTTCTGTGCTGTGATGAGGCCTAAATCCTGACTGATACAGTTCATGTATGCCATTTCTATGTAGATATGAGCATAGCTGCTCCGCTACTATCTTTTCCAGAATCTTAGAGATAAAGGGGAGGTTTGATATTGACCTGTAATTGGACAGCTGACAGGGGTCGAGGTCAGGTTTCTTAATTATTGGTTTGATAACTGCTAATTTAAAAGATTTTGGAACATAACCAATGCTGAGTGAGGAATTAATTATTCTCAACAGCAGTTCTGTTATTACTGGTACTATCTGTTTAAGAAAATGTGTCGGTATAGGATCTAATATACAGGTTGATGAATTTGCAGAAGAGATGAGTGAAATTAGTTCATTCTCTTCAAGAGGAGTAAAGTATTCTAGGTTTGAATCTGACATGGCTAGGTTAACATCTGTATCAATTACATTGTTCGGTTTCAAAGCCTGAATTTTATGCCTGATATTTACAATTTTATTATTAATAAAGTTCATGAAGTCCTCACTATTGCACGATGTTGTTGTGGAGATTTCCTACCCATGCACATCACATCACATCACATCACACACGCACCACACTCCTACCTATGCACATCACATCACATCACACACAACACTCCTACCTATGCACATCACATCACACACACACACACACACTCCTACCTATGCACATCACATCACACACACACACTCCTACCTATGCACATCACATCACACACACACACTCCTACCTATGCACATCACATCACATCACACACACACACACACACACACACACACACACACACTCCTACCTATGATCCCCCCCCCCATGATTGCATTGCCATAGAACCTCATTGTAGCACATTAATTCACTGAATTAAAAAAAAATCTATATAAAAACACCTCTTGTTGAATGGTATTTTTGGTCTATTTACTATGTACAATACATCACTGAATATGTATTTGAGAGCTAACAACGAGCTTCTTGCGAGCATGTTTTCCTGATAAACATTCACAGCAAAAGGCTTGTCTTCCAAGTCCTGTCAGCATCGAGAGCCAAGCTAAAAAAATAGTCTGAAATGCTTCAAAGCTGTACTTCATCTCCCTTGGATAGTTAATGTTAATGGCATACAATGAGTGCAATGAGGAAGGGTAACAGATACATGATTGAGTTCCAAAGAAAACTAAAAAACCTTTAAAACCTCGCTGGATAAACAAAATAAAATCTTGTCATGCAAAGATGACCTGACCAAGAACTGGATATGTAAATGACCTGATCAATAGGTCATATGTGAAAACAATATCAAAGTAAATAGATACACTTAAACCACTTAAATCCATTCACTATAATCATGCGTGTTATAACTTAATGACTTCCAATACAAATACAGAATTATTAGAATTACCCTTGTAATTAGAATACAGAATTACCCTTTACAGACTCAAATTGATGGACTACCCTTATGTGCATGATCAAAATGATGAAGCATTTTAAGTTCTTTTCACAGTTACCAGCTGTCCCCTAAGGTTAAAGCACAAAAATTGTACGCTAAATACTACTTGTGCTGTTAAAAAATGCACACTTACACGCTTAGGCAATCCTTAGTAGTAGACAAATAATCCAAGAATCCTCTATTCTTTCTCCACACAGAAACATTTCTGTCCACAAGATGGTCATCAACCACTCCCAGCTCATGCAGCTCATCCATGGAAACTCCGTACAGTATATAATGTGCACATGTACTGTTTTTTTTACAACTCAGAAATCTTTGTTATGCTGTTCCCTTTCAAAGGCTACACTCGATGCTGCGTGAAAACGCTATGGGAACATCTTGTCATGTTGCCGGTTGTGAAGCATGTGTGTATCAAACACGCCAAATTTTGGTTTATATAACCTCGGTCAGGTGACGTCATCTGATTAGACGCATCTGGAGGTTATAAAAGGAGTGAACCGGAAACACTCCTCAGATCCTTTGTCTTCATTTGACCTCGTTGTGTTGAGCGTGTTTGTCTTTAAACCAGCAAAATAAGAAGTGTTTAACTCACCGATATTCTGAGTTTTAAAACGTGTGATAATCCATATCGGAGGGTGATCTCTACACTTTACTGCTTCGATTAAAGTGACCGTGCGCCTCGCATTCCAAGTTTCGAGCCGCGGCGCATTTCGGGGGCTTAAAACCATTTAAAAAAAAAAACGTTCTCAAAGCGTGCTCTGCGTTTTTTTGTGAATGGGCAAGGTTAAATATCTCTCTTGCTTCCACGGAGATGGAAATAACCTCCATACTAAGCACTGGGAAAACATTACAAAAACGGCAATTTCTGTCAGGTGACCGTGGGGCGGAGCTTCATGACGCTCTCTCTCTCTCCCCCTCTTAGCTTTCTCCATATGAGTTAACCCTTTCATGGAGTAAGCTGTATTATCCCGTGTTTTCCTGACATCGACTTATTTATTCTCTTAAATATAATTGATGTGGAAGCACGGAGTTATATGATGACGCCCAGATAGAAGAGACGCTTTACAGGCTATCTCTCTCCTGGGGCATCATCCTTCCTGAAAAGCTAATACTTCCTTTTAGCTGTGTAGACTTTCATCTTCCCTGGAAGGAAAGGCTTTTCAGGCAGCAGGTCAGGTAGCTGCTCCATTGCACACCATGGCGGTCTTCCAGGCTACCACGCTGACTGGCTGAGAGACTTCAGCACTGACGGGGCTCTTCAGATAGGGCGTATTGGAATTATGCCGGGCCACCGACTTGTCTCTGTGTGCAACAAAAGCAGACGGCTCGTGCTATCGGCTGCGATGGGTTTTCGCGCAGAGGCACTTGTGGTTGAATCTCAGGCGCAAGGATAAGGAATCGTGCATTCCTCCTGGATGCCCCTATCTCGCCTTCCGGCCTGTTTGGCGATATCGCTAATTCGGTCGCCACTAGGTTCATTAGGCGAAGTTATATATAACAAGCTTTCGGGAAATTCCTTCCCCGCCGTGCTCAAGAGTCGGGACTGTCGGCCACCCAGTCTCGACCGGGTCTACTCTGGCGAGGCGTGAAACACAAGGAGTGTGTTTTTGAGCCTGCCACCACTCGTGAAGTTGGGGTGTGACGCGCCTCACTATCCGCCTCAAAAAGGTCAGACTGGCATATTGTCTTCTTCACAAAGAAACCCTGAGGTTCATGTGCCCAGGACCATGGGGGTGGCCACCCAATGGGGAAAGGCACGCAGAATTCCTTTTAAGAATGAAGTGTTCTCCCTGACACCCCCAGGAGGTCGGTGTTCTTGCTCCGCCACCACTGGTGTTTCGGGCAACACCAGTCTCCGATAAAGTGTTAGTTCTTCAGTTTTTCCTGCCATATTTCAGGATGCCAAACATCTAACATCCCCCTCGTTTAACCAAGCCGCCGAAACTTTGCCCCTTTATGAGAAACTGGCAGCGTGGAAGCTACTGCCAAGTATATCTCCTTGGGTACTAAGCACTGTAGAAAACTACAGGATTCAGTTACATCACCCTCTGCGTTTCAAAATGGCGTGGTCTCCACTTCCATGAAACCAGAAAGTGCGCATCTCCTGACAGAAGTTGCTGGGGAATGGGGCCATGGAACATGTTCCCCTACCAGACAGTCAGTCAGGCTACTACAGTCAGTATTCCTTGGTTCCCAGAGGAACGGGGGGCTGCGTCCAAATTTTTTTATTCTGAGGGCCGTACCGCTATCTAAGATAAATAATACAGTTTTAAAATGTTGACTGTTCGCTTTCTGGGACGAAGCTTACCAGTATCGTGTCCTTCCATTTGGTTTAGCACCCTTACCTGCACATATGTAAAATACATAGACGACTGGCTGGCCCAGTCTCAGTAGCTAGCGCTTCGACATCAGCATGTCGTCCTAGCTCATCTTTGGTTCTAGGATTGAGAACCCAAAAGTAAACGAATCCATTCTACAAGGAAATCAAGCTAGACCAGAAAGTGATCATCACTTTCAGAAATCTTAGCTCTCATGGCAGCTGTATCCACGGTGACACCTTTGGGCCTTCTGCACATGAGAACATTTCTAGTTGTGGCCAAGACAGGGGATTTCACTCTATGGCCAATCCCTAATAAAGGTTACGCACCAAGTGCTCCGTACTCTTCCTATGTGGTTCAAGACCCCGGTTTCTGACTCTGGGTCCCACTCTAAGTTCGTCGTGTCGTCACAGATGCTAACGACAAGATGCTTCCCTCACGGGTCTTAGATGACCATCCAGCCCAAGCGAGAGGCCTTCTTCTCGCACGGCACATCAATTGCCTCAAAATGATGGCTCTATTTCTGGCCCTAAAGCACTTCCTCCAGCAGTTGAGAGGCTACCATGTCCTAGTGCAGATGGACTACACTATGGTAGTCTCATCTACTATATTATCGCCATTATCATCTGTGCTCGCGCCACTATACAGCTAGTGCACCAGGTTCCTCTCCCTCAGGGCGATTTACATTTCAGGGCATATAAATGAGGAATTGTACTGTCCAGTGAAGCTCTGACACACAGGGATTGGAAACCCCACCCCAAAGTAGTCAGTCAATCTGGCAGAGATTTCAGCTAGCAGAGGTGGACCTCTTTGCCTCGTAAGATCAGCAAATGTCCCCTTTGCTGCTCTCTGACTCTTCCAGCCCCCCCATGGGTCTGGTCACCTTGGCCCGTACGTGGCCCAGGTTACGTCTCTATTCATTTTCCTGATAGCTCTGATCCCGGGAGTCTAAGTCAAGCTGGTCTCCCAGCCGGCGTAATTAAGACTATTCTAGAGGGCTCCCTCCCCAAGAAGATCTTATGCCCTCAGAAGGAATGTATGTAAAAGTCGTGCATGACGAAGCAGTTAGACCCAGTCCACTGCCGAATTGTTTCAGTGCTGGAGTTTCTGCAAAAAAAGTTGTCCTCAGGCTTGTGCCCTACTACTCTCAGGATGTACGTAACTGCTATTTAGCCTGCCACGTCAGGGAGTTCCATTTCAACATGCACCCTATTGTTTTGAAGCCTCTGTCCTCCGCCTTGTACAGCTTCGGAGCAGGAAAGACTGTGCTAAGCAGGTAGACCCAGTTCACTGCTGAATTGCTTCAGTGCTGGAGTTTCTGCAAGAGAAGTTGTCCTCGGGCTGGTGCCCTAGTACTCCCAGGACGTACGCTATTTCAGCCTGCCACTTCCTGATCGATGGGGTTACTGTGGGAAAATACCTTTTTAGTTACCCCTTCTATTCATGGAGCTAAACGGTTGAGGCCACCCACTAAGGGGCGGCCGCCACTAGACTGGGTGAGAGATGCTATTGCACTCTCCTATGAGGCGCGTGGGCTCACTTCGCCTCTAGGAATCAGAGCTCACTCAACCAGGGGGATCACCTCATCTATTGCATCAGCAAGAAGTATTCCCCTGCAGCAAGTGTGTGCTAAGCAGGTAGACCCAGTCCACTGCAGGAAAAGTTGTCCTCGGGCTTGTGCCCTAGTACTCTCAGGAAGTATTTAACTGCATCCTCACTGAACTATCTTCCGAAAGTTCCATAAACCCAACATGCACCCTATTGTTTTTGAATCCTTCTGTCCTCCGCCTTTACAGCCTCGGAGCAGGAGAGACATTACTTACTGTACGTGCTCTTCAGATTTACATCCACCGCATCAGCCAGTGGCGTAAGTCAGAACAGCCTTTACATGTTTTTGGGGCCGCAGGGGCGGCCGCCACTACATTGGGTGAGAGATGCTATTGCCCTCTCCTTTGAGATGCGTGGGCTCACATCGCCTCTAGGAATCAGGGCTCACTCAACCAGAGGGATGGCCTCATTTTGCACTAGCAAGAGGTATTCCCCTGCAGCAATTGTGTGACGTGGAGGGTTGGCCCTCTCCGCACAAATTTGTTACATTCATAGTCTGGATGTTTATGCTTTGTGCGCACACGCTACACAACCTTGGGGTCACTTGCAGTGCGGCGGCGTTGGTATTCTCGTTCCCATAGCGTTTTCACGCAGCATCGAGTGTAACCTTTGAAAGGGAACATCTCGGGTTACTTTGCTGTAACCCTGTTCCCTGAAAAGACGGGAGCGAGATGCTGCGTCCCAATGCCGCACTGCCTACGTGACCGGATGTCCGTTCAGACAAATCAATCTGAGGAGTGTTTCCGGTTCACTCCTTTTATAACCTCCAGATGCGTCTAATCTAATGACGTCACCTGACCGAGGTTATATAAGCCAAAATTTGTCGTGTTTGATCCACACATGCTTCACAACCGGCAACATGACAAGATGTTCCCATAGCGTTTACACACAGCATCTCGTTCCTGCCTTTTCAGGGAACAGGGTTACAGCAAAGTAACCCGAGACGTTTTCCAACTGCTTGTTAGGGCAACAATACAAATAACTTTGCTGTAGGGACTAGTTATTATTATTTGTAGTTGGAAAAGCTTAATTTCGAAATCAGATTGAATCACTCATTCTCTCACTCATCGGCTATACCGCTTTGTCCTGTCTTTAAAGTTTTGATTCTGAGGCAATAAACGGGTTATAATGTCTGTAATATCTTTACATTTTATATTGACGGTAAATTTTGAGTGGTATTAGTAATAATATAACATGCGTGTGTGTGTGTGTGTTTGTGTAGGGGTGATGTTGCCTAATACATGGGAACAGGGCTATCCTCCTGGCCCAGCGATGGACATGTATAAGCTTCAACTACAAAAGTTTATGCAGGAGTGGAACAGCCTGGATTACTCCATCAGCTGCAGCTATGTTACACTGGAGATCGCCAAAAAAACTCCTCAGACTCTGCTCCAGGAGATGGTTGATCAAATGGAGCGTATGTGACTATCTGCAGTCAGGAGCATAAGTATTTGTACATTTGTACACCACTACAATGGACTGAAAAATTGAGCAGTTAAGATGTGACTGAGGTATAGGTCACTTAACAAAATTGAGGGACTTAACAATATAATGCTTTAACTGCTGGGGAATTCTATTAGAAGGTAACGTCTTATCTGAACATACTGTTCTTCATTTAGTGCTTGATAAGTCAATATTTCAATATATTCAGTATTTTATAATCCATGTGAAATGTCACTGGGAGCCCATGCAGAGTGGATACGATATAGGGGTGTGCTCATACAGTATGTTCTGGTTCTAGTGAGGACTCTGTATTTGGACTAACTGGAGCTTGTTAAAAATAACTTGTTGAACATCCAGACAGTAAAACGTTACAATCATCTAACCTAGTGGTGATAAAAGCATGAACTAATTTTTCTGCAGAGTTTTATTACAATATATTTCTTATCTTGCAAATATTTCTGAGGTGAAAGAATGTTATTCTAGTAATATTATCTACATGAATCTCAAATGAAAGATTGGAATCAATAATCACTATTTGAAATAATAAGAATTTAGTCTGATACTATTTACTGTGCGGCACGGTGGTGTAGTGGTTAGCACTGTCGCCTTGCACCTCCAGGTCCGGGTTCGATTCCCGGCCAGGCTCGATTCCCGTCTCTGTGTGCATGGAGTTTGCATGTTCTCCCCGTGCTTGGTGGGTTTCCTCCGGGTACTCCGGTTTCCTCGCACAGTCCAAAGATATGCAGGTTAGGCTAATTGGCGTTCCCAAATTGACCATAGTGTGTGAATGAGTGTGTGTGTGTACTGAGATGGATTGGCATGCTGTCCAGGGTGTACCCTGCCTCGTGCCCTGAGTCTCCTGGGATAGGCTCCAGGTCCCCGCGACCCTAATACAGGATAAAGTGGTATAGAAGATGAATGAATGAATGAACTATTTACTGTATGTTCTCACACGGTCTGTTTTAAAGTGTGTGTGTGTGTGTGTGTGTGTGTGTGTGTGTGTGTGTGTGTGTGTGGTCATCATACCAGGGAGTGACTTTCTTATCTCTATTTTTTTTTTTCTTTTAACTGGAGCTACATTATCTAAGGTATAACAGAATTTTGACTCTAAATATTCAGTTGCAAATATTCAGTATCAAATAATAGTTGATAACTCTGGGAGATTACTGATACAGCACTGTGTGGTAGTTGATGTAAATGTACATTTAATGCGGTAACATGGTGCTGTGCATACATTATTACTAAGGGACATTTTAAATGAGTCTTAGTGTCTTTTAGTAATAATGTACGCACAAGATAACTTTGGACTGTGGAAATGTCACTATATTTCTTACACAGTTAAACCTTGAATTGTGTGCATAATTCATTCCGAAAGTGTGCTTGTATATCAAATCACTCATACTGTATATATATAAAAGCGTATTTCCCCATAAGAAATAATGGAAACCCCGATGATTTGTTCCACAGCCCAAAATATTCATATAAAAATAATTCATAGAAATATAAAGTAAAAATAAAACAAATTTACCTGTACTTTACCTTAGAAAAGAATCATGACTGGTGATGATAGACGATAGAGGAAGCAGAAGCAGGTACCGTGTAGGACGACTTTCTCACACACGCTGTCAGAATCACTCTCCTCTGACAATAGATGGAACCAAGTGGTCACTAGTGGTTAACCAGACTGCTACAGCCTTTTTAACTTTTTTTTCTTCACAAGGGCCGTTGTTGCAGTACAGTTACTAGAGAACAGTCACTACACTTGGACTCAAAATAAAAAAAAAGATGCTTCTCGTGTTTGCACACATGTGGTCACAATGTTATAGTAAACAGTACATGTGTGCACGGATGTTTAAACACATAGATTTAACAGTATTCTTTGGATTAGGTACAGTGGAACCTTGGATTGCGATTAACGGGTGACACACGAGCACTGAGACTGAGCATGGGAGACGATTACCCACAATCCCACAGCACGAGAGATAGAAGAACCATTGGCTCAGTTGTGATCATGTGATGCTCTGCAGACAAAGCGTATCCATACACGTATAAGTTAATCGCAATCCAAGGTTCCACTGTACGTAATCCAAAGAATACTGTTAAATCCATGTGTGACCTGCCTTATGAGTGGGTCCTACTACACACTGATTCACTGATTCCAATATAGACATAAAGGCTGTTCTCAAAGGGCCTTATGGATTCTCAAAATGAATATTAAGCTTCCAACAATTAACACTTTGTCTACAAAAACGAGAGGAAATCTGCAAATTTGCAAAAAATGTAGAGTAGAGCCCTGAGGGACTGTAAATAATAATTAGAGGAATCGACTGACCACAGACATATTATTTGTGGCTACAACTGTTATGTTACTATAGAGACCCTCAAATGTGTTAAATTTGTGTCAGAGTTTTGTATGATGGAATGAATCTGCCTGACTGGTTTCAATGAATCAGTCCGGGAGCACTATGATAGAAAATGGCTGTTCCGATGGTGAATAATCCTAATTCTGGAAAATCCTCAAGAAACAGAGTTCACAGTCCAATTCAGTGGGAAACAGCTCTGAGACAAATGGTGTCCAGGATTCCCCTTGTGATTTAAAAGCAGAGACAACACTGTTAAATACCAGTGAAACCTTGGATTTCGAGTAACTTAGTTTGCAAATGTTTAGCAAGACCAGGAAAAGCTTTAAAAGAATGCATGTTTATGTACTGTATACTGTATGTATTAGGGATGTAAAGGTATTGTAAATACCGTCGTACCGCAATAACAATTTATTTCAATAATACCGTGGTCGCATGACGGTAAAATGATCGGTCTGCTGAGAAAAGTTTGCTCAGGCGAATGGAGCGAACGGGAGGTAGCGGGAACTACAATTCCCATCAGCCCAGGCGCGGCCATCATCCTTTGCGGTCTGTTGTTGCTACAGATCCATTAATGCGCACATGCGATTTAAAACCCGCTTACTCCGTAATGATTAATTACTCTTTCCATCTCTTTTCCTTCGCCGCTAATAGCAGCACCGCCATTTCCGCATTACTGGATCTGTAGCGACAACAGAGCGCAAAGGATGATGGTCACGCCTGGGCAGGCTTAGTAACAATTACCCTTGTATGGTTGTCTACAATAAACATTAGTGCTGTCAGAATGAATGATTAATCCAAGTGATTTATCAAAAAAAATTATATATATACAGTGGCTTGCAAAAGTATTCGGCCCCCTTGAACTTTTCCACATTTTGTCACATTACAGCCACAAACATGAATCAATTTTATTGGAATTCCACGGGAAAGACCAATACAAAGTGGTGTACACGTGAGAAGTGGAACGAAAATCATACATGATTCCAAACATTTTTTACAAATAAATAACTGAAAAGTGGGGTGTGCGTAATTATTCAGCCCCCTGAGTCAATACTTTGTAGAACCATCTTTTGCTGCAATTCCAGCTGCCAGTCTTTTAGGGTATGTCTCTACCAGCTGTGCACATCTAGAGACTGAAATCCTCGCCCATTCTTCTTTACAAAACAGCTCCAGCTCAGTCAGATTAGATGGACAGTGTTTGTGAACAGCAGTTTTCAGATCTCGCCACAGATTCTCGATTGGATTTAGATCTGGACTTTGACTGGGCCATTCTAACACATGGATATGTTTTGTTTTAACACTAGAAGCGCCGAGCACGGTCATTTTGACAGCAAGGGGAAAAAAAATAAAAAATTCACACTTGATCAAAATCCAGGACCCTCCTTTCATGACTTTTCCTAGATCTGTGAGCTTAATCACCCTGCATGCTTAAATTTTCTAAATTGCACCAGTAAAAGCCAGTATAAAGCTATTTTGCTCTTATTTACGTGAAATTCCTGACAGCTGCGGTGGAATTCCTGACATTCCAAGCACAGCTTTGTTGTGTTCTTTGTGCATTTGCCACAGACAAGCCGCTTACAGGTCTGGCAAATATAAGAGGTTTTGTTCCCTGGACATCTGCCAATTTGACACTGCCTCCTTTTCGCAGGTAAAGGTCGCTTGCATGCCATTGCCCCTGCTGCCGTTGCCGTTTTCTGGTGCGCACATAGCTCCTTTACCAACTCCAGAATAAATCTCCTCCTGCTTATGGTCACATTTATGCACTGTTTATATAGAATATGTGCATTAATTGCCGCCAGGTCTAGGAGGTTGTAAAACACAGCCACAGGCCAGCGCCGGGTGCCTCCCTTTACTGAATACAGCCTTCATACATTCTTCTTTCGTTTTGCCTGGTAAATCATGAGCGTGGCCTTTCCAGCCTTCAACAACCTGGTCGAATATCGTTCAGACTGTGCCTGTGTACAAGGGGGCATTTCTCGTCTGATTTTATTCATTGTGCCAACAATGGTGGTTTTATTCGCCAAAAGATTGTTTGCCAGTGCTAACGAAGTAAAGAAATTGTCTATTGTTATATTTCTTCCTTTCAACGGTGTCTGATAACCGCTGACCAGCCTGTCGTCTTTCCCTAGATAGGGAATTGCGTTCAACATGTATTTTGTTTCAACATCAGCGGCCACCCAGAATTTGATACCAAACTTGTCTGGTTTATTGGTTATGTACTGCGTGAAACGGCAGCGCGCTTTAGTATGGAACAGTTGCTCATCTACTGTTATGTTCATACCGGGTGTGTAAGAGGCAATGCTGTTTTTCACAAATGGCAAATTTATCATTCACAAGTCGGGCAGACCTTGTGTTCCTGTCATCAAAGCGCAGATAGAATCTGCATCTACATTTTCCGTTACATGTATAGAATTAGGTTCAGCAGAAACTCATGATCAATGGTGTTAGGGGGTACTTATGTAGTGATAATTAGTGTCAGCCAAATCACTAAAACTAACAATGAGCTATGGAATGTGTTACTCATTTATTTATTTATTTATTTATTTCAACAACATAACATTTATCTTAGCTGGATGTTCTAATTCGCAACTCACACTATAACTATATATATACATACAGGTCCTTCTAAAAAAATTTGCATATTGTGATAAAGTTCACTATTTTCTGTAATGTACTGATAAACATTAGACTTTCATATATTTTAGATTCATTACACAAAACTGAAGTAGTTCAAGTCTTTTATTGTTTTAATATTGATGATTGTGGCATACAGCTCATGAAAACCCAAAATCCCTATCTCAAAAAATTAGCATGAACACAAATGTCTTTCCACTCTTCCATAAAGGCCAACTTTGTGCACGACTAATAGTTGTCCTATGGACAGATTCCCCCACCTGAGCTGTAGATCTCTGCAGCTCGTCCAGAGTCACCATGGGCCTCTTGGCTGCATTTCTGATCAGCGCTCTCCTTGTTCGGTCTGTGAGTTTAGGTGGACGGTCTTGTCTTGGTAGGTTTACAGTTGTGCCATACTCCTTCCATTTCTGAATGATCGCTTGAACAGTGGCTCCGTGGGATGTTCAAGGCCTTGGAAATCTTTTTGTAGCCTAAGCCTGCTTTAAATTTCTCAATAACTTTATCCCTGACCTGTCTGGTGTGTTCTTTGGACTTCATGGTGTTGTTGCTCCCAATATTCTCTTAGACAACCTCTGAGGCCGTCACAGAGCAGCTGTATTTGTACTGACATTAGATTACACACAGGTGCACTCGATTTAGTCATTAGCACTCATCAGGCAATGTCTATGGGCAACTGACTGCACTCAGACCAAAGGGGGCTGAATAATTACGCACACCCCACTTTGCAGTTATTTATTTGTAAAAATTGTTTGGAATCATGTATGATTTTCGTTCCACTTCTCGCGTGTACACCACTTTGTATTGGTCTTTCACCTGGAATTCCAATAAAATTGATTCATGTTTGTGGCTGTAATGTGACAAAATGGGGAAAAGTTCAATATATATATATATATATATATATATATATATATATATATATATATATATATATATATATAGAGAGAGAGAGAGAGAGAGAGAGAGAGAGAGAGAGAGAGAATTCCTGGTGAATACCTTCCTCGCTGATGCTTGGTTGTGACATTTCGTTCGAATCTTAAGTCTCTATCACGGACATCTTCGTCTACTTATCACAACAACCGAAAATGCTATTTTATTCAAACGTCCTTGTTTGTGTGTGACATGTGTGACGTGACGTCATGTGCAGGTGCGAAGGATCGCGTACCAACCAATAGGGTGTCGGAATGGTATGTTTATACTTCTCATCCAACCACAATCGAATTAGCTAAATCCGGATGTTGCGATTTATCCGGATGTTTTTTTTTGTTTGTTTGTTTGTTTGTTTGTTTTTTGAATGGCAAGCTGAAATAAAATAGGAGTAACAAGGCTATTGTTAAAATGTAAGGAGTAGAAAGTACAGATAATTGCGTGAAAATGTAAGGAGTAGAAGTAAAAAGTCAGCTGAAAAATAATTACTCCAGTAAAGTATAGATACTCAAAATTTCTACTTATGTAAGGTAACGAAGTATTTGTACTTCGTTACTTGACACCTCTGGTGGATAGGTATGCTTTAAATTGTATATTTAGGTACAGTATAGGTAAGCTTTAAATTGTATATTCATGTCAAAGGCATATACGACTCACTTTATCAGACTTAAGAACAAATCTGACTCACGAATGTGCTCCCGGAATGGAACTCGTTCGTAAGTAGGGGATTACCTGTATAAATAACTGTGATGCCTACTCCTCTACCAGTTAGCCGAGGCTGATGTATATAGCTGTGCCTGAGAGGAAATACATTAGAAAGTCCTGAGCCGACATAGTTTCATTAACACTAAGTGCTTTACATGTGAGAGGTCTAATAATTGACTGTCCTTGCTTCAGATCAGAGGTGCTGGCTGTGTATTTATCGTGCTCTGAATTTCTCCCTGTGCTTGGTGGGTTTCCTCTGGGTACTCCGGTTTCCTCCCACAATCCAAAGATATGCAGGTTAGGCTAATTGGCATTCCCAAATTGCCCATGGTATGTGAGTGTGTGTATGTGTGTGTGCCCTGCGATGGATTGTCACCCTGCCCGGGGTGTACCCTGGGTGTGGCCTGGGCTGGATATTCACGATTAACTAGGCCTGTTCTGAGACTATGAGCTATACTGAATGAGCAGCACTATCTCGCCCTAACAGGCCAGCTTTGCCCCAAAAGTTTCCTGCATGGTCAGTCTTTCTACACAGGAAATATAGAAAGACAAAACAGGTGTGAGTTTCGCAACCAAGAGCCACTAATCACACACCTGCCATAAACAATATCAGTAATCCAATTTAATTTGAGACTGTGATCATGGAGGGAAATGACTAATTTCTAAAATCTTTTTTAAAATTCTCTTTAAAGCTGAAATCGAAGCTGAAAGTTTACATTCCAGTCACATCATAACTGCTTTATTTGAAATCCACCACGATGGTGTACAGAGGTAAAAATATGGAACGTGTGTCACTGAATAAATATTTATGTCCCTGACTATATTTCTTTGTCTCTAAGCTTCAACTTGGTTGTGTTAGAAATTATGCAAGTTCATGGAAGACATGCTTGTAAAGGGGTTTTGCATGTCATGACTTTTCTGATGTGTGATCTCTTTTTTAAAAATCTCACTTACATTTACATTTAGGCATTTGGCAGACGCTCTTATCCAGAGCGACTTACATTTTTATCTCATTACACGTCTGAGCAATTGAGGGTTAAGGGCCTTGCTCAAGGGCCCAACAGTGGCAACTTGGTGGTTGTGGGATTTGAACCTGGGATCTTCCGAACCGTAGTCCAATGCCTTAACCACTGAGCTACCCCTGACCCCATATCTTATATCACATATACATAAAAGCTAAGGATCATAGAAATCTATTAAAATAACAATCACACCGCCTATGCGCTGTGAACTTAATATGAAGTGCGGTGATGTGGATATTGCTTGTTTATAATTGTACATTATTAAATATAATGATGAACTATTCTATACTTAAGCAATATCACACTCAAGGTTGTGCTGTTGTCAGCACGGTTGTGATACAGTCATAGGCGTAAGGTGCAGCCCAAGTACTGAAGATATCAATGCCATGTTGATATTTAGTACAACAGCACCACCATAAATGTGATGTTTCTTTTATACAACAGTCCCACAAACAGCATTTATTATCAACAGATTATATTTATTTCTTTATTCATCCATGTGACGCTTGGCAATCAAAGCGCATGTGTACTACTCGTATGTCAAGGCCTTGCTCGTTTATCAAGTTAAAATTTATTTTGCTCCTCTTGCAAACTGCTTGCAATACAAGATTCTACTGTATAGTTAAATGTGCCAGTGCTGTTATCATTTATCACCACTTCTCGTTTTATCAGAATACTTGCTTGGAACTAAATTTGACATAATAACTAATATTCATTCATTCATTCATTCATTCATCTTCTATACCGCTTAATCCTGTGTTCAGGGTCGCTGGGACCTGGAGCCTATCCCAGGAGACTTCGGGCACTAGGCGGGGTACACCCTGGACAGGGTGCCAATCCATCGCAGGGCACACACACATACACACACTCACACACCCAATCACACACTACGAGCAATTTAGGAACGCCAATTAGCCTAACCTGCATGTCTTTGGACTGTGGGAGGAAACCGGAGAACCCGGAGGAAACCCACCAAGCACGGGGAGAACATGCAAACTCCATGCACATAGAGACGGGAATTGAGCCTGGCCGGGGAATCGAACCCAGACCCTGGAGGTGCAAGGCGACAGTGCTAACCACTACACCACCGCGCCGCCTATAATAAATAACTAATATATAATTATATAATTATTATTCAAATAACTGATTTTATTTCTGATTCTGTGATTTAGGACCATTTAAGTACAGGGCCCAAGAGATGTCCAGTATGGATCTGGATAAAGAGGAGGAAGATGATGATGAAGCAGAGGTTGGTCCTCAGCCTCAACCAAGGTTCATCTGTGTTGTGTTTTCATAACATCGCTTACAAACTATTCTCATCCATCTCTAGGAAAGCAGCAATAAACGGTGGCTTGGGGATACTAACATGTACTGCCCAGTTGTGCTGAGGGAAGAGGGAACTTTGGTCCCCTGCACAAATGACATTGCTGCAAAATACAGAGAGAAGATCTACTACTTTTCTAGCAGCAAAGCATTGGATAAGTTCCTGCAGACACCAGAGCTCTTTGTCCCAACTACTCAGCTACTTAACGTAAGACAAGTTAACCCATAAATTATTTAAAAATCAATAAATGCTAAAAAAAAATAATAATAATAAATCTTATTGACTGAAACTAGTATAATGCACTTCCAGCATGAGGTGATGAATATTTAACAAAAACTAAAACTGTGATAACAATCCATATGAAATTTCATTACTATATAAAATTCAGTACTCGATCATAGACCTTACTGCATATAAGGCAGGAACATCCTTCAGCTCATGAATTTTCATATTTCTAGCCTCCTGCTCTGCGTGTGTTCCTGCTGGGGGTGCGTGGCTCAGGAAAAACCACTTATGGCCAATGGCTGGCGCAGCATCTTGGTCTCTTTCATGTCCAGTTCCGTGAAAGACTTCAAGAGCTGATTCTGGCCAAGACTCAGACCCGCATACCCTATGCTGATGAAGCAGAGCCACCCGAAGAGCCACCCAGTGAGCTGCAGAGTTTACTGCAGACATACACACAGTCCACAGCTCCTCCTGTCAGGCCAGAAGATCCGAGCCGAATGGAGATCCTGTCTAATAATGAAGATCACCCTGAGGTAGACTTGGAAAGATTTCACAGCTGATCAAAAAGTTGAAAATCAAGATGTCACTTTAACATTAGAAAAAAACAAACTTTCTCTCGTTTTTGTGCATGTGTTGTTCTGTAGGAGACTCCAGCACTGACAGAGGAAGAGGAATTCATAAAATCACATCTATCTGATGGACAACCATTACCATACAAAATCTTAGAGAAAGTTCTACTGCAGTTCTGGCATCAAGAGCCATACAAGTAAAGGGTTATCCATGCAAAGTTCAAATTCAGAATATGTTTTTTGTACAATTTCTCTTTTTTTACACTGCCTTTTAATGGTTTTCTTAGATCAACAGGGTTTATCCTTGAAGGTTTTCCTCAGCATTCAGAGGATCTGTCTTTCCTAGCGGAGCATCACTTATACCCAGATACCACCTTAGTTATGTCTGTAGAGGTGTCAGAAGTGGTAAAGCGTCTGCTGCCCCCACGGCTTAACAGATGGAAGGAGAGATGCACTAGAAGGAGAGGGAAGATGGTCGAACTTAAAGAGCTACACAGCAAAATTAGGGTGAGGAAGAAAAGATTAAAATTATTAATTACATTTCTGTACCAGGTAATGCAAAATCTGCATTTTTAAGTAAAAGATACCCTTATACGTAGAATGATGGCTCAAGATGTCCAAAAAGATTGTGAAACACATGGTTAAGGATAGTCATTAGCATTCTGTTAACCATTCTGTTAACCAGGCGAAGGCCATTGCCCAAAGAAGAGCTGAACTCTTGCCTGAATATGCGCCCAAGTCAACCAGAGTAAGACTATAACCATAGTCACCTCATAGCTAACACTGTAGTGCACTGAGAAATAAAACCAATATGATATAGCTGTTCTTTCTTCTTCTTAGGACAAGGAAAATGAGAAAAAAGACTTGCAGGAAGATGAACAAGATGAAGATCAGCTGAACTGGGAGCAAGAGCTGGAAGACAGGCTGCTAGAGGAGTATCCCCAGGAGGAGAAAGAAGACGGAGAGGAAGAAGAGTCAGAGTCCAGTGCAGAGGATCGGATAAGAGCAGAGATCAGCGAGCAGTTTGATAGGGATGACAGCAACCTCACCATGATGGTGGTAAATTTGGGCTATTAAATGAGTAAATGGATATTAATAGAAACTAACGAGATAATAATCTCAGTTGTAGTCAGAACAAGGCACATGTAAAATTAGTAGTACTCTATTTTTTATTATTTCCCCCCCTTCTTTCAGGACGTTCTGACTGAATACCGGATTCCTCACCTCATGATCAGTGCTGGCCGGAAGCCTCACATTGTGCAAACCCAGCTCATAAAGCAAGTCAAACCCCTGGTGGAGAACAGGGAGGCGCTATTTCAACGGTGTCATCCCATCAGCTTTGCCACTGCTCAAAAACTCGTCTACAGCAACTACAAGTTCTACAGTGTCTTTGGTTGTTGGGATCCAGTCCGGGTTAGTTACAGACTGTTTTATAATTTATCCTTATACATTTTAACTTTTGCTTTGGAGTTGTCAGTACAAAATGATGATGATAAGAATAACCAAATGTAGAGTTGTCTAATAGAGCCTTATACTGTAGATTATATCTAATTGAACCTTAAATTAAATGAGGTCTTTAAATACGAGTAGTACTTTGTCTGTCTCACGCTTCGGGATATTGGGTAATCATCTCCCATGTGTCACACATACTGTATTGTCAGCATCTGTGCTGCAAGTGTACTGTTTACTATGACATGGGGACCATGTGTGTGTGTGTGTGTGTGTGTGTGTGTGTGTGTGTGTGTGTGTGTGTGTGTGTGTGTATGTGGGCATGCAAAGCATTTTTTTTGTTTTGTGTCCAAGTGTAGTGACTGTTCCCTTTCAAAGGCTACACTCGATGCTGCGTGAAAACGCTATGGGAACATCTTGTCATGTTGCCGGTTGTGAAGCATGTGTGTATCAAACACGCCAAATTTTGGCTTAAATAACCTCAGTCGGGTGACGTCATCTGATGAGACGCACCTGCAGGTTATAAATAGGGGCAAACCGGAAAAATTGCTCAGGTTCTTTGTCTTCACCTACTGTAGTTGTGTTGAGTGTGTCTGTGTTTAAACCAGCAAAATAAGAAGTGTTTAACTCACCGATATGGCAGAGTTTTAAACGAGATGTCCCTCCATGTGATAATCCATATCGGAGGGCGATCTCTACACTTTACTGCTTCAATTAAAGTGCTCGCTCGCGCGCCGCATTCCTTGAGAAGATTGGGGCTGCGGCACATTTTTGGGGCTTAAAATGGATCCGGCAGAGCTGTGAGAGACGGATCCATTTTAGATCTATCTCTCACTTCCTCATTGGATTGATCCCTCTGTCCACTGTCAAGCGCGCCCTGCGCTTCTTGTGAATGGGCAAGGATAAACAGCCTCCAAGCACTTGGAAAACATTACACGTCAGTTCCTGTACTAAAATATTAGATTTGTTTAAATATAGTTGATGTGGAAGCGGAGAGTTATATGATGACTCCCAGATAGAAGAGACGCTTTCAGGCTATCTCTCTCCTGGGACATCGACCTTCCTGAAAAGCTAATACTTCCTTTCAAGCTGTGTAGACTTTCATCTTCCCTGGAGGGAAAAGCTTTTCAGGCAGGAGGTCAGGTTGGTGCTCCTTTGCACACCATGGCGGTTTTGCAGACCTACCAGGCTGACCTGCTGAGAGACTTGAGCACTGGTGGGGCTCTTCAGATAGGGCATATTGGAATTATGCCGGGCCACAGACTTGTCTCTGCGTGCAACAAGCAGACGGCTTGTGTTATCGGCCGTTTTATGGCTGCAATGGTTTTCACGGGGAGGAACTTGTGGCTGAATCTCAGCCGCATCAAGGATAAGGATCATGACATTCCTCCTTGATGCCCCTATCTATCTACCCCCTATTGGCGATATTGTTAACTCGGTCGCCATTAGGTTCATGAGGCAAAGTTATATGAACAAGCCTTCTGGAAATTCCTTCCCTGCCATGCTCAAGAGTCAGGACCGACAGTCCTGACTCTTGAGCATGGCGGGGAAGGAATTTTCAGATTTCTCTCTTGAGCACGGCAAGGAAGGAATTTCCTGAAGGTTTGTTCATATAACTTCGCCTCATGAACCTAGTGGCGACCGAGTGAACGATATCGCCAAACAGCCCGGCAAAAACCATCACAGCCATAAAACGGTCAATAGCACGAGCCGTCTGCTTTGTTGCACGAAGAGACAAGTCTGTGGCACGGCGTAATTCCAATACAAATATATCTATATCTATCTTGAAGAGCCCCGCCAGTGCCCAAGTCTCTCAGCAGGTCAGCCTGGTAGGCCTGCAAAACCGCCATGGTGTGCAAAGTTGCATCAACCTGACCTCCTGCCTGAAAAGCTTTTCCTTCCAGGGAAGATGAAAGTCTACACAGCTTGAAAGAAAGTACAGTATTAGCTTTTCAGGAAGGATGATGCCCCAGGAGAGAGAGAGCCTGGAAGCATCTCTTCCATCATATAACTCTGCGCTTCCACATCAACTATATTTAAACAAATAAATAAGTTGATGGCAGGAAAACATGGGATTAATACAGCTTACTCCATGAAAGGGTTAACGTATATGGAGATAGCTAAGAGGGGCGAGAGAGCGTTGTTGAGGCTCCGCCTCCCCAGCCACCCGACAGAAACTGCCGTGTAATGTTTTCCAAGTGCTTGCAGGCTATTTCCATCTCCATGGAAGCAAGAGAGGATGTTTATCCTTGCCCATTCACAAGAAGCGCGGGGCGCGCTTGGGAGCGGACAGATGAATTTCCCGATCCAACGAGGAAGTGAGAGAATCCATCTTAAATCCATCTCTCACAGCTCTGCCGGATACAGTTTTAAGCCCCAAAAATGCGCCGCAGCCCGAAGCTTCTCAAGGAATGCGAGGCGCGCACAAGCACTTTAATCGAAGCAGTAAAGTGTAGAGATCGCCCTCCGATATGGATTATCACACACGGAGAGACATCTCGTTTAAAACTCTGCATATCGGTGAGTTAAACACTTCTTATTTTGCTGGTTTAAACACAGACACACTCAACACAACTACAGTAGGTCAGTGAAGACAAAGAATCTGAGGAATGTTTCCGGTTCACTCCTATTTATAACCAAAGACTTTACATGTTTCTCCGTGACTCTCAGTGATTCTATACCAAGCAGTGGATTACATATTTTGTCTTTCACTTGCACCGACCAGATCAAGTAATGGGGTAATGAAAGGTGGTCGAATCTGCTTCTATGTAAATGAAGGTTAATGTACATATCTTACAATGCAGAATTAATACTGAAGCCCATTCTTTGAAACATTTTTCATAATCTGTAATCCTTTTTATTCACTGATGGAATTTTCCTCCTTCATTCTGGCCAGTATTTGAATCCCACCTCTGGCTAATATGAGTGATGCACTGCATACCAAATATGCAGACCAAATATCCGGCCTAGAACAAAAAAAAAACTGGATTCTCTTTTCATAATCCTTGGAGACAGAGCAAAACTAACCCCCAATATACCAAAACACAGAGAGTATATTAATTGTCCCACCAGAGAAAATGACACACTGGATCATCACTAAAACATTATTAAGGATGCATATCGCAGGCAGCTTTGGTGCACTTTAATTACTGCTTGGTTCATTTGATTCCAACCTACAGGCAAAAATTTTTATCTGCAAAGCCTTCTGTCAAAACAGTGAGACAGTCAGACAAAGCAGGAACTACAATACTGTTTTGACCACACCTATTAAAGCAGCGACTGACAATCTGCATGAACTAACTGACACGACTTAGGGAGACTACGGAGTGAGCGAGGAGCGACACAGATTGAGGAAGCGCATACCCATCACAGGTGCACGACGTGACAGTAGTTTAAACATTCAAGGTTCTAAGGTAGAAGCATCCAAGAAGGGGTTCAGTAGTATCCAGACCACCAAGTTGCTAAAGAAGCAGAGCAATAAAGATTTTAACATGGGCCGTTTTTCAAATGAGGAGGATTCATCATTGTTTTATTCACCCAGCCTGGCATTTAACTGAACGAACACAAAATAAAAGTTCAATTATAAAATAAAAAATCATAAATTAAATATAAACGATATAAAGACTATATTTATATTTTATCTTTTATTATTTTTTTAAGTATTACTTTTTTTTTTAGAAAGCTCAGAAACCCTGTTGGTAGATTTTGCTTCATAAAGAGTCCTAGTTGTAATAATCACGTCATATTTAATTTAATTTCACAATATAGCGTTTAAAAATAACACAGACTCCAGCATATTATTTTCTTCCTCACAATGAACCATAAACAGCAAATGATGGGTTTCAGAAAATAAATAAATATATGGATTACACTAAAACAAAACTGCAAAGTGCAAAATGCCTAAAAACAATGCCTCTCATTCCTTTTTTGTTGATGGATCTATAGTATGCAGAAGGTGATTTGATCCAGCATATGCAGGACTCCCTTAATCCTAGCTGCCCTGTCCTTTTCCACAACTTCATTTACTTCTTTGCCTCTGAGGAGACACGCAACGCCTTCATGATCAACCCTATCAAGTATCTCCGTCAGCCCAAGCCCAGCCCGTTCCTGTCTATCAAAGTTGCCATCATTGGTAGTCCGAAATCTGGAAAAACCACAGGTTAGTGAGCATTGTTTACAGACTTGCAGAAATCACCATGGTCTGATGCATAATACTTTAAAAGCATGCTTACAACATAAATTAATAAAACCAGTTATTTTTATATTTCTGTGTGATGTGTGGGTTTAGTTGCTCGCATGTTCGCTCGTGAATATGGACTGGCGCACCTATCCATCGGCGGTGTAATACGTACGGTGCTCAGTATCCAAGACAAGACCGAGCTCGCCTCTGAGGTGCTGAAGTTCTTGAGGAAGGGGTTGACTGTTCCCGATGAACTGGCCATTCAGTGTCTAGAAGCAGTTTTACTGAACTCCATCTGCAGCTCACGGGGGTAATAAACCACATACTCTTAGGTGTGGTTTCTGGAGAAACCAGCTATAGGGAGGATAATACCAATAAATTATGATCCCCACAGATTGTGTTTTGTTATATTTTTAATCACTAATATTTCTAATGACGAGAAGTGTGTAAATGAAAAATCCCAAACCTGCAGTTTAGGCACTTGAGCAAGGCACTCAACCCTCAAACGATAAGTAGATGTTTTTGTAAAGCTGTAAAGTTACATAGAGTTTTAAAAAGTTTTTATGACATTGTCTGTTCTTCAAAGCACTATACAAACAAAACAGAAAGTAATGCTAGACACTAGAGCCAGACCTCAACATCATTCCAAAACTTTACATAAACCTACAGTTCGCTATAGAGTGCTTGTAATATGTAACAAAAATTTGAATAGTTCATTGTAAAAGAGTCAGACTGTGTGAAAGCACTCAGACATGCTTCTTGTCCACTTGTAACTGCAAAGCATTCCTATGTGTTTTAGAGTGAAAAGTTTAAGAAGGGTAGATGTAACACTTATGCTGATTTAAACTGAAGAGGCACTTGTTTGATCTGTAATGCAGGTATGTGTTGGATGGATTCCCTATGACTCAAAGACAGGCTGACTTGATGGCAGCTCGCCGCATTATTCCTGTCCGAGTGATCGAGCTGCAGCTGGACAAAGTTGAAATAATGAGGAGGGGCATGAAAGATAAGATGAAACCAAACAGGTCTGAATCACTGTCAGAATTATCATGTTTAATCCTATGTATCTGTGTGTGCATACGATAGATCAATAAACTTCAATTCATTATTTCATTGAACTAAATTGACTCTTAACTAAAATGAATATACATAAAACGAATGGCCCCGGTCACCCCCCTTCCTTTTACAGGCCACAACCGATGCAGGACAGCACTCAGTTCCTGGACATCCGGATCTCCTGCTTTAAGCGTGAAGTTCAGGCCCTCAGGAAACATTTCCAGCAGCAGTACCAAAACTGGGTTCCAGTTGATGCACACAAAAGCAGTTGGTGGGTTTTGCATCGTGTTTTGGGTGAAGTCCAAAAAAGTATGCGACACATCCACAACTACCTAGATCGAATCTGTAAAGGTGAGAAGTCAAGAAATGTAAGATGAGTTTTTACCACTTGTTCCCGCACTATATTTCAGTCTGCACAATAAAAATATGAATTGGAGGCCATTTTATCTCCCTGAATTGTCTCTCAGGCCAAGCTTCCAGCATAGCGCATTTGGGTGTTACTCCACGTGAGCTTGAGTCTCGGCTGGGCGAGTTTGGCCATTACTGTCCTGTTAGCTTGGCTCTCCAGAAACACCTGGTGGACTGCTCCCTTCACAACTCCCTGGAGCTGGCTGCAGAGTTCAGGAGGCAGTACTACAAAATGGCATCCAGGGAGTATCTTGAGGTGGGGTTCTGATATAAACTGAAATATTTATGTTGATAATGTAACAGGCGGCGCGGTGGTGTAGTGGTTAGCACTGTCGCCTTGCACCTCCAGGGTCTGGGTTCGATTCCCCGGCCAGGCTCGATTCCCGTCTCTGTGTGCATGGAGTTTGCATGTTCTCCCCGTGCTTGGTGGGTTTCCTCCGGGTACTCCGGTTTCCTCCCACAGTCCAAAGATATGCAGGTTAGGCTAATTGGCGTTCCTAAATTGACCATAGTGTGTGATTGGGTGTGTGAGTGTGTGTATGTGTGTGTGCCCTGCGATGGATTGGCACCCTGTCCAGGGTGTACCCCGCCTAGTGCCCGAAGTCTCCTGGGATAGGCTCCAGGTCCCCCGCGACCCTGAACACAGGATTAAGCGGTATAGAAAATGAATGAATGAATGAATGAATGAATAATGTAACATTCTATAAGACTGTAATTCTTTCCATCTCTCCATTTACTATAGAAGTTTCTTGAGGCTCCAGAGCAGTTTGTGGCCCCAAGTTGCCCTCACAAGTTGCCCCTTCCCCATCTTCTTCCCCGTAAGCTGAGTGCAGGCCAGGTGAAGAGTCGCTTCCCTCAGCAGGTGGAGCTAAAAGGATACTGTCCAGTCACATACTTAGAAGGCCAGCACAGGTGCAGACATTGTTTTTAAATAATCATTTTATAAACATAATTATAAAATTCTTAATGTTCTGTCCATGTGCCTTAAAAGGCAAGTTATGCTAAATATAAATACTGTACCAGTTAGTCGATATTTACTATTGCTGCTTATACAGTACTATACAGTATAAGTCGCTTAACACATCAGTGCTGATAATTAACACACAAAAACAAGCCTAACCAAGTCAAAGTAATCTTATGAAATCCTGAATTTTGAGGAAAAACATAAAGTGATATCTGAAGACAGTACAGACAGAATGAAACCTTGTCATTGCCCTATTTTTCTTTATGCCAAGTTATGAGTCACTTGTCCGTGGTAGCATGAACTTTGCAGTGGAATATCAGGAGAAGATCTACATTTTCGAGACCGAGGGGAAACAACACAAGTTTCTACGGTGAGTAAATATGTTAGTTAATAACTTAAAAACGTCCAGGATCTGTTACCTAGCGTAACTGAAATAGAGTAACTGTGTAATAAGATTTACTAAACCTATTCCCAGGTCACCTGAGACTTACTGCAATCAGAAACTTCCTCAGAAACTTCCACCAATGGGAGACCCAGTAGACCTGACCTCTTTCCCAATACTGGGTTATTTGGAACAGGTACGAGAGAAATAAATGAGGCACTGGCATTGTTTTATAAAGTAAGGTTTACACAATTTTTGGTGTTAAAAAGTGAGGATTAGGGATGCGTGAGTCTCAGCCATGCTTTAAATTAGATTTTATTTTATTTCAAATTTCACAAGACAGGATATTGCAGCACAAAACCCCGAAATGTGTCAAATATACATATACTCCAAAGAAAATTATTTACTTAATATAAAACCAATAAATAATTGATATGCAAGCAGTAAATTAATATACAAACAAAATTTTTAAAAAAGATACATATACAGTACAGAGAAAAGGCATCCTAATCAAGTACATGTAAGTTATCTATACAACAGTTTTAGAGCACAAGGAATAAAGGAGAGTACATGAAGTTTAGTTTTACAACTGATATGACTAATGTCTTGTGCTGCCGGAGCAGATAAGAATGTGTTGGAGCCATAGGCAGGAAACATTGCTGTGGTGATGAACTATCCCTGTGTATTTTAGCAAAAGTGAGGTGGCTTCATCACGCTCGCAGTCAGTGTTGGAAGAGTTGAAGTCGGAATATTATCCGGCAGCATCGGTTTTGGATCCTCTCCAACTCCTCAGAGAGACCTTTAGGTAGACCACCCCATACTGGACTAGCATACTCGAGAACTGTCCGTATAAAAGTCAAATATACATGCACTAAAACATCACAAGAAAGTCCTGCTTTTTAGGCAGCACAAAGAATCCAAGACCTTCTGAGTTAGTCGAGATAAAGATACCATTAAAAACTCTGTGATTGTTAGATTATCAGCATATTTCCCCGGTATAACTGAAGGAGGCAAATATGAATCCAGACTATTTATACATACTGTATGACAAAAAGCAGAGGGGATAGAAGTCCTTCCCTGAGGCACACCAGCTAGAACTGGAATAGAGTTAGACACATAGGAGCCCCGCTTCACCTTCTGCTCTCAGTTATTCGGATAGCTCTTTACAATAAGCCAAAGGGGTCGTCTGACATGCAAGTCACCTCAGGAATGTAGTAGTCGACAATGATCGATTGTGTCAAAAGTTGGAGTGAAATCAACAAAAACAGCATGTATATCCATTTTGGGGGAGCTGTTAAGTGCTTCATGCCAATGCTGCAGAATGTGAATCAAGGTAGTGTCAGTTGATCTATTCCTCATAAAGCCATGGTGCAATGGTTCAATCTTAGTAACTGTATTCTTCAAAATGGCATCTCTGAGGATTCCTTCAAATACTTTTCCGACACAGCTGAGTAGTGAGATCCGGCGATAATCTGCTGGAAAACTAGACTTTGCTTTTTTGAGAATAGCTTTGAAAAAATGTTATGCTGAAAGCATGTATTGAAAATATCACATAACACCAGTGCCAACTCTTCGTAAGAAGTCTTTAGCATCTAAGGAGGAATACAGTCAGGACCAGCAGCCTTCGCTGCTAGTCTAGTCTTAACTTATCCAATACTCAGAGGATGTACACTCCTTGCAGGTAACTGCAAGTTGTAGCTCACATAATTCCACACAGAAGCAAAATGCCTAGCCAGAATGTCACACTCATGTTTTGATCCTGACACACCACTCTTATCTCCTTCCATCCCCATCAAGTCTTCACTAATTTAAACTACTGTTTAGGCTTGGAGCATCGCAGTTCCTCAACCTTGTGTGGTAATATTGTGTTTTTGCGTTCTCGACTTTTTTTTTGTCAATGATTGATTTTAACTTCCTATAGGAGGTTTTGTCACCAGAACACAAAGCTCCCTGTCTATCTTTTAGGCTTAAAGGCTTATCTGTGTTTATAACAGAGACTTTATTTAATGCAAACACAGATAAGCTTTGCATGACTGGAATTAAATCAGCCTTGAACCTTGGAATAAAATCAATATCACTGCCATTTGTGTGCATTTTCCATCCAAGGGAGTAGCCAAAGCCATCATTAAAGGCATGACAGAGCTGGGCAAGCTCAAGCCAAAGTTCCCGTACCTCAACATGAGGAGATCTGCTGTACACTACCTGGCCCTACATCTTAAAGGTAATGATTTAGTCTTCCATGGAAACAAGAAAGTGACTCTTGAAGTGTGAAGTCTATGAAGTCTTTCTTTGTTCTTTTTGAGTACACTTTTAAGTTCTAAACATTTTGATCTCTTGCTGAATCAACTGGTTTTCCCATTTTCTACACAGCACACAACAGCAGATCAACATACACTCAGAAGAAATATAAGAAGAAGCTATTTCAGTATGAGAAGGATTGTGAACTCATCTCCTACCTGAGTTCTACTTTTACCCTGAACTTCAAGCCTTCTCGTGAACTTCCTGTAGATTTTAACCAGAAGCTTCACAGGTTCTTTGTCATGAGGGATTCCACTAAAACTGCGTCAGGACTTCTGCAGCCTGGAGGAAATTAATCAGACATCATTAGGACAACTTAATATACAGTAGAATGGAAAAGATCATTCCAATTTAATGCAAAACTTTACACTTCAGTGCCTAAATAAATCCTTTTTTATTGCGAGCAAAGTAAATGGCAACATTAAAAAAATATTTAAATAACTAAAATAACTATAATAAAGACAGAAGTAAAATTAATTATTTAAAAAAAATCAATAATTAACATATTCACGCCTTGTGTACAGTCATTGTTAACACACTGTATGTGTGGTGACCAAACTGTGTTTACTAAGCTCATTTCTTTTGCATACAGTACATCTCGATCACAAATAAAATTTTAACATCCATTAACATGTGATTAAAGAGAAGATGTTTCTTTGTTGTGGGTTGTGAGTAGGTGCACATTATTTCCACCCTTTTTTTCCTGGGGTTTAAGTAGCCCGTGGCCAATCCGATTACCCTCTGCCTCAGTCAACCGCAGGTGACATTTCTCCAGGCTCACCATGAGCCCAGCCTTCTGGGGCTCCTCGAGAATCTTTCAAAGGTGATAAAGGTGACCTTCCCAGCTGCATGAATGGATGATCACATTATCAAGATATGCCACGGTGTGGGGCTGGAGATGGTGGCTCATGATGTCCATGAGATGCTGGAAAATGGCCGGGGCATCATGTCGACCAAAGGGGAAGACCCTATACAGCCTTGCTTGAGGTTGAAGGTGGTTCTTGACTTCAGCTGTGAGTGCCACTTGCCAGTACCCCTTTGTCAGATCCAGCATGGTGATAAAACAGGAATTCCCCAGCTGCTTGATAAGGTCATCCACTCGTGGCAGCAGGTACGGTATGCATTGAACATTGAACAGGCTACTTAGGTGCTTGTTCAGTCCCTTGTTATTTCAAGGCTGGACTACTGCAACTCACTCCTGGCAGGCCTGCCCCCCCATAAAAAAATTTTAAAAAAAAATCACTCTTCCCAGATGTGTTGGATTAATTAGTTATTAACCTAGTTAACCCAGTGTAAGTATGTATCCAGTGATGTAAACTTTAAAGCACTTTTTGTAAGTCGCTCTGGATAAGAGTGTCTGCCAAATGCCTAAATGTAAATGTAACTCCAAAATTTGGTTCATACAGCAGTATGGTCACTGGCGGGTGATTATTACAAGAAGGGTTTAATTTTACAGTATAACTCACAAGATGAGTAATCCCCAGTTTGGTGAAGAACCCATTCTGATTCTAAACATGTCCTGACAATGAATAGACTGAATTCTTAATTTTGGTCTCAAGTTTCATCCAGTGTAAGCGATATTATTTCAATGGATGGATTTCCTTAATTGCTGTTGATGCCGATGGCTTTTTGTCCATAGCCCCAGAAAATCTTGTCCTAGAAGGAGGAGAACAACCAGGTTAGGCATTACCCAATGGTAAAAAACTGGCATTCAGTTACAATGCCCTCAATGTTCTCCATGCATGCAGATGAATGAGAGAGGCTCTCACGGCCATGCATCCGCCAGGAGCTAGTGTGACTGCATTTTCCATGACCAGGAGAGCTGGGAATGGATGGATCTCCTCTAACGTGAACCCATCTGCAGCATACAGTAGATGTCTATGGTGCTGAATGAAAGGCGCTGAATGAAATGCGTCGCAATTCCCTTTTTTGGTCATATTATCTGCCATATGTACAGGACGCCTGCTGTCACAAAGGTAAGTTACATCAAGCATTATTAATTATTAATTAATGCTTACCTAGTTTTCTTACATGTTCTGTTGAACTGTATTTAACCGGTGTGGCCTGTGAGATGTGAATTTAGTTTAATTTTTTTTTAATACACTTATTAAGAGAAAGCATTATGAATATATCTTGCCAGAGCAAAGTGTAGTCACTGTCTCTATTTCATAACTTGATGTGACAATCCTTAGGTTGCATGTATTCTACAGTAAATTTCCATTAAAACCTTTTAAGTATATTCTGTCTGTAGTTTTTCAGCCCAACAGTTGTAGAATTACAGATTTTCACCATTCTAAAAACGTCTCTCAACTGTAAAACTTCCTCTCAACTTCCTATTACCATCTCAGGGAGTTTTTCCTTGCCACTGTCGCCCTCGGCTTGCTCACCAGGGACCATCTGACCATACTGATTCATACACATTCACATTCCATACAACTTAAATAATTCTTTTGATTGTGTAAAGCTGTTTTGAGACAGTGACAATTGTTAAAAGCGCTATACAAAGAGTGCAGGGAGCACTACTGAAGACCTTTTTTGACTCTCTGGTGGCCTCAGTCATCTACTATGGAGTGGTTTGCGGTGCAGCAGCATCTGCACAGACAGGAAGAGACTGGACAAGCTGATAAAGAAGGCCAGCTTAGTTCTGGGGAATCCCCTGGACACTGTACAGGAGGTGGAAGAAAGGAGGATGGTACTGTAGCTAAGCTATCATCATTGCTGGAGAATGACTCTCAACCCCTGTATGAAACAGTTACATCTCTGAGCAGCTCCTTCAGTGACAGACTGTTACATTCTAAATTTCTGAAGGAGGGATATCAAAGTCTTTTCTCCCTGCTACTGTACAATCAGAGCTGGTCCCAGTGAACCACTAACCGTACACTGTCAATACTGTGATATGGTTTTGGTGCAATATAATATGCAGTTGTTAAATTAAACAATATAGTTACAAGAGTTACAATATCTTAAAGATAGCTACATTATATCTTAGTCTTAAATTGTTGTGCAATAGAAACTATGCAGTAACTTTTTTTTTAACTGTGCAATATTATATTACCTAGTGCAATTTGATTGCAAGTGTAACTACTGTATTCTTTTTCTTTTGTAGTTATACACTGTACTCTGAATATTTGTTTTTGATAATGTTTGTTTTTTTGTACTGTCACAACATTACATTTGCACATTGTTCTTTGCTGCTGTAATGTAAACATTTGCCCACTGTGGACCGGATAAAAGTATATCTTATCTTACTGAAATTTAATGACAAACATTTAGTTTATGGTTTTTGTTTTGTGTTGGTTCGCATTAGCCCTAGCCATAGTTCATGTAGACATGTTCATGGTTGTAAATTGTGTTTGTTTTAAGTATGTTTAAATTCCACGTTAATAAAAAAAACATTCTGCACCTGCATCATGCCTCTCCTCCATACGTGACACCAGAACATCCTTTGAGAACTGTGTGTGTTGCTGTGTGTTGAATTGGACTTGTTTGTCATCCCATGGGGCTTGATGAGAATGGGATCTGGGGAGGTTGGAGGCCAGATCAGGCTTTGCCTGTTGTTAATGTGCTAATCTGTGTACTGTATATTTGTTATGGTTACTGTCCTTAATATTTTTATGTTTTCTGCACCCTATGATGAAAAAAAAAAGCCTTAATTTTGAATTGTTATACACTATTTAGGTGGTCATAATATTATGGGTGATTGGCCTATGGCATTAGGAATTTAATTAACAACAGCAGCAATCCATTGTTATTTTAAGACACAAAGGTCAGCTGTTCTGGAACAGTTCTTGCAAGAACAGTCTAGTCAAATGCATTTGCAAAACCCATTAAGCACCATCGTGAAACTTGCTGTCATGAAGACCTTCCTAGGAAAGCAAGACCAGAAAATCTTACTGCTGCAGAGGAGAAGTTCATTAAGAGTTACCAGTCTTAAAAATCACCAATTAACAGCATCTGAGATTAGAGCTGGTATAAAGACTTTACAGAGCATAAGGTAGCAGACACATCACAATATCAACTGTTTAAAAGAGATTATTGCAACGTCTTCAGCAATATTTTGCATTGTAGAAAGAAATAAAGAGATGGAAATGAATTTGAAGGTGTGTGTATAGATATACATCAGGGCTTGACATTGGCACCCGCTCAACCGCCAAATGCGGGTAAAATTCGGCTGTGGCGGGTAATAATTTGTCTCACTAGCCACATTGGCGTTTAGTTTATTGACACTAAACAGAGTCAACACTACAAGATAGACCAGAGTCCATTGTCCTAACTCAGAACTCTGATATAATACATAATGAATAATAATACACAACTAAAATGATACAGCAACTCAGAACATTTATTTTTAATATCAGAATAAGTTGTTATACTGAATCTGTTATTTTTCAATTTCATGTGGTAAGAGGCTTGAATTTAAGTTGAATTTACTAATTTATAAATAAATCTAGATATAACAAAAATTAACGCATCATTGTGAAGAAAAAAACTGCGATTTTCTGGTAACAAAGTTGTGGCGAGTAAAAAGGCTGTGTCACGTTCTTACTGACGCTGGCTGTTACCACCGTGGGCTCATGAAAGACAGGCACAAATGCAGAGGGTTCAAGGGTAAATAAAGTCTATTAGAAATAAATAAATCAAAACTCAAACCATATAAACAAAACTCTGGCTCTGTGAGCTCAACATACACACAGACACTAACGGAACACACGGGAAAGAACTGCAAGGACATGAGGGGAACGGGAACCCTATACTCCAGATAACGGGTAATTCACTGTTTTGCTCCAACACTAGAGACTGGAGACAGGGGCTCTGTGTAGTAACACAAGGAACATAAACTTATCAAACAGACATTTAAACATGGAAGACAGGGGCACTGTGTAATAACATAGTGAACATAAACTTATCAAACAAAAACACTTAAGCATGGAGCTGAGACTGGAGACAGGGACTACACATCAGACATGGGACTCGATAGGCTTGTAAACACAGGACAAGACTAAAGACCGGGAGAGACGAGAGACTAGACTAAAGACAAGAGGCAAGACACAGGCTAAGGACATGGCAGTTAGCTAGGCAGGGCTACTAGCTGAACAGGGCTAGTGAGCTAACCCTGGCAGTCAGCTACACCTACACCTAGCTAAGCATGCCCTTAGCCTGACATGAACACAGCTACACTTACCTGATCTTTAAACAAAACACTAAGGGTGCAGGACACGGGCACCCTCAAGGGCTAGGCTTAGAGAACTTCACGGGCTGGGCTAGGGGCCCCTCACGGGCTAGGCTAGGGGACCCTCAAGGGCCGGGCTAGGGGACCCTCAAGGGCTAGGCTAGGGGACACTCAGAGAGGAGGAGACACCAGGGTTAGGAGACACATGGAGGCTAGGAAACACTACTTACCTGTTCTAAGACAATGAGACACAACAGGACAACACACCACATCAACTCCACACACATTAAACATCTAAACATAAACTACAAATACACAGGGAAAAACCAAAAGACATACTGAAAATAAATAACATAGAAAACAAACTTACAGAGCCAGGTATAAATGAATAAATAACCAAGTCAAAACGGAACAGAACTAAATAAAACAAAACTAAAGCCCACCTGACAATGTTAATGCTCGACCCAGTTCCCCAGAGCTAACAGCTTTTTATAATGATCTTAACGAGCCACATCAGCACAGGTGAAACTTCGACATCACCTGACCGAGGTGCCTTCTGGGAAACTGGGTCTTCTAACCAAAACTACAAACACCACACACTCAACCACAGTGCCCTCTAGTGGCAGTCTGAATGTCAGAGAGGCTGAATGGCGAGTGACTCCGGAAATCCACTAGACACATTGGCCAGTGAGCAAAAAGGTTAATGTCAAGCCCTGATATATATATATACACTCATCTAAAGGATTATTAGGAACACCTGTTCAATTTCTCATTAATGCAATTATCTAATCAACCAATCACATGGCAGTTGCTTCAATGCATTTAGGGGTGTGGTCCTGGTCAAGACAATCTCCTGAACTCCAAACTGAATGCCAGAATGGGAAAGAAAGGTGATTTAAGCTATTTTGAGCGTGACATGGTTGTTGGTGCCAGACGGGCCGGTCTGAGTATTTCACAATCTGTTCAGTTACTGGGATTTTCACCCACAACCATTTCTAGGGTTTATAAAAAATGGTGTGAAAAGGGAAAAACCTCCAGTATGCAGCAGTCCTGTAGGCGAAAATGCCTTGTTGATGCTCGAGGTCAGAGGAGAATGGACCGACTGATTCAAGCTGATAGAAGAGCAACTTTGACTGAAATAACCACTCGTTACAACCGAGGTCTGCAGCAAAGCATTTGTGAAGCCACAACACGCACAAGCTTGAGGCGGATGGGCTACAACAGCAGAAGACCCCACCGGGTACCACTCATCTCCACTACAAATAGGAAAAAGAGGCTACAATTTGCACCAGCTCACCAAAATTGGACAGTTGAAGACTGGAAAAATGTTGCCTGGTCTGATGAGTCTCGATTTCTGTTGAGTCAGAATTTGGCGTAAACAGAATGAGATCATGGATCCATCATGCCTTGTTACCACTGTGCAGGCTGGTGGTGGTGGTGTAATGGTGTGGGGGATGTTTTCTTGGCACACTTTAGGCCCCTTAGTGCCAATTGGGCATCGTTTAAATGCCACGGGCTACCTGAGCATTGTTTCTGTCCATGTCCATCCCTTTATGACCACCATGTACACATCCTCTGATGGCTACTTCCAGCAGGATAATGCACCATGTCACAAAGCTCCAATCATTTCAAATTGCTTTCTTGAACATGACAATGAGTTCACTGGACTAAAATGGCCCCCACAGTCACCAGATCTCAACCCAATAGAGCATCTTTGGGATGTGGTGGAACGGGAGCTTCGTGCCCTGGATGTTCATCCCACAAATCTCCATCAACTGCAAGATGCTCTCCTATCAATATGGACCAACATTTCTAAAGAATGCTTTCAGCACCTTGTGGAATCAATGCCATGTAGAATTAAGGCAGTTCTGAAGGCGAAAGGGGGTCAAACACCGTATTAGTGTGGTGTTCCTAATAATCCTTTAGGTGAGTGTATATATATTTACAATCATAAGTTACAATGTTCTGTGGAATTTTGGACCTACTACTACTAATAATAATAATAAAACTCGCTGTTTATTTAAAAGTGATGTTTTACAAAAAAAAGTAGTAGTGACTATGAGAATTCAAGACAGTGTATTCAGACGGAGAGTAAGAATTCAGGCGATATATTTTATTAAATAAATTAGTGGTGGGTTGACAGACTCTGACACTGAGGAAGAGATGCTGTAAAACTCCAGAAAGCAGGTCATGTGACATACCCGGATAAGTTTGAGGGTAAGTTAGTGGATAACCTCAACTTTCGGTTCCAAAAACGGAGGTAACTTTCTGGGTATGTATGTAACCATAGCAACTTACTCTCTGAAGATGAGCTGCTCGGTAGCAGGTTATGTTCCAGGGTAAGTTTGTTCCAGAAGGTTATTCAGCAGGCCACGCCCCTTTTAATGAGGATCCTGTGGACGCGGAGGCACAAATTATACGAGGTTTTTTCGCCAGGAGAGAGTTATAAAACCACGTCTTGATGTTTTTTTTCATTTCCTAATGATTTTTTTTAAGAGTTTTATTGGTTTTCAATGGAATCGTTAATTTACTTAACACATCTCTAGAAAACCGTATATTGTAAATGTCACAAACGGCGGGTCTGCACTTAGTAAACATTCTGTACATAGCACTTAGTTTTTTTTGCGTCAGGGCATTTTTTGTACAACGTGGGCGATGCAGAGCATGTGGGAAAGGCAACTGTATGTCTGACACTTAAACACTTCTTACACACATGTGTACAGCAGGTCCCTGGACATAAACCTCTGTGTGGTATTAAAGAGGAATTCCACAGTGGCAGGTTTGTCCTTTGTAGTAAAATCGATGACGCATATTTAATATGTAGTCATACTATTTAGGTCTACTGTATACGTGTATTCATCCTGCACACACACACACACACACACACACACACACACACTTGATCCTCCCATATATGACTTTCTATTTCAGGGTTTCCAAATGTAATTGGGTGCATTGATGGCACCTACATTCCTATTAAAGCTTCTTCAATAAATGAGGGAGACGATGTTAACAGGAAATCTATTCATAGTATTAATGTTCAGGTAACAACTTAATTTTGTGTGCTTAATTTTGCCTTGTTAAAATCATTAAACTCATTACTTTTTTTAATATGTGAGACAAATCATATCATTACTAATGATCATACAAAATGGCCAGGATCTGTGCATGATGCCAGAATTTTCCACAAGTCATCATTATGCCAGGCATTTCAGCAGGGTATATTTTGCTCTATACAGTATATATATATTCATTCATCTTCTATACCGCTTAATCCTGTGTTCAGGGTCGCGGGGGACCTGGAGCCTATCCCAGGAGACTTCGGGCACTAGGCGGGGTACACCCTGGACAGGGTGCCAATCCATCGCAGGGCACACACACATACACACACTCACACACCCAATCACACACTACGGGCAATTTAGGAACGCCAATTAGCCTAACCTGCATATCTTTGGACTGTGGGAGGAAACCGGAGTACCCGGAGGAAACCCACCAAGCACGGGGAGAACATGCAAACTCCATGCACACAGAGACGGGAATCGAGCCTGGCCGGGTAATCGAACCCAGACCCTGGAGGTGCAAGGCGACAGTGCTAACCACTACACCACCGCGCCGCCTATATATATATATAAATATATATATATATACATTAATGCTTGACATTAACTTTTCTGCTCACTGGCCGATGTGTCTAGTGGATTTCCGGAGTCACTCGCCATTCAGCCTTTTTACTCGCCACAATTTTGTTACCAGAAAATCGCAGTTTTTTCTTCACCATGATACGTTAATGTTTGTTATATCTAGATTTACTTATAAATGACAGCATACACTGTATCACTATAAAGGGGGCTGGATGATTACGCACACCCCACTTTGTAAAACATTTTGGAATCACGTGTGATTTTTGTTCCGCTTCTCGCGTGTACACCACTTTGTGTTGGTCTTTCGCGTGGAATTCCAGTGGAGTTGATTCATGTTTGTGGCTGTTGTGTGGCAGGGTGTGGAGAGGTTCAAGGGGGCTGAATGCTTTTGTAAGCCACTGTGTATGATATATACCATTTAAGCAATTTCCCCCTGGGATTAAAAAAACATTATTTGAATCTTGAATGCTAACCATATTTACCATATCACCATATTATATTTCCCCAGATTGCTAATAGTGGAACACAGTGTTATCAATTCAGTTTACTGCTGGATTAAGTGAATTTTAAAGCCATTTACTGACTTTATTTAGAGAGATAATGAGAGCAAGTGCTAGAGAGTCCAATTCATGACTAGTGTGAAAAGCCAGACCGATTTGCGCTTATGCAAGCTAAAATAACTCAGCAGTGTTTGTCTCACCAATGCACGTATTGGTTCTTTATTTTCAACTATCTTGTTGGGTATATTTTCAGGATATTAAAGCAGATTTCTCCTGTACATCAAAGTGTCCATTTCCAGCCCACTTACTATCATAGTCTCTCTTTGAGTACTTTGTAAATAGTTGGTATGATAAATCAATAAGTGGTTTGATTGGGATACAATAACAAAAGATATTACCTAAAACTATTGCATGCTGTGTTCTAATCCAAATGTTATTACACAAAATCTTGTTACTGTCTTAATCTTCTTTTCTGACTCTTCTTCGTCTCTTTTTTGGTCTGATCTCCGGGGTCTTTTCTTCGGTGGTTTTGTGGAGTGTGTTTTTGTTATTTTATTCGCCGTAATAGCAGCAATGGCTCAGGGTTGCCCTCTTGTGGTTTGAAGGCCGTATTGAGCTCCTGTTCCCGGCTTTCATGCAGTTAGGGTGGAGAAAGTAATATAGCGTAGGGAGAACTCTGAACTTCGTATAGTGTTCCATTGAGCTGGTGAATTGTATTATTGTTTTCTTTTTCTTGTTGTATTGTCTGTTTAACTGTAATGGTTGTTTTTGTTTTTTGTCTTTTGTTTCTTTTTGTTGTTTAAAAAAAGCCATGAGAATGTGGTTCTCTTTATGTCTTTTTGTGGTTTATGTTTTATAGTTTTGTTTGTTTATTTTGAGTACGGTTGGGCTGGGGAAGGCTAGTGTTAGAACACTGTGAGGTAGTATAATTGTCTGGAGTGCAGCATAGCTGGTGTTCACGTTTCTTCCCTGTGGGTGAAGGTGTGGATGTGTGTGTTTATGTGTGACGTGCACCCGTAAGGCCGGGACCTCTTTAGTCGGCCTTTGCCGCCCAGAAGCCGGTGCTAAAAATTGTATTTTTTTATTGTTTGTGTTATTTCATTTTACTCCTTTGTATGTGTACACAGATTGCCGTGTTCCCTGTTTTATGGTGTGACGAGTATTTGACATTTGCATTGCATGTCATGGATTGTTATTTTAAACTATTTTAAGAATATATTATAATAAAGTTTGTACATTTGTACCTTTTGTCTCTCATTCATTAGCCTAATGAACCTTAGTTATTTCCCCGGTTAACCTCGGGGTGGCGTAATCGAGTAAATTCATTTGCCCTACCACGGCGTTGCCACATTTTTGTGATTGATACTGATTGATCACACAAGACTTGTACTTTTAAAGTTGATACAACAGACATTAGCGTATTCCAGCCAGTGCCCACACCCCAGCCACTGGATACAGTGCCGGTCCCAAGCCCGGATAAAATGGGAGGGTTGCGTCAGGAAGGGCATCCGGCGTAAAACCTGTGCCAAGTTGTAGTGCGGACTGGATATTCCGCTGTGGCGACCCCTTGCCGGGAGCAGCCGAAAGACCAACAACAACAACACTGTATCACTATAGTAGTAGTCAAGTATTCAGTACTGTTAAGATCCCTATATAAAAACATGCAAACATGAACAGTATATTCTGCTTATTGAACTTAAATTCAAGCCTCTTACCACATGACATTGAAAAATAACAGATTCAGTCCAACTGAACTCATTCTGATATTAACAATACAGCAACTCAGAACATTTATCATGTTAGTGTGTTGTGTTCTATTATCAGGTATTATTATTCATTATGGATTATTATATCAGAATTCTGAGTTAGGACAATGGACTCTGGTCTATCTTGTAGTGTTGACTCTTTATAGTGTGTTTCTTTATAGGTTTATATTATTTATATATGTTTCTCTTTATATGTAATTCAATCAATTGATGAACTTTCTATCATTCAACATGAAATCTAAATAGAGTTTAATAGTGATTATTTTTTTTTAATATATAATCAGTAAATAACCTGCGAAAGCAAGCAAGTGGTGCTCGCTGCAGAGCCAAATGGGAGGAGCTCTAGCTCCCCCTCGCTAGATCTAGTGGGCGGGGCTTGAGACGCTATCAAGCGCTACCAAGTGGATGTTAATGTCAGTGCAGGTTCAGCGAGCACCCTACCCTCTCTGCGAACATTCTCATCCTGTAGAGAAGCGATAGCCCTTTAAGGAAATGCTACACACACACACACACACACACACACACAACAAACAGGAAGTAAAAGAAGTGTGTGTGTGTGTGTGTGTGTGAACATGTGTAGAGAGAGGTATTACAGTAAATGTCCTCATTACATATTCATGCACCTTTTATGCGCGTAATATTACGTTGCAATGTAAACGTTTATTATATCGAATGACTTTAGAGAAAACAACAACAAAAATATATTGTCATACCTGTAGTGTTTGCATGTACTGTAGTTCTATTCCAAGTTTTCTGTTCAGCATCCTGACTCTGATTTATAAACTGAATCTTATCAGGGGGTTTGGAACCGACATACTCTCGGTATGCGGGTTTGGGGTTAATAAACCCAGAGGTTAAGATTAACCACATGGTAAATTAACCAAGCTTTCTGGAACCCCCCCCCCCCCCCCCCATGGAATGTCTGTTACGTACTGTAACCTGTGTTGTCATATTTCAGCGACGGAGCAGTAACATTGCTAATGGTGACGCTGAAACCATGGTAACGGCGCTACTGTCTTACAAAAGAGACGTCACAATCGCGACTTTGCAGGGATTTATGGTGTTTGTAGGATCACTCTCTCTGTCAGGTAAGAAAACTTTAAAACAGAAGTAGAACAGACAATCTGACTGAAACTGAACAGCACCAGGAGCCAACGTAAGAAAATGCAACACTGTGAAGGGAAGCCTTTAAGACCACCGCGGTGAAGTTAGTTTGATATTCAGACATTCGGAAGCGGTATTTGAGGGACCGTCGACAAATTTTTGTCCAAATGAAAAGTGAAAGTTGTTACCTGGCTATGTGCCACAGTTATTCTAATTTATTATTAAACATACAAATGCCATGCATACTGCTTTTGTTTATTATTAATTGTTGAATTAATAGATAATATTAATTGAGTATTGTGAATTAATTTTCAATTATTATATATATTTTTATTAAATCAATAGCTTTTTGGTCATGTGACCTGATGACCCCTAACTAGTACCAAAATAATCTCATTGTAGCCCCCAAACGGTACACCTGACTTCATCCCAAGATATATCTTCAGTCATTTTTACTAAATTTTTTTATTAAAAAAAAAAAAAACTTTTTCTTCAATAGCATCTAGGTCATGTGACCTGGTGACTCCAAACCGGTACCAAAATAATCAGATCTGAGACCCGCAAAAGGTACACCTATCTGTAGTTCAAGCTATGTCTTCAATAATTTTTTTATTTATTCCTTTTAATAAAAACAAAAACTATATTGTACATATGTACATAATTTGGAATAGAATGCTCCTCAGTTGTGTGTTTGTCAGTCCAGTACCTAGACATTTAGAAATGGTAAGAATGCTTTTTAAATGGCAGCAAGGTAAAATAGTGTGTGAGAGGTGTGTGTGATTATCCACAATGCTCTTGGCTTTATGTGTGCATTCTGTAGTGTAAATCAGGGTTTGACATTGGCACCCGCCCACCCACCAAAATGCGGGTAAAATTCGACTGTGGCGGGTAATAACTTTAGTCTCACTAGCCACTTTGGCGGGTAGTTTATTCTTTGGTATGACAATATATTTTTGTTGTTTTCTCTAAAGAAATCCGATATAATAAACGCATTGCAACGTAATACAGGTCCTTCTCAAAAAATTAGCATATTGTGATAAAGTTCATTATTTTCTGTAATGTACTGATAAACATTAGACTTTCATATATTTTAGATTCATTACACACAACTGAAGTAGTTCAAGCCTTTTATTGTTTTAATATTGATGATTGTGGCATACAGCTCATGAAAACCCAAAATCCCTATCTCAAAAAATTAGCATATTTCATCCGACCAATAAAAGAAAAGTGTTTTTAATACAAAAAAAGTCAACCTTCAAATAATGATGTTCAGTTCTGCACTCAATACTTGGTCGGGAATCCTTTTGCAGATTCTTGTGTCTTGTGTCTCTCAACTTTCTCTTCACAATATCCCACAGATTCTCTATGGGGTTCAGGTCAGGAGAGTTGGCAGGCCAATTGAGCACAGTAATACCATGGTCAGTAAACCATTTACCAGTGGTTTTGGCACTGTGAGCAGGTGCCAGGTCGTGCTGAAAAATGAAATCTTCATCTCCATAAAGCTTTTCAGCAGATGGAAGCATGAAGTGCTCCAAAATCTCCTGATAGCTAGCTGCATTGACCCTGCCCTTGATAAAACACAGTGGACCAACACCAGCAGCTGACATGGCACCCCAGACCATCACTGACTGTGGGTACTTGACACTGGACTTCAGGCATTTTGGCATTTCCCTCTCCCCAGTCTTCCTCCAGACTCTGGCACCTTGATTTCCCAATGACATGCAAAATTTGCAACCTGTAGCCCATTTCCTGCACACGCCTGTACACGGTGGCTCTGGATGTTTCTACTCCAGACTCAGTCCACTGCTTCCGCAGGTCCCCCAAGGTCTGGAATCGGTCCTTCTCCACAATCTTCCTCAGGGCGCGGTCACCTCTTCTCGTTGTGCAGCGTTTTCTGCCACACGTTTTCCTTCCCACAGACTTCCCACTGAGGTGCCTTGATACAGCACTCTGGGAACAGCCTATTCGTTCAGAAATGTCTTTCTGTGTCTTACCCTCTTGCTTGAGGGTGTCAATGATGGCCTTCTGGACAGCAGTCAGGTCGGCAGTCTTACCCATGATTGCGGTTTTGAGTAATGAACCAGGCTGGGAGTTTTTAAAAGCCTCAGGAATCTTTTGCAGGTGTTTAGAGTTAATTAGTTGATTCAGATGATTAGGTTAATAGCTCGTTTAGAGAACCTTTTCATGATATGCTAATTTTTTGAGATAGGGATTTTGGGTTTTCATGAGCTGTATGCCACAATCATAAATATTAAAACAATAAAAGGCTTGAACTACTTCAGGTGTGTGTAATGAATCTAAAATATATGAAAGTCTAATGTTTATCAGTACATTACAGGAAATAATGAACTTTACCTCAATATGCTAATTTTTTGAGAAGGACCTGTATTACACACATAAAATGCGCGTGAATATAATGAGGACATTTAATACCCCTCTCTACGCATGTTCACACATGCAATGCGCGCGCACACACACACACACGCACACACACACACACACACTTTTACTTCCTGTTTGGTGTGTGTGCATCATTTCCTTAAAGGGCTATTGCTTCTCAACAGGATGAGAATGTTTTTCCCCTTTCGCAGGTTATTTACTGATTATATATAAAAAAGTAATCACTATTAAACTCTATTTAGATTTCATGTTGAATGATAGAAATTTCATCAATTGATTGAATTACCTTCACTATAAAGAGTCAACACTACAAGATAGACCAGAGTCCATTGTCCTAACTCAGAATTCTGATATAATAATACATAATGAATAATAATACCTGATAATAGTACACAACACACTAACATGATAAATGTTCTGAGTTGCTGTATTGTTAATATCAGAATGAGTTCAGTTGGACTGAATCTGTTATTTTTCAATGTCATGTGGTAAGAGGCTTGAATTTAAGTTCAATAAGCAGAATATACTGTTCATGTTTGCATGTTTTTATATTGGGATCTTAACAGTACTGAATACTTGACTACTACTATAGTGATACAGTGTACGCTGTCATTTATAAGTAAATCTAGATATAACAAACATTAACGTATCATGGTGAAGAAAAAACTGCGATTTTCTGGTAACAAAATTGTGGCGAGTAAAAAGGCTGAATGGCGAGTGACTCCGGAAATCCACTAGACACATCAGCCAGTGAGCAGAAAAGTTAATGTCAAGTCCTGGTGTAAATGTCTGTAGTGAAAGGAAGAGAGGCTCCAACACTCTATTCAGCTTTTCTCATTATCCACCTCAACGTCGTTCAATCTGAGACAAACCTGGAAGGTACAGTATTAATAATGATTTATTAAAATAGAAGATTTATACAAGGTTAATCTTTATTGATTCCGAGGTAATTTGCAGTTGTGCACAGCCGAAGACAGCTAAAACACAGACAGTAAAATTAAATAAGCTAAGTACACACACATACTATTTATATATACAGTTCACATGTACAATGAGGAAGTATGTTTTGAGAAGACACTTGTGCAAATTTTGGGCATACTGTGTGTAAGATTGTCCAGCAGCTTTGAGAATAAACATACTTACAACATACTCCTCATCAGCAACAAGGAGTTTGACAATACCCTGACAATACCCTGACAATACCCTGGCCCTGCAGGGGCTCATTAAAGAGCCTGGAACTAATGCAGGTCACATGACCTAGAAGCTATTAAAGAAATAGTATTTTTATGAAAATTTGAATTGGAATAAAAATGAATGAAGACATATCTTGGACTACAAATATGTGTACCTTGTGGAGGTCTCAGATTTTATTATTTTGGTACCAGTTTGGGGTCACTGCATCACATGACAGAGGCTATTGAAAAAATAGTGATTTTATAAAAATGATTGAAGATATATCTTGGGATAAAGTGAGGTGTACCTTTTGGGGGTCTCAGATCTGATTATTTTGGTACCAGTTTGTGGTCACCAGGTCACATGACCTAGAAGCTATTGAAGAAATAGCTTTTTTTTAATAAAAAATTAAGTAAACATTAATGAAGACATACCTTGTGATACGATCTGGTGTACCTTGTGTGGGGCTCCAATGAGATTATTTTGGTACTAGTTAGGGGTCATCAGGTCACATGACCAAAATGCTACTGAAGAAATTGTGATTTAATAAAAAATATATATATATTTGCAAATTAATTCACAATATTCAATTAATATTATATATTAATTCAACAATTAATAAAAAAGAAAAGCAGTATGCATGGCATTTGTATGTTTAATAATAAATTAGAATAACTGGGGCACGTAGCCAGGTAAGTAACAAATACTTTCACTTGGACAGAAATTTGTTGACGGTCCCTAAAATACTGCTTCCGAATGTCTGTCGAATGTCTGAATATCAAACTAACTTCACCGGTTAAACGTCTTTAACCCCCTTAATGTTAATGCTTTTAAACTACGCTCTAAACTATTCCCACACTAGCATCTCATGTGGTAGGAGTTAATTATTTGCTAAATTTGTTTAGAAATAATAATTTTGAAATATGAAATGACACAGACACCTGCAGCTTTGTGTTAAATTTAATTTGAAGTTACTGTGGATGTTTCAGTCTTGCATTTAAAGTTAGTTTGTATTGTTTAAAAGCTGCGCTTGGATTTTAAGGAACAAAACTTTGTTGTAAGAAGCGGGCTACATTTCATTAACCATGTTCAGTTCAGTTGTGAAACTGTTGAATAAAAATAAGGTATAAAGCTTTACAGTTATGACAACATTTTTCCTTTTTTAGAGGTTCAGGGTTTTTAAATTGTAACAACATCGGACAGAAATGCAATATCGATTGAAGATATTTATAAAATAAAAAGTCAGGTAGCTGAGCTTCACTGTCCTACTGTAGCTGACTAGAGAGCTGCTGCTCGTTGTGTCACATTTATTAATATACTTGTAGTCAGCCTATTCTACAATGACATACAGTAAACAGTTCTATCATACAACAGTCTGGTACCTCAAAGAGGTTGAGTTTAGAAGAGGAGTCAGACAAGGCTGTCCAATCTCACCCTTGCTTTTTCTATTTCCTGTTAGTGGTGCTGATCTTCAAAACGATCATTTTAAAATATTTAAAGGTATTATGGTTTTTGATAGAGTGAGTAAAATCTCACAGTTAGCAGATGACACCTAGTTTTTGAAGGATAAATCTCAAGTATCATATGTTTTATCTGTGATTAAACAATTCTCTATAGCCTCTGGATTATCTCTGGATTATCGCAGTGTAAAATTATGCCCCTGTAATGACACCACAGTTGCAAATATACCTGTTAAATATTTGGGCATTTCGATTTCGAACGGTGTGTTACATCTATTTTATGTAATAATTGGCTACAAAGAGACTATTTTTGGAAAAGTTCTCCTTTCTTGTTTTTGTTTACTCTGCAATCTTTATATGTTAACATTAACAATTGTAAGGAGGTACATAAAATTCTCTTGAATTTTATTTGGAAAAATAGATCACAATAATAAAACAGTTAATTCTTGCAAATAAGAAAACAGAAGGAGGACTTGAAATATTAGACTTTCATGATGTTAACAATGTGTCTAATGTAAATTGGTTAAAAAAATGTCCAATGAACCCTCCTACATCTTTATGGTCTTTTATTCCATCTCACATATTCAACAAAATTGGTTTGGATTTTCACCATCTAGTTTGCCTACAGTATTAAGCTGTCTCACATCTACCAGCATGCACTGTTAGCCAGGGAAATCTGCCATGTCCACAATTTCTCTCCACATAAAAGCTTTATTATGGAACATTGCTTATATTATCATCAAAAGGAAGTCACTTTTTCTTTCAAAATGGCATCTAAGAGGTATTGATCACATACTATTGCTTCGAGATAATTCACGTTCTGTACTTACATATGAACAATTCATGAACAAATTAGATTTTTTTGTTCTTAGATTTAGAGAATATAAATCAGTGATTAATGCTATTCCAAGTGGCTTATTACAACTTTATAAATCTCCTCTTAGTTCGTGTGAAATAGTTACTACGTACTGTATGATGAACCAACCATTGGAGGTGTACTCATAACACCAATACATTATTAAGTGTAAACATTATTAATAATACTGGTATTAAGCATTCATAATTTAAACAAGAACATTCCAAAAAGTTAATTTTATTGGACTTCAATAACTGATAACATAAAAAAAAAGAAATTCATGGCTCATTTCATACAAATATCCTATTCTTAACACAGTTAAAGAATTTCACTTTAAAATATTACTGTATTTGCCGTGTTAATTCCATAATTGCAAAATATGTGGACATTGTGGACCAATGTACATTCTATAACCATCAGAAAGAATGTTTTCCTCATCTTTTTTTTTCTTTACTTGTGGATTGGTACAGTACAAGCGTTTTTGTGGTAACTTGGAAATTATATTTTAAATTTTATTCATGAATCTTACAATTTTAACTTAAAGGACATAATTATCTTTTTCCGCCACAGTAACAAATCATTTGAATACATTGTCAACTATTTTAATGGCAAAATTCTACATTCATAAATGTAAATCGTCTAAATTATCTCCTAAACTATCCCCTTTCTTCTGTGAAATACAAAACCTTTTGTATTTATAAATAACTTATAAATTATTTTATTACTTATTAGTTAATTTTATATTTTTGTTAAGTTTTCATATATTGTATAACTTAGTTATTTGTATATTACAATCTTTTATACCTGAATCTTGTACTTTTATTCTTTTCATATTGTAATTATTTTTTGTGATTTAATAATAATAATAATACAGGAAAAAAAGAGGTTGTGCGTATACCACTGAGATTCTACGGATTCTAAAATTGGAAAATGGAATTGAACGAAAGAGGCGGAAATTTCTCATCATAACATGCGTTGTATTGTTTGTTTTTTATCACACACAACCCATGATTTTTTAATGCAATTTTTAATTACATTTTTTTCTTTGGTTCTTTTTTGTTAGAATATTTAGAATATTTTATAAAAATGGACCACTACCAGTGCTGATTCCTTTTATACTCAGTTTGGGTTTATTTAGATAGATGTGATTTTTGAGTTGATATCATGCACATTAAATGTTAATTATCTTGCATTATTATTATTATTATTATTATTATTATTATTATTATTATTATTATTATTATTATCTGATATGTCTATTATGGCACATATGGTTTTGCTCCACTTTACTGACAAGATATGTTGACCAGTTTGACAACGGTGGGCACACCTCTACATTATCTGCTGTATTTCTGCTGCTACTGTATAATGACCATATTTAGAAAAATTTACCTTAACTAATTCACTCTTCCTGTGTAAACAAGTATGTAGTAACAGTTTAACAGATGTGGGGACACCTGTACTTAGAATATAAACATACATTATATGAACATACTTAGTGTTAGAATGATGATACTCAGGGAGCCACATGTGGGAATTTATTTACATGGAAATCAGAGTGGAAACAATATCTGACCGTGACAGTTCTATCCAGGGCCAGCACAAACCTTTATGGGGCCCCTATGCCACCAATATGATTGACTGTTAATGCTTTATTCGCACACTATAAATCTTACAGTTGGTTGTGCCCCACCTCCAAAATATTTCAACAGTGCTCCTAGAGAAGTTTCATAAGAGTCCCACTGATGGAATACAATGCTATTTTACCAACATAACTTATTAAACACAGCAGCAAGTACAAATAAAACAACAACTCTTAATCCGTAACTAGCTAATTGAGGCATAATGATATTGGAATATAATAGCTGTCACGTTCTGTGGTGTTACGGGCTGTTGGTGTAGCCGTGGGCGTACAAAGGTGGGCACAAACACAGAGAGTTCTTTGCAAAATCAAAAGTCCTTTATTAAACACAACTAAACCATACTCAAAACCAAAACAAACTAAACACTCGCTCTGAAAGCATACCGTAAAACACACACAGGGACTCAGGGATCAAAAACCCCTTCAGGGGGTCACGAAACAAAACACACTCAATGGAAAAAGGAACAAGACACACTCTAGGACTCTGGGAGCAGGTAACACACAAGTCTAAATCTCTAGGTTGAAACCCAGGCTAGATTGACAGGCAGGCCCTACAGCCTTAGACATAACATATAAGCTCTGTGTTGTGACACAGGCTTACCACAAACTCATACAATGAACACACTAAGCATGGAGCTGAAAACGGGGACTACACGAGAGACACGGGACTAGAGACTGGGGGAGACTAGAGACGGGACTAGAGACAAGAGACAGGACGCAGGCTAAAGACATGGCAGTCAACTAGGCATGGCTACTAGCTGAACAAGGTTATGAGCTAACCCTGGCAGTCAGCTACACACACACATATATATATATATATATATATATATGCGCATGCCATTATCGCGATAACGATATTTTTTCGATATATCGTGCAGCCCTAATTGATAACAGCTTAACATTATTTACATAAGCCTACCTTTGGGGTCTTTGTTATTGTAAGGGACTGCCCCTAGAGGGCACTGTGGCTATGTTTGTTTTTTGGTTTTGTAGTTTTGTTAGAAGACCCAGTTTCCCAGAAGGCACCTCGGTCAGGTGATGAGGAAGTTCCACCTGTGCCGAGGTGGCTCATTAGAGTTCCTATGAGAAGCTGTTAGCTCTGGGAAACTGGGTCGAGCATTAACATTGTCTAGTGGGCTTTAGTTTTGTTTTGTTTATTTATGTTTAACTGGCTCTGTAGAGGTTTGCTTTCTGTGTTGCCTGTTTTCAGTGTATCTTTGGTTTTACCAGTATTTATGAAAGTATTGTGAAGTGTTTTTAGTGTCTTATAGTTATTCATGTTTGTTTCTCCCTCATGTTTCGAATATCTCTCCCTGTCATTAGTGTAAGCCCTAAGCCTGTGTGCCTTCTATGTATTATATGTTCATGGTGTTTAGTGTGTGTGGAGCTGATACGGTGTTGAGTCATGTTGTGTTGTTTGTTATAGAATAGGTAAGTAGTTAGCCCCTGCGTGTCCCCTAGCCTAGCCCCTGCTTGCCCCCTAGCCTAGCCCCTGCGTGCCCCCTAGCCTAGCCCCTGAGTGCCCCCTAGCCAAGCCCCTGCTTGCCCCCTAGCCTAGCCCCCCTAGCCTAATATTTATATCTTTATACTTAATTCCGTCGCGAACTAACCCGGGATGATCAGAAGACTTAGCGATTAGCCGTTAGCCATTTGTAGCGTGGACGGTAAACCCAAACGCAGAAGCAAGCGAGTTGGCAGGATAACCACGCGAATTAGTTTAAGGACTCTCACAGAAGGGGAGCAACGGAAACACACACATTTAACCTGCGTCCTATAAACACACGCTCGAATCAGAAAGTAAACAATCTGAACCGACATGGCGAACTCAGTGACTAAGCTGTATGCGGTGGTTTGTTTACTCCTCTTATACTTCTTGGTTCGCGCCCGCATTACTTCCGGGTCCTAGTGCAGGTCGCGGAGCGCGCGCGCGTGTGTGTGTCTGTGACAAATAGTGTTTTTTTATTTAATTTTTGTTTAATAATATTTATTTTTATTAAAAAAAAAAAACCAGGCAAGCCAAAGAGAATATTTAGTTTAAAAGATGCTCTTGTTGTAAGACACTATTGATGAGTGTACGGTTACATGTAAATAAACAGTAATGTTTGAAAGTAATTCATATTGTGTTGGCAGGTTTATAGTAACAGCAAACCAGAAGTCAGAATATCTGCTGAGGGGTTTAAGTCATTCATAGTGTTTTGAAGTCTAAATATTTGCAACTTCCTTGACATATAGTTTCTTTTTAGCCTGAATTAGATTTAATTACATCAGACGAATATCTATTACCTGTTTATTTTAGTATCATCATTACATATAAATGATAAAAAAGGCAATAATAATAATAATAATAATAAATGCATTTCTCTAGGGAAATGTTATATCGCAAGAAATATCGTTATCGCAATATTCAACAATCGCATATCGCATATTTTCCTAATATCGTGCAGCACTATTATCAATAATAATTTTATAAAACAGAAACTTATTTATATTTTAAAAATATCCAGAAAAGTTTATTTTTACACAGAAGACAATATAATATAATAAGTCTATTTAAGGATGTTTATTCAAACATTACCTTTTCTAAAACAAGAAGATAGGCTACCTACAGTATGCTGTTAAATAACTAGCCAGCTAACGTTATCTTGCAACATACAGTAGCTTAGTTTACATGAATTTTCTTATTAATATACCTTTATCTTGCTGTTTTTTTATCTTCCTTGCTTTTCTTTTTTTTCTTTTTTCTATTCAATTCAATTTAAAATTTTATTTTTATTTATATAGCGCTTTTAACAATGGTCATTGTCTCAAAGCAGCTTCACAAAAATGAAAGAAAATTTACAAGAAAATTGTAAAATTTAGAAAAGAAAATATTTGGAAGTTTGTGTGTGTGTGAGAAAAATGTGTCTAGATAATAATGAGATGAATGAATGATGAATGAAATTTCTCTGATGAACAAGCCAAGGGTGACGGCGACGGTGGCAAGGAAAAACTCCCTGAGATGGCATTAGGAAGAAACCTTGAGAGGAACCAGACTCAACAGGGAACCCATCCTCATTTGGGCGATAACAGATAGAAATGATATAACATCTTGTGTGTTGTGCAGGTGAAAATTCAATATGACAGAAATTATTTAAATTGTCATGAAGACCAGTTCAGCATAGGGACGAGTCAGTAGGTGCAGAGGGCAGATGAGGTCTGGATCACTGGAAGCACAGGAGCAGCATGTGTAGCTCCAATCATCATAAAGCTGAATCCAGCTGGAGCTGGTCCTTCTCTGGATGCCTCAGGAACCTCGCAGGGGCGGCCTTTGTCTACTGAAGCTGGCAAAATCTCCCGATCCCTCGGGATGGGTAGAGAAATACAGAACAGATGGGGAGAATTAGCGTAGTTGCCATTCGGTATAGGTGTACTGGAGTATGAGTACTGGGATGAGTTATGTGTATGCCAGATTAAAAAGATGCGTCTTGAGTCTACTTTTGAACTGAGAAACCGTGTCTGCTCCCTGAACACTGTCTGGAAGGCTATTCCAAAGCTTTGGAGCTAAATATGAAAAAGCCCTACCCCCTTTTGTAGATTTTGAAATTCTGGGAACTACCAGAAGTCCGGAGCTTTGTGATCTTAAGGCGCGTGGTGGATTGTAGCGTATCAGAAGACTGGTTAGGTATGTGGGAGCTAAACCATTTAAGGCCTTGTATGTAAGTAATACTATTTTGTAATTTATTCTAAACTGAACAGGTAGCCAGTGCAGGGATGATAATATTGGGGTTATATGATCATATTTTCTGGATCTAGTGAGAACCCTGGCAGCTGCATTTTGGATTAACTGAAGCTTGTTTATTGAGGATGCAGGACAACCACCTAGTAATGCATTACAATAGTCCAGTCTGGAGGTCATGAATGCATGAACTAGCTTTTCTGCATCAGATACGAATAAGATGCTCCTAAGTTTGGCAATTTTTCTAAGATGGAAAAAGGCTGTTTTTGTGATATTTGAAATGTGATTTTCAAAAGACAAGTTACTGTCTAATATTACGCCCAGGTCTTTTACTGCTGAGCTGGTAGTAACAGTACATCCTTCTAAGCGCAGGCCGAACTGTGAAAGCTGTTGTGTGCTGGTTTTTGGGCCGATAAGTAATAGCTCCGTCTTATCTGAATTTAATAAAAGAAAGTTATTGGTCATCCAATCTTTTATGTCCTGGACACACTCAGTTAATCTAGACAACTTAGGTATTTCGTCTGGTTTAGTTGAGATATATAATTGGGTATCATCAGCATAACAATGGAAACTAATCCCATGTCTTCTAATGATGTTACCCAAGGGAAGCATGTATATTGAGAACAGCAGAGGTCCTAAAACTGACCCTTGTGGGACCCCATATTACACCAGACGGTTCTCATTCAGATCTACAAAATGGTATCGATCAGACAGGTATGATCTAAACCATTTTAATGCCTGTCCCTGAATACCTATGTGATTTTGTAAGCGATCTATGAGAATATTATGATCTACAGTGTCGAATGCAGCACTAAGATCGAGCAGGACTATTGATTTTTTTCATTAAAGAAGTCCATAAAGTCTTCACTTCTAACCTGTGATGGGATACTCTCTGCAGGCATCTTAGGTTTTGTTAGGCGAGCCACTGTACTAAATAAGAACCTGGGATTGTTTTGGTTTCTTGCTATCAGTTGGCTAAGATGCTCGGTCCTAGCAGTTTTTAGGACCTGTCTATAGCTGCACATACTGTCTTTATACGCAATTCTAAAAACTTCTAATTTAGTTTTCCTCCATTTTCGCTCGAGGTTACGGGTTTCTCTCTTTAGGGCGCGAGTATGACTGTTGTACCACGGTGCAGGTGTTTTATCTCTGACTTTTTTTAATCTGATGGGAGCAACAGTGTCTAATGTACTGGTAAGAATAGTGCCCATGCTGCTAGTCACTTCATCTAGATCATCTAGATCATCTTCTCTGCACCTGAAGGATATGTATTTCTTTGTGACATTTACGTATGATGGTATTGCTGCAGTGCTGCTGCCTCTTTAATCAGCTTCAATAATCACAGACGCAGTCTGTGTAGCATGATGTGTAGCATGATGTGTAACAGATGCTGTGTAGCATTTTTTGTTTTGTTTGTTTGTTTAATATTGCATTGTTGTTGTTGTTTTTTATTTAATATTGCATTTTGTGTACTTACCATTGTCCATTGACATAATACAGTATATCACCAAAAAATTTAAAAACCCTGTCACTATTAAATGCCCCCTGGTGGCCACAGGTCCCGAAACAGCCACTTAGTTCACTTATGCCTTGGGCCGGCTCTGATTCTATCCATTGGGATGTGTTTCCCCTGCTATAATGAACATATTCAAATGGATAAACCTGAGCTAATTCACCTGTGGTGTGGGAATAAATCAGTCTAATAGGTGTGGGAAACTCTTTACTTAGAAAATATAAGGAAAACAGTATCTGACAGTGACAATGCACAATGCATAGACTTTCCCTGTGGTCAGGAAACAAGTCAGCGATTACACTGATGAGATTTTGTCTAATATTCAGACATGTCTTGTCAGTAAAGTGGAGCAAAACCGTACAGTATGTGCCATAATAAAGGCTCGTCAGATAAATTGTAAATTTTACGGTAAAAAACCCGGCAGCTGTGATTACCAGAATTCTACTGTAAAAATACGGTAGCACCGTTATTGCACTGTAAAACAAAAACAAAAAAACTTACATTTTATGGTAAAAAAACGTCAGCTGTGATTGCCAGAAGTTTACCGTAAAAAATATGGTAGGAATGTTTTTGGTTATACGGGATTGCACTCATTATACTGTATATTTTACAGATTTTAATTATTATTTTACGGTTTATAATTGTCAAATTAACATGTTTATGTTGTTATAAAAACTGTTTTTTCCCGTCAAATTCCAGGGTTTACATTGTAACAAATACGGATCATAACCATGTTTTTTACAACTCAGAACTGTCTAATTTAAAGATTTATGTTGTAATAATTATGGTTTATTTCCATATTATTTCCATTTTTACAGCTCAGAACTCACTCACTCTTGTTCATCGTCTATACAGCTTTATCCTGTATATATGGGGGAGAACATACAAACTCCATGCACACAGAGACAGAAATCGAGCCTGGCCGGGAATCGAACCCGGACCCTGGTGGTGGAAGGCGACAGTGCTAACCACTACACTACCATGCTGGCTACACAATTGCTGTCGGTGTTGGACTACTTTTTTATTATGAATAACCACAATTAATTAATTCAGCAATTCTGTGAAAGCATAATTTTATCACACTAGCTGGAGCTACAAGAGATAGAAGTTACATTGCTAAGCATTCGGATTTTACTGTTAAGAAACTATTAAGAGTACTTTTATACTAATTGATGAATACAAACCTAAATCAAATTATCAAAACCCATCAAAATTTATTCAAGATTTGGTCATCAGCATGGTTCCATGTATTTTTTAATAAAGACAGCAAAACAATATTTAAATTCTCAAAATCAAATATACAAATGTCAGGGTGGACATTTTTAAGCGTTTTGGGCAGACAATCTAAGCATATAATTTTATAGAAGGGCTTTTATTACAACTTTACACAAAAAAATTATTTTATCACACACATGTTAAAATTGTTTATGTCCTGCATTGTGGTTTTTAAGTGCACACTGCACTGGGGTGTTAAATATGTTCATGTATTTTGTAATGGGTTTGGCACAAGTGGGGCAACAACAAACATGGACATGTAGCGAGGTCTTACGGAAAAGAGGTAATTTTAATTAGGGAAGAAAAGGGTTAAAGGAGGGAGGAAGGGAAAAAGGGAAGGAAAGGTGTGCACGTGCAGATCTGGTGGGCAGTGCCCTGCTGGCATGATGGCACAGGCTGGTGAGCGGTGGCGGCGGGCAAAGTGGCGCGTGATAGCGGTTGTCCTTGCCACAGTGATCAAAGGGCCGCATACCATTCACAACTTTAAAGTCCTTGGTTAATTAGACGGCTATAAATTGTAAATAAAATAATAAAATTCTTAAAATATACAGAATAATGAGTACAATCAAAATAAACTGAACTGAATCCCGTACAACCAATGATGTTGCTATCATATTTTTTTACGGACAATTTCTGGTAACCACAGCTGCCAGTTTTTTACCGTTTTAATATGACATAAACATGTAAATTAGATGGCTATAAAAAATATTAAAATCCATAAAATATACACTATAATTAGTGCAATGCTGTACAACCAATAATGTTGCTACCGTATTTTTTATGGTAAATTTCTGGCAAAATTACGTTTTTCTTACTGTAAAATTTACGGTTTATTTTTTACAGGGCAGATATTTTTCTGATTTTTAAGCTCTATTTACAAAGGTTTAGTAAAATATAAACTGATGCTTCAGTATATTAGTAACAAATACCTTCTCTGAGTTTATATGTTACTGTACATCCAAAAGTTTTTTTAATTTTACAGCAATAAATCATATTTTCATATGTTTTTAACTGTAAAATTTAAGGTCTTTCTAAGATTTAAGGTCTTGTAAAACTAATTACAGTTTTTCACTGTAAATTCTACCCTTATCCCAAGTTTTGTGAAATAGGGTTTTATTCTGTAGCATTTAAACGGTATTTTACTGTTGAAATTACCGACATTTTTTACAGTGTACAGTCTCAAGACATGAATAATAATAATAATAATAATAATAATAATGTGAGATTACATCACATCTATCCAAATAAACCCAAACTTAGTATACAAGGAATCGGCACAGGTAGTGGACCATTTTTATAAAATATGAATTTAAAATATTCTAACAAAAAGTACCAAAGGAAATGATTAAATTTTTTAAAAAGTGTATTACAAAATCAGGGTTGTGTATAGAGTGATTTAAAAAAAAAAAACTACAATGCACGTTATGATGAGGAAAATGTCCATCTCTTTCATTACAGGGATTAAAAACCGGTAATAATGTCAGTTTTAGACTCCGTAGAAGCTCAGTGGTCCACGGGTTCGCGGGCAAGCTTTTCTCTGACTACGCTGTTTTCACGTGGGTGGTGCTAAGAAAAAAGCATCTCGATGGGGGGAACCAACATTTACACAAAACGGCTAATCCAACTGATGGGATACTGGAGTGATGCTGGTAATGGGAGCTATGGAAGTGCTGGGAGTGATGGTAGTGATTTGTTGTTTGTGTAACTGTTCAACATGTGCAGTATTTTAAGTTGCTGATTCTAAACACTTTTCCTTTTGCATTTATTTTTATAATTTGCATTTGTTTTCATCTCAGTATTATTTCCTTGGCAGGTTTTTAAAGCATTCTTTTCACCATGAACTTTCTCGGTCCTGGTGCATGCTCTTTGTCTGAGAGCCTAATAGATGATAAAGCTGAGTATGAATTTCTGCATTCCAAGCCCATTTGCTTCCTTATACTTGGAAAACCAGTAAGTTTCAACTTCGTACTAACTTAAAAATACTTCAGGGCACTTTTACAAATTATTATTTTATTCCCTTGTTGCAGACTGAATTATTAACTACAGTACATTATGTGCAGTACACTAGTTGGTCAACGTTTTGTGCACCCCTGACATCATACCTATGTGTGATTCTCCAAACTCTTGCCAAGTCTGAAGCACTCAGTTGTACAGTGTTACAGTTTCTCTTCACTCAAGATTTACAAACCCTTATCCAGCAAGACAATGCCCCTGTGAGACCCACAAAGCCAGCTCTGGAATCTGGAATCTGCAGACAATTAACAAGTATATACAGTGGCTTGCAAAAGTATTCGGCCCCCTTGAACTTTTCCACAAACATGAATATATTTTATTGGAATTCCATGTGAAAGACCATTACAAAGTGGTGTACATGTGAGAAGTTTAACGAAAATCATACATGATTCCAAACATTTTTTACAAATAAATAACTGCAAAGTGGGGTGTGTGTAATTATTCAGCCCCCTGAGTCAGTACTTTGTAGAACCACCTTTTGCTGCAATTACAGCTGCCAGTCTTTTAGGGTGTGTCTCTACCAGCTTTGCACATCTAGAGACTGAAATCCTCGTCCATTCTTCTTTGCAAAACAGCTCCAGCTCAGTCAGATTAGATGGACAGCGTTTGTTACAGCCGTTTTCAGATCTTGCCACAGATTCTCGGTTGGATTTAGATCTGGACTTTGACTGGGCCATTCTAACACATGGATACGTTTTGTTTTAAACCATTCCATTGTTGCCCTGGCTTTATGTTTAGGGTCGTTGTCCTGCTGGAAGGTGAACCTCCGCCCCAGTCTCAAGTCTTTTGCAGACTCCCAAGAGGTTTTCTTCCAAGATTGCCCTGAATTTGGCTCCATCCATCTTCCCATCAACTCTGACCAGCTTCCCTGTCCCTGCTGAAGAGAAGCACCCCAGAGCATGATGCTGCCACCACCATATTTGACAGTGGGGATGGTGTGTTCAGAGTGATGTGCAGTGTTAGTTTTCCGCCACACATAGCGTTTTGCATTTTGGCCAAAAAGTTCCATTTTGGTCTCATCTGACCAGAGCACCTTCTTCCACATGCTTGCTGTGGCTTGTGGCAAACTGCAAAAGGGACTTCTTATGGTTTTCTGTTAACAATGGCTTTCTTCTTGCCACTCTTCCATAAAGGCCAACTTTGTGCAGTGCACGACTAATAGTTGTCCTATGGACAGATTCCCCCACCTGAGCTGTAGATCTCTGCAGCTCGTCCAGAGTCACCATGGGCCTCTTGGCTGCATTTCTGATCAGCGCTCTCCTTGTTCGGCCTGTGAGTTTAGGTGGACGGCCTCGTCTTGGTAGGTTTACAGTTGTGCCATACTCCTTCCATTTCTGAATGATCGCTTGAACAGTGGCTCCGTGGGATGTTCAAGGCTTTGGAAATCTTTTTGTAGCCTAAGCCTGCTTTAAATTTCTCAATAACTTTATCCCTGACCTGTCTGGTGTGTTCTTTGGACTTCATGGTGTTGTTGCTCCCAATATTCTCTTAGACAACCTCTGAGGCCGTCACAGAGCAGCTGTATTTGTACTGACATTAGATTACACACAGGTGCACCCTATTTAGTCATTAGCACTCATCAGGCAATGTCTATGGACAACTGACTGCACTCAGACCAAAGGGGGCTGAATAATTACTCACACCCCACTTTTCAGGTATTTATTTGTAAAAAATGTTTGGAATCATGTATGATTTTCCTTCCACTTCTCACGTGTACACCACTTTGTGTTGGTCTTTCACCTGGAATTCCAATAAAATTGATTCATGTTTGTGGCTGTAATGTGACAAAATGTGGAAAAGTTCAAGGGGGCCGAATACTTTTGAAAGCCACTGTATGGGTGTGAAGGTCAAGTGTACACATACTTTTGACCACATTGTATATCAAATGTTATTTGCCACATATTGAAGTTGCGCTAAAAGTGTAAATGTTAAAAGTAAAACCAAAAAGTTATTTATTGTAAACTTTAAGCAATTGCACCCTTAGGTTTTATTTTGTTTTCTAATGTTCTTGCTTTATTAGGGAACTGGGAAGTCGACCCTTGCTAAAAAACTTGCCCAGACTTGGGGATGTGTCCTCATCAATGGTAACGTTTAGTCTGTAATTTAATTCAGTCGGCCACTTCCAGCTCTGCACCTTTGTGTATTGTCTATACTTTTCTCTTTCAGACACAGAGTTGCTCAGCAGTCACATTCATGATGGTACAGAGCAGGGGACAGAGGTGTGTATTTGTGTGTATTCTGTGTTATTTTCTTTATAATAAAGCCGTGGACCCAGAAGCACTTTTGTACAATAATGTTTTGGATGTGATTAGTTTTTAGCAATTCTGAAAGAAGGAAACAGCATTCCAGGGGAGAAGATGATGACATTCGTTCTTGAAAAACTAAAAACACCAGAAGTGGAAAACTATGGTAAGTTGACTTAAGGCAACTTAATCAATTTATTGCAGTTAATGATTTCAAGAGATGTTTAATTTCACAGACAGCCAATTATAGAGGCTTAGAGCTCAACAACGTTTATAATCCATGAAAATACGTTTTTATACATAATAATTTGTCTGTGTTGTTCCTGATCAGGCTATGTTCTGTCATGCCTACCATCAATGTCTGGGGAATATCTAAAGATACAAGAGCAAATGGACTTCATAAAAAAGAATCCTCCAGACATTATCATTAACATTAAGGTATATTCCTGACTTATCTTGTTTTTCCAGAGTTGCATATAATTGAGCACATGGTTTCAGTAAAGATCTGAAATAATATATAAAAGTTTAATATGGAGCAAAAGTTAAGCACACACCTGAACCGTGATTAGCAATGTAAAGTCATCTGTGTCTTTTAATAGTTTGGCTTGTTGTCTTTGGATGTAGTGTGCAGACAAGGACCTAATCAATCGCCTTGCAGGCCAGAGGCAGCACCCTAACATACAGCAGGGGAATCCGGTGAAAAAGGTGTCATCTACAATTGATGCGGCGGGAACAGGTGAGGAAGAGGACGACGAGCAGGTGGAAGAGGAAGCGCAGGAAGAGGTAAAACACTACTAAGTGGTTATACATGCTAACAATCGTGCTTAACAATGATAATCATTATAGTACAGAGTACTATAATTTATTTAGTGCCTTCATATAGCTTAAAACATAACTAAACATAACTTTAAACATAATTGATTCCAACAGACTGCACCATTTCATGTAAAAAGGAAAGACTAAGCAGCAGGAGCATTGTAATATACAGTAGTCACAATGTGATAATCTGTTTTTTTTTTTTTAAGTTAGAATGGTTAAGATAAAACGCTGTTGAATTGACCCCAAAACAATGCTGCAAATACACCCTCAAAACAACATAATGCTTACCTTTATTTATGACCAGCCACATAATATCTGGTGTTAAGTCGCATTTTGGGTGATTTGAGTTTTTTAATTTTGATACCAAGTTTATTACTTGTATCATTTCCATTTGCTGAGATATGGCCAGTGTGAGGTTGTGTAAAAGAAAAAGAAAACATTTAAATCCCATTTCTAGAATATACGTATAAATGTGGATTTACCAGCAGTGCAGTTTTATAGCAAGAAATGAATGCATTTATAACACAGTGTTTTGAGTTTGAATAGCTTCCACCTTCCAGAGTGTGTGTCTCACTTCATGCATCTCTTTGTGTTCTGATGACACCTACGTGTTTCATTTTCTTTTGGGAATATTACCATAAGGTGCGTCGTAGGTCCTAAATTAGTCTACTGTAATATGGTGTTTGCGCAGTTTCTAAACTGCATCACATCTGCTTTCACAGTTTTTTCCCCCCCTTTTTCCCTTTCGCCTGCTTTACAACTTAAATGTTTGAGTAAATTCCTGTTGTCTGAAATTTGGTTTGTCTGGTCAAGAATTTATTAAAGTTTTATTAAAACATTTTAGGATTTATATTTTCAAGAATGTCTGTCTGTGTGCTCACAGGACAGGATGAGTGACTCGGTCAGGTTAAAAGAGCATTATCCAGAGGAGTCCCATCGCAGGATTCTCCTTTATAAAGACACCATACTCAAGTCTTTGGAGGTGGGAACATCTCAAGTCTGTTTTCTATAGTAAAGAATTATCAGCACCTTTTATGGAAATTTGTGAAAACCTATGTATATACAGTAATGTAAAACATAATGTGTAATATTTTGAACATTAATAAATTGATTCATGTATTACTTTTAAACATATCAAAGGACACATACATGAAAATACAACTTCGAACTCCAGCAGGAAAACAGTTAAAATGGAGAATAAACAATCCAAAACACAGAACTGGGTTCATGAAAGTCTTGGGTGTGTGCCCATGGCAAAACAACTATTTTATAAGGTATTTTATTTGGGGTAAAGTGACTGATGTGCCTAACTTTTTTCAGCAGAGCCTCTGTTCTGCTGAATATTCCATAACTTTTCATGAATATGTAAGACCTATTGACACCTGGCTCAGGTGACTTTAGAATCTAGAATCCAGAAGATTAAATTTACTCAAATTTAAAAATTCAATTCAATTCAATTCAATTTTATTTGTATAGCGCTTTTAACAATTGACATTGTCTCAAAACAGCTTTACACAATCAAAAGAATTATTTAAGTTTGTATGGAATGTGAATGTGTATGAATCAAAATGTTCAGATAGTCCCTGGCGAGCAAGCCCGAGGGCGACAGTGGCAAGGAAAAACTCCCTGAGACGGTAATAGGAAGAAACCTTGAGAGGAACCAGACTCGACAGGGAACCCATCCTCATCTGGGTGAAACAGATAGCAGGAAATGATCTGCATTTATATAGTGTTAAGTGTTAGGTTCAGCTATAATAGTTGATGTTAATTGATGTTATAATACTTGATGTAAAATGGAGTCCAGTAGTTATTCGAGACTCAGATAGACTTGTAGAAAGTTCCAGTCCTGAACTATCGAATTGTCAAGTCCTCAGAGAAACAGCTGACCACACCAGTCGAGGCCAGAACCATCTTTTAAGTATAGAGAATCATCCCCAGACACCAGACGCATCCTAAAGAGACACACGGGGCATCCATGCGGTGAGACCTCAACCAGAAACCGGGCACCAGGATGGATCAGACAGGTCCGGAGGGCAGAGGGAGTCTGGATCACTGGCAGCTCAGGAACCACATGTGTAGCTCGACAGAGAGAGAGAGAGAGAGAAAGAGTGAAAGGGGGAGACAGGGGGAGAGAGGAAAGAGAAAGAGGGGGAGGAAGAGAAGAGGAGGAGAGATTGCAATTAGGTATGGTCACAGTCACAATGTCTAATGTGAATGTATATTTACTGTAGAGTGCAAGCAGGGACTCCGGCAGGACTAACTATGACAGCATAACTAAAAGGGAGTGCCAGAAGGAAACACAAACATGAGGGCTCCCTGAGATGTAAAGCAAACAATCACCTCACCGTCAACAAACCTGAGTGATCAAATGAGACTGAGGAAGACAGCATCTAAACATACCAGTTCACCATAATACTCTACGTCCATGAGTCCCCCAGATCTGCTCCTTTACCTTATGGCAAATCTATTTATAAAATGCTTGGTTAAATAAATAGGTTTTTAGCCTAGACTTAAACACTGAGACTGTGTCTGAGTCCCGAACACTATTTGGAAGACTATTCCATAATTTTGGGGCTTTGTAAGAAAAAGCTCTGCCCCCAGCTGTAGTTTTCATAATACGCGGTACTGATAAGCAGCCTGCATCCTTTGACCGAAGTAGGCGTGGCGGATCGTAAGACACTAGCAGTTCGCTCAGATACTGCGGCGCGAGACCATTTAATGCCTTATATGTCAAGAGTAGTATTTTAAAATCAATGCGAAATTTCACAGGGAGCCAATGCAGTGAAGATAGGATAGGGGTGATGTGCTCATATCTTCTGGTTCTAGTGAGGACTCTCGCTGCTGCATTAAAGAGGCCTTAATCACTGAAAGTCTTCAGAAGTGCCTCAAATTCAAGAGGTTTTAAAGTGTGAAGAGGTGCATTACAGTTCCTCTGAATGTATAGGTGAGAACAGCTGATTCACACTTGGGGAGAGTGAATAATTTGCATTTGAATGTTGTCTGGCATTGTAAAAGGAGGCACTAAAGAGGAGGATTTTTATTTAGACTATAAAAAAAATTAACCATGCGTCTATTTTTAGGCGTGCCAGCTGCCACTTTTTAGTTTTCAGTACAAATCCTATAATGCCCACATGACATGATGGAATTAGGCACGGCTGGTGAGCTATCCTTGCTAATGATCCCGGCCTTGCACCCCGCGCTATAAAATACGAGTGCGACGGCCATCCGCGGACAGCAGCTCCTGCCTCCGTCCGCTTGCGCTGGCTCTTTTTATCCCTGGGTGGGGTGCGTTCCATTTGCCCCGCTTGCATGCCGCACTTCCGCGTTGTTGCGCGCACGTCATCTGAAGGGGAGGCCACCTAACTAGTGAGCGAGCTGCGATATTGATTTGGGCGCACGCCGTGACAGGAGGAAAAACTACAGTATTGTCCTCAAAAAAGTAACAGATGAGGACTCATATTGATGTGCAAAAACTATATAATCAAACTATACAAGACTACACAGCCTTTATAAGACTCAACGTTTATTTAAGCGCACTAACAATAACGAAAAAACTTTGTGATTTTGTAAATGTTTGAAAGCAAATAAGGTGCACTGTTCTGTATTGTTTTTGGTGAACTTGATCGCGTCAGAAAATGAACGCAAACGTTTTTTTTAAATGGTCAGAGACAGTCTGCTTGCTGTTTTCCCCGACACATTCATAGTCATTAGCTTACTTCTGCCGGTGCTCTCTGAAAACTTCATGATTAAAACTATATGTAGTAAATTAAACCTGGGTGAAGTTGGTTTTATATTGGACATTCGCTACACATTCAAGATTATCTCATCTGTTTATCAAGAAATAAATACCCAATAATGACAAATTGCATATTTTCTTAATCCAGAGTGGACAGAGAAACTATTATAAATAAATATATTTTTAGATCTTCTCCTAAAAATATACTGGTAAAAACCAGTTGGACTATAATCCACTCCATCATTGCTAATAACTACAACAATTCCCTTTGCAATATTCAGTTTGATAATTTTTTTATAAATTTTTTATTTAAAAAATTATGAATTTTCAATAGCTTTTTCGTTAAGTGGGTTACACAGGTAAAACCAATTGGACTATAATCCACTCTATCATTGCTAATAACTACAACCAACTTACTAACTAGCGAATTACTAACTTTACAACTTACTAACTAGCGAATGCTTTAGAAAAGGGCTCTAAAAACTACGGCAATATGAATGACAATGGAATATAGAATGTGCGAGTTGATGACCATGTATGACGACCAAATAGAAATATTTTTTCATAATACAAAATTTATACTTTTATATTGATTATTTTATAATAAAATGAGTTTTGTCTAATTTTTCATCATAAACAATATTTATTTGTATTATATATAAATGTTTATTTGCACATTGCATATTTTCAAATGTGCCACAAAATAAACATTATACAAGATTTTGTATTAATGCTCTTGACGGCTGTCACGTGCTTAGGGTTCATTATAATAGTAATATCATTCATTCATTCATTCATCTTCTATACCGCTTTATCCTGTATTTAGGGTCGCGGGGACCTGGAGCCTATCCCAGGAGACTTCGGGCACTAGGCGGGGTACACCCTGGACAGGGTGCCAATCCATCGCAGGGCACACACACATACACACACACACACACCCAATCACACACTACGGGCAATTTAGGAACGCCAATTAGTCTAACCTGCATATCTTTGGACTGTGGGAGGAAACCGGAGTACCCGGAGGAAACCCACCAAGCACGGGGAGAACATGCAAACTCCATGCACAAAGAGACGGGAATCGAGCCTGGCCGGGAATCGAACCCACACCCTGGAGGTGCAAGGCGACAGTGCTACACCACCGTGCCGCCTAGTAATATCATATTTAATGATAATAATAAACCTATCAATTTATGTTCTAATATAATATTTGATAGTAATTCCCTGGCTGTGAATCGAACCCGGGTCTTCTGCATGATAGGCAAATCCCAGGATTAATAGCACTGAGCTATGTAGTAAATTAAAGAGGAGAGTCATGATACCGAATCACAGTCCTGAGCCCAAACCTCATTTAAATTAAATTAACAAATATTATAAGTAAAAAAACAATAGCCCACGTTTAGAAAAGGTTTATAAATTATTTCCGACATGAGTTGGCTCGGTGTTATGTGCAGAGCGCCCGGAGATTTCCTGAAGCTCTGAAATCGCTGGGGCATTTTTTCTAAATAGACGCTATCTTTAATAACTGATGGAGGTTTTGAGCTGTATACACACGCCTTTTTGAGGGGTTTAAAATTAATTAATAAGTCAGAGCAGACCGACATGAAAGGTGAGAAGTGGGATTACTGAGCGCGCTGTATATACTGCACAACACGCCTTTATCAACCTTTTGATAAAAACGCTGCCTTTTGTAAAGTGAAAGTACTTTACAAAAGACAAACAGCTTTATTTCAGTCATAAATTCACAATCACATCACATTCCAGTTATTATTTCCAGCCGTGGTTAAATAATGGATGAAATAATTATTCAATGCTGGACACAAACAGCAAATATGATGATTATTATAAAAAGCCAGAAGAACGTCGTATTCATACAATAATATTTACTTAATATTATAATATATATATATATTGTTCACTCATGTCTTCTGATGATGTCGACAAATTTTTACGTTTTAAATAAGACATGTTGGCATATTCACGAATCAGAACATTCACATAGTTAACACTATCACATAGCCTACTATCAGGAAATTTAATTAATTTCCAGACCATTTAAACCGAGGCATTGACATGTCTTTCACTGTTTTGTCCCTGTTAAGACTTTACAGAAACTATATATAAGAAACTTATTAGGAATTTTAAAGCACGAATTTGGGCATCTCATTTCATCATTATGAAAATAATATGAAACACATATACACACATTCATCATGAAAGATCTGTTGTAAAAATAAATAAAATTCATGTTTGCTTCAGCATTGGAAACAATATTGTTTTAGTCTAACTAATTATAAACACTTCCTCGTTTGGTCCGGCTTTTAGATAAAGTCCTTCCATGCGCCATCTGGCGGATATTCAGTGAAGCACAACACATTTATTTAAATTCCCGAATGTTGCTTACGGGAAGTCGCGGGAAGCTGCGTGCTAAATTGCGGGGTCTCGCAGGAAAACACGCGCATTCTTAACGGCCACATCTGTATGGGTGTTTTGTTGCATTTCTGGGACACTATTGTTGATTTTTATTAATAAAGCTGTTCATATCAGCGTACACTTTCATCTCTGCCTTTTACAAAGTGAAAGTGCGCCTTCACGAAAATATTATAAAGAGTTTATATTTGTGCTTTGTTGGTTTTCTGGGGTACTGATATTAATTTTACGTTTCATCTGCTTTGCAAAAGTTGCCACTATTGACTGAATAAAGCTGTTCATATCGGCATGCGCTTGCACCTGCCTTTTCTATGCTTTCTATGCTTTTTGATCACCTTTTGCAACATGAAAAGTGTGTGTTGATGTAAGCAGCTTTATTTCAGTCATAATATACTCAGATTACAAAGAGCGGCAGCTTTTGCAAAGCAGACGAGCTGAAAACAACATAGCACCAATATATACTCCCTAAATAAACGCTGCTGTTTACAAATGTAAGCAGCTTTATTACAATAATAAATTCAGAACTACATTCCCACTATTCAAGGTCAAATAATTATTCAATGATGGACACAGACACCAAAAAATAAGTATGGTTATTATTATTTGAATTTTAAAAAGTGTTGATTTATGTAACAAGTTTTCTCGGGACAAGATTCTTACATTGATATTAAAATTTTATTTTGTTTCTTCTTTCAAGCCCTTTTTGTTCTTTTGGACACCTAAGGGTTAACCAGTGGGTACAATATTTAGATTAATTTACATAACAGTTATACCACATGATAAAAAAAAGAAAAAAAACAGATCGGCCAAGCACAGAATTTCTCTGTGTGTTGAGCAGTGCCATTTTTATCTCCACTGCGCACCTGAGCTTGATTAGGACATTACCTATTTAGCCTTAAAAGAACACTGAGAGATTCAGTTTAGGTGGGAGTACGTATCTCCCCTGTTTGCCTCGCATTTGTGTTCTGTGTGAACTTCCAATGATCTTTGTTTGTTGATGACTCTGCCCAGCCTTGGATTTCGTCTCTTGTCTTTGCCTTTGAATTCTTGTTGCTCTGCTTTGTATCCTATTCATGATTTGGATCTCCACATTGTATAGCAGTCAGTCTCAGACACAGGGGGAGAAGCAAACACAGGGTAAATTCACAGCAGAAAATCCTCCACAAAATGAAACAAAAGTGCACTTGCTTCTCAGCTGAATACTGGATTTGCTGAACACTGGGTTTGTGAGATTGCATACAGTCTCTGATCAAGAACTCGCTTTCTTGCTGTCTTTGCAATAATCACCACTTCTGGTTTCCCTAGGTCTTCCTCTATGTAATTACCACAGTGTCACAGGGAATTCCCCATTCATCCCAGAGCCATCACAACAGATGCAAGTTTTTCACTGCCTTGCTTCTGACTGCTCAGGGTGTTTAATCTGCCACTGTTTTAATAAAAGAGAGTTAATAAACTCTCTAAATTATCATCACTGAGATTGGATTCACCACAGTTCTGTGCTGCCTTGGACAGTATGTGAGCCCAGAAGACAAATTCCACTTCAGACCAAGTGCCCCTGCTCATGCTGAGCTTCAAACTCCGACTATTGCCCAACAAAGCCTTTTGGACATTCATCAGTTAAATATCCAGCAGGTGGATTAGATACTCTCTTATCTTTCCACTAAACTAAATCAGTGATCAGTTCTTTACCTGTGGCACCCTAGTTCAGCACGAACCTCAACCCTGGAACCCTGGTTCCTTCCTGTCATCATGCTCCCTGCTGCTCCGATCGTCGATTTGTTCTACAGAGGAGTCTTGAGTTGTCTAGAGCGAGTACATCATCACCTTACTTACAGCGAGAGCTCATGACTGAACAGTGGTCTGGGATTCCAATGACCCTTGTTGTGCGACTTTTAAGACCTTTACAGAAGAGATGAGGAGGGTATTCAACCGTGCCTATTTAGGGAGTAAGCAAGGCATCTACTGGAACTTTGTCAAGGTCGTAGATCAGACTGCCACTACACCATTGAGTTCCCAGTGGGACACACTAGCCTTATACAATACTTTCCTGAATGGACACTCTGACTCTCCGTCAAGGACCAACTTAATTCTCAGGAACTTCCTGATGATCTCAGCAGCCTATTGTACCTAAGCACTGAGCACATGACCAGTTCTCACTTAGAGCCAGCACTCCTCCAATGCCACCTAGCTCCCCGAATGAGACCATGCATACGGGGTGAACTCGAGTTTCACCAGGGGAATGCCAGCACTGAATTCAGCTGCAGCGTGTGTCTACTGTATTCAGGTAGGAGATCTGCTCTGACAATGCCTGTTAAAAGCAAGGTCCCAACAGTGAATCTAGGGATGCTAAAGGGGCCCGTACAAAAGCAATCTTAGTATTCATCCACTTCTTCTGTTGTGATTATTCTTGGCAATCAGCCCCATGTTCTTCAAGGCCTTATCGACCACCAGAATCTCATCAGCGCCTCTAAGGTCAAGGAATTGGGCATTTCCAGTTAACTTCTGAAGACCTCGCTATCACCTTAAGAACTTCAGGTAACCACTTTGAGGAGAACTCCTTTTGCAACATGCGGAACACACAGTCTCAGGTAATTGGATTAAATCTCAATACGTCACAACCCACAGATTGATTGGAAAAACTGTGAAATCCTTGGAAGACGCTCCATCTGTCGCTCTTCATGTCTTAAGTTAGCCCTTTGGAGCATTTGAGGACTTCCCCGACCTCTCTGCTGTTTCGCCTCACTACGCCGATCTCAAAATGGATTTTAGCAAATCTCGTGCTTTCTCCCTTCCGCCACACCGACCATATGACTGTGGGATCAACCTGCTGCCTGGTACAGCTCTACTTTGTGGCCATAAAAGATGGGACTTTACACCCTTTTAGTGATTACCGGGGTCTAAATGACATTATCATAGAGAACTGCTGTCCCTTTCCTCTCACATCTACAGCCTTTGTTCTCCTACAAGGGGACCAGCTCTTCACAAACCTGCATGTCCCAAGCACTTGTCACCTGGTCAGGACTGCATCTGGACGCCATACAGTACTGTAAGTAACTGGTAATGCGTTTTGGATTGGCAATTCACCTGCAGTATTTCAAAGCCTACTCAATGATCTGCTCAAAGACTTCATTTTCATTGCACCATTTAAATAAATTATGTCATATGTGACTGAGAGTTGTTGGCTGTCAAGCTCGCCCTAGAGGATTGGAGACACTAGCTTGAGGTGACCGAGATCCCATTCCTCGCCTGGAGAGGACAGCCAAACACCCAAATTCTTAGGAAGTCCGATGGAGTCTCTTCTTCTCTAGATTCAGCTTTACATTGTCCTACTGTCCTGGTTCCAAGAACAGAAAACCTGACAGTTTTCACTAGTCTCGGCTCAAACATCTGAGACCACCATCTTGCCACCTCAGTGCTTTGCGGGAGCAGTACTGTTAGTCATTAAGACTCCCTGTGTCAGAACGCTCTTATGTCTGCTGAACTTCTAATCTCCCATCTTCACGGACTTCCCGTGGACATCACCTTTGATTGCAGAGCCCAATTCTCCACCCAATCTTGTTGGGCCTTAGGTAAACTCGGCTCTACACCTACCTTTTCCTTGGGTTACCACTCACAGACAGAGAGAGGTAATCAAGATCTGGAGGCAGCTGTCCGATGCATGACTACAATGGAAACACTCCTGGAGTGAATGTTACCCTGGAAAAATATGGTCAAAATTCCTATGCTCAAAAGTCTACGGTCTCAAAGAGCATGGTTTAATACATGGTCTAAGATCCACTGATCTATTTCAGTCTTTAAACAACAAGCTGACCACCACCTTTCTAAAGCACTAACGTATCGTATTGAGTAGGCCAAATGGTCATGCTCTCAAAACAGTTTCTCACATGCTGTCCCCTCAAGTTCATCGGCCCATTCACCATTACCAAGGTCATCAATCCCTGCACTGTCTCATTCTACTCTTCACCATGCGATGAATAAAGCCTTTCTTCCATGTGCTCCAGATCAGAACTCTGATTTTGTGTCCACTGAATCACTTTAAAGCAGTCCAAATTTTGCAATCTTTTTAGCAAGTACACACTTACTTTTAACAAAAAACACTCAGGATTATTTTTGCTTCAGGGAAGAATGACGTTTTGTGTGTTATGTGTTTAGGACTTCATGGCATGTCATGATCCGCGGTATTTACTTGAAATTGATGGAAACAAAGATCCAGAGGAGAATTTTGGGGTTAGTGACTTCCATCATATTGAACTGCACTAACTTCTTCATTAGTTAATAAATGTATGAACTGTGTTAATTTTCTCCTGTATCTGTGTATATAGTGTCTAATATCTCGCCTGGACTCCATGGCTGTGAGGAGAGCAGCTGTACCTGTGCACTTGGTAAACACAGATGAGGAGGAACTTCCTAAGGACATGGACACTGTACGTAAAAAACAAACCTTTTTCTCTCTGATTACTAACAAGGCCAGGTGCTGCTGCTCAAGTTTTACATGCATATTCCATGTCTTATATCATGTAGGAAGAGCAGGTGAACATGCTGTCCTACAGCAAGACAATAGCTCCAGGCTTCCGGTGGCAGAGGAGTCGCTGGGGCTGCACTTGCCCTGTTGCTCTCAAAGAAGGCAGAATAATCAGAGGCAACTCTGAATTTTCTGTCAGGTCAGTGTACGAAGATGGACAATAAATAAAAAAAAGCTGACCTGAGCATACAGAACAGAATTAGTTGCTTGTTGTGCTTGGCAAACACATCACACTTTTTCAACACTACAGCTGCTTATCTTATCTGTACATTTATGGAGTTTTTTTGTTTTTTTTCCCCCTGTTGCACCAGCTTCTTGAATAAAATATACGTCCTGTCCTCCCAAGAGGCTCTGCAGAAGTTTCTGGTGAAGCCAAGATGGTACCTGCTCCCACCCATGCCACGCTCACCCTGCAGAGTGGCTGTGATTGGGCCATCACAGTCAGGAAAGAGCACTCTGAGCACACTCTTGGCTGAGTATTATGGTGCAGTTGTGATACATATGAAGAAACTTATGGAAGGGGTCATAGACAAAATGAGGCAAGACAGGATGGAGAAAGCACTTCAGGAAGCAACAGTTTCAGCAATGGAGAAGGTTAAAGTCCAGATGCACAAAGACGAGTGTGGTGAGAGCTGCCTGTGAAACTCCTACTAGAATACAATCCTAGAATACCCCAAAATAATTAGGAGAGGGTAGATGTGACAAAAGTCAAACACCAATTTGACCTAAAAAAAAACTGAAGGTTCAACAGAGGAATTTCTTTAATAGTTAAGTTCTAGTTAAGAATAAATTAGAGTGTCTTTCTCTGTGGATGATGACAGGACTGGTGTCTGTGAGGAAAGAAACTTAAAACTTTGAATTCAAATTTGAATTTGAATTTGAAAAAAAAAAACAGATTAGATGTACCGGTTCACTGTCATAACTTTTGTTTGTCACCTCTTTTGCCTTTGTCTGTTGCCATGCATGTTGCTGTAGAAATGGAGGTGACAGAGGATCACCCAGATGTTCAAGCTTTCGTAGAAGAAGCCATGAAACAGGCAGAAAAGATGCCAATAGAACAACTGGATGATGTGCGTGCAGATGTCCTGGAAAAATGGATCAAACAGGTACAGTATGACCCTTGATCTGTGAGCATGTAGAGTGATGTGTCTTCAGTGTTTCCCATACTTGTATAAATATACAGTACTTGCGGTGGTAGCCCTCAGAACAGTAATGATATGATGGTATACAGTAGGGCTTGTCCTACGATTCACAATTTCAGTATTGTGATTGTGCAGCACAGAGTGACATTTCAGCACAACCTAGGCAATATGATAAACTGAATTTTAATATTTTATAAGCGGTTGTTTTCTTTTTATATCGGTCCAGTTCTGTTTTGCCCCATGGATTCGCTCACTTGAGTTTTAACGATTAATGTGTGTGTGTGTGTGTGTGTGTGTGTGTGTGTGTGTGTGTGTGTGTGTGTGTGTGTGTGTGTGTGTGTGTGTGTGTGTGTGTGTATTAAGAGCAGCCTGCTCACTGCTGCATTTATTGCCTCTCAGTACACTGCGTTTGCGCTACCACTCCTGTACCTGTTTATTCTGCCTGCCCAAGTATACTCTGTGTGTGGGAAACATTGGTCTTATACTTTACTTTTATTGTGTAACAGTAAAATATTTTGTAAATAATTTACATGATATCTATTAATTGCTCCATTCAGTCATACTGGTGTAGTGTCATGTCTATGAAAGGGGTGTAATCTGACAATGGTTTGTTAGATTCAGGTAGAAGATGCAGATGCTGTGTTTAAAAGAGGCTGGGTGTTGGACAACTACCCCACCACCAAATCTCAGCTGGCAGCCATTCAGGAGCTACATCCTGACCTCATGCCTGATGTGGTGTTCTGTCTCAGTGACAGTGAGGAAGAAGGTGAGGCTGAGATTTTTAGTGTTTCACTTATTTATTGCACTTAATTTTCACTGTCTTAATGTGTTCAGTGCTGAGCTCAAAAGGTGCATTCGGTTATTCAGCATTTATCACTTATATGGCTTATAATGAAATAAGGTTCAATATTTATTTACAGGACGCACAGTTCTGAGGAGAATTTATGAACAGAACAAGAAGGAGGTGGATGCAGTTGTACTAGCTCAACTACAGGAGGCGCAGCAACAGAAAGCAGGAGAAAGCCAAAATACTCAGTGAGTTAGAGCGAAAAAGAATCAGAAGTAATCTTCTAGATCAGAATCAGTTTCCTTAGCCAAGCATGCAAGCATACAAGGAAAGAAACATGATATTAAATATACTGTTACAGTGCCATGAAAAAGTATTTGCCCATTCCTGTTTTTTTTTTGTTGTTGTTGTTTTTTTGCATATTTATCCCACTTAAATGATTCCACTCATCATCCACTCATCCCTCATCAAGATCATCAATTCAATGTCCAAAATTTCTCCACAGCGATGTGAAAGACTGTCACGGTGTGCGCCCAAATATAATATTGTCCCTCGCTCACTAGCTAGGTGGCCTCTTCTGCAGATGTGCGAAGGAGCAGGGCCGCGGATGATAAGTCTGGTGAGCTATCGCTGTTAATGATCCCGGGCTTCTCCCTGCTCTATGAAACACAGCCGGGAATGTAGCTCAGGGTCTATTGGGCAACTGGATTTTTCTAAAGTGGAGAGTGTGACGCGTGCAAGAACGTGGGGCAACCGAACAAGCCCCAGGCACTTGAAGAAGGCAAGTATGCTTTTGATCCGCCGGACGTCAGAGAGGACTCCCATCTGAGGCCGCGCCCACAGAGAGAGCTAGGCGGGGCCAGTCTGGAAATCCCCCGAGAGGAGAGTCAGCGCGAGCGAACTACGCAGGAGCTGCTGTTCATGCGGGCCCACGCTGCCACTCTGCGTACTGCCCACCAGACCTGCCCGTGCACACCATTCCTTCCCTTATTTTGCATCCGCACTCCTTTTACCCTTTCCTTCCCCATTTATCCTAAATAAATTACCATTTTGCTCGTAAGACCTCGCCTCGTGTCCGTGCTTTATGGTGCCACCTGTGCAAAAAGGGTCGAACCTGTTACAGAGACTCATTGCTAGTTATCGCAAAAGCTTGATTGCAGTTGTTTCTGATAAGTGTGGCACAACCAGTTATCAGGTTTGGGGGCAATTACTTTTTCGCATAGGGCCAGGTAAGTTTGGACAGCTTAAAAACTACTACTTTGTTATCTTTGTGTAATTTTAAAATTTGTTTGATGATTTAAATAATTTAACTGTGACACATGTATAGAAACAACAATAAAAAATCAGGCAGGGTCAAATATTTTTTTTACTGCACTGTATGTAGAGAAACAAAGGAACAATATTTCCGACCACCTTTTCTTTTTTTTGTTCTTTAAGTTAGTTTTCAGTGTTTTAAAATCGGCAAAATCACCACCATTGAGTACATTAGGTATGATAGAGACACTCTTGTTTCTATTGGTATACAATGTACTCACAATTCGACGTTTTTAACTCCGGATCCGAGCTGGTCGAGTGAGATCCTGAGGGAGAACAATGGACGCGACGCGAAGCGACGGACCCGAGGGAAACGAGCCGGCGTGAGGAATAGGCTCAGAGCCCGTGCACACCGCACACCTCTGCCTAGCATCCTGCTCGCCAACGTCCAGTCACTGGAGAACAAACTTGATGACCTCAGGGCCAGGATAAAGTTCCAGAGAGACATTCGGGACTGCAACCTTCTCTGCTTCACCGAGACATGGCTGAACCCAGCGGTGCCAGACCACGCCATACAACCAGCCGAGTTCTTCTCAGTTCACCGCATGGACAGGCCGCGGGACTCGGGGAAGTCAAGGGGAGGCGGCGTGTGCTTAATGGTGAACAACAGCTGGTGCAACAGCGTGAGCGTTGTTCCTCTTACACGCTCCTGCACACCAAACCTGGAACTACTGTCCATCATGTGTCGTCCTTTTTATCTTCCACGGGAGTTCACATCGGTCATAATTAGTGCCGTTTACATACTACCACAAGCGGACACAGACACTGCCTTATGCGAGCTGCATGAGGCACTCACACAGCACCAGACACAACACCGGGACGCTGCGCTCATTGTGGCGGGGGACTTTAATAGTGCCAACCTCAAACGCGCAGCGCCGAACTTTTATCAGCACATCACCTGCCCCACCAGGGGCGAAAGAACACTAGATCATTGTTATACAACGGCTACAAGGCGCAATCTCGTCCAGCGTTTGGTAAATCCGACCACGCCGCCATCTTCCTCATGCCAAAATATAAACAAAGGCTGAAACAGGAAGTTCCGGTTCAGAGGGAGGTTGCGCGCTGGACGGACCAATCGGTGGCCGCGTTACAGGACGCACTCGATGACGCAGACTGGGACATGTTCAGAAACAGCTCCGATGATGACGTCAGCGTGTTTACGGAAGCGGTTGTGGGATTTATTGGGAAGCTAGTAGACGATACGATGGAGAAAAAGACTATCAGAACGTTTCCCAACCAGAAGCCGTGGGTGGAAAAAAACCTTCCGCGACGCTCTGAGATCTCGCACCGCCGCCTACAACACGGGACTTGCGTCGGGGGACATGGAACCATACAAGGCTGCGTCCTACAACGTCCGGAAGGCGGTGAAAGAGGCGAAGCAGCGCTACGGGAGAAAACTAGAGTCACAGCTTCAACAGAGTGACTCTAGGAGCCTGTGGCAGGGACTAAGGACAATAACGGACTATAAAGCACCAACATCCGGTATGACGAACGCGGACGCGACTCTGGCAGACGAGCTCAACACATTCTATGCTCGCTTCGAGGCTGCAGCTAACGTGCTGACGGCTGCAGACAGGAAGACACTGCCAGCACCGGGAACGTGCTCATCATCTCCGAGCACGATGTGAGGAGAGCCTTCAAGAGAGTGAACACCAGGAAAGCAGCAGGACCAGACGGCATCTCAGGCCGTATCCTCAGAGCCTGCGCAGACCAGCTAGCACCTGTGTTCACTGAGATATTCAACATTTCCTTATCTCAGTCGGTGATCCCCACGTGCTTCAAAGAGTCCATCATTGTTCCTGTCCCGAAGAAACCACATCCTGCTTCTCTCAATGACTATCGCCCTGTAGCCCTCACCTCAGTAGTGATGAAGTGCTTTGAACGCCTTATCAGAGACTTTCTTCAGTACCCGACACACTGGACCCACTACAGTTTGCATACCCTCAGAACCGTTCCACAGACGATGCAATATCTCATCTCCTCCACACATCACTTACTCACCTGGACACTAGGAAAGGGAATTATGTTAAAATGCTCTTCATCGACTACAGCTCTGCTTTTAATACCATAATTCCCTCCACACTCACCACCAAGCTGGAGCACCTGGGACTCAGCTCATCTATATGTCAGTGGATCTCCAATTTTCTGACTGGCAGACCACAGGCAGTAAGGATGGGTGGACACAGGATGTCTCAGCTACAGTCAGGCCCCCCAGGGTTGTGTTCTGAGCCCCCCCGCTGTACTCTTTGTACACCCACGACTGCGTGGCCACTACCAACTCCACCTCCATCATCAAGTTTGCTGACGACACCGTCGTGGTCGGACTGATCACCAACAATGATGAGTCGGACTACCTAGAGGAGATTGGAAATCTGGAGAACTGGTGCCAGAGGAACAATCTCCTCCTGAACGTCAGTAAGACAAAGGAGCTGATAGTGGACTTTAGTACAAAGCAGGAGAGGAACTACCAGACCCCCGTCATCAACAGGATCCCAGTGGAGAGAGTGGACAGCTTCAGATACCTCGGTGTTCACATCACGCAGGACCTGTCATGGTCCTGTCACATCAACACCGTGGTGAAAAAAGCCCGGCAGCGTCTCTACCACCTCAGACGCTTGAGAGACTTTAGACTGCCCTCCAAGGTGCTCAGGAACTTCTACTCCTGCACCATAGAGAGCATCCTGACGGGAAACATCACGACCTGGTTCGGGAACAGCACCATGCAGGACAGACGAGCTCTACAGAGGGTGGTGCGATCAGCCGAGCGCATCATCCGCACTGAGCTCCCTGACCTGCACTCGATCTACAGCAAGCGGTGCTGGACTAAGGCCAGGAAGATCATGAAGGACCTCAGTCACCCCAGTAATGGACTGTTCTTTGTTGCGGTCTGGGAAGCGATTCCGCTCCCTAAAGGCCAACACAGAGAGGCTGAGGAGGAGCTTCTTCCCGCAGGCGATAAGGTCTCTCAATCACACCTCCACACAGGACTAATAACATCTTTTTAGGCTCACAACACTGACTGGACAATCATACACACTTGCACTAAATATTTATACATCTGGACAATAGCACATGCCACTTTCATTAGTCACCTTTCATGCATATTTGCACAACCACTGACACTTTAAATTCTATATTCATATATACTCCCCCCCCCCCCCCCCTATATTTCTATATTTCTGTATTTTGCAATATTTTATTATGCCCTTATTGTACAGTTAATTTTACTAGTTAAATTTATTTCTTTAGTATTTCCTTTTTATTGATTATTTATTTTACGTACAAGCTTTTATTTTCTTTTTAAGGTCACTGGCGGTCGTGTAAGCATTTCACTGCATATTATACTGTGTATGACTGTGTATGTGACTAATAAAATTTGAATTTGATTTGAATTTATTTCCTATGGAGCGTACATAAAGACAATGTATTTTCTGTACTATGTTCAGTCAGCAGGTGCTGGTTTCAGAAGAGACAGGGAATGTTCTGTCCACACTGGAGGAGGAGCCTGATGTTACTGGTACGGCACCTTCACTACTGTATCAGTTTACTCTCTCAGCCTTGACTTCAGTTGGGTAAATACTGAAGGGTCATATGAAGCATCCGAGTGGCTCATTGCTCATAAAAATGTAGAGTTTCTCAGTACAAATCATATTCAGCATTTATTTGTCTTTAAAGGGAAATATTTCTGACTAGTTAGCATGAATGTTGAATGCATGAATGTAAGGATTTTGAAGCAATAGATGGGTTATGATGTCTGTAATATCTTTACATTTGATATTGACAGTAATGTCAGATATATTCTTTGGATGATATTAGTAATATCTAATTCAGTTCATTTTATGCTGTATTTGGTGAGATTATTGAGAGGATCCTGTGTGTGTGTGTGTGTGTGTGTGTGTGTGTGTGTGTGTGTGTGTGTGTGTGTGTGTGTGTGTGTGTGTGTGTAGGGGTGATGTTGCCTAATACATGGGAACAGGGCTATCCTCCTGGCCCAGCGATGGACATGTATAAGCTTCAACTAAAAAAGTTTATGCAGGAGTGGAACAGCCTGGATTACTCCATCGGCTGCAGCTATGTTACACTGGAGATCGCCAAAAAACCTCCTCAGACTCTGCTCCAGGAGATGGTTGATCAAATGGAGCGTATGTGACTATCTACAGTCAGGAGCATAAGTATTTAGACAGTGACATAAGTGTTTTCTATTTGTGCTTCTGTACATAACCACAATGGATTGAAAATTAAGCAGTTAAGATGTGGCTGTGCAGGAATGTAGGGGATTAATTCAAGGGGTTTAACAAAATATTGCATTTTCATAGGCTTAAAAGTAATTGGACAACTTAGGGTACTTTTTGGTGCAAAGCCTTTGCAGTCAGGAATGACTGAAGGAGTCCAAATCAGTACAACAATAAATAAATAATGAATAAAAATAAATAAAAACAGGGAGACGAATATCGTCAAGCAGTTGTCCTAGGTATTTATATATTATCACCACTTCGACCTCAGCTCCCTCAATGGAGACTGGTAGTAGCATGCACCTACAGTAGTCCTATGAAAGTCTATCACCATCTTCTTTGATCTTAGAGGTCTTGAGTTGGATTTGATTTGATCTGCACCAGGTCATAGTCTACTCCACAAGTCTCCTGTCCCCCCTCCTGTCCATCCCTGATACCCCCCTCAATGGCAGTGTCATCAGAGACACGTCCCCCATGACACATCCACTATGATACCATCCTCCCGCCTCAGTGTCTCATAGCTGTGACCCGACTGAATGTAGGAAACCTAGTTCTACAGTCCCTTGAACAGGAGCCAGGTCGTAGTAATGTCCTGCCTGGGCTACTTTTTGTTTCAGTCTTCATTTGTCCCAATTCCTTAGACTGGATCCGGAGGCAACTCGCACCCTCTCTTTGCTACATCAACGCTTCTGTTTTGTTTTAGGAGGATGTCTAAAGCTTACCTGTTATCAATGTCCAATCATCACAGCTCCCTATTTACCATGCACTCAGGCAACAGTTTATATAATAATCTGCCACATTGTGTGCTTTCCATGCCCGGTATTCCAGCGTTTTTTCCTGCTCGACATTCCATATTTCAGCCATGCCCTGTTCTACTGATCTCGCCTTTGGCTTACGGCATGGATTTTCTGCATTCCTGCTGAACTTTGGAACAGTCTATTGACCATGAGCTTTGGTCACAGACTTTCTCGACTCTCCAGTTTTGACTCCAGTTTTGGCCAGTTTCACAACCAAGCAGAATCTCTACAAATCAAAAATTCTGCCCATGTCTTCACTTTCGCTTAATGGAACATCCATTGCTTACAAATGCTACATTTCTCTCAACACACGCTGACTTGGCCCTTCCGCATTTTCGTCATTGACTGTTAACTCTGCGCTCCCTTTCTGCACACACCAGCTCTACACTTCTGCATTTTAGCCACAGAGTAAACAGTAAGTGCTCAGTCTGCATGTGGATCCTTCACCCCTATTGTATTTAGTGACATTTTCTTGCTTAAGGTGACTTTTGTGGTTTTGAATGTGGGTTTTGGCAGGCAATTTCTCTCTCTTCAGTACTGCAGACCATACAGACGTACGTATGTTGCCACAGACAGTGTAATTAACGTATGTAGAACACCTGAGAAGTGCTGTGATGCATATGAGTTAAATGTCCCAGTGCTGTTACCATCTATCACCACTTACCTCTTGTCCAATCGTAATACTCGCACAGAACTAACTATTGTATAATACCTAATATATTATTATAGAATTAGTATATAAAGAATTCAAGGAACTGATTTCTCTTTTTTCTTTCTTTTGTGATTTAGGGCCATTTAAGTACAGGGCCCAAGAGATGTCCAGTATGGATCTGGATAAAGAGGAGGAAGATGATGATGAAGCAGAGGTTGGTCCTCAGCCTCAACTAAGGTTCATCTGTGTTGTGTTTTCATAACATCACTTACAAACTATTCTCATCCATTTCTAGGAAAGCAGCAATAAACGGTGGCTTGGGGATACTAACATGTACTGCCCAGTTGTGCTGAGGGAAGAGGGAACGTTGGTCCCCTGCACAAATGACATTGCTGCAAAATACAGAGAGAAGATCTACTACTTTTCTAGCAGCAAAGCATTGGATATGTTCCTGCAGACACCAGAGCTCTTTGTCCCAACTACTCAGCTACTTAACGTAAGACAAGTTAATCAATAAATAATTCCAAAATCTATAAATGTTCTTATTCTTATCTATAAAATCTTCTTATTGACTGAAACCACTAGAACAATGCACTGTGTCTTCCAGCATGAGGTGGTGAATATTTAACAAAAACCATACTAAGGACCATGAAGTAGACATATATTATATATAACAAGTACACTGTTAAAGTCAATCCTATTTCACAATCTTTACTGCATATGACACTCTGATCCTGTTAAATAGCATTAACATCCTTCAGCTCATGAATTTTCATATTTCTAGCCTCCTGCTCTGCGTGTGTTCCTGCTGGGGGTGCGTGGCTCAGGAAAAACCACTTATGGCCAATGGCTGGCGCAGCATCTTGGTCTCTTTCATGTCCAGTTCCGTGAAAGACTTCAAGAGCTGATTCTGGCCAAGACTCAGACCCGCATACCCTATGCTGATGAAGCAGAGCCACCCGAAGAGCCACCCAGTGAGCTGCAGAGTTTACTGCAGACACACACACAGTCCACAGCTCCTCCTGTCAGGCCAGAAGATCCGAGCCGAATGGAGATCCTGTCTAATAATGAAGATCACCCTGAGGTAGACTTTGGAAGATTTCACAGCTGATCAAAAAGTTGAAAATCAAGATGTCACTTTAACATTAGAAAAAAACAAACTTTCTCTCGTTTTTGTGCATGTGTTGTTCTGTAGGAGACTCCAGCACTGACAGAGGAAGAGGAATTCATAAAATCACATCTATCTGATGGACAACCATTACCATACAAAATCTTAGAGAAAGTTCTACTGCAGTTCTGGCATCAAGAGCCATACAAGTAAAGGGTTATCCATGCAAAGTTCAAATTCAGAATATGTTTTTTGTACAATTTCTCTTTTTTTACACTGCCTTTTAATGGTTTTCTTAGATCAACAGGGTTTATCCTTGAAGGTTTTCCTCAGCATTCAGAGGATCTGTCTTTCCTAGCGGAGCATCACTTATACCCAGATACCACCTTAGTTATGTCTGTAGAGGTGTCAGAAGTGGTAAAGCGTCTGCTGCCCCCACGGCTTAACAGATGGAAGGAGAGATGCACAAGAAGAAGAGAGCAGATGGTGCTACTTAAAGAGCTTAGGGTAAAGAAGAGAATATTAAAAAGAGCATGACATTTCTGTACCCGAGAATGCAAAAGGTTTTTTAGGAAAATGATGGCTCAAGTTTTACAAAAAGATTGTGAAACACATGGTTAAGGATAGTCATTAGCATTCTGTTAACCATTCTGTTAACCATTCTGTTAACCAGGCGAAGGCCATTGCCCAAAGAAGAGCTGAACTCTTGCCTGAATATGCGCCCAAGTCAACCAGAGTAAGACTATAACCATAGTCACCTCATAGCTAACACTGTAGTGCACTGAGAAATAAAACCAATATGATATAGCTGTTCTTTCTTCTTCTTAGGACAAGGAAAATGAGAAAAAAGACTTGCAGGAAGATGAACAAGATGAAGATCAGCTGAACTGGGAGCAAGAGCTGGAAGACAGGCTGCTAGAGGAGTATCCCCAGGAGGAGAAAGAAGACGGAGAGGAAGAAGAGTCAGAGTCCAGTGCAGAGGATCGGATAAGAGCAGAGATCAGCGAGCAGTTTGATAGGGATGACAGCAACCTCACCATGATGGTGGTAAATTTGGGCTGTTAAATGAGTAAATGGATATTAATAGAAACTAACGAGATAATAATCTCAGTTGTAGTCAGAGCAAGGAACATTTAAGTTTAAAGTAAGAACATACTTTAAATTAAGTAGTAGACTATTTTTTTATTATTTCCCCCCCTTTCTTTCAGGACGTTCTGACTGAATACCGGATTCCTCACCTCATGATCAGTGCTGGCCGGAAGCCTCACATTGTGCAAACCCAGCTCATAAAGCAAGTCAAACCCCTGGTGGAGAACAGGGAGGCGCTATTTCAACAGTGTCATCCCATCAGCTTTGCCACTGCTCAAAAACTCGTCTACAGCAACTACAAGTTCTACAGTGTCTTTGGTTCTTGGGATCCAGTCCGGGTTAGTTACAGTATTATAACACTCCCTCCAGAGGCTTGTACCGTGGCCACTATGCATGATGAATGCATTAATTTATGAGCCTGACCCTGACACGCACAGCACTCTGGAATAGGCCCAATCTGAACTCATCAGACCACATGACCTTTTTTCATCTTCAATCTTTATGCTCTCTAGCAACCTGAAGCTTTTTCCGATTATTCTCATTAACAAGTGGTTTTCGTATGGACACCGCTGTTTAGTCCCAATCCTAAGAATTCACATCACATTGTGTGTGTGTGTGGAAATGCTCTTACTGTCACTATTAAACATAGCTCTGATTCTTACTGATCCTTCAACTTCACCAAGTGAAGTGAGATACCAACTGAGCTCCATTTACAGTAGGTGATTTTTTGATCAAATTTCTTCCACAAAGACGGATCAGCACTATCCTTTCAGGTTTTGATAATGTATTGGAGGTTTCTTCCTTCAATTCCAGTGATTTCAAATTTGTGCAGTTTTCTTAGCATGATATGCAGCTCTGAAACCATGGTTTTTATTTCAGGTGAACTTTAATTGCACCAGAAATGAATTGATGTCAACTGCAATACCATGCAGCATTACTGCATAAACAAGAGTTGTTATAATGATGTTAAATTTACGTTAACAATACCAAAATAATTAAGATTAATTATGCAGCTTATTAATATAACACATGCTTCAGCATATACTTTCTTTCCATTGTGAACAAGAAGCCGCAGCAAATGATGGGTTCCAGTAGGACTACTTATTTTACAGTGAGGGAAATTTGGACACTAAAATACCTGTAGTAGATCGACATACAGATTTCAGTTTGACACGTGTCTTTTAACTTCATTCATTCATTCATCTTCTATACCGCTTAATCCTGTGTTCAGGGTCGCGGGGGACCTGGAGCCTATCCCAGGAGACTTCGGGCACTAGGCAGGGTACACCCTGGACAGGGTGCCAATCCATCGCAGGACACACACACATACACACACTCACACCCAATCACACACTACGGGCAATTTAGGAACACCAATTAGCCTAACCTGCATATCTTTGGACTGTGGGAGGAAACCGGAGTACCCGGAGGAAACCCACCAAGCACGGGGAGAACATGCAAACTCCATGCACACAGAGATGGGAATCGAGCCTGGCCGGGGAATCGAACCCAGACCCTGGAGGTGCAAGGCGACAGTGCTAACCACTACACCACCGCGCCGCCGTCTTTTAACTTGATTTATTCTATAAATGATATTTAAATACAGTGGAACCTCGGATTACAAGTAACGCGGTTTACGAGTGTTCCGCAAGACGAGCAAAGATTTGTAATAAATTTTGACTTGAAAAACGAGCATTGTATAATAATAATAATTGTATAACGCATGCGCTTCTTGTTTTTCGTCACGTCATCATAACTGAGCCAACGTTTTTTTCCTCTCTTGCGCTGCATAATTGTAGGTAATCGTCTCCCCTGCTGGGTCTTAGTGCCTGCAGAGTTTCTGAGTGTGCGGGTGTGTTTGTGTGTGTGTCTGTGTAAGGCAGAGAGTGTGTGTTTGTTTGATTCCAACACACACACAAACACACACACACTCTCTCTCGACTTTACAGCCCCCCTTCTCTCAGGTTCCCAAACAAACTCTGCTCTATCGTGATTATTTTCAAAGGTAAGGTGCTGGTTCATTTGTTTTTGTTGTTTTACTTTACAGCAGTGATTCCGTTAGTATGTGCTCACACGAGTGTGACTAGCGATGTTCCTTGCTCATTTTAAACGGTTAATTTTTAAACTGTTTTAAAAACGATCTCTCCGTTAATGTGTGTGTGTGCGCACGCACATTACACACACACACACACAGCGCCTGCGTGCACAAACGGAAACACTTATCTGTCTGGATTTATTTTTACGTTTTTTTTTTAAAGGTAAAGTGCAGGTTAACAAATGATTTGCAAGAAGTAATGTAATTGTCATTCTGTTTTTGTTGATGGATCTATAGTATGCAGAAGGTGATTTGATCCAGCATATGCAGGACTCCCTTAATCCTAGCTGCCCTGTCCTTTTCCACAACTTCATTTACTTCTTTGCCTCTGAGGAGACACGCAACGCCTTCATGATCAACCCTATCAAGTATCTCCGTCAGCCCAAGCCCAGCCCGTTCCTGTCTATCAAAGTTGCCATCATTGGTAGTCCGAAATCTGGAAAAACCACAGGTTAGTGAGCATTGTTTACAGAATTGCAGAAATCACCATGGTCTGATGCATAATACTTGCATAATATAAAAGCATATTTACAACACAAATGAATAAAACCTGTTTGAGGTTTTATTCATTTATTGAAATTTCTGTGTGATGTGTGGGTTTAGTTGCTCGCATGTTTGCTCGTGAATATGGACTGGTGCACCTATCCATCGGCGGTGTAATACGTACGGTGCTCAGCATAGACAAGATGGATCTTGCCTCTGAGGTGCTGAAGTACTTGAGGAAGGGGTTGACTGTTCCCGATGAACTGGCCATTCAGTGTCTTGAAGCAGTTTTACTGAACTCCATCTGCAGCTCACGGGGGTAATAAACCACATACTCTTAGGGGGAAGTTTCTAGAGAAACCAGCTATAGGGAGGATAATACTTATAATACAATTTTTTTTTACTGTTACATTACAAATATTTATATTTCATATTATATGACCAGAAATGTGTATATTAAAAATCCCAAACCTGCAGTCAGCTATTTTTAGACACTTGAGCAATCCTCAGTTCCTACAGGCAATAAGGTCATGTTTCTGTAAAAGTGTTTTTATGACAATGTCTATTGTTCAAAGCATTACACAAACAAAATGGTAAATAATGCCAGACATTAGACCCAGACCACATCATCATTCCAAAACTTTACACAAACCTACAGTTCGCTACAGAGTGCTAATATGTAACGAAATTCTAAGTAGTTCATTGTAGAAGAGTCGGACTGTGTGAAAGCACTCAGACATGCTTTTTGTCCACTTGTAACTTCAAAGACCAGCTGAATGCAGATGAGTGCCTTAACGATTAGTGTTTACTCACTCATTCATCTTCTATAACGCTTTATCCTGTATTCAGGGTCGCGGGGACCTGGAGGCTTAGGGCATGAGGCAGGGTACACCCTGGACAGGGTGCCAATCCATCGCAGGGCAAGATTAGTGTTTAATTCTTTTTAATTTCTTTTCGTAGAGAAAAGTTTAAGGAGGGTAGATATAACATTTGATTTAAACTGAAGAGGCACTTGTTTGATCTGTAATGCAGGTATGTGCTGGATGGATTCCCTATGACTAAAAGACAGGCTAACTGGATGGCAGCTCGCCGCATTATTCCTGTCCGAGTGATCGAGCTGCAGCTGGACAAATTTGAAATGCTGAGAAGAGGCATGAAAGATAAGATGAAATCAAACAGGTCTGAATTATCATGTTTAATCCTTTTGTACAGTAAATGTGTGTGTGGTATAGAGTATGTTGCACCGTGGACCTGAAAGAATGGATAATAAATATTTAATTGATTAACTAACTGGTTTAGACATGTTGATATTCAATCAGTGAGTAAAGAAATTAATATAGGCTACATAAAAAGCATGACCTCCGTCATCCCTTTTTTTTTTTACAGGCCACATGACAGCACTCAGTTCCTGGACATCCGGATCTCCTGCTTTAAGCGTGAAGTTCAGGCCCTCAGGAAACATTTCCAGCAGCAGTACCAAAACTGGGTTCCAGTTGATGCACACAAAAGCAGTTGGTGGGTTTTGCATCGTGTTTTGGGTGAAGTCCAAAAAAGTATGCGACACATCCACAACTACCTAGATCGAATCTGTAAAGGTGAGAAGTCAAGAAATGTGCACGGATAAACTCCATTCTTTACTTATCTACATCCATACACACACATTCTGAATCCTTTTACATTAAAGCAGTAAGATGAGTTTTTACCACTTGTTCCCGCACTATATTTCAGTCTGCACAATAAAAATATGAATTGGAGGCCATTTTATCTCCCTGAATTGTCTCTCAGGCCAAGCTTCCAGCATAGCGCATTTGGGTGTTACTCCACGTGAGCTTGAGTCTCGGCTGGGCGAGTTTGGCCATTACTGTCCTGTTAGCTTGGCTCTCCAGAAACACCTGGTGGACTGCTCCCTTCACAACTCCCTGGAGCTGGCTGCAGAGTTCAGGAGGCAGTACTACAAAATGGCATCCAGGGAGTATCTTGAGGTGGGGTTCTGATATAAACTGAAATATTTATGTTGATAATGTAACATTCTATAAGACGGTAATTCTTTCCATCTCTCCATTTACTATAGAAATTTCTTGAGGCTCCAGAGCAGTTTGTGGCTCCAGTATGCCCTCACAAGTTGCCCCTTCCCCATCTTCTTCCCCGTAAGCTGAGTGTAGGCCAGGTGAAGAGTCGCTTCCCTCAGCAGGTGGAGCTAAAAGGATACTGTCCAGTCACATACTTAGAAGGCCAGCAGAGGTATAGACGTTTACACAACATTGTTTTTAATAATCATATTATAAACATAATTATAAATATTTAAGGATATAAATTATGAATGTTGTATCCAAAAACGTTTTGTCTTAAAACGCCTCCAGTGCGTTAAAGTTATTTCAGTGGTGAACCTTTGAACTAATCCCGGTAAAAATATTCAGTTTAGCTTTTCTGTTCAATATCTGGTGCAGGTGTTTGTTTACATTGGGCAAGTAGCTTATTCTAAAGTTGATTATTAAATCTGGCACATAACTAACTCTTCATAACATTGGTTTTACTCAACATTTTGATTTCACTTATGGTGCAGGTTAAACTTTTGGTACTGCAAAAGTTAAATCAAATTCATGAATTTATTCAGACAGTTTTCGTGATAAAATTATAATAGATATTTTATGGATTTTGTGGGGTCAATATGTGCCATTTTAGCGCATTAAACTGGGCTCGCAGTTTGTTTAATTTTCAATCCCCTTATCTTGGCCTGCTGTGGATATGTTTGCTTTAATGTGTTCAGATCATAGTGGTGCTGCACAATACTGCTTTTAATTTGTGCCATGGTTTTGGAACATATGAGCCAAACTGGTTTAAAATTTCCTGCAGGAAGAATAAACACAGTGACCTGTCTATTCATTCATCTACTTTCCTTTTTTTCTTTGGAATAAGCCATGATGTGCCACACTTTTATTTCTGTTTCTTAAGGATTGTGGTCATTCGTAGGTGTATTACAGTCGTTTCTTTGTCTTCTGCATACTCGGTTTATACAGTGGTGTGAAAAACTATTTGCCCCCTTCCTGATTTCTTATTCTTTTGCATGTTTGTCACACTTAAATGTTTCTGCTCATCAAAAACCGTTAACTATTAGTCAAAGATAACATAATTGAACACAAAATGCAGTTTTTAAATGAAGGTTTACGTTATTAAGAGAGAAAAAAAACTCCAAATCTACATGGCCCTGTGTGAAAAAGTGATTGCCCCCCCTTGTTAAAAAATAACTTAACTGTGGTTTATCACACCTGAGTTCAATTTCTGTAGTCACCCCCAGGCCTGATTACTGCCACACCTGTTTCAATCAAGAAATCACTTAAATAGGAGCTACCTGACACAGAGAAGTAGACCAAAAGCACCTCAAAAGCTAGACATCATGCCAAGATCCAAAGAAATTCAGGAACAAATGAGAACAAAAGTAATTGAGATCTATCAGTCTGGTAAAGGTTATAAAGCCATTTCTAAAGCTTTGGGACTCCAGCGAACCACAGTGAGAGCCATTATCCACAAATGGCAAAAACATGGAACAGTGGTGAACCTTCCCAGGAGTGGCCGGCCGACCAAAATTACCCCAAGAGCGCAGAGACGACTCATCCGAGAGGCCACAAAAGACCCCAGGACAACATCTAAAGAACTGCAGGCCTCACTTGCCTCAATTAAGGTCAGTGTTCACGACTCCACCATAAGAAAGAGACTGGGCAAAAACGGCCTGCATGGCAGATTTCCAAGGCGCAAACCACTTTTAAGCAAAAAGAACATTAAAGCTCGTCTCAATTTTGCTAAAAAACATCTCAATGATTGCCAAGAATTTTGGGAAAATACCTTGTGGACCGACGAGACAAATGTTGAACTTTTTGGAAGGTGCGTGTCCCGTTACATCTGGCGTAAAAGTAACACAGCATTTCAGAAAAAGAACATCATACCAACAGTAAAATATGGTGGTGGTAGTGTGATGGTCTGGGGTTGTTTTGCTGCTTCAGGACCTGGAAGGCTTGCTGTGATAGATGGAACCATGAATTCTACTGTCTACCAAAAAATCCTGAAGGAGAATGTCCGGCCATCTGTTCGTCAACTCAAGCTGAAGCGATCTTGGGTGCTGCAGCAGGACAATGACCCAAAACACACCAGCAAATCCACCTCTGAATGGCTGAAGAAAAACAAAATGAAGACTTTGGAGTGGCCTAGTCAAAGTCCTGACCTGAATCCTATTGAGATGTTGTGGCATGACCTTAAAAAGGCGGTTCATGCTAGAAAACCCTCAAATAAAGCTGAATTACAACAATTCTGCAAAGATGAGTGGGCCAAAATTCCTCCAGAGCGCTGTAAAAGACTGGTTGCAAGTTATCGCAAACGCTTGATTGCAGTTATTGTTGCTAAGGGTGGCCCAACCAGTTATTAGGTTCAGGGGGCAATTACTTTTTCACACAGGGCCATGTAGGTTTGGATTTTTTTTCTCCCTAAATAATAAAACCCCTCATTTAAAAACTGCATTTTGTGTTTACTTGTGTTATCTTTGACTAATAGTTAAATGTGTTTGATGATCAGAAACATTTTGTGTGACAAACATGCAAAAGAATAAGAAATCAGGAGGGGGGCAAATAGTTTTTCACACCACTGTACATGGTAAACTATTATGATGATTGGCTCTGTTGAGTGATGCGTATAGCCAAGCTCACCTCGAAGGAATCTGGCCGGACAAACATTACATACAGACAGACTGAGATTGGTTTTTAAATAATGTTCAGACAAAACCTTTCTTTTATTTATATAGTTTAGGCATTTATACATCTGTGCTGATGATGAATACACTAAGGCTGAATCCCATTTCTACCCCTTACCCCTAACACTTAGCCCTACCCCTCCGTTTGGCGCGTTCACGTGAAGGGGTAGGGGTGTCTCATTTCTCTTTTGGTTTGAGGGGTAGGTGTAAGGGTTAGGGCCAGATAGCCCTCCAAACGAAGATTTTTCGGGACCTCACTTCAAACGAAGGGCTAAGCGAAATTTTCAACATGGCTGCTCACTCGAGCAAGCAGACCCATAAATGTTAATTTTTGCCATTAATAATGTCATGCACACTCAGCCGCGACCGGCACTAGGACCCGGAAGTACCTGAAAGCATAAAAGGAAACAAGATGGCGCCGCACATCGCTCTGTCATTGAGTTATGCCCACGTCTTTTCGGAATCGTTCCCGTATATGTGAATACTCACTTTCTTGGCTATATTTTCAGACTGAGTGTGTGTTTATAGGACTAGGGTTAGATTGTGTCTTTCCTTTGCTCATTGAGTGTGAGAGTCCTTATAGCAAATCGCGTGATTATCCTGCCCGCTCGTGTTTATCCGCGTTTGGGTTTACCATTCACGCTACAGGGCTAACTACTAAAGCTATCTGGTCATCCCGGTTAGTTCGTGACAGATAGCGCGATCATCATTCTGGTCATCCCGGTTAATTCGTGACAGATAGCGCGATCATCATTCTGGTCATACCGGTTAGTTCGTGACAGAATGACAGAGCCCAAAGCAGTAAACGCCCGCCTCTGCGATGTGGTTGATCAGCATGCTTTGCTCATCAATACGCTAACCGCAGAGCTCGATTCTCTGCGCCGGAGTGTCCAAGACATCGCGGCCTTGCGCCGCGAGGTCGCGGAGCTTAGGCAGGAGAACGCGAGCCTTCCCCCACTCTTCCGATGTTTTTCTAGCACTTCCAGACAAATGGGATGGCACGGATGGGAAATGCAGTGTGTTTTTAACATCGCTGGAACTGGTGTTTGAGTTCAATGCCACCAAGTACTCCACCGACCGGCTGCGCATTGCACTACTCGTCTCGTTGCTATCAGGGCAGGCAGCAGAGTGGGCCACGGCAGTCCTGCGCGCGGACACAGACACCGCGCACTCTTATAATGAGTTCACCCGCCAACTCAAGCTTACGTTTGAGCATCCCGCGGGCGAGTTGGAGACCGACACAAGACTCTACCACCTGCGGCAGGGCGGACTGTCCATGAGTAGATACACCGCTGAGTTCCGAACCCTCGCCGTCCAGACCTCCTGGGGAGACGCAGCCCTACGGACGTCCTACTTCGAGGGGCTGGCTAATCGTATCAAAGACGAGCTAGCCGGACGAGAGCTCCCAGCCACACTGGAGGGGCTAATCCAGCTAGCCCTCCGGATCGACCAGCGCCTCCTCTCTCGTCCGAAGCCAGCACCCCGAACCCTGCTGCCACCATCCACTTATGTCTACACTGCACCAAGGCCACCACCCATCGTCACCACCACTCTCCCTGGACGTGTCGGATCTCCACCCAATGCTGTGGTTGACACCGGAGCCGGGGAACCCATGCAACTAGGGCGCGCCTCCCTGACCGTGGCGGAACGCGAGAGACGTTACCGCGAGGGACTGTGCGCCTATTTTGGCTCAGCAGCGCACCACCGAGCCACCTGCCCGTCCCGTCTGGGAAACGCCCAGACCCGGTGAGAGATAGGAGAGACTCCCCGGGCACCATCCATCTCTCCGCCACCACCAACAACACCGCTACTCGACTCACGGTCCAGGTAATCCTCCACCTTGGCCACAAACGGGTCAGAAGTACCGCGTACTTCATCGATTCCGGTGCCGCGGGTAACTTCATTGACTCAACGTACGCCAGAGGATTGGGGGTAAAGATTGAGGCGTTATCCCAGCCTGTGAGAATCACCTCAGTCGACGGGCGGCCCCTCTCATCCAGCCCCATCACCCAGCAGACTCCACCCATCACTCTCGTCCTCGGCCAACATCGGGAGTCTATACAATTTCACCTCACACCCATCTCCCATCATCCTCGGCTATCCCTGGCTCTTACAGCACGACCCACTCATCTCCTGGTCTCAGAGCCGGATCCTTCAATGGGGGCCGACCTGCACCGACTTATGCCTACAGGCCCAGGCTGGGACGTGTTCCAGGGAGTCCGAGGCCCCCGACGTCGACATCCATGCCATCCCTCCACCGTATCGAGACCTGGCTGAGGTGTTCTGCAAACGCCGGGCCAGCCACCTTCCACCTCATCGACCCTACGACCTAGCCATCGAACTCCTGCCAGGCTCCAACCCCCCCCCGCGGCCATCTCTACTCCCTCTCTACCAACGAGACCCAGGCTATGGAGGAGTATGTCGCCAACGCCCTGCGAAATGGCACCATCAGGCCCTCCTCTTCGCCAGCTGCCGCGGGGTTCTTCTTTGTAAAGAAGAAAGGGGGCGAACTTCGTCCGTGTGTCGACTATCAGGGGCTTAATAAGATCACCATCCGAAATCGTCACCCTCTGCCTCTTACCAACTCAGCCCTGGACGCCCTCTCTGGTGCCACCATGTTCACTAAGTTGGACCTCTGGAGCGCCTACAACTTGGTGCGCATCAGAGAGGGTGATGAGTGGAAGACGGCCTTCATCACCGCCACCGGACACTATGAGAGCCTGGTCATCCCATTTGGTCTCTGCAACGCACCCTCGGCCTTCCAAGCTTTCATCAACGACGTCCTCAGGGACATGCTAGGCCGATGGGTGTTTGTCTACCTGGATGACATTTTAATCTATTCACGTACCCCCGCTGAACACACCAAACACGTTCGAGCTGTCCTTAAGAGATTGCTCGCCCACCAGCTGTACTGTAAGCTGGAAAAGTGTGCTTTTCACGAGCACTCCACCACGTTCCTGGGTTTTGTCATCTCGCCCCAGGGTGTGGCCATGGACCCGCAGAAGCTGGAGGTTGTACGTCACTGGCCCCTACCCAGGACACTCAAACAGCTCCAACGCTTTCTCGGGTTTGCGAACTTTTATCGTCGCTTTATCCGGGGCTACAGTACAGTTGCAGCACCACTCACTGCACTTACCAGGCTCTCCAACCATTCCTTCCGACTCGACCCTACCGCCATCTCAGCTTTTCCCCGACTCTGTCACCTGTTCACCACCGCACCCATCCTGCTTCATCCAGATGCCAGCCAACCGTTCGTTGTGGAGGTGGACGCATTGGAGGTGGGCGCCGGCGCTGTTCTCTCCCAACGAGGTCCAGACCAGAAGCTACACCCATGTGGCTTCTACTCCAAAAAGTTTAACCCCACTCAGCAGCTATACGGTGTGGGGGACCGCGAACTGCTGGGCATAAAGTGGGCCTTGGAGGAATGGCGTCACTGGCTCCAGGGCGCAAGTGAGCCATTCATCGTCTGGACAGACCACCAAAACCTGATCACCATCCGCAGTTTGAACCAGTTGAACCCACGACAGGCACGGTGGGCGCTGTTCTTCGAACAATTCAATTTCCACCTCTCGTACCGCCCGGGGTCGAAGAACACCAAGGCTGATGCCCTCTCCTGACAACACGAGCGAGAGACGCCCCAGGCGGACCCCGTGCCTGTCCTTCTACCCACTCGCATCATTGCACCCCTACAGTGGAACCTGGAAACGAGGGTCCGCCAGGCACTGACCAGGGAACCCGCACCGGCAGGTGTGCCGCCCGGACGGCTCTTCGTCCCCGAACGACTCCGACCCGAGGTCCTCCAGTGGGGCCATTCATCACCCGTCGCAGGACACCAAGGGAGCCGGAGAACCACCACCTTCGTCGGCCGGGCCTTCTGGTGGCCCTCAATGAGGAGAGAGGTAACCGAGTTCGTTCGGGCGTGCCCAATGTGCGCCAGGGCGAAGGACATCAATCAGCCAACTCCAGGGGAACTCCAACCACTCCCAGTTCCCCGTCGACCCTGGTCCCACATTGCCATAGATTTCATCACGGGCCTGCCGGATTCAGATGGAAAGGACGTCATTTTGACCATTGTGGACCGCTTCTCCAAGGCAGTGCACCTGGTGGCCCTCGCCGGACTCCCGTCAGCGAAAGATACAGCCGAGCTGATATTGGAACACGTAGTCCGATTGCATGGGTTCCCAAAGGACATCGTCTCGGACAGAGGCCCCCAGTTCCCCGCCCGCTTCTGGAAGGCCTTCTGTCGTCTGATCGATTCGTCCTGCAGTTTATCTTCTGGCTACCATCCTCAGACGGAGCGAACCAACCAACAGCTGGAGCGCTACCTAAGATGTTTTGTGTCGCATCGTCAGCGCTCCTGGGCCCGCTACCTCAAGTGGGCCGAGTTATCTCACAACCTCCACGTCTCCTCAGCCACCAACCTGAGCCCATTTGAGGTGTGCTATGGTTTCCAGCCTCCGATGTTCACCCACCAGGAACCGGAGGTTGACGTACCATCAGCCCAACAGTTGGTTCGCCGGTGCCGACGGCTATGGCACCAAGCCAACCTCGCCATCCGACGCACCAACGCCAACTATGTGGCCCAACACCGCCGCCGGCACCCCCCGGGACGGTTGTACCACGTAGGTGACAAAGTGTGGCTATCAACCAAAAACCTCCACCTGCACACAGAGTCAAAAACGTTATCACCAAGGTTCATCGGGCCATACCGCATTACTCTCAGGATCAACCCTGTCACCTACCGGCTCCAGCTGCCTGCGGCGCTCCGGATCCACCCTGTCTTCCACACCTCATAGCTGAAACCATTCACCACCTCACCCATGGTTCCACCCACCCCCCCTGCTCCCCCTCCCAGAATCATTGACGGCGGTCCCGCCTACACCGTGCGACGGATCCTCGACTCGCGCCCTCGGGGCAGGGGCACCCAGTATCTGGTCGACTGGGAGGGCTACGGCCCGAGGAGCGGTCCTGGGTCCCAGCTTGCTTCATCCTCGACTCCGGGCTCATTAGGGACTACCGTCACCGGGTATCCTCCACCCCTGGACCGTCCGGAGTCGGTCCTGGACGGGGGGGTACTGTCATGCACACTCAGCCGCGACCGGCACTAGGACCCGGAAGTAAGACGGTCGCGAACCTGAAAGCATAAAAGGAAACAAGATGGCGCCGCACATCGCTCTGTCATTGAGTTATGCCCACGTCTTTTCGGAATCGTTCCCGTATATGTGAGTACTCACTTTCTTGGCTATATTTTCAGACTGAGTGTGTGTTTATAGGACTAGGGTTAGATTGTGTCTTTCCTTTGCTCATTGAGTGTGAGAGTCCTTATAGCAAATCGCGTGATTATCCTGCCCGCTCGTGTTTATCCGCGTTTGGGTTTACCATTCACGCTACAGGGCTAACTGCTAAAGCTATCTGGTCATCCCGGTTAGTTCGTGACAGATAGCGCGATCATCATTCTGGTCATCCCGGTTAGTTCGTGACAGATAGCGCGATCATCATTCTGGTCATCCCGGTTAGTTCGTGACAGATAGCGCGATCATCATTCTGGTCATCCCGGTTAGTTCGTGACAAATAAAGATTTTTATGACAAGTTTTCATTATATGTATATTACCTCTAGTCTTGTGTTTGTGTTTATGGTGATGTTCTGTAAAGAAACGTTTGCAAAAAAATCGCTAAAGTTTGCTAGTGAATAGCACAGATTGCACGATATTACAAATATATATTTTTATGTCACATACACTTTACTGCATGCTACAAACAAATATGAAAGTTCAGTAGCACGGCAGTTTGCCAAGCATTTGATAAGGCATTGTTTGTTTTGCTTACGGCCATATGTGTACATGTAAATGAACGGTGCTTACACTATTCTTACTTATTGCAACGTGACCACAGTTTTGTAATTTATATTCTGTATAGGGATGAAATACGGCGCAAAAAAACTTTGGGAGTGAGTAATCTCTCTCTTATTGGAATGTGTGATAAACATCGGCGCATGTCCTCTGACGTAACATTAGGAACTAGCGACTACGTATGATGACGTATAACAGTGTTGTAGTGGTGTCCCATTTCTTAGGGGAAATATTTAAACCCTTCCCCTTTCCACTTCGTTTCAAGGGACAAGGGGAAGGGGCGAGGGGTAGGGGAAGGGGTAGAAAATAGAAATGGGATTCAGCCTAAGTAAACTTAACCGTGACAGAGTAAGCATATAAAATCGTGAATTTTGTGTGAAAATTTGAAGATAATCATAATGAAACCTGTTTTTCTTATAATGTAAAGTTATGAGGCACTGGTTCCTGGTAATATGAACTTTGCAGTGGAATATCAGGAGAAGATCTACGTTTTCGAGACTGAGGGGAAACAACACAAGTTTCTATGGTGAGTAATGCGTTTGTTATAATAACTTAAGAAACAACAGTATCTGTTATCAATTCGATAGTTCAGGACTGGAACTTTCTACAAGTCTATCTGAGTCTCGAATAACTACTGGACTCCATTTTACATCAAGTATTATAACATCAATTAACATCAACTATTATAGCTGAACCTAACACTTAACACTGTATAAATGCAGATCATTTCCTGCTATCTGTTTCACCCAGATGAGGATGGGTTCCCTGTCGAGTCTGGTTCCTCTCAAGGTTTCTTCCTATTACCGTCTCAGGGAGTTTTTCCTTGCCACTGTCGCCCTCGGGCTTGCTCGCCAGGGAATATCTGAACATTTTGATTCATACATATTCACATTCCATACAAACGTAAATAATTCTTTTGATTGTGTAAAGCTGTTTTGAGACAATGTCAATTGTTAAAAGCGCTATACAAATAAAACTGAATTGAATTGAATTGAATTACCTTGTGTAACTGCACTAATAAGATTAACTTTCTAATAATAATAACTAATAGAGTAACTGTAATAAGATTTATTAAACCTATTTCCAGGGCACCTGAGACTTACTGCAATCAGAAACTTCCTCATAAACTTCGACCGATGGGAGACCCAGTAGACCTGACCTCTTTGCCAATACTGGGTTATCTGGAACAGGTACGAGAGAAATAAATGAGGCACTGGCATTGTTTTATAAAGTAAGGTTTCTAGTGTAAAAAGTGAGGTTTAGGGATGTGTGGGTCTCAGCAGTGCTTTGAATTGAATCAATATCACTCCCATTTGTGTGCATTCTCCGTCCAAGGGAGTAGCCAAAGCCATCATTAAAGGCATGACAGAGCTGGGCAAGCTCAAGCCAAAGTTCCCGTACCTCAGCATGAGGAGATCTGCTGTACACTACCTGGCCCTACATCTTAAAGGTAATGATTTAGAAACAAGAAAGTGACTCATACACTCGTTAATTTTTAAACATTTTGATCTCTTGCTGAATCAACTGATTTTTCCATTTTCTACACAGCACACAATCGCACATCAACGTACACTCAGAAGAAGTATAAGAAGAAGCTGGTTCAGTATGAGGAGGACTGTGAGCTCATCTCCTACCTGATTTCCATATTCAACCAGAACTTTAAGCCTCCTCATGAACTTCCAGCAGATTTTAACCAGAAGCTTCACAGGTTTCATGCCTTGAAGGATTCCACTAAAACTGCATCAGGACATCTGCAGCCTGGAGGGAATTAATCAGACATCACAATTTAATGCTGGTTTACAGCAAAATAAAAGTCAAAGCAAACAGGGCGGAGCCAGGCTTACAATTGGCTGCTCGTTTGTTTGGATAAAAGCAACAGCACATTAACTATTGATTTAGGTCTGGGGAAGCAGGCCACACTATCATACTGTATCTGGTAGTACCGTATGCATCTCTGACAGTAGAAAATATTTTTGGGCAGGCACAGAAGAAAAGTCCGTTTTAGATTTACTCAGAGAGGTTGTTGATAACTGGCTGGATGGAAATATCCCACCTCAGCCTGAAGCGGATTGCACCATCAATGTGTGTGTGATGAAGCTTCCCCTGGTCCAAGCTCATTTCACAGTTGTCCAACCTTACCAACAGCTAATACAGCTCACACTCCATGAAACTCTGTACAAAGTAAGTGATGTTAAACATCATTAATGCTTACTTAGCTTTCCTACCTGCCTTTCATTAAAGCAAAAATACACTCTGTATTTTTGTACAAATACGCCTTTTAAATATCGTGGCAGAACACGATAGCCATCTGTCAAGTCAATGCTTACAGTTCTATAGCGCCTGTTATTTCATGTGGCAGTATCTAACGCTATGTGATTAGCTGCAGTATATAGAAATACAGAGAGACCTTGTTTTAAACGAGATGCCAGTATTTCCCCTGCTAACCAGCAAAACAAAGCATACAAACCAAAATCAAATTGTTCTTGGTGTTTATTTTTTTTTATCTGTCTTTTAGCTTTTTAAAGCCCTAAGACTGTTCACTTCATACAGAATGTGGCATTCCTCTACTCCACTCTCATCTGTGAACCTACAACAGCCAAGAGCGCCTGCTGCATCAGTTATACACATTCTTCTGCTTAAAAGATCATACTGCTTAAGAGATACGTCAGACACAGTTCCAGACAAAGCACAGATAAGTTTGGCATAACAGCAGCTGGACTTGGAGAGAAAATCTTAATTCAAGGTGATGCTTATTATGTCATATCTTTCTGATGTCAATAAAATGCACTTTGAGAGTGAATTATTATTCTGTTCATTTTGTGCTTTAATGTATGAAATGTACTTTGTAATATTTTGCAGGAAAGAATGATGATGATGATCCAGAACATGTTAAGGCCGTATTTATTTCTCATAGGGAATGCTGCTGTTGGGGATGAAGTGAAAACATGCTATTTCTTAAAGACAATTTCTATCTTTGTATGTTTTGTCCCAGAAAGAATAATGGGCCATTCATTCATTCATGGTGACGCAGGTGTGTCTGGATTAGGTCTGCCAACATTCAATGTTCAATTTTTTGGTGATTCGCCAGAAACAGCCACAATTCAGATTGAGGATTGCTGTGATACTGATATCCGCATCACCATTCAGTTGGTTTGTATTTTAGCAGCAGCTTTTTTCTGGAACAGCTATTTGTTGTTGTTACTGTTGTACATTAAATGGTACAATAGACCATAATATACTGAATTGTAAGAAATAAAATGGGCAATAAATGCAACTGCCATTTTGTTAATGTCCTATAGCTTGATGACCGACTGAATTGACCGAGGAGGGAAGAAGAAAGGTTTTTGAGCTTGCTCTGTCGTGGGACCTGCCAGGTGTCTCTCACACGCCAATCAAACCTGTCTGAGCACCTTCTACGCTGTATGTAATGAGTAATTCTTATTCTGAGATATAAATAAGTGCAATTATTTCTTAAAGCAGAAAACTGGTTTCAGTGATCATTTCAAATGCTTTTACTACGGCAGCGGATAATTTTTGATTACATGTCTGGAGTGCAGGTCATAAGACGAACAAGCCGTTGAGTCAAGCAGCTGAGGCAAGGACTTAAGGAGACTATGGTATGGACACTTGTGATAGAAAGATCAGATGTTATTCCCTTATTTTTACCAAGGGACCCGGAGACTGCTCCCAGTTGTAAGACCGTGTACACCGTAAAGCACAGGTCTGTACACTTCTTTGCCAATACTGGGTTATATGGAACAGGTATGAGGGGAAATACAGAAGTCACTGGCATTAGTTTATAAAGTAAGGTTTACAGTGGCTTGCAAAAGTATTCAGCCCTTTTGAACTATTCCACATTTTGTCACATTACAGCCACAAACATGAATCAATTTTATTGGAATTCCACGTGAAAGACCAATACAAAGTGGTGTACACGTGAGAAGTGGAACGAAAATCATACATGATTCCAAAAATTTTTGACAAATAAATAACTGAAAAGTGGGGTGTGCGTAATTATTCAGCCCCCTGAGTCAATACTTTGTAGAACCACCTTTTGCTGCAATTACAGCTGCCGGTCTTTTAGGGTATCTACCAGCTTTGCACATCTAGAGACTGAAATCCTCGCCCATTCTTCTTTGCAAAACAGCTCCAGCTCAGTCAGTTTGCTTCCAAGATTGCCCTGTATTTGGCTCCATCCATCTTCCCATCAACTCTGACCAGCTTCCCTGTCCCTGCTGAAGAGAAGCACCCCCAGAGCATGATGCTGCCGCCACCATATTTGACAGTGGGGATGGTGTGTTCAGAGTGATGTGCAGTGTAAGTTTTCCGCCACACATAGCGTTTTGCATTTTGGCCAAAAAGTTCCATTTTGGTCTCATCTGACCAGAGCACCTTCTTCCACATGCTTGCTGTGTCCCCCACATGGCTTGTGACAAACTGCAAACGGGTCTTCTTATGGTTTTCTGTTAACAATGGCTTTCTTCTTGCCACTCTTCCATAAAGGCCAACTTTGTGCAGTGCATGACTAATAGTTGTCCTATGGACAGATTCCCCCACCTGAGCTGTAGATCTCTGCAGCTCGTCCAGAGTCACCATGGGCCTCTCGGCTGCATTTCTGATCAGCACTCTCCTTGTTCGGCCTGTGAGTTTAGGTGGACGGCCTTGTCTTGGTAGGTTTACAGTTGTGCCATACTCCTTCCATTTCTGAATGATCGCTTGAACAGTGGCTCCGTGGGATGTTCAAGGCTTTGGAAATCTTTTTGTAGCCTAAGCCTGCTTTAAATTTCTCAATAACTTTATCCCTGACCTGTCTGGTGTGTTCTTTGGACTTCATGGTGTTGTTGCTCCCAATATTCTCTTAGACAACCTCTGAGGCCGTCACAGAGCAGCTGTATTTGTACTGACATTAGATTACACACAGGTGCACTCGATTTAGTCATTAGCACTCATCAGGCAATGTCTATGGGCAACTGACTGCACTCAGACCAAAGGGGGCTGAATAATTACGCACACCCCACTTTACAGTTATTTATTTGTAAAAAATGTTTGTAATCATGTATGATTTTCGTTCCACTTCTCACGTGTACACCACTTTGTATTGGTCTTTCATGTGGAATTTCAATAAAATTAATTCATGTTTGTGGCTGTAATGTGACAAAATGTGGAAAAGTTCAAGGGGGCCGAATACTTTTGCAAGCCACTGTATAAACTATTACTGGTATTAAAAAAGTGAGTTTTGAGGCTGTGTCTGCTTTGAATTAAATTAATATTAATTCCTAATGTGCATTCTTCATCCAATGGCATAGCTAAAGCCATCATTAACGACAGAGCTCAGCATGAAGAGATCTGCAGTAATGATTTAGACTTCACTGAAAACCAAATCAATGAAAATAGGTAAGCTACTTTTGCTTTACCAAATATGAGGTAAAGTACACTGAATATGTTTTTAACATTTTCTTGTTTTTCACATCCTCTACACAGCACACAGCAGCACATCAACATACACTCTGAAGAAGTACAAGAAGCTGGTTCAGTATGAGAAGGAATGTAAGCTCATCTCCTACCTGAGTTCTACTACAGTATCACCCTCAACTACAAGCTTCCTCATGAACTTCCTGTGGATTTTAACCAGAAGCTTTATGGGTTTCTTGTCATGAAGGATTCCACTAAACCTGTGTCAGTACTTCTACAGCCTGACGGAATTAATTAGACAACTTAATATAGAGTGGATATAAATATATATAAATATGTTTTTAATAACTTAAAATAGACAGTAGTGAAAGTAAATAAATAAAAAATAATAATCATTAAAATCTCCACACCCTGTGTGTACTGTCATTGTTAATTTACTGTATGTGTGCGCTGGCCAAAATTTGTCTACTGAGCTCATTTCTTTTGCATACATCTCAATCACAAATAAAATTTTAACGTTGGCTTACTGCTGAAAATGATTAAATAGAAGATTGCATTTTCAATTCAGCTCCACCTAAAACAATGTGCATTCATTTATAAGTTTATTTAAAGAAGAAGAAAAAAAAGAACAATTCCTGCCACATTTTAGCCAGGTCAGTTGACTTGACTGAAGCCTCATGTTATCTACCATATCTTCACTCAGCTGATCTCTTGCTCATGCTAACATCAGTAAGGAAATCATCACTTATTAATTTCGTCATTTGGCTAAATTTCCTGTTTTCCAATTATTTTGTTAGACCATTTATACTTAAAATTTTGGAGTTCTGCTCTGGTCCAAACTTAGAATGAAAAAGAAGCAGGTGATTTTTGGTATGCAAGAGGATTAGGACAAACATAAAAATGTATTTTAGTTCTGACGTTAAAAAAACTAAGAAAAAAAAGTGTAGTTTATGGTGGTCGTTTGCATCCAATGAATAAACAGAAAAGTGTGACTGCTAAGTAAAACCTGTGGAGTTTTAAAAGGCAAAAAAAAAAAAATCTTCACCATATTGTGGTATCATCATGCTCATCATCATTTTTCGTTATTGGCTACAGTCTCCCCAGTCACTGCTGTGCAGGTATGGACATCAGTTACATCAGTTCATACATAACTACAGTGCAAGAAAAAAGGGATGCCCCGCTTGTGATTTGTTGTGATTGTCAGATGGATGAAGTGTATTGGAAAGCAAGGAGATTTTTCTAAAGAGTGGGATCATTTTTGACGCACCCTTGTGTGGTTATCAAAAGGTTTTGAGACTAGTTTTGTAACCCGCCCACAGATGCAGCACAAGACTGCATAACACATATAACACAGTCACAGGGAGCACTGACCTTCATAAGTCAATGTGCCAAAAGTCATCGCCCTGTGTACATCGGGAGCTGTGCAATATTCTTACCACGTGCGTGTCCAAATGTGAAACTGGGCTCTTCAAGAGTGGAAGAACATCACTGCAAGATGAGAGATCAGGAAGACCTTCAACTGGCTCAATCCCCGAAATTGTCAAAATTCTTCAGTAATTTGTGCATGATGATTGTCGGGGAACAATCCATATCTCTGCCATTGTCAGGGTGTCATACGGAGTAGTCCAGGCAATCCTCATGTGTGAATTAAACATTGGCCGTGTTGTTGCCAAATTTATCCCCAGGCTGCTGATCCAGGTGCTAAAGGAACATTGTGTCACAGTCTTCCAAGATCTCCGTCAGCGTGCCATGGATAACCCTTCCTTCTTGTTGAGGATCGTTACCGGTGACAAAACTTGTATGTATAGGTACGACCCATAGATGAAACAACAGTTTTACAATTGAAGGATCTCCATGACCCAAAAGGCAATGCAGGCCCGCAGCTAAGGTGGCACAGTGTCTTAGTGGTTAGCACTGTCGCCTTGCACCCCCAGGGTCTGGTTTTGATTCCTGCTTTGGGTATATGTTACAATGTTAAAATGTAATTCTATTGCAAATAATTCTGCTTCTTTCAAGATATAAATTCCTAAAAAAAAACTAGCAAAATGATCTGCCAATGAAACGACATTTTTCTTGCAGTTCAGAAAGTTCTTAATAATTTTATATAAGATTTGTTGTTGTTCCCCGGCCAGGCTCGATTCCCGTCTCTGTGTGCATGGAGTTTGCATGTTCTCCCCGTGCTTGGTGGGTTTCCTCCGGGTACTCCGGTTTCCTCCCACAGTCCAAAGATATGCAGGTTAGGCTAATTGGCGTTCCTAAATTGCCCGTAGTGTGTGATTGGGTGTGTGAGTGTGTGTGTGCCCTGCGATGGATTGGCACGCTGTCAAGGGTGTACCCCGCCTAGTGCCCGAAGTCTCCTGGGATAGGCTCCAGGTCCCCCTGAATACAGGATTAAGCGGTATAGAAAATGAATGAATGAAGATTTGTTGTGATCTTATGTTATACAGTTAGTTATAGATGCCGTTAGTGTGTGAATGAGCATGTGAGTGTGTATGGATTGGCACCAGTTCAGGGTGTGTTGCGCCAGGATTGTCCCCTAAGTCCCCTGGACTGGGATAGGCTTTAGGCCCCCTGCAACTCTGAATACAGGACAAAGCTGCATATACAGTATGATGAGTGAGTGAGGTCTGCAGCCTGCCCAGGTGCATGCCTGTCTTCTTTATGGCATTGAGAATTCGTCCCCATAGGCCAAGACCGCCAATAGCGAATTCTACTACCAGGTTTTAAGGCATTTTCAGCAGAAAAAGAAAGCTTGTAAACAGAGCTAATGTCAAAAACAGTCACACACACCGTAGACAGAGTAGGTTGCGACTCAAATGAAAACCCTCTAATTGTTTTTGCACTGTTTATTGCACAAAATATGAGTGTTAAAAGATTGGTGTGTGTTTTTTTTTTTCCACATCACCTCACACATCCTGGATGACAGCGTGATCTTATTTGCCTGTGCGCACGCGCGCGAAACGGAGAACACGTCATCTCTACGCGCCATTTATTCCGGGTTGCCATAGAAACCGATCGGCTTGTTTACAGATTAATGCGCAGTAGTTAAACATGCCGTTTGTAGCACAGTTAGAAATTATTGGTTTGTTAAAAACGCCTCATTTTCATGCGGCTAAAAGTATTGCCGAGGTAATTATAAATAAATACATCTATGGTTAATTTCACATCTGTAACTGATTGAAAAACAAATCTTTATGTATTCATATCGATTCTTAAATGTTCTCTTTTAATTCAGGCTTTGAAACAAAAATTCCCAGCTTCATTTGCTGATCCCTCCATTCACCCGATGCTTGAAATTGACTGGCAGGTTTATATAACCAATAAGAAGAAGGTAAGCTTCACTGCTGTGTGTGGGTTTAATGTTGATCTATTGAAGGTCATGCTGAGAGCATTGTGGTGGCAGGAGCTCAGGGGGGAGATGTGGCAGTACGCCGGGAATGTGGTGTGTCTGCTGAATGGGAGTGTGCTGGGAGATGAGAAGCAGCTGAGCCTTTGGTCAGAGAACCAGTGGACTTTCAGCTTTTTTCGTCCACAAGCACTTTACACAGCTCTCGCCCAGGAGTGCTACACCGAACACCTGCACAGCACAGGGGTAAGTACACTCCGAGGGCTCCAGCGGTGTCACTCTGCCCTCGCTATCTGACCCGCTCACATGGATACACACCATGCCACTGTGTCTGTATCAACACTAAAATGACAGGCAATACACACTCACATACACTTTGGCCAGAAGTATGTGGACACCTGAATGTGTCACCACAAATCTCCGCAGCAATGGTCCACAATCTGGAAAGCAATAGAAAGACTTCCCGGAAGAATAAGGCTTATTATAAGCAGCAAAGGGAGAAACAGATGAATATTAATGTCCAGGGATTTGGAATAGGATGTTCAACATGCGGGTGTCCAAACTTTGTTTGTTTACAAACTTTTGGCCATACAATGTCTGTGTAAAAGAACCGCATAAGGAGCCTCCTAAAATTATTTTTAATTGCCCACTCAGGATAATATGCCTGACGATATTTCCTCGAATGGATTACAATATCTGTTTACAGTGTCATGAAAAAAGACTATCCTTTTTTTTGTCATACTTAAATGATTCAGATCAGCAAAAAAAATTATATTATACAAACATAACCTGACTAAATACCAAATGCAATTTTTAAATGATGATTTCATTTATTGAAGGTAAAAAGCTGTCCAAACCTGCCTGGCCCAGTGTGAAAAAGTAATTGCCCCTAAACATAATACCTGCTTGGTAGCAGAAACTGCAGTTAAGCGTTTGTGATACGTGGCAATAAGTCTTTCACATCGCTTTGGAGGAATTTTGACACACTCTTCTTTTCAGAATTTTTTTAATTCAACCACATTGGAGGGTTTTTGGACATGAACACCTGTTTAAGGATCTCAATCAGATTTTGACTAAGCCACTCCAAAATCTTTTTTTTTTTTTTTTTTTTGAGCCATTCAAAAGTTGACTGGTACAATATGGCACGTCGCCCAGGTCCTAGAGCTGTAAAGTAGGGCCAGACGATCACACTACAATATTTGACTATTGATTTGATGTTCTTTTTATAATGTTTCATTTTACATCAGATGTAACAGGATGCACACCTTCCAAAATGTTTGACTTTGTCTTATCAGTGCACAGAATATTTGCCAAAAGGTCTGGGGAATAATCAAGATGTTTTTGGCAAATGTGAGAAGAGCCTTTGTGTTTTTATTTTATTTTATATATTTCATATGTTTTATATATTATAACTTACACTTGTGTATGCTTTTGTGCATTGTGATTTTTCACCACTGTAAACTCTACCTTACCCCCAGGGCAAGGCTTCACCTACCCTACCCTGCTTTTACTACAAAATCATCACTAGAGAGCAGATATAAACTACTGATCGCTCATTAACAGGCTGAATGAAAATCAGTTCAATGTATTTTAATCAACAATAAGGCTTTCATGGCGGCACGGTGGCTTAGTGGTTAGCAATGTCGCCGTGCATCTCCATGGTCAAGGTTTGATTCCCGCCTCAGTTGTGTGTGCATGGAATGTGCATGTTCTCTCCGTACTTGGTGAGTTTTTTCCGGGTACCCTGGTTTCCTCTCACAGTCCAAAGACATGCATAGTAGGCTGATTGGAGTTCCCAGATTGTCCGTAGTGTGTGAATGTATGTGTGAATGTTGACCAGAGGTCCTACCATGGTTGTAAAATGGGAAAAAATACAATAGTCACGGTCCCTAGTTGGACTACAGAGGTTCCTAGATGGATGAATGGAATAAGACCAGCCAACAACTTCAAGTCACATGCTTAAACAAAAAGAATTGCAAACTTTAAAAAAGTTAAATCTTCTTCTGGCCACCAATGTGAGTGGCAGCTCAATCAGTTATCTCCATCTTCTGTAATTTGCTTGGGTATCTATCTATCTATCTATCTATCCATCTATCCACCCACCCACCCACCCATCCATCCATCCATCCACCCACCCAAAACAGTAGAGGGCAGTGGTGTTCTATCTTTCTTTATTGTTGAACTCAACACAGTAGTATGCTGTTACTCAGGCGTGCCATCCATCGTTACAGCATGTTTTTGTATATATGGATGTTGTGATTGGAGGCGAGGCAGCTGGGCGACTGCTGTTTGAGGTAAGTTCCACTGAATGACTGTAAGGACTCTGCTGTTAATTTATTATTATTTTTAACCACATTGTTATATTTGGGCATTGTGATTATAATGTTTTGTGTTTCCTCAGCTGTTCTCAGATCTGTGTCCAAAAACATGTGAAAACTTTAAAGCCCTGTGCACTGGAGAAGCGGGGACCTCTCAGAGCGGACTGTCACTCTGCTATAAGGACTCCTTATTCCACAGAGTAGTGCCTAATGGCTGGGTGCAGGGAGGAGGTGCATACTGTACATATATACTCTCTCTCTCTCTCTCTCTCTCTCTCTCTCTCTACTCACACAGACCTCCATTGCTCGTGAGCCATTTTCACCTTGTAACAAATCTTAACTGACCAGTTACATCTGATTGTTGTGTTCGTATTTCAGACATTACAGTAGAAAGGAGAGGTGATGGTGGGGAGTCAATCTATGGTCCAATATATGAAGGTACAGGTTTAATGTATGTGCACTTGGCCACAAACCCTTAAAAACAAAACTACACCCCATGATAACTTGTATACAGATGCATCCTGGTAGTTCATAAATATTTTACCATGTAATCATTTGCTATGTTTGGGAAAACATTAATAGTGTCACCAAAAAAGTGATTGTATATCACAGACTAGCGTTAGGTTTGGCAGGTGGCAAAGTGGTGTTTAAAAGTTTCTTTCATCTGTGGCCCCTTTGTTGTTTCATCTTTAAAATATTGAAATAGAATTAGCTGAAGAAAACATTGTCTAAAAATGTATGTAAAGCCCTATTCGGACGGGACTACGTTTGAGTTAGAATTTTTTTCAGACACCGTCTGTCTTCATGTAACATCTCCATGTTTATTACGGAGCTAGGAGTCTCTGTGTTTTACATGTGGGCATTGCACAAGACCACATGTCCACATCTACATCCATTATTGGTGCGCAAACTTGATTACCGGCCAAATAGTTCACGTTGACCAAAACACAAAAGAAAACGCGTTTTGGAAAAAAAAATATTCAGCAATCACAGACATTCGCATTCGGACGGGATTAGATTTCTCAGAGGACCGTCAAGTTTGCTGAAAAACAGCAGGTAATTTGCTCTGGAATTTTTACAGATGTCATGTGAGAGAAAGACTGACATGGCAGAATCGGACGGGTTTAAAATCACAAAGTACGTCTGTGAAACAGAAATTTCTCTAACGACCCCCTGTAAAACTAGTCCCGTCCGAATCGGGCTCATGAGGTGGAAAAATTACATTCTTGAACCTACATTCTCAAACTAATTAAAATAAGATTACAACAAACCAAATATGAGATTATTAATCTTATTTTTAGTCAAATGTTACTAAAACTGCAAGCATTCTATTGCATATAATTTTGCCTCGAAACTAGCAAAATCATCTGCCAATGAAACAATAAATTGTTCTTTGCAGTTTAACTAAAATTTGAGAAGACTAAGATTAATAATCTAATACTAGGTTTGTTGTAATCTTACGTTAAGAAATTATAGATTGCTGAAATGGCATCCCAGTGGCTTAGTGGTTAGCACTGTCACCTTGCACTTCCAGGTTCCGCATTTGATTCCCAAGGTCTGATTGCATGGAGTTTGCATGTTCTCACCGTGCTTGATGGATTTCCTCACACAATCCAAAGACATGCAGATTAGGCTTATTGGTGTTCCCAAATTGCCCATGGAGTGTGAATGAGCATGTCAGTGTGTGTGTGTGCCATGCTATGGATTGGCACCCTGTCCAGGGTGTACTCCTCCACATGTCCTAAGTCTCCTGGGATAGGCTCCTGCGACCCTACAGTATATACAGGATAAAGCGGTATAGACGATGAGATTGTTTTTTGCAGAGTGGAAACATGTTGATCAGATAAACAGCAACTGATGCTCTTTTTCCAGATGAGAATTTCTCTGTGTCTCATGCCAGGCGAGGCGTCCTGGGTATGGCCAATCAAGGTGCTCACACTAACAGTTCTCAGTTCTACATCATACTCCAGCCAGCCCTGTGGATGGACAGAAAATATGTAGCCTTTGGGTAGGTGTTTCAGCCATGCTTCGTGGATGGTTGTCAGTTCAGATACCACATTATGGTGGAGAACTTGATGTATATTTTACAAATACATTCTATTAAAGAAATACTTCTGTTAAAATAACTTTTCTTATGAAAATGTGTATACTACTGTTGTAGTTATGTATTTTACATAAAGGATGGATATAAAACCAGGCTTAGTTGCACATTATAACACAGACAAGACTAGAATCCATCAAAGAGTCTTAATTAAACACACCCAGTTAACCTGCAGATTAGTTGTATCAGCTGTGTTTGGGAATAAAAATCCCGGAACAGTGCTGGACACTGGCCCTTTAAGCTAGGGTGTGAACAGCCCTCATATCTAACCTCAGGAGACAAAAATAACAAGAAGCATGACAGATTTCCCTTTAATGCTGATTCCCTCCTAACACTTTGAACCTTAGCATTCAATAGGGAGACTATTGAGAGCATTAAGACCGTTCCAAATCCTCCCAGCAAATTCAGTCCCAAGCACTGGTTACAGCTAAAAAAAAATAAATAAATAACATCAATTGTAATTTTATGTACAGTAAGTCCCATACATACGAATGAGTTCTCTTCTCTTCTTAGAACTCATTCGTAAGTCCAATTCGTTCATAAATCCAACAAACATTGTATATTACACTACAGTGTCCTTTAGAATGGTGCCGATGGTTGAATAATTCATGTTAAAAGCAGTGTCTCGCATCTTTTCACCTCGCTTGATTCTCTCAATAATTTTCACTTTTTTCACTCCATCACTGGTGGGGCTTTTTAGCAGTACCAGCTTCACTGCTTCTTTTACTCTTGCTTGTGGACATCCTGGGCTTGTACTGCACCTGCAGAGGATGGATGCTGCATGCACATGAAAATTAACACCGGTCATGTGATCTAACGTATGCGATTAAACATACACGAATGCATATTCGTATTCTTTGAAAGTTCGTTGCTCGAACGTTTGTGTGTAGGGGACTTAATTCAATTTGTATATACAATACATATTATACAATTTGTATAGCGCTTTTAACAATTGACATTGTCTCAAAACAGCTTTACACAATCAAAAGAATTATTTAAGTTTGTATGGAATGTGAATGTGTATGAATCAAAATGTTCAGATAGTCCCTGGTGAGCAAGCCGAGGGCGACAGTGGCAAGGACAAACTCCCTGAGATGGTAATAGGAAGAAACCTTGAGAGGAACCGGACTCGACAGGGAACCCATCCTCATCTGGGTGAAACAGATAGCAGGAAATGATCTGCATTTATACAGTGTGTTAGGTGGCAGCAGTTCAGCTATAATAGTAGATGTTAATTTATATTAAAATGGAGTCCAGTAGTTATTGGAGACTCAGATAGACTTGTAGAAAGTTCCAGTCCTGAACTATCGAATTGTCAAGTCCTCAGAGAAACAGCTGACAACACCAGTCGAGGCCAGAACCATCTTCTAAGTAGAGAGAATCATCCCCAGACACCAGACGCATCCCAAAGACACACAAAGGGCATCCATGCGACGAGACCTCCAACCAGAAACGGGGCACCAGGATGGATCAGACAGGTCCGGAGGGCAGAGGGAGTCTGGATCACTGGCAGCTCAGGAACCACATGTGTAGCTCGACAGAGAGAGAGAGAGAAAGAGTGAAAGGGGGAGACAGGGGGAGAGAGGAAAGAGAAAGAGGGGGAGGAAGAGAAGAGGAGGAGAGATTGCAATTAGGTATGGTCACAGTCACATAATGTATAATGTGAATGTATATTTACTGTAGAGTGCAAGCAGGGACTCCGGCAGGACTAACTATGACATCATAACTAAAAGGGAGAGCCAGAAGGAAACACAAACATGAGGGGGAACTGAGATGTAAAGCAAACAATCACCTCACCGTCAACAAACCTGAGTGATCAAATGAGACTGAGGAAGACAGCATCTAAACATACCAGTTCACCATAATACTCTACGTCCATGAGTCCCCCAGATCTGCTCCTTTACCTTATGGCAAATCTATTTATAAAAATGCTTGGCTAAATAAATGGATTTTTAGCCTAGACTTAAACACTGAGACTGTGTCTGAGTCCCGAACACTATTTGGAAGACTATTCCACAATTTTGGGGCTTTGTAAGAAAAAGTTCTGCCCCCAGCTGTAGTTTTCATAATACGCAGTACTGACAACTGTATATATACAGGAACTTTATATATATAGAGAGAGGTCTGGGAGTGTGCCTGGTGCCAAAATAACTCATGGAAAAGCGTAAACAGGAGCATTTGCATATCTGAAACCAAAATGTAAAGCAAGAATCATCCCTGGTGACAAGATATGGATTCATCGCTTCACTATGAGCCTGAGAGTAAACAGCAGAGTATGGAATGGAAAACATCCTCAATCAACAACCAAGAAAAAGTTTCAAAGTCAACCATTAGCTGAAAATCGATTTCTCAAGGGCCAGTATTGGAACATTATCAGGAACAAAATTCAACAACCAACAGTGCTTGTAACAGTGAAATGCTTAAAAACACCCCCGCACCCACTTACCTCTCTACTCTAATTACATCCCGCAGTGCAACATGTTCCCTCTGATCCTCCAGCATTGCTTGACTGGTCCCACCATCTTTTTGGGATCGAGGAATACATGCATGTACAGTAGACTGTTTTCTGTTCTGGCTCCTAGGTGGTGGAATGAGGTTCCTCTAGATGTCTACAACTGGCAATTTTTAAGTGATGACTAAAAACCTATCTGTCTGTTTTTTAGATATTTGAGTTAATTCCCCCAGCACCCCCCCTCCCAAAAAAGGAAAGAAAAATTCCCAACAGTGTTTGACTGATTAACCTAGTAGCCAGTGTAAGTAAGAGCTAAAGCCTACATTTTGGATTAAACACAGAGGACTGCTATCCAACTGTGTGTGATCTTCTGCGGAGTTAGATTGTAAATAAGCTTGGCCATACAATTTATCACCGATAAACATGCGTGTAGGTCCTGTTAGAGTAAATAATATTTAAAACCAATTAGGGCTGCAACTAACGATTATTTTGATAATCGATTAGTTGGCCGATTATTGTTTCGATTAATCGATTAATCGGATGAATCTAAGCGCTTCTTTACTTTTATGTTTTGCTTATAATTATATATAAAACCATACCAACATTTGTTTTGTTTTTAATAATTATTGCAGATGGCAAGTTGACTGTTATATATATAAAAAACACTGTCAACGTGCCATCTGCATACACACATACATACATATATTATATGTATATCGATTAAATCGGATAAAAATCTAGACTTTTATCGGATAAAAACTATATAAAACCATAAATCAGGGTATTATTTATGTATAAAAGTAAACTTTAAAAAATGCAATAGCCACATAGTTTAATTATCTTTAATTTTGACATTTAAACCTTATTTTATGTAAATCAACATTTTTGTTTTTAACAATAATTGCAGATGGTAAGTTTACAGTGTGTATGTATATATATAGTTATATATAGTTTAAAAATAAAAACACTGAGATTCAGTTGTTAAGAATGACTTAAATTTTAAATTCTCTTAAATTAATTCAACTTAATAAGAATAATAATAGACTTCTAGATTATATTATTTTTAATTGAAGTGTCTCTTGCTACATCCTTTTCACGGTTTATACATTATTTCGATCCTCTCGTGTATTTTATCCTGTTTTTTTTTTGTTGTCTCAAAAAAAAAAAAAAAAAACTTGTGTGTATATATATATATATATATATATATATATATATATATATATATATATATATATATATATATATTAGACAATTTTGCTATACTAGACATTTCTCTCGTAGGGAGAGAAACAAATCGCCACTACTGTGTTCACTCTGTTTATTTTGCCCTTTTCCCGCATTTCCCTCTGTACAGCGTGTAGGATGATGGGATATATCCGGTCCTCCGAAGTGTAAAATGAACGTGAAGAAAACGCACTAGAAGTGTTTTCCTTGCGTTCGTTGGGATTTGAGCGCCAAGAAAAAGCTGCATGCAACGTTTTTTTTTTTTACCCTGTATAATCACGCAGCCGGACAAACGCATGTCACCAAAGCCCGTGTGAACTCTCTCACTGACTCCTATGTGTAGAAACCCCTCAGCGCTTCATCCGCGCTCACCGGACACTACGACTGGCAGAAAAAAGCTCGATTTTAATGCCCAATAAGAGGCGTTTAATGTAAATTGCTCCCATACCTGGGAGGACTTGGGGCGCGCTTTTTCCTGCAAACGCTTCTGTAACCTCCATTGCGCGAGCGACTGTGTATCTGTGTGTGTATTTGTGCATCTTGTGGTCGCGCACCTCAATAACGTGAGCAGCCCAACTAATCGATAACGGCATTCGGTGACAACGAATTTCATTATCGATAATTATCGATTTTATCGATTAGTTGTTGCAGCCCTAAAACCAATTCAAAACCATGGAGCTAATACCACAATCAGGGAACTACATAACAGAATGTGTTTATACTGTATTTAACACCAATTTAAAAAAAAAAAAAAGGAAAGTTAAGAAATTCACACTTTTTATTTTTCTCACTACTGCATTTTCCTCTCTCCCTCAGGCAAGTTGTTGAAGGCACAGAGGTTCTCAGGAGACTAGAAGAGGTGCCCACTTATAACGAAAGGCCAAAACAAGACTGCAGGATAGTCACATGTGGATTGTTTCATCCTTGATCAATCATCATGGTGTTAGATTAAAAAAAGAAAACCTTTCACTTGTGTCAGCTGCAGTACATACACCAGTATCTTAGGATTGTCTTTTATTTCAAAGCCTTTACTTGAAAAATAACCATGTAGAAATGTTTGTATTTTACTCAGCAATTTTTTATTTCATTTTATAAATTTATGTTTCAGTGCAATAGGTCAAAAGAAACTTTACACTTAAAAAAAAAAAAAGCAAATGTCCAAAGCCATAAACACTGCAAAAATGATAGCAAGTGAAAATATGGAAAAGATAATTTTACTTATTCCTAGAAATTAAAAATTGTTTAAAATTGTCTGCCAATTGTCTGGAATTTTGTCTAGACAATTGTCTAGAAATAGTCAAATATTGCTATAATGTTATATTAATAAATTATAGATCATTATAACTAAATTCTACATATTTTCACTTACTTAAGCTATAATTTTTCTGCAGTGAACATTTCGAGTTTCCTGAACTGTGTCATCTTTGACCGACTGCAGAGTAAAATTTGCCAAATGAGGTTCACGTGTTCATGCCATGAATAATTAAATCTAGGTTATATCATCACACTAGCAAATTATATTAAATTATATTCAAGTGGTGAACAAGTCAAAGCGTTATTTTTGATTGTGCAGAATACATAACTCCTTTCATTGGTCTATATGATCCCCTTCTACTCTAACGCACTTATCCAGTTTCTAGTGCTTGCATGCCATCAAGGTAGATGGTATCCAGAGCCATGATCTTCAGACTTCACATCTGAAGGCAATAAACACTGGCCTCCCAGGAACTCCTCAAATGGAAATGGTTTGGCAATTCATCTGACAACTCGGGTTGGGACTCATGGTCATTGCGGGCTCTTTGCTTTAGGCAAATATCTTCATTTGTTTTTCACCTACTCACTTTATCAGTCAACTCATGGGCAATGGGATCATTGATCCTTGGCTTGCCAGCAAACATGACATCTAGTTCTAGTAGCTTTAACTCTTGCACTGTCCATCATGTGGCACCCCTCCTTTGTTTCATTGCAGCCACTACTATGACCTCTAACTGTTGCAAAGCCCTGCAAGCACAGGCCCTGCGTCCTCCACAGCCTCCCTGGGTCCCTTGCACTTAGGAACCTGACAGAAGATTGAATGGCTGTTGTCATTGGTCTTTCCACATGAACTGCATCTATACTTCAAGGGCATTTTGCTATGTGTAGAGCCTAACTACCCGTCCAATCTTGCTCACAACTACACCACAAAGAGTATGGGATATCTCCCAGTTTGGGAGATCAATGACCACATATTCAGATGGCTGTGTACCACAATGGTGTCATTGGGGTTGACAACAGGGTCTATGGTGTTAGTAGCCTCCATTTAAGAATGAAGAATCCTTGAAGAATTTCAGTCAGGTTTCAGGCCCCATCATAGTACAGAAACTGCACTAGTTGAGATTACAAACGACTTGTTTTTAGCTTCAGACCAAGGCTGCATTTCAATACTAGTCTTACTTGATCATAGTGCTGCATTCGACACTGTAGATCATAATATTCTCATAGATCGCTTACAAAATCACATAGGTATTCAGGGACAGGTATTAAAATGTTTTAGATCATACCTGTCTGATCGATAACATTTTGTAGATCTGGTGTAATGCCAGTGAAATATGGGGTCCCACAGGGGTCAGTTTTAGGACCTCTGCTGTTCTCAATATACATGCTTCCCTTGGGTAACATCATTAGAAGACATGGGATTAGTTTCCATTGTTATGCTGATGATACCCAATTATATATCTCAACCAAACCAGACGAAATATCTAAGTTGTCTGGATTAACTGAGCTTTGGAATAGCCTTCCAGACAGTGTTCGGGGAGCAGACACGTTTTCCCAGTTCAAAAGTAGACTCAAGACGCATCTTTTTAATCTGGCATACACGTAACTCATCCCATAACCTCATACTCTGGTACACCTATACTGAATGGCAACTACGCTAATTCTCCCCATCTGTTCTGTATCTTTCTACCCATGCCGAGGCATCGGGAGATTGTGCCAGCTTCAGTAGACAAAGGCCGACCCTGCGAGGTTCCTGAGGCATCCAGGGACAGAGAAGGACCAGCTACAGCTGGATTCTGCTTCATGATGGTTGGAGCTACACATGATGCTCCTGTGCTTCCAGTGATCCAGACCTCATCTGCCCTCTGCACCTCATCTGTCCACTGGCTCATCCCAATGCTGAACGGGTCTTCATGTTAATTTAAATGATTTTCTGTCATATTGCACTTTCACCTGCACAACACAGTAGAACACTACTGGATATAGGAATTCAGATTTCGGCGCTTACTTATACCACCTTTAAGCCTGACCCGTCGTGGCCCTCTGAGATACTACGCTGCTCAGACGACAACAACAATGGACGGGACGCTAACCCGCGGCGAAGAACAAAGAAGCGTCGAGGGAAACGCGGCGGCGTCCGTAACAGAATGAGAGAACAAGCTCATCGCACCCCTCTGCCGAGTATCCTGCTGGCTAATGTACAGTCACTGGAGAATAAGCTTGATGACCTCAGAGCCAGAGTTACTTTCCAGCGAGATATCAGGGATTGTAATCTTCTGTGCTTTACAGAAACATGGCTGACCCCCATTGTGCCGGACCGAGTCATAACCCCATCGGACTCATTCTCTGTGTTCCGCATGGACAGGACGGCAGAGTCTAACAAAGCTAAAGGTGGAGGTGTGTGCTTCATGGTCAACAAGAAGTGGTGCGATGCCAGGAGTGTTTCCATTCTCTCCAGTAGATGCTCGCCTCATTTGGAATATCTGAGTGTTAAATGTCGTCCTTTCTACCTGCCTCGCGAGTTCACCTCGGTCATTGCCACGGCGGTCTACATCCCACCCCACGCGGACACAGGCACTGCTCTGTCTGAACTACATGATGTGCTGAGTGAGTTCCAAAACAAACACCCGGACGCAGCGCACATTGTAGCAGGTGACTTTAATAAAGCGAACCTCAGACAGGTTATGCCAAACTTTCACCAACATGTTACATGTCCGACAAGGGGACTCAACATTCTGGACCACTGTTACACACCATACAAGCGGGGCTACAAAGCTGTTTCACATCCAGCATTCGGGAAATCAGACCACAACGCCATTTTCCTTATACCGGAATATCAACAAAGCTTTCGTCGTGAAGCTCCGGTCATGAGGGAGGTGCAACGCTGGTCTGCCCAATCAGAAGCTACGCTACAGGACGCGCTCGATGACGTAGATTGGGACATGTTCCGAGCCTGCGCAGTAGACATCAACGAGTTTGCGGATGTAGCAGTTAGCTTCGTTAGCACGCTCGTAAATGAAGTTGTCCCGACAGTGAGGTTCAAATCGTTTCCGAACCAGAAGCCTTGGGTAGACCGATCGATCCGCGATGCTGTGAATGCCCGGACCGCTGCTTATAATGCCGCACTCATTAGCGGCGATATGAGCGCATACAAAGCGGCTTCTTATAGCGTCAGGCGAGCGGTGAGGGAAGCAAAGGGGCGGTTCCGACAGCGAACTGAATCACACTTCCATCAGGGTGACACACGCCGCATGTGGCACGGATTACGCACAATCACGGACTACAAGGTTGCCAAAGACACCACGACGATCGTCGCCGACTCTGCATTCGCCAACGAGCTGAACGCATTCTTCGCCCGGTTCGAGGTTAGCCAGGCGGCTAATGCTAGCAGCCTGCTGACTGAGAGTGATGACGTCATCAGCGAGGATTGCGTCATCAGCATCGCAGAGCACGACGTGCGCACGGCGCTGAGGAGGGTGAACACCAGGAAAGCGGCGGGTCCAGATGGCATCTCTGGGCGCCTGCTGCGCTGCTGCGCTGACCAGCTGTCAGGTGTGTTCACCTGTATCTTTAATGAGTCCCTGGCGAAGTCTGTGGTCCCGGCGTGTTTCAAGAGATCCACCATTGTCCCCGTGCCCAAGACCAACAAACCCTCATGCCTGAATGACTACCGGCCTGTTGCACTGACATCGATGGTCATGAAGGTATTTGAGGGTCTGCTAAAAAACATCATCTCCTCCTCCATCCCCAGCTCCATAGATCCACTTCAGTTCGCCTACCGCCCCAACAGATCCACAGAGGATGCCATCTCCCATGTTCTGCACACCACTCTCAGCCACGTGGACAAGATGCAAGGTAACTATGTGAGATTGCTTTTTATAGATTACAGCTCTGCCTTCAACACAATAGTGCCTAACAGACTGTTCACAAAGCTGAGAGATCTAGGACTTAACAAACGCTTGTGTGCCTGGGTGTTGGACTTCCTCTCGGACAGATCTCAAGCGGTGAGAGTGGGCAAGTGCTTCTCCAGCAGCATCACCATCAACACAGGTGCTCCACAGGGATGTGTTCTCTCTCCACTGCTATACTCTCTCTACACTTCAGACTGTGTGGCCATGTTCGACTCCAACACCATCGTTAAGTTTGCTGACGATACGGTGGTGCTGGGCTTCATCTCCAACAACGATGAGTCGGCCTACATAGATGAAGTGGAGAACCTGGCACTATGGTGTGAAGAAAACTGCCTCCGACTGAACGTCAGTAAGACGAAGGAGCTGGTGGTGGACTTCAGAAGGGGACAACTGGACCACAAACCCCTCATCATCAATGGAGCTCCAGTGGAGAGGGTGAGCAGCTTTAAGTACTTGGGCGTCCACATCTCCGAGGATCTGACATGGACTGAGCATATCTGTGCTCAGACGAAAAGGGCAAAGCAGCGTCTGTACCACCTGAGGCAGTTGAGGAAGTTTGGGGTTTCCCCTGCTGTCCTTAAGGCTTTCTACTCGGGTGCTGTTGAGAGCATCCTAACACAGAACATTTCATCCTGGTTTGGGAATAGCTGTGTACAGGACAGGAAAGCCCTCCAGAGAGTGATCCGGGCAGCTGAACGCTGCTGCAGGTTAACTCTCCCCTCCATGCAGGACATCTACACCAGGAGATGTAAAACCAGGGCAGCTCGTATCATTAAGGACTTGTCGCACCCCAATAACGGACTGTTCAAACTTCTGCATTCAGGCAGAAGGTTCCGGGTCATTATGGCCAAAACGGAGAGACTCAGGAGGAGTTTTTATCCACAGGCGATTAGACTCCTCAACCATGATGGGCCACTCTCCCATTCATAGGACTGGTAACAGTTCACCCACACACTGCTGTGCTGACATTCCACACTGCACACTGCACTTTAGTCTGGACTGTAAGCATCACTTGCACTAACATCTTTATCCTGCTCAGATACACACTTTATTATTATGTTTACATTTGCACCTTTTTTTTTTTTTTTTTTTTTTTCAATTTCAATTTCTATTTCTATTTATAGATTATTTCTTTTCTTTTGTTTCTTGTTATTTGCACAAAGTAGGAGCGGTTCAGGATACATTTCACTGCGTGTTGTACTTGTATAACTATGCATGTGACAAATAAAGAATCTTGAATCTTGAATCTTGAACACACATGATGTTATCATTATCATTATCTGTTATCACCCAAATGAGGATGCGTTCCCTGTTGAGTCTGGTTCCTTGCTCATCAGAGACATTTCATTCATCATTCATTCATCTCATTATTACCTAAACACATTTTTCTCACACATACACACTTCCAAATATTTTCTTCTCTAACAAAATCTTTAAAAAATTTTGTGAAGCTGCTTTGAGACAATGACCATTGTTAAAAGCGCTATATAAATAAAATTGAATTGAATTGAATTTAAAGAGCATCATTGATAAGTTTTTTATTCCATCTTGATCACTCACATGGTGTCCTTCATCCACCACAAGCTCCTCACAGCCTCCACCAGTCGGCTCCCAGAAACCATTGTGGAAATGTCAGGCTGAGGAGTATTTTCTCTTCCCACTACTGTTCCCATACCCTGCCGTGGACTGAGGTCAGAGTTGACAATGTGGGTTCCCACCATCACAAACTTTAAAACACATCACCATTTCATCCACCCAGAAATTGTCTTCATAGAGGTGATCGCAGCCATCGTATCCCTTCCCTGTTGGGGTCTGGCCACCAATCTCAAGCAAGCCCACCTTGTTGACATGGGGGCCAGAGTATATTTCGGTATATACAGTACTATATCTCATAGCAAAATAGATACGGATACATGACTTGGAGACATATACTATATCTCATAGCAAAATCTCATAGACTGATACATGTTCGTGCTCAGCATACATAGCACGGGGGTAAGACACCTAACACAGTCAGACCAGCCTCTCACCCATCTCTAAGATGAGATATTGGAACCACTATTCCTTCAGACAACTGGCAGCGTGGAACTCCAATACCCATAACGGCTGTTATTCCTTTGAGTGTCAGCCTTGCAACCATGCTCTCCCCTGGAACCCAAAGAATCATGGTTTCCTGCACGCTGCCGCTAAATCGCAGGTTGGCATGGTTTATCGGCAGAATTATAACAGTATTTGATCATCTTCGAAAGTCCGAATTTTGTTCTTGATTAATTAAAACATTCTCCAGACCACTGAAAGGACCTGACACCCAGTCCACAAAACTCCATAAAAGGTAAAAAAAAAAAAAATCTTCCAACAGAATTTACTGCTTACAGCTCTGTGGCTCTTACAGATAGGACCATCTTTCAATTGTACAGCTCTGTTTCTTTATTATAACAGAATGATTATTTTATTTGTCTTAGCGTTGATTACAGCACACAGTGTGGTGTCCAATTCATGTGTGATTCCTCATGATCCCAAAGCTACTCTTTCACACTCTCAGGGAGTCCTGGAATATGGCCGTGCCATCAGGGAAGAAGAAAAACTCCATAGATGTGATAACCTGAATACATTCAGGTTGTCAGCTGACTTCATTTTATTGCCATATAACGCTGCTGAGTCTAGACCTGAGTAACTGGAGCAACCCCAGATAATAACACTGCCTCCGGAGGTTTGTACAGTGGCCACAATGTATGATGGGTGCGTTGCTCCATGTGTTTCTCATGGGTGCCGCAGAGGCAGGGTCTAGGACAGGCAGTTGCTTGTCCCCCAGTGGACCGCCTACCTACTCCTGTGATCCAACTATGAGCTCTTTAACTGCAGCATCTTTAACATACGTACGCTTTTGGAGCAGGAATTACTGTGGTTGCTTTGACTAGACATGCCTTCCAATGAGTCTCAAAAGATCTCAAAGAGCAACACAATCTAAAGAAATTCAAGAACAGAGGAGACACGTGGTAATGTAATTGACATGCTTCAGTCTGGAAAAGGTTACTTTCCGAATCACGGTGAGAGCCAAATAAAAAAACTTGGAAGATTGGTACAAATTCCCAGGAGTGGTTGGCCTTCCAAAATTACTCCGAAAGCACAACGACAACTCAAAGACTCATCCAGGAGTTCATAAAAGAACCCAAAACAACGTATAAAGAGATACAGGCTTCATGGCCAAAAATGGCATCCATGGCAGAGTTCCAAAGCGAAAGCCACTGCTGACCAGAAAAAAGAACACAAACACTCACATTTACTGATGAGACAAATGTTGAATTTTTTGGAAGGTGTGCATCCCGTTACATCTGCCGTAAAACTAACATAACAGGTGTATAAAATCAAGCATCTAAGCATGCATACCGCATCTACAAACATTTGTGAAAGAATTGGTTGCTCTCAGGAGCGTAGTGAATACCAGCGTGGTACCGTGCCACCTGTGCAATAAGTCCAGTCGTTAAATTTCCTAGTTATTAAATATTCCACAGTCAACTGTTAGTGGTTCTATAACAAAATGAAAGCAATTTGAAATGACAGCAACTCAGCCACGAAGTGGTAGGCCACATAAAATCACAGAACAGGGTCAGTGAATACTGAGACACATAGTGCACAGAGGTTGTCATCCTTCTGCAGAATCAATAGCTACAGACCTTCATGTGGCCTTCAGATTCACTCAAGAACAGTGCAAAGTGAGCTTCAATGTAGATGCGTTCTTTAGAACAGTGGTTCCCAAACTGGGGAATAATTTCAAGGGGTCGCGAGAGGGATTAAAAAATTATTTTTTGTGTGTGATTATAATACACACTTTTCAGTATTACAAGTAAATGCTATAAATAAATATTTTCTGATTTGTAAAGATATTACTGATTGAGTGAGTGTTTAAATTGAGTGTTAAAAAAAAAAATTTGCGACTCAAAGATATGACATCACTGTGCAGTGACTGGCTCACTAGTTATTGCTACAGCGCACAATTGCACATAAAAACCGCAACTGCCGAGATGGATAAATTTGTTATTCGCAAATCTAAAAATGTTAAGGAAATTGTTTGCCTGAGTCATCGGAACCATGTACATCAACCAAGCAAAAGAGCAAGACCCTGTCAGACCAAAGTAGGAAACATCGGAAATATGAGAAAGAACTCATAAAGTGCAGTATCAGTATTCACTAAGTTGCGGTAGCAACCGAATACACGAGTTGTCCCATGCAGCAGTGGATGTACGGCTTCAATTTAGATCTACATATTTGTGTGAGCAGTCTTTTTCCGCTGTTACATATATAAAAAATAAATACAGCTCACGTCATGATGTCGAAGATGATATGCGGGTAGCTGTATCCACCATCAGGCCACGAATGAAGCTTTTGTGCTGCCAAAAACAAGTACAGTACACCCTTCCCATTGAAAGGTAAGCCAAAATTATTTTGATGTATAGTAGATGTAGTCAAAATACTGTGAACAGCTTTTTATGTTTATTGCTTGTTTTTGATAGTGGGGGTCGCAAGATCTTGTCGATCTTCAATTAGGGGTTGCTGGCTTGAAAGTTTGGGAACCACTGCTCTAGAATGATGAGTCACATTTCTTTGTCTGGCAATCCAATGGACGAGTCTGGGTTTGGCAGGAGAATGGAAATTGTCTGACCTTGTGTAAAGTATAGTGGAGGAGGAATTATGATGAGGGTTGTTTTTCAGGAGTTGGGTTCTGCCCCTTAGTTCCAGTGAAATTAACTCTTTATGCTTCAGCATACTAAGACATGTTGCACAATTTCATGCTCCCAACTTTGTGGGAACAGTTGTGGGATGGTCTCTTTCTGTTCCAACATGACTCCATACCAGTGCACAAAGCAAGGTCCAAAAAACATATGGATGTGCGAGTTTGGTGTGGAAGAACTTGATTCAAAGGTAAAGTGCAGGTTAATTTGTTTTATTTTTACTTTATACAGTATTTTGTATTAATTATTTTTATATATTAATTTTTTTGGGTTGTGGAACAAATAATCCTAGTTTTCATTCACCTGAACACAAAATAAAATATGTTTTACACACACACAGAGTCACAGTACACGCGTGCACGGATGTTGATTATACCAGTAAGAGACGAGCATTAAGACCCAGCAGGAGAGATGCTTACCCACAATTCTGCAGTGCAAAGAGAGAAAAACTGTTGGCTCAGTTGTGATGATGTGACGCTCGGCATCAAAACAAGAAGCACATGCGTGAAACATGATACTTGGTGCTCGTAAACCAAGACAATGCTCGTTTTTCAAGTCAAAATTTATAAAAAATCTTTGCTCATCTTGTGGAACACTCGTAAACCGTGTTACTCGTAATCCGAGGTTCCACTGTACAAGCACATTTCCGGAACGAATTATGCTCGCAATCTGAGATTCCACTGTATTGTATACTATGTGTGGCAGCGCGGTGGTGTAGTGGTTAGCACTGTCGCCTTGCACCTCCAGGGTCTGGGTTCGATTCCCCGGCCAGGCTCGATTCCCGTCTCTGTGTGCATGGAGTTTGCATGTTCTCCCCGTGCTTGGTGGGTTTCCTGCGGGTACTCCGGTTTCCTCCCACAGTCCAAAGATATGCAGGTTAGGCTAATTGGCGTTCCCAAATTGCCCGTAGTGTGTGATTGGGTGTGTGAGTGTGTGTATGTGTGTGTGCCCTGCGATGGATTGGCACCCTGTCCAGGGTGTACCCCGCCTAGTGCCCGAAGTCTCCTGGGATAGGCTCCAGCTCCCCCGCGACCCTGAACACAGGATTAAGCGGTATAGAAGATGAATGAATGAATGAATGTATACTATGTATATTGTAATGGCTGCCCGCTACAGCAAACAGTTAGGGCGCATTCAAGCCTGCAGGAGGCAACACTCTACCGCGGTTGGATTGCCGATTCACCTGTTTGAGATCATGTCACAAAAGCGGGCAGACTGAACATTGCTGATTCATTTGCCTAAGCCTAAAAGTGGCATGTGAAAAGGGCAAGGCAGTTCATTGCAGCTTTTGACACCATTGTTCATAGTATTCTCCTTCACAGATTGGAAATTAAGGGAACGGCCCTCTCCTGGCTCAGATCCTATTTGACTTATTGTCATCAGTTTGTAGATTTAAATGGTGACTATTCTGAATGTTTTTTTTCTCTTTAATGCTTATTCTGGGCAACATAAATGGTATTAGTTTTCATGGTTATGCTAATGACACAGCAATATCAGATGAGAAAAACCAGCTTAATAAGGTTGAGCAATGTGTGAAGGGGACATAAGAGACTGGATGTTAATTAACTTCCTTCTGCTTAATCCTGATAAGACAGAAGTTCTAGTCATAGGACCACAGGCAGCTGCTGTAGAAGCAAGCTTTTTGATCACACTGTAATTTTTGACGGCCTTTCTGTTCTATCAAGTGCAACAGTGGAAGACGTCGGTGTGATTATAGATTCCAGTCTTTTATTCGACACTTAGGTAGATAATATTATCAGGATAACATTCTTTCGTATCAGAAATATTCCCAAGATAAGAAATATATTATCACTAAACGATGCAGAAAAACTAGTTCATGCTTTATAACCTCTAGGTTGGACTATTGTAACGCCTTACTGTCTGGTTGTTCAACTAGGTACATAAACAAGCTTCAGTTAGTCCAGAATGCAGCACATCACCCCTGCATCCTCACTAGAACGAGAAGATATGAGCACATCACCCCTATCTTATCCACACTGCATTGGCTCCCTGTGAAATTTTGCATTGATTTTAAAATACTACTTTTGACATATAAAGCATTAAATGGTCTCACGCCATAGTATATGAGTGAACTGCTAGTGTCTTACGATCTGCCACACCTACTTCGATCAAAGGATGCAGGCTGCTTGTCAGTACCACATATGAAAACTACACCTAGGGGCAGAGCCCCAAAGTTATGGAATACCCCAGTGGTTCCCAAACTGGGGGTCGCGGAATAATTGTAACGCTTGGATTAGAAAAGTACTCCAACAGACCATGGAAAAGTACTCCAACAGACTCAACAAACAAACTCTCTCTCAACAATAACCAGCGCGCTGTGGGTAGTCTCTCCATCGCGTTGGCATAGATGGTGCAGAGTGGGGTTACAAATGTATGATAAACGATCCCCTCCTCTGTTATCAGCGCGTACTCTCCTCTCGCGACGTCCAAGATGGCTCCTGTGGTTTTTAAGAAGTCGAGTCCCACAATCAGAGAGAAGGCCAGGTGAGCGTCACTCATGATGAAGGTCTTTAACTCACATTCGATGGTGTGCCACTTGTACTGTAACATGATGTGAGTTTGAGCTTGATGTACTTTTCCATCAGCCATGACAAACTTCTGAGGAGATGGGACGCTAACTTGGTCCTCCTGATCGCAGAGCGTCTGCCATAGATGGTTCCTCATCAGCGTGTACGAACTTCCAGTGTCCACCACAGCATTCACCTTCCTTCCTTGCACTGTTACTGGAACCAGGAGTAGAGATGGAGTAGCTAGAGGTTGCGCACTGGAGAGTCCCGCTGCGTGCTTTGAAGGAGCTCGCTCACCTGTGTTCTTATGAGTCTTTTCCTTGTTCTGCTGAGAGTCCACCTTCTGCCAGTAGTCTTTGGAGCTTTTGCAGTCTTTTTCCACCCTGGAACCTATCTTCACGAGCTGTTCCACGGTGGTCACAGTTCCCCTCCTGCCACTCTGGGGTTGATATTATTCAGGATTCGTGCCACTAGTTCCTCCTCAGAAATATCCGGCTTCCACTTCAGACAGAGGGCGCGATAGTCATAGGCGAAGTATCTAAGGCGTTGACCAGGCTGCTGTACCAGAGACCTCAAATTTTCCTCCACTTCCGTGAGGTAGTCATCAGGTAAGAAAGCTGCCATAAAAGCCTGTTTAAAAGACTTCCAGTCCTTCACCTTGCCTTTCTCTGCCTTCCACCAGCTCAGAGCAGGTCCTCGTAGAACAGTGCTGAGGGTTCCTAGCAGCTCTGGGCTGGGTAGTGGTCTTATCTCCAGATAATTCTCGCACTGTTTGATGAAGTGGAGTACATCTGCTGTCTCTGAAGCTTCGCCAAAGGCTGGAAACTCCAGGCGGATGGGTGGTCAACCATGAAAGGAAGAAGTAGAGGGTGAAACTGAGGTGGTAAGCTGAGCTTAAGAGTGTGGTGGAACACAGGGAGGAATGTCGTATGTTTCATGACTGATGGTTTGCTTTACATTTGCTGTAGATGCCGTGATTGGAGTGCTGGGAGAATGTAGAGCATGAGATTGGGGAGATGCAGGGGTGTAGGCCTGTAACCTTTGGATGGTGGGCGTACTCGTGAAGCACAGTTTTTTTCATCTGGTTTTCCCAGATCATGTCACGTCGGAGAAAACAGTCAGTGACAGCTCTTTCAAGTTTCTCTAGGGCCTCTTGGCAGTAGCGCTCCAGCCCTTCTAAGCTAGCGTCCACTGCTTCACAGAAACTGGTTTCTCTGTTCAGACTGCTGTTTATGGATTGTCTAAAATCCTGCTCCAACGTGTTTACTTTGTCTGTGAGCTCCTCCACATCCGTCTTACATTGATTGAGTTCAGTGTGCAATGTGTGTACCGCATTCACATCCGCAGACACATGAGCAATAATATCATCATCATCATTGTCATCATCATGTCTATCAGATATATACAGTGAACTAATCAATGAGGTAATTTCAGCTGTAGGGTTACGGCATGTTACAAATGCATCATCAACCTCCTCTAGCACATCACTAGCCACAACAAAGTCGGCCTTCACAGCGCCATTAGCATTAGCGTTATTAGCATCCATTTTGTTCAGCCACGTCACACAACACTGGAAAATATTCAGAAATACTGATTCCCCGTACGGGCCACCACTATGTAACGCTCAGATTTAATTTTGGGGCTAATTGCAAAAAATCGGGGTCTTAAATCTACAAACCGGATTCCAAAAAAGTTGGGACACTAAACAAATTGTGAATAAAAACTGAATGCAATGATGTGGAGATGGCAAATGTCAATATTTTATTCAGAATAGAACATAAATCACGGAACAAAAGTTTAAACTGAGAAAATTGATCATTTTAAGGGAAAAATATGGTGAATCAAAATGTCATGGTGTCAACAAATCCCAAAAAAGTTGGGACAAGGCCATTTTCACCACTGTGTTGCATCTCCCCTTCTTCTTACAACACTCAACAGACGTCTGGGGACCGAGGAGATGACTATTGTAAATATTGTAAATAGGAATGCTCTCCCATTCTTGTCTAATACAGGCCTCTAACTGTTCAATCGTCTTGGGCCTTCTTTGTCGCACCTTCCTCTTTATGATGCGCCAAATGTTCTCTATAGGGGAAAGATCTGGACCGCAGACTGGCCATTTCAGTACCCGGATCCTTCTCCTATGCAGCCATGATGTTGTGATTGATGCAGAATGTGGTCATGTGTGCATTATCTTGTTGAAAAATGCAGGGTCTTCCCTGAAAGAGATGACGTCTGGATGGGAGCATATGTTGTTCTAGAACCTGAATATATTTTTCTGCATTGATGGTGCCTTTCCATACATGCAAGCTGCCCATGCCACACGCACTCATACAACCCCATACCATCAGAGATGCAGGCTTCTGAACTGAGCGTTGATAACTTTGGGTTGTCCTTGTCCTCTTTGGTCCGGATGACATGGCGTCCCATATTTCCAACAAGAACTTCGAATCGTGACTCGTCTGACCACAGAACAGTCTTCCATTTTGCCACACTCCATTTTAAATGATCCCTGGCCCAATGAAAACGCCTGTGCTTGTGGATCTTGCTTAGAAATGGCTTCTTCTTTGCACTGTAGAGTTTCAGCTGGCGACGGCGGATGGCACGGTGGATTGTGTTCACTGACAATGGTTTCTGGAAGTATTCCTGAGCCCATTCTGTGATTTCCTTTACAGTAGCATTCCTGTTTGTGGTGCAGTGTCATTTAAGGGCCCGGAGATCACGGGCATCCAGTATGGTTTTACGCCCTTGACCCTTACGTACAGAGATTGTTCCAGATTCTCTGAATCTTCGGATGATATTATGCACAGTTGATGATGATAACTGCAAAGTCTTTGCAATTTTTCGCTTGGTAACACCTTTCTGATATTGCTCCACTATCTTTCTGCACAACATTGTGGGAATTGGTGATCCTCTACCCATCTTGGCTTCTGAGAGACACTGCCACTCTGAGAAGCTCTTTTTATACCTAATTACTGTTAATTGGTCTTCCAGCTCTTCGTTATACTCAAATTGACTTTTTCCAGCCTCTTATTGCTACTTGTCCCAACTTTTTTGGGATTTGTTGACACCGTGAAATTTGGAATCAACATATTTTTGCTTTAAAATGATACATTTTCTCGGATTAAACTTTTGATCTGTCATCTATGTTCTATTCTGAATAAAATATTGACATTTGCCATCTCCACATCATTGCATTCAGTTTTTATTCACAATTTGTTTAGTGTCCCAACTTTTTTGGAATCTGGTTTGTAAATACGGGCGGTTAACTCTTACTTCCGGTATTGCGCAACCTTCGCGGAGCAAGGAAAGACGCACGACAACAACTACTAAACCAAACCACAGTGTATTGTACAAAAGAAAAGATATACAAACAAACAAATAAAGTGCAACTACAAAATAATGTATACAAAATATCTACAACTATAAACAATGTCAGTAGTGTATGCGTGTGTGTGGGTGCGTATGTATGAATGTCCAAGTCCGTGTTATTGTAAGGGTGAGATGGTGTACAGGAGAGATGGCTCGATCTCACCAGGAAAAGATGGTAAATCCGGGAGAACGAGGAAATGGAATGAGAAGGGTACTGAATGAAAATTAAAAGACATTTAAAAGAAAAAACAGCATGAGGTGAAGCTGAAGTGGTGATTTCAGTAGGCGGTCTCCTGCTCGCTCAGTGTGATCTCGCTGCTAAACGCTGCCGGAGCAGAGTGATTCCCGGGATCAGGAAACGTGGAGGAGAGCACCGGAAAATGACTTCTAAAGCGTGCAGCGCCGTCTCGCCGGAGAGTCCTTCCCTTTTCGCACTCCGGTATTGTCTCTAGACCGCAAGTTTTCACGCTCGATCGTCGCTGATGGGTTCGAGTACTCCCTACTTATAATACACACTTTTCAGTAATACAAGTAAATGCTATAAATATATTTTCTGATTTGTAAAGATATTACTGATTGAGTGTGAGTGTTAAAAAAAACATTTGCGTCTCAAAGATATGACATCACTGTGCAGCGACTGGCTCACTAGTTATTGCTACAGCGCACAAGTGCCCGTGAAAACCGCAACTTCACGAATCAACCACAATTTCAACTGCACGTGAAAACTGCAAAAGGCCATGAATGAAGCTTTTGTGCTGCCAAAAACAAGTACACCCTTCCCATTGAAAGGTAAGCCAAAATTATTTTGATGTAAATGTAGTCAAAATACTGTGAACAGCTTATGTTTATTGCTTGTTTTTGATAGTGGGGGACGTGAGATCTTGTCGATCTTCAATTAGGGGTCACTGGTTTTGATGGTGGTTTCATTTGGTGGTTTGAGAACCACTGGAATAGCCTTCCAATTAATGTTCGGGACTCAGACAAAGTCTCAGTGTTTAAGTCTAGGCTAAAACCTATTTATTTAGTAAATATAAAGCATTTTTTAAAGACTCATGGATGTATTATAGTGAACTGGTGTTTAGATGCTATCTTCACCACTCTCATTGATCACTCAGGTTTGTAGATGGTGAAGTGACTGTTTACTTTACATCTCAGGGAGCCCTCATGTCTGTGAGGCTTCTTTTGGCTCTCCCTTTTAGTTATGCCTACATATACTTTCACCTTATACATTGTGTGGCTGTGACCATACCTAACTTTTATCTCTCCTTCTCTTCTCTCTTCTCTCCTCTTTCTCTCTCTCTCTCTCCCTTTCCCTCTCCCTCTCCCTCTTTCTGTCGAGCTATACATGCCGCTCCTCAGCTGCCAGTGATCCAGACCCCCTCTGCCCTCTGGACCTGTCTGACTCGTCCTGGTGTCCCGCTTCTGGTTGGAGATCTTGTCACATGGATGCCCCGTCATGCGTGTGGTGACCGGGGACGGTTCCACTTTACCACGAAGATGGTCCTGGCCTTTGGCTGATGCTAACAGCTGTTCTTGGAGGACTCGTCACTGCAGTCGGTATGCATTTGTTTCCTCCAGGCTGGACTTCTGCAATCCACTACTCATTGGGACTACTGAAAAAATCCTTCAAAAGCTGAAGTATATTCAAAACAGTGTTGCTAGAATCCTGATTAGAGGGCGTAAATACGACCATATTATGCCCAGTCTTAAATCTCTTCATTTACTCCATGTTTCATTCAGAATTGAATACAATGTTGCCCTTCTTAACCACCAGTGCATAGTCCCTATCTCAAACACGTATTACCTCACATACTGTACCTCTACATGCAACCTCCGCTCTGTGTCAGTACATCTTTTGAAACCTTCCAAGAACAAGCTTTAAACTATGGGTCAGGGTTTTTGCTCAGCTCCACCTAGAGTATCTGAGGTTACCACAGACTGTTGATGCTTTTAAATCTGGTCTTATCTTTTTATCAGAGCTTTTGGGTCGAATTAATTTGTAGCACTCTGATATTTGCTTCAAATATAATGTGCATGATAAATAAAATGTATTATTATTATTATTATTGTGTATGAATATCATCAATTTATGCAGTCATTAATTTTCTGGTCTGGTTTGTGATGTGTTTCAAACCTATTCCAGTTCCTTTGAGCTCAAAGGCTGGCAATTTCACCCAAGAGAATACCAGTTCAACATGTGGTTCTACACACACACACACACACACACACACACAAAGCATTTGTGTTTCCACCTACCTCTATATTTTTAGACAGTGGGATCACAACCTGGAGGAAACATTGGGAGACCATGAGGCTCAGGGCCCGGTTTCTCGATAACGCACACTATTCGCGCGCTAAGAAGACTCTTAAGAAACATCTTACGTTAAGTGATAACTTTTCTAAGTGTATTTCTCGAACTGTCTCTTAGGAGTCTTCTCTTACGTCCGACGTTACGCGGCGCTGTCTACAGTGAAGGTCCTGAATTAGCTGACATCGGTTGCTCTGGAATCGATTTTTCACTCCTTTTGACTCCGTTTGCCCATGACGTTCCTTTAACATTCCGCGAAGTTCTGCAAGGTCTGCAAGCTTCTGCGAGGACCAGCAAAAAAATTAAACGATTAATTCACGCGGAAAGATGGAAATGTAATCACAGCACAAAAACTCGGGGTGAATCACGATGAACCCTACTTACGGCCACAGCGCGAGACCGCGCAGGTGAGATAGGGGTATAACACACCGCATCTCACAGCGAGTCAAACCGCATAAGTGAATAGAGGTATTAAGCATTACAATCACTCAGAAAAATGAATGGATGCGGGGTTTGAATCTCCCAATGTTATTTTCTCATTTAACTAAATCAAATTTCATAAAAATAAAACGTGTCAAAAGAAAAGCCTATAAAGTTATGGATAATGGCTAATGATCAATGAAACATATTTTAAACAAAAAGCAGCGAGCAGCTGGACATCGGGACGGGGAGTGTACAGTACAGTAAGTACAGTAAGTACAGTAAGTACGACGCGTTGGTCTGGCACGCGCAGGTCTGAGCAGCTCAAGAAGCTCCATAATCTGTTGCCTTGGAAGGCAAAACCTTTTTCTTTTTTTTAATAATGACCACATGGAAAATATGAAAAGGGCTGAAGTTTTGTCTAAAGGAAACATCTACATGACCCACACGGCTCCACGGACCGCGCCGTCTTCAGTTTAACACAACACCACACTGTATCGCTGCCTAATTGTTCGCCACCTGTTTAATATTAATTGTGATTGGCAATTTTAATGCATTAGTCACATTATTAAATAGGCTAATTAAAAGTCACTCTATTAGTTCTGATATCAAATAAAATAAAATTCTTAAACAGGTCTACAGTATATTCCATCGTTAATACGACTTTGATAACGTGCCATAATGTGTTTGCATACACCGCTGGTTTATAAAGACTGCTGCTCAGTGGCGGCGACTAGCGTCTTGAGCTGAAACTACGCTAAGTATGAGTTAAGGTTGGTCCAGACCAACCTTACGAACGTGTGACTTAGCTAAGAGATACTTAGCGTAAGAACGTTTCGGGAAATGCGCCATAAACGTTAAGAGAGAGTTTAAGGTACAACTTAAGAACTACTTAACGATGATAAGCTTTCGAGAAACCGGGCCCTGGACAGACAGTAACCTGAGCTCAGAATCGCAACAGGGCCTCTGGACACCACGCATTCCGCTGTATTGAAATCAAACTGGGAAACATATCAAGATTCCAGAATAATGCTAACACCAGCTGTAGGAGGCTTTAAGATTTTCTTTATACACACTCAGAAATAAGAATACTAAACTGTCCTGTTTCCAGTACACCTTTTGTTTCTGTGTATGTCTTCTGCACAACAGAAAGATGCATATTGTGTAATGAAGAACTGGTAATTATAGTCCACTTTATGTTCATTCATTTATTTTTCATCAGGAGAAACATGTTAAAAGTTTAATAACTTGTGTGTTTCATAAACATATACACAATGTTTCATAAAATGGTACAGTTTAGTATCAGTGATGAGAATCTTGGCTGCCTCTATCAGCTTCAGAACTTTTATTTTCAGATAAAGTGATGATTTAAAAAAATTAAACCACCACTTAATCTACACTTTATTAAGAACACCAGAACACCTGACCGACTGGTGCAGTGGTCTAATCAGCCAAACGGTTGAGTGTGTGTGTGTGAGAGGTCTTCTGCACTGGCAGCCAACATCCATCCGGCCCAAGGTTTGACACTTGATGTCATGTGTTCTTTTTTTAAATAGACTTCCTATCAGCTCAGACCAGTCTGGCCATCTACGTATATAGATAAAAGAAAAGGTTTAGTCAGTTGGTACATAAGTTGGTCAGAACTTACTCTTTAAACAATATCTTTTATACATTGGAGGACCAAGACCAAAACCAGTCTCTGAAAACTTTCTGTCTGAATGTCTGGCTGTCTTTCTGGCTGTCTGTCTGGCTGTCCAGGCAGATTTGTCACACCATTACACAAAACTGGCTGGACAGAATTTAATGAAACTTTTGCAGTGATTAGATATTAAATATACCTGCAGTTAAAATGTTAGTTGAGTAGAAATGAAGTTATGAGCAATTATGTGCCAAATTATGTCATAGCATCACACAAAACTAGCGATCGGAGAGTGAATCACAGATGAGAAATCAAAAAGTAGATCGAATAAAGATTCAGTTTTATCTTAAAATGGTCCCAGGATGTTAAAATCCACTCATACCAATTCAGCACTGTTATTTCAGTGATGAAAATTTGTAGTCAAATTATTCAGTTTAGCTTTTCTAATTAATATCTATTGATGTAGGTGTTTGTTTAAATTGAGCAAGTAGCTTATTACTAGTTTATTTTAAGTAGATTATTAAATCCAGCACATCAGGTCTGACCCGTCCAAAACGCAACTTAGGTGGTCGCCTAGGGCCCCACCTTACAACAAGGGCCCCGCACACGTTATTAAAAGTGTTTCCTTTTCACCACAATAGAACGTGAATACATAAACATATAGTTGTACTCGCAACACATGGACCCATTAAAAATGATGCAATCCACAACAACAGTGAGAAAAAAGATTACCCACCATATTAAATAAAAAGGGTAGCTCTGTATAATTAACACATGACAAATTGCTGAAAACTATAATACATACAAAATAACGGTATAAAGAAAAGCATAAAAGATTTGAAACATACACAGAAGCACTGCATACTAATTTGCATAACCAGTGGTGTCAAAAGTATTCACATTCATTACTTGAGTAGAAGTATAGATACTAGGGTTTAAACAGACTCCTTTAGAAGTTGAAGTATAAAGTCAAGCTTTTTACTCAAGTAAAAGTATAAAAGTACTGGTTTCAAAACTACTTAAAGTATAAAAGTAAAAGTAACGTGAGGGGGAAAAAAGCAATAGGGATAAAAGCTTAGGCTGTACCACGGGCCTGTATACTACTGTACACTAACACCTCATATACTACTGTACACTAACACCTCATATACTACTGTACACTAACACCTCATATACTACTGTACACTAACACCTCATATACTACTGTACACTAATGCCTCATATACTACTGTACACTAACACCTCATATACTACTGTACACTAACCTCATATACTACTGTACACTAATGCCTCATATACTACTGTACACTAACCTCATATACTACTGTACACTAACCTCATATACTACTGTACACTAATGCCTCATTAACTACTGTACACTAACACCTCATATACTACTGTACACTAACGCCTCATATACTACTGTACACTAACCTCATATACTACTGTACACTAATGCCTCATATACTACTGTACACTAACCTCATATACTACTGTACACTAACCTCATATACTACTGTACAGTAACGCCTCATATACTACTGTACACTAACCTCATATACTACTGTCCACTAACACCTCATATACTACTGTACACTAACCTCATATACTACTGTACACTAACACCTCATATACTACTGTACACTAACACCTCATATACTACTGTACACTAACGCCTCATATACTACTGTACACTAACACCTCATATACTACTGTACACTAACACCTCATATACTACTGTACACTAACACCTCATATACTACTGTACACTAACGCCTCATATACTACTGTACACTAACACCTCATATACTACTGTACACTAACGCCTCATATACTACTGTACACTAACCTCATATACTACTGTCCACTAACGCCTCATATACTACTGTACAGTAACACCTCATATACTACTGTACACTAACCTCATATACTACTGTACACTAACACCTCATATACTACTGTACACTAACACCTCATATACTACTGTACACTAACCTCATATACTACTGTACACTAACACCTCATATACTACTGTACACTAACACCTCATATACTACTGTACACTAACCTCATATACTACTGTCCACTAACACCTCATATACTACTGTACACTAACCTCATATACTACTGTCCACTAACGCCTCATATACTACTGTCCACTAACGCCTCATATACTACTGTACACTAACACCTCATATACTACTGTACACTAACACCTCATATACTACTGTACACTAACACCTCATATACTACTGTACACTAACCACATATACTACTGTCCACTAACACCTCATATACTACTGTACACTAACCTCATATACTACTGTCCACTAACGCCTCATATACTACTGTACACTAACGCCTCATATACTACTGTCCACTAACACCTCATATACTACTGTACACTAACCTCATATACTACTGTCCACTAACGCCTCATATACTACTGTACACTAACACCTCATATACTACTGTCCACTAACGCCTCATATACTACTGTACACTAACACCTCATATACTACTGTACACTAACCTCATATACTACTGTACACTAACACCTCATATACTACTGTACACTAACACCTCATATACTACTGTACACTAACCTCATATACTACTGTACACTAACACCTCATATACTACTGTACACTAACGCCTCATATACTACTGTACACTAACCTCATATACTACTGTACACTAACACCTCATATACTACTGTACACTAACCTCATATACTACTGTCCACTAACACCTCATATACTACTGTACACTAACCTCATATACTACTGTCCACTAACACCTCATATACTACTGTACACTAACCTCATATACTACTGTACACTAACACCTCATATACTACTGTACACTAACGCCTCATATACTACTGTACACTAACACCTCATATACTACTGTACACTAACCTCATATACTACTGTACACTAACACCTCATATACTACTGTACACTAACCTCATATACTACTGTCCACTAACACCTCATATACTACTGTACACTAACCTCATATACTACTGTCCACTAACACCTCATATACTACTGTACACTAACCTCATATACTACTGTCCACTAACGCCTCATATACTACTGTCCACTAACGCCTCATATACTACTGTCCACTAACACCTCATATACTACTGTACACTAACGCCTCATATACTACTGTACACTAACACCTCATATACTACTGTACACTAACCTCATATACTACTGTACACTAACACCTCATATACTACTGTACACTAACACCTCATATACTACTGTACACTAACGCCTCATATACTACTGTACACTAACACCTCATATACTACTGTACACTAACACCTCATATACTACTGTACACTAACGCCTCATATACTACTGTACACTAACCTCATATACTACTGTACACTAACACCTCATATACTACTGTACACTAACCTCATATACTACTGTCCACTAACGCCTCATATACTACTGTACACTAACCTCATATACTACTGTCCACTAACGCCTCATATACTACTGTACACTAACCTCATATACTACTGTACACTAACACCTCATATACTACTGTACACTAACGCCTCATATACTACTGTACACTAACCTCATATACTACTGTACACTAACGCCTCATATACTACTGTACACTAACCTCATATACTACTGTCCACTAACGCCTCATATACTACTGTACACTAACCTCATATACTACTGTCCACTAACGCCTCATATACTACTGTACACTAACACCTCATATACTACTGTACACTAACCTCATATACTACTGTACACTAACACCTCATATACTACTGTACACTAACACCTCATATACTACTGTACACTAACCTCATATACTACTGTACACTAACACCTCATATACTACTGTACACTAACGCCTCATATACTACTGTACACTAACACCTCATATACTACTGTACACTAACCTCATATACTACTGTACACTAACACCTCATATACTACTGTACACTAACCTCATATACTACTGTCCACTAACACCTCATATACTACTGTACACTAACCTCATATACTACTGTCCACTAACACCTCATATACTACTGTACACTAACCTCATATACTACTGTACACTAACACCTCATATACTACTGTACACTAACGCCTCATATACTACTGTACACTAACACCTCATATACTACTGTACACTAACCTCATATACTACTGTACACTAACACCTCATATACTACTGTACACTAACCTCATATACTACTGTCCACTAACACCTCATATACTACTGTACACTAACCTCATATACTACTGTCCACTAACACCTCATATACTACTGTACACTAACCTCATATACTACTGTCCACTAACGCCTCATATACTACTGTCCACTAACGCCTCATATACTACTGTCCACTAACGCCTCATATACTACTGTACACTAACGCCTCATATACTACTGTACACTAACGCCTCATATACTACTGTACACTAACACCTCATATACTACTGTACACTAACCTCATATACTACTGTACACTAACACCTCATATACTACTGTACACTAACCTCATATACTACTGTACACTAACCTCATATACTACTGTACACTAACACCTCATATACTACTGTACACTAACCTCATATACTACTGTACACTAACACCTCATATACTACTGTACACTAACACCTCATATACTACTGTACACTAACGCCTCATATACTACTGTACACTAACCTCATATACTACTGTACACTAACACCTCATATACTACTGTACACTAACCTCATATACTACTGTCCACTAACGCCTCATATACTACTGTACACTAACCTCATATACTACTGTCCACTAACGCCTCATATACTACTGTACACTAACGCCTCATATACTACTGTACACTAACCTCATATACTACTGTACACTAACACCTCATATACTACTGTACACTAACGCCTCATATACTACTGTACACTAACCTCATATACTACTGTACACTAACGCCTCATATACTACTGTACACTAACCTCATATACTACTGTCCACTAACGCCTCATATACTACTGTACACTAACCTCATATACTACTGTCCACTAACGCCTCATATACTACTGTACACTAACACCTCATATACTACTGTACACTAACCTCATATACTACTGTACACTAACCTCATATACTACTGTACACTAACGCCTCATATACTACTGTACACTAACACCTCATATACTACTGTACACTAACCTCATATACTACTGTACACTAACCTCATATACTACTGTACACTAACGCCTCATATACTACTGTACACTAACCCTCATATACTACTGTCCACTAACGCCTCATATACTACTGTACACTAACACCTCATATACTACTGTACACTAACCTCATATACTACTGTACACTAACACCTCATATACTACTGTACACTAACACCTCATATACTACTGTACACTAACCTCATATACTACTGTACACTAACCTCATATACTACTGTACACTAACGCCTCATATACTACTGTACACTAACCTCATATACTACTGTCCACTAACGCCTCATATACTACTGTACACTAACACCTCATATACTACTGTACACTAACCTCATATACTACTGTACACTAACACCTCATATACTACTGTACACTAACACCTCATATACTACTGTCCACTAACGCCTCATATACTACTGTCCACTAACGCCTCATATACTACTGTACACTAACACCTCATATACTACTGTACACTAACACCTCATATACTACTGTACACTAACCTCATATACTACTGTCCACTAACACCTCATATACTACTGTACACTAACCTCATATACTACTGTCCACTAACGCCTCATATACTACTGTACACTAACGCCTCATATACTACTGTCCACTAACGCCTCATATACTACTGTACACTAACGCCTCATATACTACTGTACACTAACACCTCATATACTACTGTACACTAACCTCATATACTACTGTCCACTAACACCTCATATACTACTGTACACTAACCTCATATACTACTGTCCACTAACGCCTCATATACTACTGTACACTAACGCCTCATATACTACTGTCCACTAACACCTCATATACTACTGTACACTAACCTCATATACTACTGTACACTAACGCCTCATATACTACTGTACACTAACCTCATATACTACTGTCCACTAACGCCTCATATACTACTGTACACTAACACCTCATATACTACTGTACACTAACCTCATATACTACTGTACACTAACACCTCATATACTACTGTACACTAACACCTCATATACTACTGTCCACTAACGCCTCATATACTACTGTCCACTAACGCCTCATATACTACTGTACACTAACACCTCATATACTACTGTACACTAACACCTCATATACTACTGTACACTAACCTCATATACTACTGTACACTAACACCTCATATACTACTGTACACTAACACCTCATATACTACTGTCCACTAACGCCTCATATACTACTGTCCACTAACGCCTCATATACTACTGTACACTAACACCTCATATACTACTGTACACTAACACCTCATATACTACTGTACACTAACCTCATATACTACTGTCCACTAACACCTCATATACTACTGTACACTAACCTCATATACTACTGTCCACTAACGCCTCATATACTACTGTCCACTAACGCCTCATATACTACTGTCCACTAACGCCTCATATACTACTGTACACTAACACCTCATATACTACTGTACACTAACACCTCATATACTACTGTACACTAACCTCATATACTACTGTCCACTAACGCCTCATATACTACTGTACACTAACGCCTCATATACTACTGTCCACTAACACCTCATATACTACTGTACACTAACCTCATATACTACTGTACACTAACGCCTCATATACTACTGTACACTAACCTCATATACTACTGTCCACTAACGCCTCATATACTACTGTACACTAACACCTCATATACTACTGTACACTAACCTCATATACTACTGTACACTAACACCTCATATACTACTGTACACTAACACCTCATATACTACTGTCCACTAACGCCTCATATACTACTGTCCACTAACGCCTCATATACTACTGTACACTAACGCCTCATATACTACTGTACACTAACACCTCATATACTACTGTACACTAACACCTCATATACTACTGTACACTAACCTCATATACTACTGTCCACTAACACCTCATATACTACTGTCCACTAACGCCTCATATACTACTGTACACTAACACCTCATATACTACTGTACACTAACACCTCATATACTACTGTACACTAACCTCATATACTACTGTACACTAACACCTCATATACTACTGTACACTAACACCTCATATACTACTGTCCACTAACGCCTCATATACTACTGTCCACTAACGCCTCATATACTACTGTACACTAACACCTCATATACTACTGTACACTAACACCTCATATACTACTGTACACTAACCTCATATACTACTGTCCACTAACACCTCATATACTACTGTACACTAACCTCATATACTACTGTCCACTAACGCCTCATATACTACTGTCCACTAACGCCTCATATACTACTGTCCACTAACGCCTCATATACTACTGTACACTAACACCTCATATACTACTGTACACTAACACCTCATATACTACTGTACACTAACCTCATATACTACTGTCCACTAACACCTCATATACTACTGTACACTAACACCACATATACTACTGTACACTAACCTCTTATACTACTGTACACTAACACCACATATACTACTGTACACTAACACCTCATATACTACTGTACACTAACACCTCATATACTACTGTACACTAACCTCATATACTACTGTCCACTAACACCTCATATACTACTGTACACTAACCTCATATACTACTGTCCACTAACGCCTCATATACTACTGTCCACTAACGCCTCATATACTACTGTCCACTAACGCCTCATATACTACTGTACACTAACACCTCATATACTACTGTACACTAACACCTCATATACTACTGTACACTAACCTCATATACTACTGTCCACTAACACCTCATATACTACTGTACACTAACACCACATATACTACTGTACACTAACCTCTTATACTACTGTACACTAACACCACATATACTACTGTACACTAACACCTCATATACTACTGTACACTAACGCCTCATATACTACTGTCCACTAACGCCTCATATACTACTGTACACTAACCTCATATACTACTGTACACTAACGCCTCATATACTACTGTACACTAACCTCATATACTACTGTCCACTAACGCCTCATATACTACTGTACACTAACACCTCATATACTACTGTACACTAACCTCATATACTACTGTACACTAACACCTCATATACTACTGTACACTAACACCTCATATACTACTGTCCACTAACGCCTCATATACTACTGTCCACTAACGCCTCATATACTACTGTACACTAACACCTCATATACTACTGTACACTAACACCTCATATACTACTGTACACTAACCTCATATACTACTGTCCACTAACACCTCATATACTACTGTACACTAACCTCATATACTACTGTCCACTAACGCCTCATATACTACTGTACCCTAACGCCTCATATACTACTGTCCACTAACACCTCATATACTACTGTACACTAACCTCATATACTACTGTACACTAACACCTCATATACTACTGTACACTAACGCCTCATATACTACTGTACACTAACGCCTCATATACTACTGTACACTAACCTCATATACTACTGTCCACTAACACCTCATATACTACTGTACACTAACACCTCATATACTACTGTCCACTAACACCTCATATACTACTGTACACTAACCTCATATACTACTGTACACTAACACCTCATATACTACTGTACACTAACCTCATATACTACTGTACACTAACCTCATATACTACTGTACACTAACCTCATATACTACTGTACACTAACGCCTCATATACTACTGTACACTAACACCTCATATACTACTGTACACTAACCTCATATACTACTGTACACTAACCTCATATACTACTGTACACTAACCTCATATACTACTGTCCACTAACACCTCATATACTACTGTACACTAACCTCATATACTACTGTCCACTAACGCCTCATATACTACTGTACACTAACCTCATATACTACTGTCCACTAACGCCTCATATACTACTGTACACTAACACCTCATATACTACTGTACACTAACCTCATATACTACTGTACACTAACACCTCATATACTACTGTACACTAACACCTCATATACTACTGTCCACTAACGCCTCATATACTACTGTACACTAACCTCATATACTACTGTACACTAACACCTCATATACTACTGTACACTAACGCCTCATATACTACTGTACACTAACCTCATATACTACTGTCCACTAACGCCTCATATACTACTGTACACTAACACCTCATATACTACTGTACACTAACCTCATATACTACTGTACACTAACGCCTCATATACTACTGTCCACTAACGCCTCATATACTACTGTCCACTAACGCCTCATATACTACTGTACACTAACACCTCATATACTACTGTACACTAACCTCATATACTACTGTCCACTAACACCTCATATACTACTGTACACTAACCTCATATACTACTGTCCACTAACGCCTCATATACTACTGTACACTAACGCCTCATATACTACTGTCCACTAACACCTCATATACTACTGTACACTAACCTCATATACTACTGTCCACTAACGCCTCATATACTACTGTACACTAACGCCTCATATACTACTGTCCACTAACGCCTCATATACTACTGTCCACTCACACCTCATATACTACTGTACACTAACCTCATATACTACTGTCCACTAACACCTCATATACTACTGTACACTAACCTCATATACTACTGTCCACTAACGCCTCATATACTACTGTACACTAACACCTCATATACTACTGTACACTAACCTCATATACTACGGTACACTAACACCTCATATACTACTGTACACTAACCTCATATACTACTGTACACTAACCTCATATACTACTGTACACTAACGCCTCATATACTACTGTACACTAACCTCATATACTACTGTCCACTAACGCCTCATATACTACTGTACACTAACACCTCATATACTACTGTCCACTAACGCCTCATATACTACTGTACACTAACACCTCATATACTACTGTACACTAACCTCATATACTACTGTCCACTAACACCTCATATACTACTGTACACTAACCTCATATACTACTGTCCACTAACGCCTCATATACTACTGTACACTAACGCCTCATATACTACTGTCCACTAACACCTCATATACTACTGTACACTAACACCTCATATACTACTGTCCACTAACGCCTCATATACTACTGTACACTAACACCTCATATACTACTGTACACTAACCTCATATACTACTGTCCACTAACACCTCATATACTACTGTACACTAACCTCATATACTACTGTCCACTAACGCCTCATATACTACTGTCCACTAACACCTCATATACTACTGTCCACTAACGCCTCATATACTACTGTACACTAACGCCTCATATACTACTGTCCACTAACGCCTCATATACTACTGTACACTAACACCTCATATACTACTGTACACTAACCTCATATACTACTGTACACTAACACCTCATATACTACTGTACACTAACGCCTCATATACTACTGTCCACTAACACCTCATATACTACTGTACACTAACCTCATATACTACTGTCCACTAACACCTCATATACTACTGTACACTAACCTCATATACTACTGTCCACTAACGCCTCATATACTACTGTACACTAACGCCTCATATACTACTGTCCACTAACGCCTCATATACTACTGTCCACTAACACCTCATATACTACTGTACACTAACCTCATATACTACTGTACACTAACGCCTCATATACTACTGTACACTAACCTCATATACTACTGTACACTAACGCCTCATATACTACTGTACACTAACGCCTCATATACTACTGTCCACTAACCTCATATACTACTGTACACTAACCTCATATACTACTGTACACTAACCTCATATACTACTGTACACTAACGCCTCATATACTACTGTACACTAACCTCATATACTACTGTACACTAACCTCATATACTACTGTACACTAACCTCATATACTACTGTACACTAACACCACATATACTACTGTCCACTAACACCTCATATACTACTGTACACTAACCTCATATACTACTGTACACTAACACCTCATATACTACTGTACACTAACACCTCATATACTACTGTACACTAACACCACATATACTACTGTCCACTAACACCTCATATACTACTGTACACTAACACCTCATATACTACTGTACACTAACACCTCATATACTACTGTACACTAACGCCTCATATACTACTGTACACTAACACCTCATATACTACTGTACACTAACCTCATATACTACTGTACACTAACACCTCAGGAAAAAAGAAAAGAAAAATGTGTAGTTGTTTTTTTGTTGTATTTTTTAACGGCCGTAGTGATTTGGGATACTGTATATGGCAATTGAAAAATAATGCATTTTAGTACAAAGCAAATACATTAAATAACCATATATGTGTACTACTGAGCATTCACATGTTTTATGGAGAAGAAGATATGATAACTAGTTGCCTATAAGTATTTTAATGGTGCAAAAAGTCAAACTTCAGAGGCATGTCATCGGTAACCTTTATTGGAATATAAATGTACATCCAAGCTTAGCTGCAGGAATCTGTGAGGGCAACATACAAGAAAATTAGTGTAGCCAGGGCAGGCTTAGTAACAATTACCCTTGTATGGTTGTCTACAATAAACATTAATGCTGTCAGAATGAAGGATTCATCCAAGAATAAAAAATTTATAAATAAATAAAAAATATATAATTTCTAATTTATAAATTAATAATTTCTAAATTATAATGTTTAATTTCTCATTAATGCAATTATTTAATCAGCCAATCACATGGCAGTTGCTTCAATGCATTTAGGGGTGTGGTCCTGGTCAAGACAATCTCCTGAACTCCAAACTGAATGTCAGAATGGGACAGAAAGGTGATTTAAGCTATTTTGGGCGTGGCATGGTTGTTGGTGCCAGACGGGCCGGTCTGAGTATTTCATAATCTGCTCAGTAACCATTTCTAGGGTTTATAAAGAATGGTGTGAAAAGGGAAAAACCTCCAGTATGCGGCAGTCCTGTGGGCGAAAATGCCTTGTTGATGCTCGAGGTCAGAGGAGAATGGACCGACTGATTCAAGCTGATAGAAGAGCAACTTTGACTGAAATACCCACTCGTTACAACCGAGGTCTGCAGCAAAGCATTTGTGAAGCCACAACACGCACAAGCTTGAGGCGGATGGGCTACAACAGCAGAAGACCCCACCGGGTACCACTCATCTCCACTACTAATAGGAAAAAGAGGCTACAATTTGCACAAGCTCACCAAAATTGGACAGTTGAAGACTGGAAAAATGTTGCCTGGTCTGATGAGTCTCGATTTCTGTTGAGACGTTCAAATGGTAGAGTCAGAATTTGGTGTAAACAGAATGAGAACATGGATCCATCATGCCTTGTTACCTCTGTGCAGGCTGGTGGTGGTGGTGTAATGGTGTGGGGGATGTTTTCTTGGCACACTTTAGGCCCCTTAGTGCCAATTGGGCATCGTTTAAATGCCACTGGCTACCGGAGCATTGTTTCTGACCATGTCCATCCCTTTATGACCACCATGTACCCATCCTCTGATGGCTACTTCCAGCAGGATAATGCACCATGTCACAAAGCTCCAATCATTTCAAATTGCTTTCTTGAACATGACAATGAGTTCACTGTACTAAAATGGCCCCCACAGTCACCAGATCTCAACCCAATAGAGCATCTTTGGGATGTGGTGGAATGGGAGCTTCGTGCCCTGGATGTGCATCCCACAAATCTCCATCAACTGTAAGATGTTCTCCTATCAATATGGACCAACATTTCTAAAGAATGCTTTCAGCACCTTGTGGAATCAATGCCATGTAGAATTAAGGCAGTTCTGAAGGCGAAAGGGGGTCAAACACTGTATTAGTCTGGGGTTCCTAATAATCCTTTAGGTGAGTGTGTGTGTGTGTGTGTGTGTATACAGTATATATATCATTCCTGTTACCTTCCTGGTGCTGTTACCTTCCTGGCTGGTGTTTGGTTGTGACATTTCGCTCGAATCTTGTGTCTCGATCACGGACATCTTCGTCTACTTATCACAACTTTATCAACCGAAATGCTAATTTATTCAAACGTCCTTGCTGGAGTGTGTGACGTAACGTCATGTGCAGGTGCGATGGATCGCGTACCAACCAACAGGGTGTCGGAATGGTATGTTTATACTTCTCATCTGTAACGTCCTTCGGTATAGAAGAAAATAAAGATCACATAGACAAACGGAGTTGTCAGCGAATGTGCCATTTACTTTTTTGTTCTCTCATGCGCATGCCCAGTGACAGATTACACACGCTTAGTTACCTCGTCCCGCTCGACGTGCTTACGTCAGAGTCAGGATGCTGAACAGAAAACTTGGAACAGAACTACATGCAAACATTACATCATCCAACCACAATCAAATTCGCTCCAACCAGATGGTGCGATTTATCCGGATGTTTTTTTTTTGTTTTTTGAATGACAAGCTGAAATTAAATAGGAGTAACGAGGCTATTTTTAAAATGTAAGAAGTAGAAAGTACAGATAATTGTGTGAAAGTGTAAGGAGTAGAAGTAAAAAGTCGACTGAAAAATAATAACTCCAGTAAAGTATAGATACCCAAAATTTCTACTTAAGTAAGGTAACGAAGTATTTGTACTTCGTTACTTGACACCTCTGTGCATAACACCACCTGGACTGGGAGAACTGGAGTGCCGTAATGATCATATTATTCGTATACATAGATTCCACTATATCTCTTTAAATTGCTCACGTTTGTTGTTTGATAGAAAGTCAAAATGTCCTAAAAATGTCCCACTTTAGAGATGCCCTCACCATTTATTAATGCTTCATTTATTAATGAAATTATTTATATATATATATATATATATATAAATTTATTTTTTGCGTACATTTTTAAGCACACTTGTACATATATTTGCAGTACAGTATTTTGCAATACTTTACTTGCTTTAACTTGTTTCTGATTAATTTTATTAACTGTTTAATTAACTTGTAATCTGATTAAATGTTTTATACCATACAGTACATTGTATGTTGAATATTTTATACCTAATGACACGTAAATATTATTTATACATGTAAATATTGTCATTTTATGTGCTTTCTCCTAACTCGTGAGATTGTTATGACAGTTATTTACACCAGTTTTCCTGATCTTGTCTGGGTCCTGCGGCACTGCTGTTTATACTCAACAAGTAGTGAAAAAGATAAAAAAATAAATAAAATAAATTCTGTCCAGCGGTCCATTTAAGATGTACCCACAGTTTGACGCATGCGCAGTATGCTGTCCGAACTTGCAGTTTATAATCTCTCATAACTGCTGATGAATTTGTTTCTACTAAACATTTTGATTTCGTTTCCGGCGCAGGTTTAACTTTAACTGAAGTTTTTGCCTGATGCTGTGACACAGTCTAGACATCAAACACACACATTTTTCTCAGAACCTTTCTCTATATATAGATTAGCTAAAGCTCTTAACCCGAGGCCACATGAGTTTGTGTTCTGGGCCGCTGGCTGATAAGGTAACGGCATAAATAATGTACATGTGTTCTTAATTAAGTGTGTGTGTGTGTGTGTGTGCGCGAGAGAGAGTGAATTTTTGTTCTTGTTCAGTTTAAAGCTCATCCACGCCGTGGCGTTGTCCTCCTGTAAGGGGGCGTGGCCAACGCGTCTTTGCGGCTCCTACGCATTTTACGTAGGGCAGATAAAGACCTTGCGTCAGTACTGGAGGCGCGTGAGGAGGGGACTCCGGCGGCACGCGGCCGCTCTTTGGGCGCAGAGAGATCAGTCAGAGTAGAGCCGAGCTATAATCCCTGCGCAGGCTGTGTGTGTGTGTATATTTTTTGTTTTTGCGCTTGAAATTCTTTTTTATTATTATTATTATTATTAATGAGTTTCTGGTGCGCGCGCTCTCCCTCCGCGTCCCATTGATTAACTCCGGCTTTGTGCGCGCGGCCGAGCGCGAGCTCCGAACTCGCTCAGCAACTTCGTCACGTGCGCTTTGCCTTCAGACGCATATCTCGCGGTGAGGATCCGCAGAGGCGCGCGGCATTATGAGGTGAGTGCAGCTGAGAACCTCCGAGCGCGCGCGCGCTCCCTCTCTCTCTCTCTCTCTCTCTCTCACACACACACACACACACACACTGGTTCGGCGACCTTACACCCAGATGGTGCGTTGGTGAATGCATGAGCGTGAGTGTGTGAGTGAGTTCACTGCTCCATCGCCTCCGAGTGCGCTTTCTGCGCTGCTGCAGACGTGTTTGCGCGTTGCTATAGTAACCACGCCGATATTTCACATGCACGAACCTGATCAGCTCATTCTGTACGGAGACACCAGTCCGTCACAAACAGCGTCTCTCTCTCTCTCTGTGTGTGTGTGTGTGTGATCATTGCTGGTGTGACTCTTCTTTGTATTGGTTTGTTGCTTCACAGCTGTTTGATGTTTAATTGTAGCAGTTTGTAACATGAGAACTCGCGTCTCAGGGGGAGCAGAAGTGTGATGTGTAGCACAAGTCCAAGAGCAATCAGACTGAAGTAGTTTTTGTAAACTGCTGAGAAAAGCCTTTTGTCATTGATGCCAAATGGTGTGTCCCTGACCAAGGGAAGGGGTGAGCAAGGATACATGCGAGAGCATGCACACACACACACACACACACACACACACACAACTAGGAGACCTCTAGCAATCTGACCCAATGTAGGTCTGTGCCATGTTGTATAATTCCTGATAATCTCTTTTTAATGCTCGTCTAGCAGTATGTGTGATGTGTAAAGCATGCAGGATGTGGTAGTGTGTATGTGGATGGGCACACAGCATTTTAGGTGGGGTCCTGTAAAACCAATAAAATGTCATTTGTATAGTGCTTTTAACAATGATCATAATATAATAAAAATATATATCATATAAATATAGTTGCAAGCAATGATGAGCAGGCCCAAGTACCCTGTGCCATAATGCTTGGGCCCTAATTGGGGAAATGCATGATTATAAATCAAAATGTTCAGATTGTCCCTGATGAGCAAGCTGAGGGTGATGGTGGCAAGGAAAAACCTTTTGGAGGAACTAGACTCTAGACCAGATGAGTGTTTACCATTTTGGATGCCCCCTGTGTAACGTATGTGTGACTAATGCTTAACTTAATCAGTGTGTAGAGTGAGGGCATTGGCGCCTCAGTGGTGGGTCACTCGCCTGCCATGGGGAAGGCCTAGGTTCAAATTCCACTTCATGCCCAAAATCCAGCTACTGTTTGTACTGCCACCCAAGCCTGTATAAAATGGGAGAGTTGTATCGGAAAGGGCATCCGACATAAAACCTGTGGCAAGTTGGGTGCAGATCAGATGGTCTGCTGTGGCGACCCCTCAACGGTAGGAGCTAACACACTAACAACAATGTAGGGTGTGGTGTAATACTCCGGGGTGGATGAATCATAGAGGTATTTGTTAGCTCGCTGGCTAAGATCAAACTTCACTTCAAAACTTGAGGCTAAATAAGTGACTTCATATATAATATGAATATCATAACTATCAATATATCAATATATCATAACACATGGTAAGTTAAACATGTGCATTAACACAGAGTATGAGATACACCTTGCCCTCTGTAAAAAAAAAAAAAAAAAAAAATCAGAAGTTTGTCTGTACTGGATTCGGCTCATGTGTGATGTCAATAAAGTAGGACTGTTAATATTAACTCGCTAACACAATTGGTTAATCTAGAAAATTAAACGTTACTATTTTTGAAGACGAATTAATCAAACCAATTTGACCCTAATGGCATTCCATAATCGTTTGTATAAGTTGTATTGCTCAAATTACCTTAAGAGAACTACTTTTACAAGAATACGTTCATTCATTCTTCATCTTCTATACCGCTTTATCCTGGGACCTGGAATGCAAAAAAAGGCTGTGAAAGTCATGCAGTTTGCAGAAGCTACTTTCATTGCACTTTCCAATGAAAGTAACTTACAGTAACATAACGGTATGCCTAATCAGTGACAAATGGCAACTGCACTGAGCAAATTTACTCTGGGTGTGTTAAAAAGACAAAGACATTTTGCTGAAGCATGCACTAGCCAGTTGTTAGCCAAGTGGAAATGGAGATAATGGATTTGGTGACCGCTATAGGAACACACAAGGCTCACAGTATGATTGTTGCTGCAATGAATTTATCATTCGAGAGATTTGAATTTAACGTGTTAAATGTTAATGTTTGAGATTTTAAAACTGCATAATGTTTCCTCTAACCTTTGTCATGCGTTTCTTTATTCCAACATGGCATATTTATAATACAATAATACAAGTAAATCTGAGTAGAGTGGTATCTTGGCATTAGGGCTGAAACTAATGATTTATTTTGATAATCGATTAGTTGGCCTATTATTTTTTGTCGATTAATCGGATAAAAGCTAAACGCTTTAATTTAATGTTTTGCTTATCTATATAAAACCATAAATCAGGGTATTAAGTAAATAAAAAAAAATGCACAAATAGCCACATAGAGTTTAATTATCTTTAATCTTGACATTTAAACCTCATTTTATGTAAATCAGCATTTTTGTTTTTAACAATAATTGCAGATGGCAAGTTGACAGTGTATTTGTGTGTGTGTGTGTGTGTTAGGGCTGCACGATATATCGAAAAAATATCGTTATCGCGATAATGGCATGCGCGATAACCATATCGCAAAGAGTTGCGATAAATACTTTATTTGCCAAGCATTTGTGTGTCCAAATTTGACCAATCAGGTGGGCCCTTACTATGTTTATACCCGCTTATCTCTTTATATAATTTATATCTTTATACTTCATTCTGTCGCGAACTAAGCCCGGATGATCAGAAAACTTAGCGATTAGCCGTTAGCCCACGGTAAACCCAAACGCGGAAGCAAGCGAGTAGGCAGGATAACCACGCGAATTAGTCTAAGGACTCTCACAGAAGGGGAGCAAGGGAAAAACACACATTTAACCCGCGTCCTATAAACACACACTCGAATCAGAAAGTAAACAATCTGAACCGACATGGCGAACTCAGTGACTAAGCTGTATGCAATGACTTGTTTACTCCTGTTATACTTCCGGGTTCGCGCCCGCATTACTTCCGGGTCCTAGTGCCGGTCGCGGTGTGTGCGTGCGCGTGTGTGACAAATAGTATTTTTTTATTTAATTTTTGTTTAATAATATTTATTTTTATTTTTATTTTTAAAAACCCAGGCAAGCCAAAGAGAATATTTAGTTTAAAAGATGCTCTTGTTTTAAGACACTATTGATGAGTGTTACACGGTTACATGTAAATAAACAGTAATGTTTGAAAGTAATTCATATTGTGTTGGCAGGTTTATAGTAACAGCAAACCAGAAGTCAGAATATCTGCTGAGGGGTTTAAGTCATTCATAGTGTTTTGAAGTCTAAATATTTGCAACTTCCTTGACATATAGTTTCTTTTTAGCCTGAATTAGATTTAATTACATCAGACGAATATCTATTACCTGTTTATTTTAGTATCATCATTACATATATATAAATAATAAAAAAAAAAAAAATAGGCAATAATAAAAAAATGCATTTCTCTAGGGAAATGTTATAATCGCAAGAAATATCGTTATCGCAATATTCAACAACAGTATCGCATATTATCCTAATATCGTGCAGCCCTAGTGTGTGTATAGTTTAAAAAAATACACATTCAGTTGTTAAGAATGACCTCAATTTTAAATTCTCTTAAATTTATTCAACTTAAGAAGAATAATAGACTTCTAGATTATTATATTATTTTTAATTGAAGTGTGTCTTGCTACATCCTTTTCACGGTTTATACATTATTTCAATCTTGTATATTTTATTCTTTTTTTTTTTTTTCTTTTTTTTTGTCTCAATAAAAAATAATAATAAATATATAGACCATTTTGCTATACTAGACATTCTCGTAATACGGCGACGTCGGGATAAAAAAAACTCGCCGCTACTGGGTTCACTCTGTTTATTTTGCCCTTTTTCCCGCATTTCCCTCTGTACAGCCTGTAGGATGATGGGATATATCCGGTCCTCCGAGGTGTAAAATGAACGTGAAGAAAACGCACTAGAAGTGTTTTCCTTGCGTTTGTTGGGATTTGAGCGCCGAGAAAAAGCTGCATGCAACGTTTTTTTTGGACATCGTATAACCGCGCAGCCGGACAAACGCACGTCACCAAAGCCTGTGTGAACTCTCTCACTGACTCCTGTGTGTAGAAAACGCTCGGCGCTTCATCCGCGCTCACCGGACACTACGACCGGCAGAAAGCGCTCGATTTTAACGCCCGATAAGAGGTGTTTAATGTAAATTGCTCCCATACCTGGGAGGACTTGGGGCGCGCGCGCTTTTTCCTGCAAACGCTTCTGTAACCTCCATTGCGCGAGCGACTGTGTATCTGTGTGTGTATTTGTGCATCTTGTGGTCGCTTCCTCAGTAACGTGAGCAGCCCAACTAATCAATAACGGCATTCGTTGACAACGAATTTCATTATCGATGATAATCGATTTTATCGATTAGTTGTTGCAGCCCTACTTGGCATATTAATTTGTTTGTACTAATCTGTACCGGAGATGACTTCTTAAGGTGAAAATTCATATTGCGAGATGTTGTCCCATAGGAAATAATGTAAATGCAAACAAATCCCAAAAATATTTACAATATTACCAATTTCCAAAACTATAATAATTTTTTGCACATAAACAATCTCAACATTTATGGAAAGACATATAAATGAAGTAAAGTATGAAAAAGTCAGTAAACCTTAGTTCATCTTAATTTATGATTCCTCTTAACATCGGCTGCTTTTTAGCGAAACGGAAAACGGCTCCCCTTTTCTTCCTGCTGCCGTCTTTGCTAACTTTCTTGGGACTCGAGGTGTTACGTCTTCAATTAATCTTGAACATATTACCGGGGGGAAACCCCCCCCCCCCACCTTTTATAAACTTGCTCGGCTTGACTTTCCACTGACACAAGCAAGTTTAACCTCACGTTGAGTTAAAGTTTGCATGCTGTAAATGCTTCGTGTGCCGATGCAAATTTCTTGTAAAATTTCAATTCTCGTAGCGATAATTAGTTTGGGAGGACGTTCGTATACGAGGTCAAATTGTATTTTAAAATTGTGATTAATCAGTCCATGACTGTGAATAATTAGATTAGAACTTGTTTACCCATGAGGACGAGGTGACTGTGTAGGTGCAGGAGAGTTAAACGATTGCTTTAAGCTCTAGATATCTAGTGATGTGCACGGGTCAGTGCGTGTAGTGCATCAGGTGCTGGCATTCAGCGTGTGTAAGTGTGTGTCCATACGCTGTAGTTCCAGTGTGTCGCGTGTCACACAAACACAAGGGACAATCGTAAACTAGCAACATGTAAACAAAACTGTTCTCTGAGTTTTTATTCCAATGAGCAGCCAGAAAAAGTCTCATGGACTATTGTTCATAGAGGAAGATTGCAGTAGATAAAACAAGGTATCTTGTGCACAATGTTGTCTGACTGGTTTAACCCGTGTGTGTGTGTGTGTGTGTGTGTGTGTGTGTGTGTGTGTGTGTGTGTGTGTGTGTGTGTGTGTGTGACAGATTCTCTGCAGAGATCTTCTTTAATTTTCATCTGGAACAGCTGTAATGTGTACTATCAGAGTTTACTATTTGTTTGTTCCACTTCATGTCATGTAGGTGACTCTTATTTCCCTTTTTCTTCAGAAACCTGGGAACTGGTCTGATGATGATTGTGTGTTTCATGATGAGAAGAAGCGTATGATTTGAAAGCATTTTGGCCAGCAGCAGGATGTTTTGTCATGCTCTTGGATGCGACTCAGTTTTTGTGTAAAAGGCCGGCGCTCTCATTTGCGCAACTTTTCTCAGGCTTTTGAGGCATTCGGTTTCAGACTGTACTGACACAAAAGCAGGCCAGATGGAATAACAAAAAGACATTCTTTCCGCTTTCTTCTGTATACCGCCTTCCCCCCCCCCCCTCCTCCACTTTTCCCAGCAGCAACTCATCTGCCTTTTTTAGGACTTATTTCCAACCTAAGGCTCTGTTTAATGAAGATGATCTTGAGTACAGACAGACAGACAGACAGATTGAATAATATATATTTTTTAAATCTGGTTGTTCTTTCTCTTTAGCGCCGGCTGCAGATAGCTTTAGAGCGAGGTGTGTGTGTGTGTGTTGTGCTTTGAATCGTCGCGTGTCCGAGGCTTTCCTGCTTTCTACATATGCAAACTTTTGCGTCCTACTTTCTCAGCGTAGCTTGAGTGATGACTTTAGTCTTGCCTCTGAGGTTAGATTTTGTCTCCTGGCGAGCTTCATGTACGAAGCTACAGGAGGAGCGGACTTGGCATTGTTCACTGTATTCCAGATCACGTCTTGGCTGAGATGATTAAATGATGGGTTTACTACTACAATATACTCTTCCTATGATGTTTACTGTATGCATTCATTTGTCTTTTCTCTTGGTAACAGTATTTTCCATGGTTACTCCACCCTTTTACTTCCACACACACACACACACACACACACACACACACACACACACACACACACACACACACACTCCACAGTGCACAAGAGCCAGTTGAACACTCGATGATTTGTGAAAGCCCACACATTCTTGTCCTGAGTCATGAAACTTATGCCCTGATCATTAAAATCAATGGTTTCACTTTTGCCAAATTGTTAAATAATACTTAAAAAAAAAAAAATAAAGTTCCTCCCCATTAGTTTGCATGAAGTGATGTTGTTCTTGTTTCACTTTTACAGACTCAAACATTACAAGAGCTCATCTGTGTTTCAACTAAAACGAGTTGCTCCACAATTACATAATAAAGTTGAACTTAACTGGTCTAAAATACCACATGTATCCTGACGATGAATTTCCTGAGGATGATGATGATGATTTCCGGCAGCTGATCTCGCAGGCTCCACCGGTCACTCAAATCAGCACTAAGCCACACTGCGGTGTTCTAAAAGTCCTGGTGAGGGAGAAGTCTTCATGTAGGAATAAGCAGAATGTGATTACAGAACACCGTGGTTATACTTTTACTGTCTTGACTGACAGTCGAGTCTGTGCTGAGTGAGTCTGAGGTTTGGAGCCGCTGGAAACTTCTGATAACTGCTCTCTCTCTCTCTCTCTCTCGCACATACTTTTGTTATCTTTGCAATAGAGTATAGCTCTTCTGATGACCTTGCTGCTTTTTCCTACAAATGTCTGCACCCCTGTTCCAAAAGTTCCCTACACTGATCAGCCATAACACTAAGAGCACCTGCCTTACATTGTATTGCTCCTCTTGTGCTGGTAGAAGCTCTCTGAGCCATGGTGGACTCGATCATCAGTGTGTGTGTGTGTGTGCGCACGTGCTGTGGTATCCGGCATCAAGACCTAAGCAGTGGATCTTTAAAGTCCTGTAAGTTGTGATGAGAGGGCCCTCCATGGACTTGTTTATCCAACACATCCCACAGATGCACAGTGGAATTGCGATCAGCTGAGGCAACACCCTTGAAGATAACATTGTGTGTGTGTGTGTGTGTGTGTGTGTGTGTGTGTGTGTGTGTGTAAAATGTATCTCATGAGATCAGCAGTTTGTGTTGCATCAACTCTCCTGTGGGATTGGGTCAGCCTTTGCTCTCAGTGAGCCTTGGCCGTCCATGACCGTCAACAGTTTGTTAGATCCTAACTGAGAACCACAGGACGCTCTGACTCGGTCGTCTAGACGTCACAGTGTGGGGCTTGTTGTCACTCTCATCCTTACGCTTAACTATTTTTCCTGCTCCCAACATGAGTATATTAATAAACATCATGATGGCTAGAATGTTTTGCATTGTGTTATGGCTAGTGGGAAATGGCGGGCCGGGTGTTGAAAAACACGTGTCTTTGAACCGTAAAACAAAGTTTACAGAAGACTGAGACCTAGGCTGTGTTTGATTGTCTGTGGTGCTTCAGTGTGGAAACGTACTTGCTGTTAAACCATGCGTTGGCTACGCGAACTGACATCATCTGCGTATTTGTTACTCGATGGTTCCAAAAGTGGGCGCTATGGAGAATTCACTCAGTAAACAAACATGGCGACACTTATGCCTCTTTTCCACTGCACAGTACGGCACGACACGGTTCAGTACAGCTCACTTCGGTTCGGCTCAGTTCGGCTCGGTTTGCGCTTCCACTGCAGTGTAGTACCGCTTTAGAGTAGGCGGGATTACTCACGTGTCGTTATAGTTGCGGCGCCTCTACTGCCGTGACATCATCGTAAACGTGCCACAAACAAACACACAACAATGGAGCATATCGACGGCCTGGTGTTCTTCATTCTCGGCATGTGGATGTTTTTAACAGCGAGACGAAGGAGTTTGTTTCAAAAGAGGCCGAGGGTTAATACAAAAAGGTGCGTGCGATCCTTCTCTGGCTGTTTCTAAATATAGCGGTTCTGTTGTGTCTCGTGTCGCAAGTTCGGTGACGCAGTAATGACGATTTTCTCCGGCCAATCGGTGACCAGCAGAGTTTACACGTCACGTTTTGGTAACGGTTCGGCGCGCTCGGAACCCCGGCTGAGGTGGTACTAAAAAAAGGACCAGGTACTGTTCCCAGTGGAAAACCCCCCAAAAGTGAGCTGAACTGAACCGTGTCGTGCCGTACTATGCAGTGGAAAAGCGCCATTAGTTTCCATGTTAGCATTTATGATGGTACTTATCTCACACGTACTGCCCACTGCATCTCGCGGGGAGATATTACTTTCTGCTGACACACAAATGCTACGGACTAAACAAACACTGGATACATTAGGCAGCCATAGTGTGTGAGCATACAGGGATTTCCTCTTTTACTCTTACTGTTGTGCTGATTTTAGTTTGAGGTTTTTTTTTTTTTTTGCTTTCTATTCTGAGCATCATTGCAATATATTTATTATAAACCTGTAAGTGTCAATTATTTGGACTGTTCAGTCTCGATCAGGAGATTCTCGTTTCATGTTTAAAACAGTGCGTTGAATCTGCTTCACAGTAACACGCCTTCCTGTTTACTATGTGGTGTGACGGAGTTCTGAGATAAGGGTGTGTGCACCGTGCGTTCAGTAAACGCCTGTGCTTTAAGATGGCCCAGCTGTGAGATTGAAGGCTTTAGTCCGTTTTGACCTCCGTGTGACGGTGACCTGTTGGTTCCGATGTTGGTGATGGACAAAGATTTCACGTAGGAGAAGTAAAAACTTCCCATGAGACATTTTATAACTTCATACCTGGTGTTTTGTTTAATTCCACCTTTAGGTGATTGTTGTTTTTCGGCCACGTGAGCGGAAGAGCTGCGGTTCAGAGGGAAGTTTGGCGGACTGAGATTCATTAAAGTGGTTTAACCTGGGTTACTGTGGCTCCATGTGGAGTGTGTGTGTGTGTGTGTGTGGCCAGGGCTCCCTGGGCTCCAGTGTCTGGTCTACTGTTTACTTCTTTATATTCCTCGTTCCACAAGTTCTAGAAACCACAGGGGAAAAGCGCTAATACTGCAAAGCCCCTAAGCTCGAGCGTAACGGTGTAAGTAAGGCTCAGAAATCTCATCGGTGAAACTTCCAGGTTTTATGGCTTTATGCTGGCTACGAACATTAAACGTGTTAAGCATGTCATCGATCATCTCCCTTACTATGATCTTATTAATGCACATGCTGGGTGCTTCTTTCCGAATGCGCTGCTCCTGCACCCGGTCTCCCGTTATGCTGCCGTCGCTGTAGAGGGACGCGCTCTCAGGACTCGGATGTGGTTGCTGTTCCACAGCTATGGAGCTGTGCGTGGGGTTAATGTTGTGCTGTAAGGAGGATCTGGATCATGACACCAACACGTGCAGATCCAGAGAGTAGAATCTTAGTAGTTTCAATATTTCTGCAAGAGCATGTTCACGTCAGCCCTTTAGTCCCATGCCTGTGGAAGACTAAAGCCAGGAAGGTTGTTTGTTCTTATGGTTAGGTTGCCAGGGCAACCGAAGAGTGATGTTTTCTGCAATAGATTAGTGTTACTGATGATCCACTGTTTTTCAGTCAACATGCTAGGCAAAGGACCCTTACAGGGCATTATTCAGTGTTTCCACACACACACACACACACACACACACACACACACACACACTGAAAACACATCGTTTTAAATTGACAGAGTGAGAGCGTGCTCACATCAGATTATTAGAGCAGGACAAAAATATAAAGAGAGAGGAGGATTTAACCCAGAAGTTACACATCATTTGTGTAGATCTTCTCGATTCTACACCAGGTTGATGTCAGTAAGAGCCGTGCATGGCTGAAGACCTGGTAAAGTAGTTTACAGACATCACAACGATCTCGCCGTCTGTGATGTTCTACTGGATATCACCTGTTCAGCTACAAGGTGGATGATGTTCATGGCCCGATGATCTTGTTACCTTCTGAAGGAGACGGAGTGACCGCACGGTGAACACACATGGTGCTAATATTGCAACTGTTGCTTTTGTCATGTGAATGTGACGCTCACGTGACCGCAGAGTGCCACCGAAAGCATGTTTACACTCCTATTTTTCTCCAGAAGTCGATACAAAAGAAGGATGGAAACTTTCCCTGTTTGTCGTCATGCTACACCTGAAAGCCTGAAAAGGTTCCTGTATGGAAACATGCCTTTTGTCTCTGTTATGGGTTTAGGTTTTTGTTTTGTTTTGTTCTGCTCATCCAGGTGATCATGCAGCTGTTAATCCACATCAGCTCCACAGCCGTGTTTTTCTCATTCTGCCATCTCGAAGCCTGCGAGACAACGGTTCCTCGTGCCTTCTCTATCTTGATGTGCTCAGTGACCTTTCTTGGCCTTTCAGATAATCTTCCAGTTGGAATTTCTGGAATGGGGCTGATGGAAGGATCACTGGTCACCTTTCGACAACAGGGCCAGCTCATGTGCTGGAGCGTGACACGGTCTGAAATAAGAAACCAAACCTTCAGTGGTTAGAAGCTTGTGTTAGTGTCTCGGTGTGTCCCCTCCACATCAGGCTGCGGTAACTTTTAACTGGACTGAAGAAGAGAAGTGAAGGAGTCGTGTTTTCAGCTGATTTTCTTTTTCACTCTGTCATTCTTGGCACAGATCTGCTTTCTCCAGCGGCCCAAACGCCTTGATCCTTTTCAGTTCCTCGGATTTTCACTCGCTTCCCCTCACCGTCGTCTTCTGCCTGCCAACTGCCCCAGGCTCCGCCTCCTCTTATTTCTGCTCATTTTGGCCTTTTCTGCTGGATTTCTCTCCAGTGCGAGTCTGGAACAGGTGGTCTCCGAGATCCCATCTGTGAAGAACAGCTGCCCTGTGTTCACTGCCCCTACACACACACACACACACACACACACACACACACACACACACACACACACACACACAGAGCGTCTTTATTCCATGCTCTGGCTTATGTTACCTTTCTGTTAAACAGGGCTTTGTGACCCTCCTCTAGGAGCATGCTGGCTCGTGAGCTGTAAACACTCCTGCTTTCACTTTGTACGAGTTCACTAGTAACCCCTCACTACTGTAGATCAGAATACACAGGGGTTAAAAGTGCTCTTCAGAATACTTGGATAAGTGCATTTCCTCACCCAGTTTATGCTGGATTTAATTCTCCTGCTTCCTTTGAGGTTGAAAGTCATTTTTTAAAATGTATTATTTTTTTTTTTTACCTCGTGCATTGTGATGTAACATGACCCAGAGAGCACAGTGCTGATCATGCATCACACTGACCACCTCTCTTATCTGCTTAGTCTACATTCATGGAGTCTGCTACACACACACACACACACACACACACACACACACACACACACACACACACACACACACACGCTCTCCCATCTCTTTATTACATTGGACGTCTCGGAGCGTCTCTGGTCATCGGCCTCTAGCTCTGAGCTTTCACCTGGTTCACAGTCACATGTTATTTGAGATTTCAGCCGTTCTGGTCCTTTTGAGCCTAAACGCCTGCTTGTCCCCTTTTGGTGTTTGTGTGTGTTTGTGTGTGTGTGTAGGGGGTGTTAAACAGGTGAGTGTCGGTAAACACAATTGATCTCAGCGTCCCCCCACTGTACACTTCAGTAGAGAGGAGCTGTGTGTTGGATCGGACTGGTGTCTCGTCCGTGTGTCCCGCGACGGCCCTGACGAACTCCCGAAGCATCTGTGGTAGTTTATTCTCCCCTCGTTATTTAACAAAAGCCTCTGTATTTTAGACGGTTTAGTCTGCATTACAAACTTGACACACACACACACACACACACACACACACACACACACACACACACACACACACCGTGCCCCATCTACCATGCAACTATGACATTTTTTTCATATGGCTTGTGCTCCTTTTCCGTGACTCAGGATGTAAAAGCTCACAGTGAGCTAGTGCGAGTAGTGCGAGTCTGCTATAACGTCTAGTCACGTCTGGCTCAGCGCCACATCTCGGCCATTTTGTGTGTTTGTGTGCATATTGGAGGAGTTTATTCTTTTACTGTAATATGACACTGTTGTTTATTTAATTCTATGTTGTGTGTGTTGAGACTCGATAGGGAAGCAGCAGTGCAGTAAAGTCCTCTTCACGTCTCTGGGTGTTTGACGGCATATTAAACACTCCTGCTCCCTGCGTGCTGCCCGACTGCAGCGTCCTCAGAATGTTAACCAAGCACTTCTCCTCCCGTCCTGGGCCCGGGCTCTTTCTCTCTTTCTTTGTGTCTCTCACAACTCTCTAAAACCAAATCTGTTTCTTTTTAATATACAGTGGCTTGCAAAAGTATTCGGCCCCCTTGAACTTTTCCCCATTTTGTTACATTACAGCCACAAACATGAATCAGTTTTATTGGAATTCCACATGAAAGACACAAAGTGGTGTACACGTGAGAAGTGGAACAAAAATCATACATGATTCCAAACATTTCTTACAAATAAATAACTGCAAAGTGGGGTGTGCGTAATACTTTTGCAAGCCACTGTAGTTTTTCTTTCTGCTCCAAAGAGTACAAAAGCTTCGCACAAGACCGCTTTTACCCCCAGTGCCCTTAATTAATCAAGAACATTTGCTATAGGTCGGCGGCACGGTGGTGTAGTGCTTAGCCCTCCAGGGTCTGGGTTCGATTCCCGTCTCTGTGTGCATGGAGTTTGCATGTTCTCCCCATGCTTGGTGGGTTTCCTCCGGGTACTCCGGTTTCCTCCCACAGTCCAAAGATATGCAGGTTAGGCTAGTTGGCGTTCCTAAATTGCCCGTAGTGTGTGATTGGGTGTGTGAGTGTGTGTATGTGTGTGTGCCCTGCGATGGATTGGCACCCTGTCCAGGGTGTACCCCGCCTAGTGCCCGAAGTCTCCTGGGATAGGCTCCGCCCCCGCGACCCTGAACACAGGATTAAGCGGTATAGAAGATGAATGAATGAAATGAATTTGCTATTGATTACGACGATTGTGAAATTTCTACTGCTGCTAATAACAATAATCAGTGTTAGTATATAAACACATTTTTGCTAACGTAAGGAAAAATACTTTCACTAAAAGCACAATGACTCTAGGACTCTGGTTCTCTAGGCTTTGAACACATCCTGGTTTGTTAAAGTTAGAACGATGAGCTTGTACTGTTCCGTGTCCACTCTCAAAGCTGGGTGAAAACCCAAGGCTTTTGATAAACTCATTTTAATATCTTGTGGAGCCGATCAGATTTACATCAATTATGATTTATAGGATGGTTAATTTTTCTGGTATTAAAGTTCTTCTTAGAAACACAGTGCTGCACTTTAGCAAACGTGTGTGTGTGTGTGTGTGTGTGTGCGGTCCCCTATATCCATTACAGGTGATGGTCAGGATGCATGACACAGTGCTGCACCATCCTGAGGCATTGTGGAGTCTGTGGATTACTCGAAAACGCCCCTTACACTGATGTCTAGATCAGAGCTCACGTGTAAACACATCCTGTAAATGCGGGACATTCTCCACTCGGGTACGTTTAGATGAGGCAGAACCTGTGTGTGTGTGTGTGTGTGTGTAGTGTTGGTGAACCCCTGAGGTTTAGTCTGAGGGTTAAGGAGTATTTTGAGGAGTGCTGCAGTGCACGCTGTGATTAATTACATGCAGGGAATCTACAGAAACTGTTTATTTAACTGCAGTAAGCGCTGCAGAGCTGCTGAGCCGTGGGGTCGGAGTCCACAGGGGGGACAAGACTTACACGGGTACAAGAGATGGGAAAGTAAATGCAGCAGAAGACCCATGTAATAAATGTGCCTGCCTGGGAGCTCACTGAAGATTCAAGATTTCAAGATTCAAAGAACTTTATTAGTCCCAAAGGGAAATTGTGCTCATGATGGTGTGTGTGTGTGTGTGTGTGTGTGTGGACTGTCTGCTTGTGACTGGCTCACTCCAGAGGGATGTTGATAACAGAATGTAGGGGCAGTTGGTTATATACCCCCTCCTGTCTCTGTATGGGGGCTGTACTGCAGTGTGTCCCGACACAGAGCCGTGCCCACACCACATGGCCTCCTCTTCTCTGGTTTTGTAACAAAGGGTCCAGAGCTGACGGGCTGCTGTGCGTTCCGGAGCTGATCTGATCGCACTTTGCCTCCCTGTGGTCGACTCCAAAGGTGCACCAGGTTAACACAAGCATCCATCATGGTGCATTTTCATTATAAAGCACAAATATTTTTGGCTACACAGAGGGTGTGTAGTTCACACCCTTCAATTCTGAAAATGCACATATTAGATAAACACCTATTTTGCATTTAGGTGCTGAATTAATTCTTCTCCCCCTCTGTGAGCATGCGGTGGGTTTCACCAGATGTTCGAGTGATGATCACTTCTTGATGTTCTTGCTGACCTGCTGTTCTGTACTCATGTTCTCATGTTATTTACTATTTCCATAGAACAGCTAGTGTGTTTAACACACACATGCGTGACTCTTTTGTGAGTTTGAGATGTTTGAGACGTCCACCTATAGTTGTTTCTGGAACCAGGAACCTGGCCCATTACCACAAATGAGTTGCTCTGTCAGGGAGAGTTTATAAAAAAAACAAAAAAAAAACCCCTCAGAAAGCCTTTAATTCCCCTCATGTTCTGCACTGAGGTTGAAGGGGGTGAAAGAATGCAGCTTTCCCTGAGCTCGAATATGGAAAGCGTCTCCTTGGATCCATCCTTGTGGTGAGCCGAGCTCTCTCTCCTCAGGAGGGGCAGCGCTGGAATGTGGGGACATGAGTACATCCGCAAGCGTGCATGCAGTGAGGCCTTCAAGTGCAGAGTTCCTCAAAACACTCAAACCGAAGGGAGAGAGGGAGAGGAAGAGCGAGAAACGGGGAGAGGGGGGAACAATCTGAGGGGTTACGGCAGCTTAACTGGGAGCGTGACTCATCAGACTCGTATTGCCATGTTTGGTACTAAAGCTCCCTTTCACCTCCATGTGGACTTGATTAGCTGCGAAAAGAACCTCGGACCCATCGTCGGAGTCTGTGGGATGAAATGGAGGTGTAAGAATGTGTGAACGTCAGCGCAACAGCTCAAGTCGTATTGTAATTAAAATGGTTTAAATGTTTCCGCTCGGTGAATCCGGGTGTCGTACAGGCTCGGGCCTGAATGTATTTAAAGTCATTAACGTCCCAGCAGTCATGCATTCATCTCATTATCAACTGACAGCTGTGCTTCAGTTTCACTCCCATCTGTGATTGTGTGTGTGTGTGTGTGTGTGGGTGTGGGTGTGTGTGTGTAAGTGATCAGGACTCGTCATGAGACCTGAAAGAACCTGAATGTTGAAAGGAAAGGTCGCTTGGTCAGTGTCATAAAACACGCTGGCTTCATTTAAATCCAACAAAAGGCAGAATTTGAATAACAAAGCGCGAGTATTGTGTTTGAGACGCCCCCCCCCCCCTCCCCCTCCCCCCCCCTCCCCCCCCTGCTGTGAGCTCCTGCACCAGGATCAGTTCATACTCGACGTGTTCTAATCTGAGGTTCTGATGATGTCATGCATTCCGTGAATACATGTAACCCTCAGTGGCAGAACAGGTTTTACACGTACAGGTTATTTTGAAACATGTTCATGCTCATAATGTCTCACATAATTCGCCACCTGAGCTGGCTCGTAGCGCTCTGACTCACGACCAGACCGCCCAGGTGGTTTCATTGGGATTGGGCATTGAAATTTTTATTTTTTTTTTATTCAGTTTGTTCGATTTATCTATAAACGTATGCATTTCCTACCAATTTTAAAGTATTTAATAATTAAGGCAATTCCGCGTGTTTTAAATGCTTTTCAAACAAAGTTGTCTGTGGTGTTTTTTTTATTTATTTATTTTTTGCTGCCAGTCAACACTCCACTCCAGTAGGGGGCGGTATTGCAGCAATACATTTAAAATAAGAAGCAATACTGTGGGGGGAGAAATGCGGAGTTCTGAGAGCGCATTGTGCCAGTGGTTTGTGTTTCCATGTAAATGCTGTGGAATCAACATTTGAAGAGCTTTTAACAGTTTGTTTGTTGAACTTATTGAATGATTGGAGTCGAAACCTGACTCGTTGATTTCAGAAAGTCTATTGTGTAATGTATTTAATCGCACAGCTCTAGTGGCTTGTGTCTTTACTCCATATTTACTTTAACGACATCTTTATATAATGTGCTTGCGTATATTCCCTCGCGTCTTCATTGAATCACATCTTCGCAGTCGTATTGTCTGCGGCTTTGGGTTTCCACTATAAGGCCACATGTTCGTGTGAATTTTTTTGGTAGTCTGGCTGAACATGATGAACATGATGATATTAAAAGATTTGAGGATTATGGGATAAGCGGAAGAAAATGGATGGATGGATGAGGCTCCGAAGGGAGAGAGACTGGTCTGTCCCCTGGCCTGGTTCAGGCCGCATCAGCTTAAGGAGCAAGCCATGCGTGCATGTGTATTAACCCCCGCTAGACCAAACTGAGTTCCGACAGCTACTACTTCTGCTGTTGCATCAAGTCCTGTGCTCGGGGATTGTTTATTTCCTGAAATAGTCCTCTTGATGTCCAGATCAGAATGTTCGAAACGGGTCAATGTTGGCTTCTTGAATGTGTCCTGACTGCCCCCCGACACTTTAGCAATTCTCATGGAGGCGGAGTGTGAACAAGGCCAGTTGGATTCTTCCATCGGCTTGTCGTGTTTTGTTCATCATGTCAGCATGAATTGCTCCATCTCTTCTTCACTGCTTTGGGTTCTTTAAACCCCAAAATCTGTGGTGGTTTTGCTGAGAATGCTAGCGGAGTGCTGAGCTGAGTTTCTTCAAGGTCCCACTTTGACCCCCCCCCCCCCCCCAGTGAAGTTTTATAGCAACAATGCGTTGCTAACAAACAAAGGTTTCTGACAGAAGCAGAACTATTGAAAAACTTTGGACATCTTTGTCTTGAGCTATAAGCTAAGTAACGTTTCCTGTAGCTGGCAGTTTTCTCTCATGTGAAGAATTTAGTGCCTGAATCAAGCCCAGTGTTTAGCTGCTTTGTGGTTTGCCTCAAGCTCCCAGATGGCTGAATCATGTGGCCGTACAAGCTAAAGTGTTCTGGTCTAAATCTCTGTTGTATAGGGGGTAAAAAAAAAAAAGTAAAATCGCAAGCAACAACGATACGGAAGCAGATAACTTAAGTATTTAATTTAGAAATCGAACTCCACTACTCATCCTCATTTGGGAAGTCGAGGAGACGGTGACAGGCAGAAGGTTTCAGAGACGCCTGAAACATGAAGTGAGCTCATGATGCCTTTTGGTCAGCAGGTTTATTCCGGGGTGAGGGGACATTCTTTAGGGGACTGGACAAGTGGCCAGATTTAGCTCTGCAGGGTGGGGTTCTGCTGCCAGTCCTGCTTTAGGAGCCTCACAGAGCAGTCAGACCTCAAACCCAACACTGCTCACTCAGAGACGCACGACAGTGAGTCAGGAAGACGTTCTCACCACAGGTGGAGGTCTAGAGGAATGCAGTGATGACACGTGACGTGTAAGTCAACAGCAGAATCTTCAATCGTTGCTTATTGGGTTGTTTCTGAATGAACTGAGCTCTCTAATGGCTGGATAGTCAAACTCTGAACATGAACATGTGTTCTGATTTCTGTGGCTTGCTTTACGTACAGGTTTATTTTTATTTTTATTATTACTATAATATTTGGTCTGAGCTAAGGTTAGACACTAAAAAAGCATTTGTCGTCTTGAATTACATGAAGCTTGTGACTGGATAAGCGTAAAATAGCTGAAGTTTTTTTGCGAATGAGTGTGCCTAGGTAATAACCATTGTGCCTAACTTTGCACTATTCAGACTGTGTTATTTTTACATGATTAACTAGGAAAATTAAAATGGTTCTAACTTCAGTTCTGTATGAATCAGTCAGCTAAACAGATGTGTAAACTTGTGCAGTCTTTTAACCTCGTACACAAGAGCCCAAGGTGAAACATATCCTGTGTGTGTGTGTGTGTGTGTGTGTGGTGTCTCCTGTCCAACCACCGAGCAAAAACACTCGAGTTTTTAGGGAACAGCCTACACACAGAGTGCACATGGTCATGTGACCAACCAAACACAACTTGCATGGCCACAGGGCCTCAAAATGGGTCATAATAAACCAGTTATCTGACTTTAATTTATGTTGTGTATGTTGAGATTGATCATGTATGTGTCATGTGAGTTCACTGATCTTGTGAATCACTCCAGATGTTTTCCAGGGTACATGAGCACCTTATTCTGTCCGAACGATTGTAGGAAAACGTGCAGGGGTTAAAAAGGTGGGGGGGGGGGGCGATGGTGGTGCGCGCATCAATAACGCTTGCTTAAATGTTTAATCATTTTCATTTGTTAGGTGTCTGTGCGCCATGTTGCTTAGAAACCATCAGCTTGATTGGCTGGTGATGTGTCTGGTCCAAGTGCAGTTTAGTGTTCTGCAGCGTCACTGTTTCATGCTTCTGTAGTCACTGAAGGAAATCGATCTGATCCCCAGGCTGGTACAGGGCCAGCGGTGACTACTGGATATTATAGGCGAGAAAGAGAAATTACAATTGATCCTTTAACAAACCGAAAAGTTTAGATTTTTAGCTGTCATTTTTACATATAGAGAGACCCGGTTGTAATTATGTTAGGATAGATTTAGTTGTATTGCACTCTGTATACAAGTGATTTTTTTTTTTTTTTTTTTTTTTGTGTAAGAGTGTAACTGAATGAACGTAGCTGTGGGTTTGTGCAAAGTATCTTTCCTACGTTCTCAGATTTTGATAAATCAGTGGTCAGATTTTCAACCTAACCCTACTCTTAAAGAAACCTCCTGGCAGTTTTTAACTTATTCACAGGAAAATTTCCGTTTGTGTGTGTGGATGGTGAGTTCGAAGTATGCACAGTTCCTTGTTAAGTGTTGACGTAGAGAGCTTTGATCCGTTGCTACTCAAACGCTTGTAAAATCCCCGTCTCATACAGGGGTGGAGCAGATCCATGCACACGGCTAAATCAAACTCGGCTCACGGAACTTCTGAACAGAGCGTGCTGCACTGTGTATGGTGAGGTTAATTACAGAAGTGTGTGTGTGTGTGTGTGTGTGTGTGCGGCAGGTTCGTAGCTTCAGTAGTCCCGGATATCCAGGTCGCTGTTGGCAGGTGACGTCTTGACAATTGACAGCGAGCCGTGAGGTGTAAAGGCACTAACGGTAAACGCTGTTAGTTTGTCTGTGGCGGTTCATTGAGAGATTGTAGTGAAGCTGTAGCAGATTAAGTACCTTTTTGTAGGTAATTAAAAGTTGGTTCGTAGGATATGTTTCTCAGTCAAGCGTCCAAGAACAAGAATTTCTCTTCAGGATGGTTTGGTCCTCTCTAATGAGCTGGTTTAAGATCACAAGTGATTCAATCAAATAACATAACTATATTAGTTTTTAAAATAAATAGGATGAGTAAATTTGCTTGTCCTCAAGCTGTGTTTGTGGGAATAGACGTGATGGGCCAGTGTCCTCATCGCCGGAGTGATGTGCTGTAAACTTTTGGCTTAATCACAACTTTTTATTTCACTTTTTATTCATAAGTAATTAAATGTTGACGGCTCTGCAGTTCCAGACTGTAGAGTTAACAACAAGAAAATGTTTTTGGTATAATAAAAGCCTGCATCATGTTTGAAACGAGACGTTGAGCTGCTGCTGCTTCACAGTGACTGCAGCCTGTGTGTCCTGTATGAGGCGCTATAAATATCTCTCTGAAGAGAAATGCATCTGTTCCATGTGCTAGCGATCCATTTACCAAACGCAGAGATTAATGCTGCACACACACACACACACACACACACACACACACACACACACACACACACACACACACACACACACGTAGATTCACTCAAATCTCAGAATGAGTAGAAGTGTCTGTTTCCTGGTATAATACTGCAGTAGAAAACACACACACACACACACACACCTCTGCAGAACAGTAATTTTCTCTACCTGCAATTTTCTGTCCCCTTGGTGGGGTCGAGTGCTGCTGCAGACGAATGTCCGAGGAATCGAATCATTGTGTCCTGATGGGTTTAAATGAGGACGTCCACCACCCGGCCCACGAGCCTGATTCATATCCCGTTAGTAACTGGTGATGAGGGAGTCTGAGACTCTGGCTTTGTTTTAACTAAACTGATCTCATACTTTGCAAAGTAAATCTACATTTAGACTGTTTAAACCCCGAGCCTGTCTGTCTTTCTCCATCTACAGTACATCTCAAATAAAAAATAAAAAAACATTTTTTTTAATGTAATTTCTTACACATAAAGTGGAATACCCCAAGCCTTTTTGTTTGAATTTTGGTTCTTACAGCTCATGAAAATACTCAAATTAAGAAAATGTTAATTTATACACTCCGTGCTTGGTCTGGGCTTCTTTAGCAAGAATTAGTGCGTCAGTGCAGCCTGGCATGAAGCTGATCAACCTGGGGCACGTCTGAGGTCTTACTGAAGACCAGGGCACATATTCATAAAGCTGAAGTCTAAAAGCTGCTCCTGGTGACAAGTCTAAGAAAATTCCTAAAATTCTGACATTTTCTTAGAATTTTCCCTTTGTTCGTATGAAATTTTAGTTAAGATAAAAATGATTTACAAAACATCTTGGCCCTATAAACAACAGCTCCTAAGGTAAAATTGTTAAGAGTAGAGAGGAGGACTTTTAAGAGGTTTAAGAGTTTCTATAGCTGAGGATAAAATGGCGGAAAGAAGAAATAGTCTCCAAACACTGAACATAAAGCTAAGAGTCAACACTGCTCTTCTGTCCAGTTTGCTTTCCTTGTTCTATTACTTCCGTACATCTCTCTTGGATTGTTGGCTACATACCATCCAAACGTGCAACTTAAATACTGTCCTGCAACCATGTAAACTGGTCAAATCTGAGCTATTTTGCTCCCATCAATCTGAAATGGGTTACAAGTAATAAAATCAGTATGGTTAATAAATTTAAGAACTTTAATATAGTAACTACTGAATGGAAACTGGTTGCTTCAAAAGTAGACACATTTTCAATATTTGGCTGTTTAATTATCTTTGATATAACACACATTACATTAAGTAGCCTGTAGTCATGATTATACAATTTCATTATATACAAACATGATTTTACTATTATCATGTATTCTAGTTTCACAAAAGGTGCATTTCAAGGCCTTTAAAGAGGTCAGAGTTTTTATTTTTTACCCCCCCATCAACCACCAATCACAGTCCTCGAATTGCTGCATCATCCCTAGCAATGGGGTCAACCACACCCTCTCATTAAGAAACTTTTTTGTACTTTCCTTACTCAGAGTTGCTCTAAAGTTTTCTAAATCCCGTTCAGTCTAAGGCTCCCAGCTAGGACTTTTTAGCCTAAGATAGGAAGCTCTCTGAGAGAATTCTAAGAAGCTTTGTGAATACAGGCCCAGGTTGCTTTGATGGCAGCCTCCAGCTCATCTGTATTGGGTGGTTAATCTCCATGGGTGTTCAGGTCAGGTGGGTTGACTGTCCAATCAAGCGCAGCAATCTCAGCTTGACCAAAACACAGTAGGACCAACACCAGTAGATGATATGCCACTCCAAATCATCACTAACTGTGTAAATGATACACAAGTAGCTTAGATGCTGTGCCTCTCCTATTTTCTGGAGACGTATTTTTGTGGTGGCTATTGATGACCACCTGCGACGTTATCCTCCCTGTCAAGGGTTGTTTATCATCCTCTGGACAACCATCAACTCAGCAGTCTTCCGCATGATTGTGGTTGCAACACACGAGAGAGAGAGATCTCTTTTGTCCAACCTGGTGGTTGAAGCGAATGAATAAACTGCTGACCAAATGGGAAAATCCTGATTAATATTCTTATTTTGATTAACTTTGACTTCCAACACATCTCTTGAGGTTTGAGTCAGCACGCTGTTGATCTTTTTGTCCATTCGCATGCTGCAGTACTGTGTATATATTACAGTATTGAAGAGTATTTCACACTCTTATGACGTATATCCATACCGTACCAACCATATCTTTATCAAGCATTTTTTTCCTCTCAGTAAGCAGGGTGTTGTGCAGCACAAACTGGATGGTGTTCCTCACCTCATCTCTGCCGGGACGGACTTGTTGCGAGTGGGAGCCTCAACTGGCCATGATCCCACTGCAATTCTTAGTTGCCACAGTCCTCCTCTGTACCATGTGCGCTGCTCACATTGAGCTCCAGAGCTCGCTCGCTCTGTTTTGTGACCCGTCTATATTGTTACTCTTTACTGATTTACCAGAGATCCTAAAAGCCGCTTGCAGCTAGTCAGTGCGCAGTAAGTCCGGGAATCACCAGCAGCCTCTCGATACTATAGTCACAAATACGTCGGTACCGATTTCATTTAATATTACCTTTTGTCTTTCTGAAATTCAGTTTTGGTCCTTATCTTTGTTCAATCGCTTTACAACTGAACTGTTTGATTAAATGTGTAGGCAGTTTCTTATAACATTTAGTTTTCTCGCATTAAAAACCAAGAGCAGGATTTAAACAATACAAGCTAACTTCAAATACGAGAGTTTAACATCTAACTTCAAATTAAATTAAAGCACATTTCTGTCCTCGGTCATAATTATTTCTGATCAAACTTGGTAAATTACTATTCCATTTAATTCAGCTTTATTTATATAGTGCCTTTAATTGTCCTTTTCACAAAGTGGTTTTACAGAATCAATGAAAATGAGAGCTGGAAATGTGAGGAAAACATGTATATAGTAAATCAAAATGATGAAATGATGTCCCTGGTGAGCAAACCGAGGATGACCGTGGCAAGGAAAAACCTCCTGACATGTCAGTAGGAAGAAACCATGAGAGCACCTAGACTCAACAGGGAACATCCTCAGTTGGGTGATGGCAGATAGCAGGGTTTGATTTGCAGTTATATTGGGTGTTAGGAGGCTGGAAGTTCAGTATAATCAGTAGAGAACTGATGTGATTTCATGCCTGAACTATTGAGTGACTGCAGTCACAAGCCACCAGAACAGCTGTGGTAAAGTCTTCATGGTGAAGTGGACCCGTCCCCCAGGCCTCCCCAGAGATCCAGAAGTGGAGCATCAGGACGAGCCAGACTGGTCCAGAGGGCAGAGGGGGTCTGGATCACTGGCAGCTCGACAGAATTGGGTATAGTCACGGGGCAGTGTGGGAGTGGGTTTAGAGCGCCACCTATAGGTTTATAAAGACAGTGGTGTTTTACTGCCTCTGATACCTCCAGAGTGTTGAGCCGTTGTGAGCATGTGGGTGGGTGTGCACAGGTGTTGGGTTTTTTTTTTTTTTTAAACACTCAATGCCATATAAATGCGTGTCTGTTGCACGGCACTGAGGTTAAGTCTGAGGTTGATCGTCATGTCTGATCAAGCTGAAAACCAGACAAATCTAGTCACTGACTGATCGATCAGTGCATTGCTGTTATAAATGTAATCGATCATTTAAAATCGATTGTGTGACGCATCATTGTGTCCACAAAAGAATAACGATTCAGTAGCTACCGTTATCTCATGAGCTAGCTCATAACGATATGGTTTCTCTGTAATATGAGATCATTATCTTTTTTTGGGGGGGTGGTGGGGGGGGCAGTTACGCTTGCTGGATTCAATGCAGTACCTCAATGCTTTCCTGGCTGTCACTCACATCCACACACACTCTGAATATCAAAGAGAGTGTATTGCTGTGGAAAGATAATTCGGCGCTTGTGGGGTGGCTGGGGGCGAGAAGGAGTAAGAGTAAGATAGGAATGAGGGAGGGGTGGAGAGGATAGGAGTGCGGGTTTTTTAATTTTATTTATTTATTTTTATTTAAACATAACTTGCTTACTTGAGCAGCTCTGAGGCAGCGTAGCAGGCTCACCTTCCCCCAACGTCATCGTCCTTAACGACTGCGAGCGCTCACATGCCTGTTGCCAGGTTACCGTCCGACACACTGAAATGTGGAGTTGTGTACGAGATCGGCATGGAGAAGCGCCATTGACTCGCGCCCGTCTTTAAATAATGAATCAGCGCTGCGATGCGAGCGGGTGAGGGCGATGAGCAGGCGAGTGTGATCGGGATTCTGGGGGAAGCCATGCAGCTCCAGCCTGCGACGCACTGCAAGCTGTCCGGCTTCATCCTGAATGAAAGATGCACCGTGTCTTCCAAAATGGAAGTCCACCGGTATGTACAGGCTTTTGGGGTTCTGTGCTCGTTTTCTCTCAACGTGGGTGCAGTAGAGGCGATCAACGATGGGTTAACTTCTAATAAGGAAGGTCTTGTTAGTTGCTCGAAGCTTTAGTGTGCTCAAAAAGCACGTCTGTTGGAGATGAAGCCTGAGCTTCAGCACCGTCCGTGTATAGTGTTGGCGTTGTCTGTGCTAAAGACTCCATCACGGAAATGCCTTATCGATGATGAACGATGAAAGCTTTTAGTCAGCTTTCGTCGTTTTTGCTTTGTTTGTTCAGCAGAATAAGTCATTTTGTCTCTGAAGCTAGACGAAGACTGTGTTCTGGAGAATCATCAAATATTGAGCAGGAATCTCCATCTGCTAACGTGCACAGCAACACACTGCAAATTCACATGTGTGTGTGTGTGTGTGTATACAGTGGTGTGAAAAACTATTTGCCCCCCTCCTGATATCTTATTCTTTTGCATGTTTGTCACACAAAATGTTTCTGATCATCAAACACATTTAACTATTAGTCAAAGATAACACCAGTAAACACAAAATGCAGTTTTTAAATGAGGGGTTTTATTATTTAGGGAGAAAAAAAATCCAAACCTACATGGCCCTGTGTGAAAAAGTAATTGCCCCCTGAACCTAATAACTGGTTGGGCCACCCTTAGCAGCAATAACTGCAATCAAGCGTTTGCGATAACTTGCAACGAGTCTTTTACAGCGCTCTGGAGGAATTTTGGCCCACTCATCTTTGCAGAATTGTTGTAATTCAGCTTTATTTGAGGGTTTTCTAGCATGAACCGCCTTTTTAAGGTCATGCCACAACATCTCAATAGGATTCAGGTCAGGACTTTGACTAGGCCGCTCCAAAGTCTTCATTTTGTTTTTCTTCAGCCATTCAGAGGTGGATTTGCTGGTGTGTTTTGGGTCATTGTCCTGCTGCAGGACCCAAGATCGCTTCAGCTTGAGTTGACGAACAGATGGCCTGACATTCTCCTTCAGGATTTTTTGGTAGACAGTAGAATTCATGGTTCCATCTATCACAGCAAGCCTTCCAGGTCCTGAAGCAGCAAAACAACCCCAGACCATCACACTACCACCACCATATTTTACTGTTGGTATGACGTTCTTTTTCTGAAATGCTGTGTTACTTTTACGCCAGATGTAACGGGACACGAACCTTCCAAAAAGATCAACTTTTGTCTCGTCGGTCCACAAGATATTTTCCCAAAAGTCTTGGCAATCACTGAGATGTTTTTTAGAAAAATTGAGACGAGCCTTAATGTTCTTTTTGCTTAAAAGTGGTTTGCACCTTGGAAATCTGCCATGCAGGCTGTTTTTGCCCAGTCTCTTTCTTATGGTGGAGTCGTGAACACTGACCTTAATTGAGGCAAGTGAGGCCTGCAGTTCTTTAGATGTTGTCCTGGGGTCTTTTGTGGCCTCTCGGATGAGTCGTCTCTGCGCTCTTGGGGTAATTTTGGTCGGCCGGCCACTCCTGGGAAGGTTCACCACTGTTCCATGTTTTTGCCATTTGTGGATAATGGCTCTCACTGTGGTTCGCTGGAGACCCAAAGCTTTAGAAATGGCTTTATAACCTTTACCAGACTGATAGATCTCAATTACTTTTGTTCTCATTTGTTCCTGAATTTCTTTGGATCTTGGCATGATGTCTAGCTTTTGAGGTGCTTTTGGTCTACTTCTCTGTGTCAGGTAGCTCCTATTTAAGTGATTTCTTGATTGAAACAGGTGTGGCAGTAATCAGGCCTGGGGGTGACTACAGAAATTGAACTCAGGTGTGATAAACCACAGTTAAGTTATTTTTTAACAAAGGGGGCAATCACTTTTTCACACAGGGCCATGTAGATTTGGAGGTTTTTTTCTCCCTTAATAACGTAAACCTTCATTTAAAAATTGCATTTTGTATTCAATTATGTTATCTTTGACTAATAGTTAACGGTTTTTGATGAGCAGAAACATTTAAGTGTGACAAACATGCAAAAGAATAAGAAATCAGGAAGGGGGCAAATAGTTTTTCACACCACTGTATACCTTCCTTAAATATATTCATTTACTAGCACACACTGACCACTTTAATATCAGTTAATCATGTAGCCATGAAAAATAATGCAAGAGCCTCAGATCAAAGCTGAATAATCACTCTGTACAACCATGAGGATCAGAAAAGCATGACACACACACACACACACACACACACACACACACACACACACACACACACACACACACACACACACACACACAGAGAGAGAGAGAGGGGCTGCTCAGGTGGAGCTCATTCTCACTCAGCAATTCTCTACCACTATTTTAATTTATTTATTTTTGGTCACTTCTCTCAAACCCTCACCGAGCTGATCTGAGCAAATGGGTTGCTGCTGAGGTCCTTCAGAGTCAGCCGAACTTGTGTATCTGAAGCCTTTCACACACTGTACGCTTTATGACTAAACACACGCACACCTGAGCCGAGTAACAAAAAGGGGAAACCCCTGTAGGAAGCGGAAATGGAAGTTGGAATAACGTTCTGCAGTTTTGTTTAACCAGATATTGTTTTGGGTGTTCTCCTGTTTATAAAGAGTTTATTATTATGAATTTTTTTGAAGTGTCTGCGTCAGGTTATTTGTAGACACTGTGATGAGTGCTGTTAGCAAATGCCTCTTCGGGTTGTTAAATATTTATTCAGGTATACGCTGTATTAGCAGCTGCCTGATTTGCAAAAGTGTGTTTTGGGGTTGTTGAGCTCGACTGTACGTTCTTGGACCGCACGCGGCCTCCCACTGTGACCTCGCACAACGTCATAAGGGTGTGATCTTCAAATTCAGAATTTATTTGTCTCATACAGAGGACGATATGCAGTGAAATGCTTTAACGCTCGTATGAACGTCGCTAGTGGGTGGAGTGAACCTGACCAACCAGTATTTCCATTTCGGTCCATGTGTAGTGAAATAATTCATTCTCTCCTTCTTGGTCTTGCAGTTGTAGGGAATTAAAAACTGTGTAGGATTATAGATTGCTTTAAGAAGATCAGCAGTAAAGTAGTTGCAGGCTGTAGAAGATGTGTTTGTGGATGAATGGGTTTTTATAAAGAAGTGAATAAAGCTCTGCACTGCAGTGCTGGTGTGCTGAAACCACTCCAGATCTTGGTGCCTACACCCCGTGCGAGTGTGTGAAAGATCTCTGAGGTGACTCTTGATGTGCTAAAGGACCTGGATGAGACCCCGTTCCTTGATTATTGCTTATTGGATGGAGGGAGATGCTGGTTTTGGTGCTAAATCTTCCTCAGTTCACGCAGTGCGTTCAGATTAATGCCGGGTCAGTAGGCATTGTTCACCAGCTCGGCACGCGCACCACACCTGCGGGGATGCGACGTGCAGCTCCAGTGGACATTCAGTCACGCAACTGTGCGGTCAGCTCTGGAGCTCAGTCCTGGATGTGCACCCAACATCACCGTTACTGAATATTAACATCAAATGCTCACAGTTTCAGGTATCAACACCTGGGTTGGGTCGGGTCAAAAGCATCACTAGACATGATGCCTAGACCTTAGCCGTCCTGCGCGTGTAAATGATTCATGGTTGCCGAGTGCCACAAGAATCTCGCGTTTTATTTGGTAGCTGTTAGTAAATATTCTAACTCGAGGCATCTTTCATCTTCTTGTTTGTAAATTAGCTAGAGTGAGTCTTGTATATGCTCAAAGCTGTAACGCTTGATGCTAATGCTAGAGCTAGATATTACAGTATTTAGACTTTAGTCTTTTCAAAAATTACTCTTTTGTCCAAGACCTTGGAGGTTTCTTCTGGAACACTGAGCTACATCAACAGTGCCTTCCAACCATCCTCGTATTCTCATGATGCCCATCCGAGACTCTCTTCCCATTTGCTGATGGGAAATGCTGGACTTGCATCTGGGTTTCTCTCTCATGCGTTCAAACGCACCAGATAATAAGACTGACAGCACATTATTTATCTGACCATTTTCACATGAGCGCCTGGACTTGCGCACACACTTGGTGTTTGTTGCGAGTGTGATTCTGTAATTGGTGAAGGATGAAGTGTTGTGGTATAAACATTCATGGGAGTGTGAATAGAACAAATATTTTTTTATTTACTGCAGATTGGTACGATCCAAATTGAATGTTTCTGAACCGCTTACTTTAAAACATCAGCTCGAACTGAAGACTATTGTGTGTGTATGATGTGCATCGTGTGCAGGACGAGCGAGATGAAGTGGGAAATGGAGTGGGTTTTTTTTTTTCCTTTGCCCTTACGCAAGATCTTTTTCCCAGTATTAAATAGGAGACGTACACACACAACCCACCCACGTGTGCATTGTTGCTAAGGTGATGGCTGTAATTCCTCAGCCTATTAAAAGCCCAGAGGAGAGCGGGAACTCATGAGTGTAGGTCTCGTGAAATGCTTAATGTATTTAAAAATCATACTCCTCTCTGCATGCGTGATGTCTGCGCAGTCTGATGCGGCGTTCACAGTGCAGCCCCCCCCCCCCCCCTCTCTCGTTAATGCTGACATGCTCATGATTTTTAATGCCTATGCCAGAATCCAAATGTTCCTCCCCGGGACTGGTGGCATGAGGATCAGTAGTGTAGGTTTATTTCCTGAATTTGCTGTGTATAGCGTATACGCTGGCAGTTCATGTATTCCACAGTGGGAGTCTGAGCCTATTTCAAGCTGTAACACCTACACCGCAGCCTGGGCCCTCCCCACCAGCAGTCCTTCTCCTGCCTGAGCCGTCTCTGTGTACCACTGGTGTGTGGGTTTAAAATAGCTGCTGTCTTTCTCACGCTCCTGTGGCTTGCGGAGTAGGTGAGCAAGCCTGAGGAGCGTTCATTCAGAAGGTGTGGAGCTTCACTCGCAGCTTTTACTGGAGCTGCGCAGAAAATGTTTGTTTTAGACTCCGTTGTTTATCCTTTGCTTTCAATAATGGTGGTGGTGGTGGTGGTTGTTTACCCCCTCTTTGTTTAGGCATGTTTTTCTCACCCGGATGTTATTTGTGATTTGTGTCTTCAGGTTACCAGGGAATGCGTTGTTTGTGAAATGTACAATCTAAAATTCTCTGTTCAGTCAAATCCCTGTTCCAGCTCAATGCTTTTTAAAAAACCTTTCTAGTGTGCTTATGTCTCAAGTTCACATTCACAGGTATTTTATATTTTAGACAGTTGTTCAGTGCACTAGTACAGGTCTCTCCCCACTGTTTGTAATGAGGCTGTGGTTCACGTGCACACCAAAGCTTAACCATCATAGTCACAATTTTGAGCCTCAAATTATTAATTTTATTATTAACTTTATTAACTGTAGTTCTTTTCTTGCATGCACAAATTGTATTTTTGTCTACTTCATATATTTATCTCACGCTTGCCCTGTGCTCCAAAGGTTCCCACACTTACAAAATCCTGCCTGGGCAGCATTAAATCTAGACCACTATGGGTCATAATGTAGCCCAGTTGTTTATTCACATACTTTGTATTAACTTTCAAATAGATGTAGCATGTGTGAGATTTTGGTGAAATCCATGTTGGTCCTGAAACTTGCATAGGATCCATTTGATGTGATTAATTATAAAACTGTGGTGTTTTTGTGCAATTATTTGTTTGGCGTGACACAGCTCGCTTTCGGATACAAGCTACAAGTAAACACAGTAGAAGCGCTTCCGTGTCCCACTAAGCGGAAGGAGACGCAAACAGTGGCTGTGTTGATTTGAGGGAACGTTCTGTTGCTGGCTGCAAATATAATTTTATCGCTCCCTACCATTTAATTTTTAATGTGTGCCTTAGTTTTTTTGATAATTTGAAATACTTTTGGTGGCGCGGTGGTGTAGCGGTTAGCACTGTCGCCTTGCACCTCCAGGGTCTGGGTTCGATTCCCCGGCCAGGCTCGATTCCCGTCTCTGTGTGCATGGAGTTTGCATGAACATGAAGAAAGAAGAAGAAAAATGTGCAAGACGAGTTTTTCTGACTTGTTCCAGCTTTTGCTTCATCACATGCGTCTGAGAATCGAAACGCTGACGTTTAAAAGATTGCACTTTCACACAGTTGTGTTTAAACACGAGACGAACATTCTCGTTTGGTTTTCCGTCTTGAAAGTGTATCCTGCTGAGACGACACCATATTATATATTGCAGTATGTCTTTAAACAAGATGAACCAATACAGTTTATCAGTATTGTTAGATTTTTATGTGATCTGTTTCATCTGTGAAGCCACAGTGTCTGCATCCCTCTCTCTCTCTCTCTCTCTCTCTCTCTCTCTCTCTCTCTCTCTCTCTCTCTCTACTCTAAACACCAGTCGATACAGAGGGGGACGTCATTACGGTCGGGTGTGAAATACACATGAGGTTTTACAGCAATTCCTCAGTCATGTCTGATCCTGGAGCTCGTGTGTGTGTGTGTGTGTGTGTCCAGACGCTGGCCAATGACACTTAATCACACGCCTCTACAGTGTCCCTCGCAGTCAGGTGACCCAGATATTCACTGCGTCACTCTGGATTAGACAGCACTCAGATCCGACAGTCATTACGCTGTAGCAGGTTCTTCAGGTCGAGGTGAAACCCAGCTGTAAAATCCTTTTCAATCCCATTTAGCTTTTGTCTCGCCTGTATCGTGCATCAACCCTGCGCGAAAGATTCAGCATACGAAGCTGGTTTAACATCTGTACATTTGTCGATTGTGTCAATCCTATTGATTATTATTATTATTATGTTCAGTAAATGTAATCTTTGTGATCTTTCTTGTGGCTTTTCTATAGCTGTTCATAAAACAATGCTAATTCTGAGTAGCTCTAGACCAAGCAGATAAACACAAACATGGAGTGTGTATCTCATGTTCTTCATGCTTATCTGCTTTTGCTCTGTTGCAGTGAGCAGAGTATCTGTCAGGCTCGGGCTGCCGTTATGGTATACGACGACGCCAACAAGAAATGGGTTCCGGCTGGGGGTTCCACGGGTTTCAGCAGAGTCCACATCTATCACCACACGGGGAACAACGCCTTCCGCGTGGTCGGCCGTAAAATTCAGGACCACCAGGTAAGCAAAAAGTAGTGCGTTAATCTTAAATTACTAACTACAAATCTTTAACAACTTTATCTTTAAAGAACACCAATAACCTCCTGATACGATATGTCCGATTGCAATTCTATAAGTACCACAACTTTTTATAAATATCCTGATTTTATATTTTTCCTCTGATTGTTAGAATTGTAACCTGTAAAGTGTTAATAAAATTAAGGCCATTTCTAATCAACTTTGTTTTCTCTTAAAAACCAAGCTCAAATACAAGAGTATAGCTTTTACTTTCAAAGTAAATGAAACAAAAAAAAAACTACATTGTTACTGAGCAGCACGTATTGGTCGTCCGACATAATAATAATTATTTCTAAACAAACTCGCCAAATAATTTGGTTTAATCACATGGGATGAAAATGTTTAAATAGTTTTGGAGAACACCTCCTGTAGAATTCTAAAGTAAAACTGGGTTTTACTGCCTCAAACGCCTCCAAAGTCTCAAAACTCAACTAGACAGTGAGCGTGCGGGTTCAGTGTCTGCAAGCACGCGGATGACTGCGGCTTCTATCACGCAATTTCCAACTAATTAGTGCTGGCGGTGTTTTGAGACTGGTGTAACTGTGTGTAATGAGTGGGTTTGAGACTAATCCGCCCACAGTTTGGAGTAAAAAGGCATATCGGAGGCTTTTAACACATGATTTTTTTTTTTATAAATCTTGCAGCAAAAAAAAACAAAACTCTATCGCGCCACTCGGAAGCTTCTGCGCTTGAGTTACAGAATTGTTTATATCTGTGTGGCTGATTGGCTGTGACCGGTGATCAGGCAATCAAACCAAAAACTACACAATGATGGTCACTGTCCGATCAAACTGGTTTCTCTCCATGATGAATTGTCCATCAATCACTAAACAAAAGGAACGTGATTCATCCCTGCCTCGAACAATGGCTTTAACACTGTGCAAACTGCATCACCTTCTATACAGCTTTCTAAACTGCTTCAGGATCGTGGACACGCTTTGGAGTTGGTTAAAAATGTTGTTGTAGTTCGTCTTGAAGCTTGTTAGAGTCAGCAGAGGCGCGTCACTCCGACTCGGAACATGTGACTGCTACAGCGAGTGTAACGCCTCAGTCTAACCGCTGCATGTCTGCGACGGTGCTCTTGCTTTTATGCAGCTGCTCTGTGGACAAGAAATGAAGATCCAGTCAATGAAGCCGTCCGAAGATGTCCGGTTTATTTTTGCTCTGCTGGTGGAAACGGGGTCCTGAAGAAGCCACGCCCTCTTTAGCTAGCTCATATACATCTGTTCGTATCATCCTCCCCCCCCCCCCCCTCTCCAAACGTTCTACCACCGAGTCCCTGTAACCATGACAACCGTTACACTGAGACTCCGAGCTCATGCACGTCACTCTGCTCTGTACCGCTGAGCTCTTCACTCTTTTTGAGTACAGTATATTCACTGTGATGATTTTCCTATACACTTTAACGAGTGTAATTATGGCACCCTGTCTACAAAAGTATGTGATGTTTAAAAAAAAAAAAAAAAAAGTGATGTACACTTGCGCAAGTGCCTTCTATACTCTCAGTCGACTGATGTTTAGGGGAGGTGCTTCAGCGCTTGATGACTGCTTGACATCTGAACACACTTTACACCCCGTGTTCGTCTTACTTTAGATATCTGAACAGGAAGTGGTGGGAACTTTGACACACCAGTGAGATAAAACTGCCATACTGGTGACCTGGACTTGTCCTATTCGAACACTTTCCTCGCAGTCTACACGCGGTTTCTGTTGGTGTGGTGCATGTCAGTGCATTTACCGTAAACATGATCACCCTTGGCCAACCAGAAGAGTGAACTGCACCAAACCGGCCGTGACCGCTGCTAACTGTGTGTCTGATTTCTAAATAACAGCATGTGAGAGTGCATGGATGGACATCGCCGCTACGGCCTGTTGTGGGTTTGGGTTTTGCACCCCGAGATGCTCAGATTGTTTTTGGCTTTGCTGGCCAGACGTCTGGATGTTTTTATGACATTTCTGAAGTTCAGGTGTGGACACGAGGGGGAGGGGAAGCCAGAAGGAATGTGTTATTGCTCTGGAAAAGTCATAAAACACACAGCGCTGCACAGCCGTTTGGGTTCTTCACTCTCCTGCAGCCTGATTGGAGAAACTGTGTTTTGGAGGATCACCATGACGCCATTTTACATGGCTTCAATGCTTTGACTAATCGCTGACCTGCGACGTCTCCTCCACACTGACTTGTGCTGCTGATGCATGAATCCAGCTGTGTATGTTTAGATAAGCAGCTGTAGTGAACACACACGCGTGTTTTAGACACATGTTCTATAATGCGTACACATACACTGTTAGTCGTTTATAGAGACTAAAGATGCATTGATGTAGTGGAGGTGTGTGTGTGTGTGTGTGTGTGTGCATCAGGTTTAAGTGCACCAGTCGGGGGGGAGGAGGGATGTGTCTCTCTGCTCCTGTAGTTATGCAGTTACACACTATCGTGTGTGTTGGCATGAACGGTTTACACTTAACACAAAGATGAGGGAGTGTGTTTTATCTGCTGTTCTGTCCTGTTTATATACACACACACCTAATGAACTGCCCTCCTACACAAAGGTGTGTGTGTGTGTGTGGTGAAATATTGATTGTTGTTGTGCAACTTCACTGCATAAAATAACACATTTATCTTAATTGTAATTATTTCAAGCTTTTGCGATCATTAAAACATTGACTCTTGTCTCAATATTTTTGGCCCCCACTGTCGCTGCTTGAGACAAATTGGACGATAAACATTAGTACTGTTGAATCTAAATGAAAATCACAATACTGTACTTTTTGATGGTGTGTTTATTTACTGTTGTTATTTGAATGGCTGGTCTGGTTTCTGTGAGATCCTGAAGCTGTGTGTAGAAGAGTTGGAGTTGTGTTGGTGAAGCGGGTACTGCCCTGTGGAACTGCCACGTATCTCTATACCGTTTAATCTCTGGGTAAAACCTGCATGCTAATGTTAGCTCACTAGCCAGCGCGGTTAGCCATGTAGCTAGTGGAGCTAGTTTAGTTACTATAGGTGAGCTTACGTTAACATACTGTTAAATATATTGTAAATAAAATGTGTATTTGTTTTTATAATTGAATTGAATGTTACATTGTGAAAGTTTCGTAGCTAAATATGTGGCAAGCTACCGAACTGGTTTAACTTGTCTGTGTACAGATGTTGCCCTCGGTGTTCATTAACCCTTTAAGACCTGCCAGAGTATTGCTCTTAGTATCGCTACACATGCTGTACTGTCAGTTTGTGGAGAATTATCATATAAAAGCTTTCGAGTAGTGCAGTCCTTACACCTTTACCTTCAAGAATGTATGTAATAAATCTTCAGTGACTCAGTAAACAGATTAAAAGTGCAGTAAACATAAAAAAAAGAAAAAAAGAATAGAAAATCCTCCATATTTTTATGAATAGTGAAGTAGCACAACTGTCAACATCAAACTTGTCAATATGAAAAGATGCAGAAAATACTTTAAAACAACAACATTTATTTGGTCCATCAATGTTTTAGTTGCGTGCGTGCGTGCGGACCTCTGACTTTGTAAACGGGTCCAAAGAGTAAGTTTTTGGGTACATTTGAATTAAAATTCTTGCATAGAGCAAACACACTAGGGATACGACCCTGTGCAAAGCTCTACCAAGAGATGGAGAACTGGATGGCTGAGACGCCACTGACCTTTATACAGATATAATGCCTCTTTTCCACTGCATAGTACGGCACAGCACGGTTCAGTACAGCTCACTTCGGTTCGGTTCGGCTCGGTTTGCGCTTCCACTGCAGTTTAGTACCGCTTTAGAGTAGGCGGGATTACTCACGTGTCGTTATAGTTGCGGCGCCTCTACTGCCGTGACATCATCGTAAACGCGCCACAAACAAACACACAACAATGGAGCATATCGACGGCATGGTGTTCTTCATTCTCGGCATGTGGATGTTTTTAACAGCGAGACGAAGGAGTTTGTTTCAAAAGAGGCTGATGGCAGCCAAAGAAAAATTTTTGTTAATACAAAAAGGTGCGTGCGATCCTTCTCTGGCTGTTTCTAAATATAGCGGTTCTGTTGTGTCTCGTGTCGCAAGTTCGGTGACGCAGTAATGACGATTTTCTCCAGCCAATCGGTGACCAGCAGAGTTTACACGTCACGTTTTGGTAACGGTTCGGCGCGCTCGGAACCTCGGCTGAGGTGGTACTAAAAAAAGGACCAGGTACCAGGTACTGTTCCCAGTGGAAAACCCCCCAAAAGTGAGCTGAACTGAACCGTGTTGTGCCGGACTGTGCAGTGGAAAAGCGCCAATATATGTTCTGAATTTACAATGAAAAGTCGAGCGTGGAGATTGGGTTCAATGAGGGAATGCTTCATTACCACTCTTAATGTTGAGGAAGCTGAGGAGCGGCAGTGTTAGAAAAATATTTGTTTTTAGACGACCTTATATCCTCTTCTGGTTAAAAACAGCCTCCAGCACTTTACCTGTTTTCTCATTGAGTGCATTTTCCCCTAAAAACATGTCATTTCAGTCCGCATTGTTTTTGGCCACGATTGTGTGTGTGTGTGTGTGTGTGTGTGTGTGTGTGTGTGTGTGTGTGTGTGTGTGTGTGTGTGTGTGTGTGTGTGTGTGTGTGTGTGTGTGTGTGTGTGTGTGTGTGTTCGTGTTCTGCGTTTCGGCAGATTTGTTTATTTTTCAGCCGCTTTCTTGGTGGATAAACAAATTCGCCATGTGTGGAATGTTCTGTTGTGTGAATTTAAACCATTTTTTTTCTGTTTAAAAATGTAAATATTAGTCCTATAGATCATGTGTGTGTGATGAAGGACCATATTAATGACCTTTTATTTGCAAATGTGAGAAAGCACTGTTGTTGAAGACGACGATCCTGGACAAATCCAGCTTTATTCTGAGCAAAGACTGGAAAGAATTGCCGACAGTTAATGTGCCAGGGTAATCAAAGATGGCCAAATATTTCTGAAACGGTTTGATATGGTAAGAGGGAAGCTGTAATGTAACAGCCGAGCTCACACACTGCGCTTTAGCAGCTAGGCGGAGCGGGCTAGACGGCTAAATAAATAAATAAAGAACGTCTGATGATTGTTAATAATTGTGTTAAACAAATGAAGCATAGCTGCAGAAACCCGAGTGACTGGAAAAGCATCAAAAATAGCAACGTTTATGAGAATAGCTTATAAAAAGATGAATATTTCTGCTCAAATATGTAAGTGTATAAAAATAGAATTTAGGTTTTTTTTTTTTTTTTTTTTTTTAGAAATAAATAGTTGCCAGTGGTTTTTAATCTAGTCTTTAGCGAGCGCTTCATGAGGTGTGTAGGCGAAGCATCACAGTTTAGATTATTATATAGAGTCGTGGTTTATTGTTCCTCTGTTCGGCCTTTCTACAGTCACAATCACACATGAGGACTGCACGCTGTGAGCTGCGTCAGTAGTGATGTTTGGTGATGAACCACAGGTGACCATGTAACACACACGCACAGCATTAGGTAGTTGAGCAACACAGACGGTTCTAGAACAGTTCTAGACAAGAACAGTAGTGTCGAGTGAGTGCATTTGCAAAACCCATCAAGCACCATGATTATGAAACAGGCTCTCAAGAAGACCTTTCCAGAAAAGCAAGACCAAATCTTGTGTGAATCTTTTGACTGGTGGTGTAGATGTGCTGACTCGGGTGCCTGGGGTCGGCTCCCAGGCGATGAGTTTTACCGGAATGCGTTCTTCCACCTGCCTGTGCAGTGTGTTCTGTGCCACTGGCCATGCAACCCCAAAGCTCAGTGGGTTACCTGCAGATGGAAAGATGCTCCGGTCATCAAACGTTGCTTGTTTTTGAACAATAGTGACTTAGTAAATCACTTTCTCCCTGACATGCTTTTAACAGTGAAGATTGTCACGAAATAGCTTTCCAAAAATCTGGGTCTATATTTAAGTTCCCCCTCCTGTTTCATAGATCATTGCCTATACGTCGGTCTTTGCAGTCATTGGTGTCTCTTTCCTGTCCGTGTGTGTGATTTTGATTCCTCTTAACTGCTATTTTAATGAATTTTTGAGCGGTGGTGATTGTGAAGCAATCCTGGAAGCAACGTGCGATCATTTTAGAACCTTCTCCTGCGAGCATATCCTTTCAGAACCGCAGTCGGCTGTGTAGGGGAACCTGTGAGTGTGGAACGTCAGGATACGGTTTGAAGGATCAGAGATTTTCTTAGTGTTTGGAACACCTGATCTTTTTCACCCAGTAGCATGGCCTGAAGAGACACTTAAAGCCAATAGAAAGATTTCTAAACAATCCTTTTCTTGCGATACCAATTTTGTAAGATATAGAATGTCATTTTCTCTTCATTATCGATTACTATAGTTTTATTTTTAGCTTCTTGGCAGAAACAGCCATTATTTATTTCATATACTTCACTGTTGGTGAAATGCTTTTGCTAGAAAGCTGGTTGTGATACGGCACCTCCTGGACCAGGGCCAGAGGCAGCGTGGTGGTGGTGGTGGTGGTGGTGGTATTGTGCTTGAACCACCAACCTTCTGATCAGTAGCCCAGAGCCTCAACCTACCTCTGCTCGATGTGTTTAACTTTTCTGCTTTAGCGCTTTTTGTTTTGTTGATTTGGCTGTTTTTTCTACTTTAAGCAGTTTTACAACATAAACTTAATCACAACTGTTAACCATTTTGTGCTAATTCACAAGAGCTAGCTCAAAGTTCACACAATCAAGTTCACATCTAGACTTCCTGCAGGATTCTGTTCCTTGTACATCTGACTGGTTTGGCGAAAGAGAGCGAGAGAGAGAGAGAGAGAGAGAGAGATGGAAACTTCTTTCTTCGCGTCCCAGATTATTAGCCATATTAGAAATCGAATGAACAGAAGCATTTTCCCCACCAGCCCACCCTCACCCTCACAGTTATAACCCGATCCGTTCAGTCCAAAACATGAGCGTGTGCAGAGAAGTGTGCTGTGTGTTCATACAGAATGCTGTCTGTTAGTACAGAAATAAAATTAGTATAAAAGCCAGAGTGACCAGTAGGTCTCATTACTGCACACTGCTGTAGCTCCTGAAGCTCTGACGGAGTTGAGGGTTGGATTTGGGCAGCGCTCTCTGACCGCAAGCTAAAGCTACACTGAAACTCGAACTCTCCAGTAGCTTTAGATACGGTTCGAGTGCCCAGCAGCACACATGGTACATAAAGGTTTAATTTAGTAAATAACCTTGTACAAGTTGGCAAATGTTTTTGCTTAAAAGCTCCAGTCATAGCGCCACCCTCTGGAATCTGAGATGAGGGGAATCTCTGGTGGTGGAGAACGTTTTGTAAAGTTATATGAACTTTTAAATGACGTGTGTGTTCCTCTTGCAGTCGAACACTAAGCAACCAAAAATGTCCTAAATGAATCTGAGAGATGTAATGTTTTTTTTCTGGTGTTGCTGATGTTTTCCCCAGGTGGTGATCAACTGTGCCATTCCCAAGGGGCTGAAATATAACCAGGCAACACAGACGTTCCATCAGTGGCGCGACGCACGGCAAGTCTACGGCCTTAACTTTGGCAGCAAGGAGGATGCGAACGTTTTCGCCAGTGCCATGATGCATGCTCTGGAGGTGCTCAACTCTCAGGATGCAGGTGAGCTTGAATGTTCTCAGCCATGCCAGGACCTGCAGTGTGTGCTGATGATGTGCTGCATCTGTACTGTAATAATGAGCGAGTGCAGGGACAGAAGTTCACTTGGTTGGGGTTGTAGAGTAAGATCATGTACATGACCATCCTAGGATGGCTTTCAGTCGTCCTCTCGGGTGTTTTGTCCTGCAGAGCAAAATGTAGACAGACAGGCTTTCAGCGAGTTTGCGTGTTTAGTCTGAGTCTGGCTCAATCAACTGCAGTAAGTGCCGGGCGGGTCCCAGGGGCCTTGTTTTACACTACGTGTGTTAATGCCTGACCCAGATCCTGGTCTTCTAGAAAAATGAGGTGATGTTCAGGTGTGAATGACTGAACACAAAGCAGATATCACCGTCCTAGTGCTGATGGTGTGTCTGCTCAATCTGCAGAGAATATGTAAGAATTTCGGACGTGAGAGAGACTGGGGAGTGCTGAATACTCGGACAGTGGAATTTGCTCCACGGTTTAGACAGACGTTAACTCTTTCCATCACACCGTAGTGATATATTACACCATTACAGAATCGTTTCTCAGGCGAGCGTTCCACTTACCAAACGCCCCCCAGACCGGACTCCTGAGTATTTCACCCCAGGAAACCGCGGATCCACACCCTGTATCACCATCTCTTAATTAGCTTATAGCAATGGGCTTAATTATGCAAAGTGCTGTTAATTATGCCTTCTTTACTGACGGGCCAATTATCACCCCATCGGTGGCTGAAGTGAGGAGAAGACGTGTGGAAATAAAACCAGGTGCATCTTTTATCCCCATTTGTAAGGAACGTAATGACAATTTGGTGAAACTCTTTAAATCCATGACTCAAAACATCACGAGAGAATGTTTCCGCCATATGCTTCTCTCTTTATTTATATCTTGGATAGTCTGCTAATGGTGACAAAAATAAAGAAGGATACCTGCTATTTGCAGACTTGTTTTGTTCTGATGGACACCCAGCTGATCACCGGAGCCAAATGAGATGCGTTCTCTCTGGAGAAACATCTGTATGACGGAGCATGGAGTCAAAAAAAAGCAAGATGTAAAAGCTCAACCCGAAAAGTTTGTGATTCCTGAGGTCAGGCTCTTACTGTAAATAGTTTCATGCCCCACAACACCAGGCTTATTTGGTCTGTGTTTTCCGGCTTGTGTGCACATTTCCGCTGCTCCGCTCGGCAGCTTGTGCTGGTTTACTGCAGTTTAGCTCTGTGATGGGTTCAGCACTTCAACACTGATATAACACATGAAGGAGGGTGCAGAGGAAACGGGCAGCTTGTTAATTTGTTAAACGTCGTCCGGGTCTGAGAGCAGAGTTGCCACGGCACGGGGGGTTTCATTTGTAAAACCATTACAATAAAAACAAAGCAGCTGTTGCCTAGAATGTGGCCTGCAGGACCGGAGGAGGGGAAAAACTAACATTAACAATAATCTCCATAAAGGCCAGGTGTGCCACGCCCTGAATGTGACGGTGTTCACGGTTCAGCCCTAGATCTGAACGTCAGTCACTATGACCGAGGGGGTGTAGATTAGCTATTAATTGATCGATTACAATTAAGAATTTAACTTGATAAACCCAGCTGTATGCTAACATTAGCTCTCCCTGCTTCATGTGCACAATTACGAACCCCTTCTCTCTCTGTGTGTGTGTGTGTGTGTGTGTGTGTGTGTGTGTGTGTGTGTGTGTGTGTGTGTGTGTGTGTGTGTGTGTGTGTGTGTGTGTGTGTGTGTGCCCCATTGTAAATAATTAAAAAAACAGTTAGCATGTTGGTGTTCAGGGTTTTGAAGATGTGGCGTTGGGAAACACTGGAGTGTGCAGCTAGAGCTTGCTAATGCTAACTCGGTTTAAGTTTGATTTAACTAATGATTAATATTTTCAAGTATCAGTGAAGAAAAGTGAGGTTTGCGATTCTACACCCTGCTGCTGAAACTGTCCGTAGCTTTGCTTTAGTCCCAACTGCCGCCTTCTGTGCAGGAGCTTCTTCTGTGAATGCGCTTGATCACGTTAAAGCCAAGGTGTGGAGCTCTCTCTCTCTCTCTCTCTCTCGCTCTCTCGCTCGCTCTCTCTCTCTCTCTCGCTCGCTCGCTCGCTCGCTCTCTCTCTCTCTGAACGATTTAGGCTTCCTGCATGTTAAACATCTGGAATAATTCACTTCTCTTCTAACGCTCACACGTTTGTGAAAGTTCCCCTTCGTTCCTCCGGCGTAGTTCCAGTGAGCGCAAACACAAGGCCAAGGTCAGGAGTCGGGTTTATCAAGAGCTGTAGCTCAGAGCTGATAAAGAAATGAAGTGTGACTTCAGCGTGAATGTTTTCTACTCGGATCTCATTGCTGACCCACAGCTGAACACACACACACACACACACACACACACACACACACACACACACACACCCATCGAGACTCTTATTATAGGAGCCGGTCACTGGCTTGTATTTAGCTTTCTGCCTGAAGCAGTAAATCATTGTGTGTCAGGTGTTAGATTTTCTGCCTATAAATACTTGGGTTTGATGACTTGCTGACGGAGGAGAATACAGGTCGGGTATCTGGGATTATCTTGTGTGTGTCTGTATGAGGTTGGATTTTGCTAGTTTCCAGGGAGAATCTGCGGTACGGAAGAGAGCGAGTGATTGGGTGGTTCTGGGAGACCCGTGCCCAGTCCGTGTGTGTTTATGTCTCAGCTCATGAACACCACATGACTTTGATTGCACCAGAGACTGTTTTGACATGATGATGAGACTGGTGGTGATGTCATGTGACTTGCTCTTGTGACACACAGTCCATCAGTCCTCCACTGACTGAAGTTTAGTTTGAGTGAACTGATGCTTGACCTGCTCTTTACTCAGCCATTGAGTTAAAGCGTCCCGGCTTTGTTTCCGGTTTGCCGTGAAGCTGTTTATTAACTTTTACGAGAACATTTGTTCCAGAGCTGCTGCGTCAAAGAGACACACAAACAAACTCGAACAGCCATGCCCGCTCCGAGAGTGCGCCGCTTCCAAGAGCACAAGATCAGTCATGCTAAGATCATCTTAAGGAGTAAGTCCACTACCGTGGCCGTACGGGGCGGTGTAAACACTCTGTTTAGGGCTTTGGATTGATCTGTTCTACATTGCTGTGTGTGTAGTACTGCAGATGTTGGAGTGTAGATCTGAGGCTCTGCTGTAAGGGAGCAGGTGTGTAAGAGCTCCAGGTGATTGGCTGAGTACTTACTCTTCGATGTCTGGGTCTGGTTAAAAAAAAAAAAAAAAAAACAAGGTTCTACTAATGCCTAGTGTTGTTGTAATGGTGGTAGTAATAATAATAATAATAAAAAATCCACTTTACATTTATCCTGAATGTCTGTTGTTCTGCTCTTGATGGAGTTAAACAGTTTTCTGTGGCTGATTTCTTTCATTTTCTTTCCTTCTTTATTTTTGTAAATATGTATAGATTTGATTAATTATGACAAAATTTATATATCCATTTCAGGAGTAGCCTAGCCCCCCCCCCCCCCCCCCCAGGGCCTAGCCCCCCCATCTTAGTGGTCAGGCTCAAAAAAGAGCCACTACGACATCGTACCCCAACAACAGATGACTGGAGACCAGTCGCTTTATTGCCGGGTGGTCAAGGACTCATGGGGGGCATGGAAACTGGAACCTTCACAACTTTTTATTTGCAGACTCGGTCATCAATCCTGTCACTTGCCAGACTCTGTGTCTCTCTCCATCTCTCCGGTTGTCCGGAAAAAGACAGGAGACGTGTAGGAGGTGTTTGGGCAGAGAATGTGCATCTCATAACTTCACCTGTCAAACTTCACACCGCGGTGTTGAACCATGACATCTGTGTGATGAAGTGCATCCTCTTGTGTTTAATATCTTCAGGGCTGTTTATTGTTGTACAGTAAGGTTTATTGTCTTCGAGTGCTGCTCTTTGGCTTCAGCATTGAAGCGCAAAATCGAGTGTGATGTCACTCTGCTACTCGAGCTCTCTTTGTACTGTCACTTTATAAAAATGTATTTCAAAATCGCTCATCACTAAACATCAGATTCATGACCCAATCAGAAATCCTGTTATCTGGTTTCTGGAGGAAATTATGTGGTTAAATGATAACTTTTTGCTATGCACACACAACGCCATATTTCACATTTTGTTAAAAAAAAAAAAAAATAAATAATAGAATGAGCCTTTTTACTCGTAATTCAGCTTCTCTCCAGAGATGCTCTACTGAGTTCAGACTCTGATCATGGTGCTAATTACACTCCGGCTAAGTCGGTTCTTCCAGCTCACCTGTTGTTGATGATTAGTCTGGCCGGATTGAGTTGTCTAGGATTATTGTGCGTTCGTGTGTTGGTTTAAAAGGCGATATGCATCGACAGTAGAAACACTGATCACAAGCCCTTTGATTGGTTGAAGAAATGGCAAAAGAACGGCTCAATTTATTTTGTAACGTGTTGTGCGCTGAAATGCTCCCCTGCCATGGATCCCCCCCCCCCACATAACCACTATTAAAGATTATATTAGAACTTAAATTCATAGGTTAATGGTTTCCAAATTACATGAGACAATAAAATAAAATATGCAATATGAAAATAAATGTTGTATATGAAAAAAAATAAAAAATAATAATATATATATATATATATATATATATATATATATATATATATTATTATTATTATTATTATTATTTTTTTTTTTTTTTTTTCAAATACATGTATACTTTTATATTGGTTATTTTATAATAAAAATTATTTCGTCCAATTTTTCATTATAAAAATATTTTTTTTATCATATATAAATATTTATTTGCATATTCATGACAAACCCCTGAAAAATAAATGTTACAAAATAAACATTATACAAGAATTTGTATTAATGGTCTTGATGGCTGTCTCGTGCCTAGAGTTTATTATAATAGTAATATCATATTTTATAATAATAAACCTAGGAATTTATGTTCTAATATAATATTTGATAGCGATTATCCATGGCAGGGGGGCATATACACAAGATACTTTTCTTTCCCCACGTGAGTCAGTCCGCGTCAGCGCTCTTTAACCAATCAGATGTGACCTCACCATTTCAACCAATCATAACCCGGCAGGAGCGCAGCCTTAATCCTGTTTACATGAAATAAAGCTGCTACCGAGCAGGTTCAAGCTTACGGACATGTTGCTATGACAACAAGTGCGAGATGAGCATCGGAGAACGAAACAATCCAAGATCAGGACAAATCCACAACAATCAAATCCGGCTACCTGAGTTAGCGACGTACCAAGAATTTGTCTTCACTGGTCTCGCTGAAATGTAAACTGTCGCTCAACCTAAAATCCTGAGCAATCTCCACAAGGGAACTCTGGGTCTCATTTATAGTCACCCTTTGGTTCCTGGTTCCCTCTCTGACCTTCATCCCTGATAACTCCATTTGTCTGAGCGGGTAGGTCTGTGTGGACTGTCGGCTGTTCTACACTTCTTCTGTTTGAGAATGATGACGATCATGCTTTTGGGTGCCTTCGATGCTTGAGTTTCTTGTCTACTCTCCCAGATCTGTATCTTGATCCAATCTTGTGTCATGGGTCTACAGATGAAGATGGACAGGTGTGTGTGCTTTTCATAATTGTCCAGTTGAAGTCAGGCACATGCCGATTTGGGTCAAGTTGTAGAAGCATCTCCAGGACCACTGATAGGAGCAGGATGCACCAGAGCGCAAATGGTCTGAATACTTATGGAAATTAAATATTTCGGTGTTTATAGTTTTTACATATTTTATTTTTAATTGTGCAGTATTGCATGTAGAATGATGGAGAAAAGTTTGAATCTGTTTAAACATGAGTGTGAAGAATGTGGAAAATCTAAAAGGGTCTGAAAACTTTTAGCATTGGTAGTGTGCGTGCATAATTTTGTATAGTTTTTTTTTTGTGTGTGTGATCGTCAGTATTAGGCAAATGCAACCTCAGATGAACAACATAGAACTTTATTTAACCATGCTGTTATTTAACAGAAATGAAGCCAAAAAAACCTGTCTGCAGAACTAAGTAATAAGTAAGAGGGGTTTCCTTTCCTCACTGAGTAACAGAGTAAAGGTGTGTTCATGAGAGAGGATGCCAAAAAGTGTTCGGTCTCCCCAAATAGGTGCTGTAACATTTAACACCTGATGTAGTTGTCAGGAACGACATGTGACACGTCTGGTGTTACAGCGTGGGGTCAACTGCTCTTAACTCTTCGTAATTCCAGTAGATCTTCCAGTAGACAGCTTCGATATTCCAGATGGGAGATGGTTGTTTTCTTGAAATGGTTGATCTCGTTATTGACTTCCGAGCACCGAACACCCTTACAAGGTGTAAAAATGGCCCCATGTCACCAGGTATAGAATTCTAACCAGCACAAATCTGAATAATGATCATAGTACTGTCGAGATTCTTTTTATTTTGTTTGGTTCTAAGAGCTCTCTTGTCCTCACATGCTTTAGACCTAAATGCAGTGAAGCGGATCTGTTTTGAAGGGCAACAGTATCATGCCCTCACTTGAATAATTAATCAGTGCTGGATGGTATGATGAACGGTTTGTTTCCTCCTCCGTTAACGTCACGGTGGGGCGTCACTGCTCAGAGCCTGCCTGCTTTCAGCCTGGGTTTGTATTACACGAGCACGGTTGTGTTAGGACACCATGCTTCTCTCCCTGACGTCCCATGATGTCGTTGACCATCGTGCTAATGGTGCCAGTGTACTTGTTAATGATCGTCCCAAAGACTGTGAGGATGGACTTATTAGGTACATCTGCTGCCAGAAGAGTCATGTGTTCTCCCTCCGCTCGTGTATGTACTTGGGTTTTTCTTCTGAATGTGGGGTTTGTAGTTCTTAACTTGTAATGTTTTTCAGTTCATATTATATCTTGGAATTTTACACTTATTAATTTTACAATATTTTGATATACTGCTATTCAAAAGCTGGATGGATGAAAGTCATCAGTGATGTAGTGAGATGCACATGGAATATAACAGCAGTAGATTACCAGATGTAACGGGAGAGAACTTCCCATCAGAGTTGATGCTACAGTAAGTGCTTCTGGATCCGGTCCATGCGCTAAGTGCTGTGTTGTGCAGGTCAGTAAGAAAACTGAGCAGTCTGGGATTTTAAGGGCACGTTAAAGCTTCATTAGTCCATGTTATCATTTATCCGGGGCTTTCGTTGAACGATTGGCTGAAACGTCTGCTTCTGCTGACTCGTTAGTTGTCGACCGTTTGAGGACGGACCTGGTCCTTAGTGCACCTAAGCAGGTGACTTGGTGGGTTTAGTGCTTTTTTCTTCAGTTGAATTTACGAATCTGCAAAAATCATTGGCAATTTAAGGTTGGGGTTTATGAACGTTACAGTGGAAAGTGTGTAGCAATTTATACTGTAAGTGGGGAGAAATAAAAAATTTGCATTAGGGATGAATACATGCTTCAAATAATTAATTATTCAAAAATGTGAATCAGTTCGTATTGCTTCTGAATAGTAAATGGCTCGTCAGCAGACAATGTATTATTCCAGATGCATTTTCGTGAAACTGCATCTCAATTTTAGGCAAAAATGCATAAAAGCAGATTTCTGTCTGAATTTGAGTTTAATTCATTCCAGCTGCAAATCCAAAGTAGGATCAGCAAGACTTAAATTACTTCACATCAATGACCATTTAGTCTAAATAGATTATTTACTATTTGTTTTACTCCTCATATACAAGTTGTAACTTATTTTGTGACTGGTACACACCGATTGTGGCTGATGTCTTTCCATTTGCATGATGTTGGAGACGCACCTGAGCGCTCAACAACTAATTGCCAAAACTCCTGCTTTTTTTTTTTTTTTTTTTTAGATGTAGTCACATCAAAATTATTTAAAAAAACTTTACTATTTCATTAATAACACATGGTTGCTAATTACACTCTCGAAGTAGTAAAGGTGTACTTATTTTTCCCTCTTGGTTTCTGAACTTTTTTGTGGAAAATGATTGAATAAGCTGAGGAGCACATCAGTGGCGGCTGCTGTAAGACTACAAGGGAAGCTCCGCCTCCTCTACTATGTCGTATTTATATTGGTTTTAATAAAAGTGCGCTAGAACGCGTTCAACTTCATGACTAGCTCGTTCAGAATCAGGTATTTATTGTAGATTGTTTGAGGCAATTTTCTTGTCCTACATTTCCGTGCAGCACAGCGCGTTAAACCCTCCTGAAGCCCAGCTTCACTGGAGCTCTACAGGCAGGACAGAGGAGCTTTTATCACTGCAGAACAGCTGGACGGTAATTGGATAAATGCACCAAAATCATCATTTCCAGGGAAGCTCAGCTTCTCTGGGAGTGAATGGAGCAGTGGGCGGGACAGCACGCTGGGCTGCTGCATGATGATTGGAGGAGCTGTTTAAAGGGCGGAACCTCTTTTTTGATTGACAGCATGTCTTAAGTATACATCAGCGCTATAGAGATTCGAGTTCAATCCCATGCGGATTTGCAGGTGAAGTGGTACGACGAACTGCTGCACTCTGTATTGTTTACTGGTCATGTAAACAATTTTTGTTTGTACAAATCATTCTTTAAATAATAAAAAAAAACATATTATAGCGTTCTTGACTTTGCTCCTTGTTTCAGTATTGTAAAGTTAGTTCGTTCATATAATTAAAGTAGTTTGTGGAAGGAGAAACTAGACAGAATTTACATACAAATAACATAATGAATTTTATGATGAAGGCCTAATATGAGCTTCACCTGTTTCAAAATATAGCAGCTGCCACTGGAGCACAGATGTTTTTGCCCCTTAATGAATAAAAATTTGACACTGGTTGTTTTCTCTTTTTGCCATGACTGTATATAAAACATATTTTTTTGCTACAGCATTTGGCAGTTCATAAGCAGTTATTTCCTCTCGTTGTTTGTAAGACACATTAAATCTGTGGTCAAGTTTAAGATAGCATATTAATGATGTTTGTTTGTTTGGGAATTCCCTACCAGCATCACATGATGATGATGATTTATATTAACAATTTAAAATTCAGTGTAACTGATTTCAAAGGAGGCGGCACAGTGGTGTAGTGGTTAGCACTGTCGCCTTGCACCTCCAGGGTCTGGGTTCGATTCCCCGGCCAGGCTCGATTCCCGTCTCTGTGTGCATGGAGTTTGCATGTTCTCCCCGTGCTTGGTGGGTTTCCTCCGGGTACTCCGGTTTCCTCCCACAGTCCACAGACATGCAGGTTAGGTTAATTGGCGTTCCTAAATTGCCCATAGTGTGTGATTGGGTGTGTGAGTGTGTGTGTGTGTGTGTGTGTGCTCTGCGATGGCTTGGCACGCTGTCCAGGGTGTACCCCGCCTCGTACCCTGAGTCTCCTGGGATAGGCTCCAGGTCCCCCGCGACCCTAAATACAGGATAAAGCGGTATAGAAAATGAATGAATGAAATGATTTCAAAGGCAGAAATTCCAGGTGTGCGGTTACTTGGGTGTTAGATTCTGCTGCTGCAGCAGGCGTTTATAGGATATAACGTCTCTATCTGTTTTATGCTGTCAGATGAGCAAAGCCCCAGCTAATTGTGCTGAGCGCTATGTGATGGGGCTGTGTGAAGACACTAAGCAGGAAATGGAATAGGCCATGGGTAGCCTAGTAATGAAGTGTGGAAGGAATAGCACCTGCTCAGTGAAGCATTGATTCCGACACATCTGCTCGATACTGCATTGATTCAGCCTTGCAGTGTGAAAGCTTGTATTAGAAATAGTTAAGCTTTTACTAGTCTTCAGTGTCTCCTTGCCCTTTTCACATTGGCTCAAACTGTGGCTCTTCTGGATTTTGAACAAGCATGAGCATAAAAGCTGAATCCCCCCCCCCCCCCCCCCCCCTCTCCATTCCAGCTCAAGCAGCAGTGTTTAATGTTGCTCTCAGTAATCTATTTCTAACTCCTTTGTGTCTTGCTCTGTGTAATTAATCAATTTAGTGTTGTAGTTCCTTCAAGCGCTGATCAATTGAGTGTTTTTCTACCGTCTCTCTTTACAGGCCCCACGTTGCCAAGACAGAGTCCTCAGGTGCAGAACGGCCCCTCGCCAGAGGAGTTAGAAATGCAGAGACGGTGAGTGACGAACTTTGCTTTAACCTGCAAACTAGAGGTATATAGTAGTAGGGATGTGCAAATGGTGATGATGATGAAGATAATAATAATCATTTCAGACTTTCAAGTTTTAATAGCTAAAGTAAACAGTGTTGGTACATCACTGTGTTTTATTTTGTGGTCCATTTGATTAACTTGTGACATGGGCATGGACGGGCTGGCGGGCGGGCGGACGGACGACCTAATAAAATCACAGCAATTTAGGTGCTAAAAGATTTTAGTTTTCCTAAAAGAGTTTTCCTGGTGAAGTTTGTGATTTTTAATTTGTGAATTAAGTTTATTAGGAAATGACGGAGGAGGACGAATAACTACAGGTGGGATTTTGATCAGAATTCAAGCAAACATCTTTACTTTGCCATAAAAGTGACATGAAAGTCGTCAAATAAAAAAAGGAAAAAGATGTGTTCCTAACGCGCTCACACACACAGTGTGGCGTTGACTGCTGAGTGTGAGAAGCAACAAGCAAGAGAACTCGAACCATCTGACCTGCTTCTCGTTTGTGTTGCAGCTGAGAAAGAGAAACGTATGTACTTTGGCCCACATTCAAAAGTGGTGTCTTCTTGTGCCAACAACTTTGCTTCTTGGGAGTGTTCGTCCTCATCGTTCTTTCACTTTAGTCTTTTAACCAAAATAGATACTGATACTTGCTCAGGTTTCGTTAACAAAAAGGAATTTAATGAATGCGACTGAATGGCTGCTGCGTAAATGAACAAAACGTGCAATTGAAACTAACTGCTGTCGACCAAATTCATACAACAAATGTGCTTATAAGCATGAATTATTACACATTATTTTATTATTGTCACTAAAACATTGGGGGGGGGCTGAGGGGTCTGAGCACTTAATGTCATATTGCTTTATTTATTCCATATTGTCAATTCAGTCTAGGACACTGGAAGTTCACAACTAAGAAAGTGTCATGATTTCCTTAGATTCCATTAAACACGCAAATGCAGCATCGCCTGGAGGTCGTCCCAGGTCCTTGACAAATTATTATGGACTATAATGCTTTAATAATAAACTCGTATAATAAACGGGTAATATGAATTTATTAGCTGGACTACAAGAGTCCGTCAGTTTGTAACCAAGTGAAATAGCTGGACCTTTCTCGATCAGGTACTTTATAAACGAGGTTCAGTGCAGATCTTTACATGAAGCTTATGTCCACACCTCCGGGACGGCTGTGGGATGCAGAAAACAGTAGTGTGTGACTGGGGTGTGGCCAGAAAAGTGGCCAGTGAGGAAATGTACGAAATAAAGTTGTCCATTCTATGATCTATTGATACTGTATTTGCAACATGCCCATGTAATTTAGGTGGCAACCAGGCAGCAGTAAGAGGGATGTACGCCAAATGTTTTAATCATTTAAAGCATGACTGATCAAACAAAGTTTAGTTCAAAGTTCATGCTTCCCTAAAATACCTTTTTTACACTACTGGAAATAAAAAAAAAAAAGATGCTAATATGGAGGAAAAAATGTTTTATAAACCAAATGTGGAGATGTTGTTGTCTTCCTGCAGTAAACCCAGTCACTTGGACTTTTGGAGCGGTTAAATATAGAACTGTTAATATGACCACGTCATTGACCTTTTCTGAACATTATTACAGCACAATTAATGTAAAAGACATGCTGACATTAAACAGCAGTTTGTGCATGAATTAAGCTATATTTGCATACGCACGCACGCACAAAAAAAAAAAACATTTCTATACACATAAACAAACCACTGCATACAGCTTAGTCACTGAGTTCACCATGTCGGTTCAGATTGTTTACTTTCTGATTCGAGTGTGTGTTTATAGGACGCAGGTTAAATGTGTGTTTTTCCGTTGCTCCACTTCTGTTAGAGTCCTTAGACTAATTCACGTGGTTATCCTGCCTACTCGCTTGCTTCCGCGTTTGGGTTTACCGTCTATAAAGGGCTAACGGCTAATCGTGGCTAACGGCTAATCGCTAAGTCTTCTGATCATCCGGGGTTAGTTCGCGACAGAATGAAGTATAGAGATATAAATAATATATATATATATATATATATATATATATATATATATATATATATATAAATATAAATTTTTTTTTTTTTTTTTTTTTTTTTATAAGGGCACTGGTGGCTCAGTGGTAGGTGTTTCGCCTGCCATGCGGACGGCCCGGGTTCGATCCCAGCCAGTGCCCACACCCCAGCCACTGGATACAGTGCCGGTCCCAAGCCCGGATAAAATGGGAGGGTTGCGTCAGGAAGGGCATCCGGCGTAAAACCTGTGCCAAGTTGTAGTGCGGACTGGATACTCCGCTGTGGCGACCCCTTGCCGGGAGCAGCCGAAAGACCAACAACAACATATATATATATATATATATAAGATATAAGCGGGTATAAACATAGTAAGGGCCCATCTGGTTGGTCAAATTTGGACACACAAATGCTTGGCACATAAAGTATTTATCGCAACTCCTTGCGATATGGTTATCGCGCATGCCATTATCGTGATAACGATATTTTTCCGATATATCGTGCAGCCCTACTATGATCTGATTTTACCTCTGTAGTTTTTTTTTCTCATTCATCTTTTGATCTCAAATCGAATAAATTTTAGTGTATAGCAAGAAGAGCATTGGCCTTGCTGTCCCAATACTGTACTTTTGGATGCGACTGTAGATATTTAATATTTTAGGTCGGGTTTAATCTTGAAATCGGTCACCATAGCTGTGCCACTGATGTGTAATACTGAAATTGTTCCAGTTAAATGTATTCAAGTTTAATGAATTGTTTCTTTAGTTGAAAAAGTAGCTAATTATATCATAAACACCACAGAAAGTCTGGCTCACAAACATGATGGACTCCTGCATGTCTTCCACCACCTCCTGTAGAAGTGTTCGTTTGTGAGGAGCAGCCAGAGCTCTGCTAGTCATCGCTATAATTTTGATCTGGCTCCTAGTGGTACAAAATATAATATCTTATTATACAAATCGCCTGATTTGATTTGAAGTGCAAATGCTAGTAGTAATTCAATTCATTTGCGTCTAGCATCAGGTAAAGTGTGCTTAAAAATGTTCATACCACTGGAAATCTCATCTATTCTGTGTTAACATGGCATTCGTGAGATGCATGTTGTGTTCCATCCTGGTGTTTCATAATGTACAGGAAACCAACACCAAGTAACAAACACAAAATTAAAATAGAAAAAACTGAGCAACTAATCCAGCGCAGGGATTAATTATCATGTTTGGATCAAGAGGTTATGAAACACTGATTTCAACGAGAATGTCTTTGTTGTGCAAAATGTTCCTTCTGGTGTCCCATATTCATGGAATCTCCTGCTGATTATAAATAACACAAGTGGTAATAAGTGGTAAAGGCAACAGTTTGCTAGAGGCTTAAGATTTTTAATTGCATGAGCTTCTTTTGTCAATGAAAAAAAAATAAAAACTGAAAATAAGATGCTTCTCTAATATCGATGTATCTTTGTAAATGCCTGTGCTAAGATTATATTTTGATCAAACAGGAGGTTATTTATGGAAGCAGAAAGTCCTGAGCACAGCCCAGTAACAGCTTGAGCTCATCAGCCATGTCAGATTGAGTTGTGTAAACGCTCCATATAAGGATCCCTTATTTCATATGAAAAGAATCTCGTAAAAAGTGTCAGGCTCGGGTTCTCACAGGGAATGTCTTTGAGGGTGTGTAATGGAGTCTGCTCAGACACACTCTGAACCCACTGCCATATTTAGCTATTGCAGTCAATGGACTTGGTTAAATGTTTCAAGCCTGATGTCATTCTGTGATGCAAACCCCATACAATGCCGGTCAGCGGAGACAGCGGTGAGGGAATGTGAAGCAGGTTGCTCGCACATGTTTATAAATGGCTTTCAGTGGCCATCTTACTATCAGAGCACGGCCGAGTCGGGCTGCCAGCTCGAGCGCTCGGCACTAACGACTTGGCAGAGCACCATGATTAGATGACAGCTTGTCATGGAATGTCGGCTCCGGCCCTAGTGCCGTGAATAAAATGTTTTTGAAGCATTCATGGATATAATATAGATTTAGCTTTTCAGATGAATGCTGTCCAAGAGTAGGGCAGTTAAAGTATGGATGGTGACTTTGACCATTTTGTTTGGAAAGTCATTTGAAAGTAATGCAATTTGTATTAGTTCTTAAAGCACTTCATCTTGCCGCTGTTCATCAGGACCCACTGATTTCATCTTAGCATTTGTGTTTTAGCATACCTTAGATGGATCTCATTTGTCAGTCACATAATTTTAGGCCAGACAGACTTTTACACTACTCGAATATCAAGGCTGTTAGCTGACTCATGCTCTGAGCCCCTGCAGCCAAACTTTGTCACAGTTCCTCTACAGCCAGGCGTCATGGTGGAATGGCATTGCTCTGCAGGAGAAAGAGAAGCAGGAGTAGATGCTTTTAGTCTGACCATTCATGTTGTACATGTTGAGCTACAGAATGACTGTAGAATTTTACCCTCTTGTAGTAAAGTTGTAGCGCGGCCACATAAAGGGGCGGTTAAACTGCAGGGGAAAAAGGAAGGAGCTAATGTTGCTCACCTGCACAAACAAACTGACCCCTTTCGGTTCTTTTCGTCCCCATGGCAACGGTGCCTTGGTTCCGGGGTTAAGCTCACGCGCGCATGCGCAGCTGTGCCGCGAGGGAACCCTGATGACCTATCAGGTCACGTGTGCCGGTATAAAGCCGGAACCGGCACGACAGTCAACACATCCCAGGACCTTCAGCCTGTCCCAGGTGTCTTGGGGCACAAGGGTGCCAATCCTTCGCAGAGTGCACACACACACACACACACACACACACACACACACACACACACACACACACACACTACTGGCAATTTGGGAATACCAGTTAGCCTAACCTGCATGTCTTTTGGACTTTGGGAGGAAACCCACCAAGCGCCGGGAGAGGATACAAACTCCATGCACACAGAGATGGGAATCGAACCTGGGAGGAAAACTTTTTTTTTTCTTTTCTTTTTTTTTTTTTTTCTGCTCGCTTGCTTGCTCACTCACTCGAGTATACCCACGGAGGCTTCGGACAGGGTGCAAATCCATCGTAGGGCACACACATGTATACATACACACGTTTATACAATGCAGGACATTTGGGAACTCCAATTAGCCCAATCTGTTTTTAAATGTCTTCAGACTGTGGGTGGAAACCGGAGTACCCAGAGGAACACCACCAGGCACAGGAAGAACATGCAAACTCCACAAACACACACACACACACACACACACACACACACACACACACACACACACAGACCTGAGGCGGGAAACGAACCTGGACCCTGGAGATGCATGATGACGGTGCTAGCCACTCTGCCGTCTCTTGTGTAAAGCATTCAATTTGCCAGAAATATAAGTGTCCTCCGCCCTCCAAATCAGATGTTAATTTAGGCTTGCTATCATGTCTGATGAATCCCGCCCTCTGAATTAGGATTGGTTACAAGAATTCGGTCTGAGTGATGATTGGTTAGATGCCTTACTACTTATGAAGTCTGAGCCAATCGGAGCTCCTTCCTCAGTCAGATCCAGTAGATGAAGGTCTGAAATAAAGACTGAGACAGAGATTTTATGTTCGGCAATGGAAGCAAACCTCTTTTCCTCGAGTCACCTATTAATACCCAACAATGCTCAACATGCATGGAAAGAATATATTGACCTAGTTTCCTTACAGAGAGTCCGATCAGGTCAGACTGTTTATAGGGGTGCGTTTTTGGCATCCTATAAATTCAATTGGACTGTTGTTCCCATTATTAGTGGAATATTGGGTAAATTGTGTAACAGTGTAAATCGGAGCCATTTTCATGAGGTTTGCTAGACAGCGTTCCTCCTTCCGTTGCCTGGTTTACAATAGGAGGAATTTAGATGTTTGTTTCATTGCTTTCTTTTGCGTTTGCTGCCTATCTTAAGCAAAGGAAGGGGAAAAAATTCCCCCCCCCCCCCCCCCCCCCCCACTATACCATTGGCAGCGGAACCAGGTCAACGCATTGATTTTATATTCTCATTTTCATTCGAACCAAAATGTAGTTTGGATGGGTATAAAAATTTGGACCAGTGCTTCCAGAGGAACTGGAGACATATCCAATGTCCCACTCATCAGTATGGATTGACAATACAGTCATACATACACAATATCTTGATCACTCCTGCCTGGTTGCTGACTCGTCTGTGAAGGTCAAGTAGAAACTCTTGTTTCTGAAGGACATTTAGTCCTCGTCCTCTGTGCCCGCAAAATTACTTTAAGCTTTCCCAGGGTGACTCATCAGTGCAGGAGTATGTTTATGAACTATATATTCAATCCAATGAATATATGTTTTTTTTTTATGCAGTGTAGATGATCTGTGTCTCTTCTTGTCTTTAAATACCCCACCTGGTTATTTTTACCCCGTCTGGGTTTGCAGTTTATATCCTGCAGAATTCGCAAATGTAACCAGTACGTCACTCATGGTGAGTTATGTGAACAAATGTAGGGATTTCAGGTTGAACTCCATCTCCCAATTCCCCCCCCCCCCCCCCCGAACCCCCACCACTTGAACGTGGACCAGCAGGAGAGACCGAGCTCAGGGAGAGCAAAGGGAGTCAGTTTTTTTTCTCTGGGCCAAAAATACTGTTGGTTTGAAAAACACATGAGGCTTAATGGAAGGCTAAAAATAGCTGATGTAGAGGTTTCCGGGTTCCTTTGCCTTCAGCACATCTGCCAGGTGGGTCATCTGAAGCTCTTTTCCCCCAGCACAAAGAAAGTGCAGATGCTGCTGATGTAACGAATACCAAACTGATTGTTGCTGAGTTTGAAAGTGTGTTCCTACTCTTCACCTACTGTATGACTGCGAGACATTTGGTGTCAAGGACTTCTTTGAAACACCTCTCTCTCCAGTTTTCTCACCAAATTGGTTTTGCCGAATTCCCACCAACGTGCTAGCTAGTGCTTCTCTATCACAACTCGTCTACCAGTCAGGGAGGGTGTGGTGAACACGTGCTTCCTCGCAGACGCATCAAGTCTCCACCTGCATCTGTTCAAACTCGTGTTCCTGCAGCATCACAGCAATGCAGACCCACTCTCTCCACACACCTGCCCACTGTGGTGTACGGGACCGAGAATAATGAAATGTGAAATCTGAAATGAAATCTGATGGGCAAAGAAGTCAAGAAGGCTCCATATAGGCCGTCCTGGCGGGCATCCACAGAGACGAACCCTGGGTCTTTAAATGCCAAGAGGAAAACTGCACAAACCAAATGGGTCTTAAATCAGGACTCGACATGTTGCCAGTGTTGCCTCGTCTGTTTTGCTTCCATATTGGAGTGGATGATTTGTTAATGGGGCCTGCAAAAGAAATTGCCTCTATTAGGTCAGAGGACAGAAAGAATGGCTTTTACCAGATAATGCGAACACTGAGCGTGGAGCTGCTCTCATTCAGTAACCAAAGTCAGTCTGATGAAGTCCTGACCTTCCATGGCTATTTCCTTTCACACTGAATGGCAGTAGAGCTGTGTGATTAAATATAGTGTACAGCTTTATCAATTTTTTTTGGTGCTCAATTCATCAAATCAGTGGGTCAGTTTTCGATTTAGAATCCATTCCCACTTTTATTTCTTCTTAGGTAACCCCTTAGGCGTTAAATCATCTCAAACTAACCAGTTTCTGAAAGACCTAGCACGTCATAGAACATACAAACTGCTTTTATTTTCTGTAAAGTCTTTGTAACTGATGGTGACTATTCCTAATTCTTCCTTTTCTTGTTTTATGTGCGGTTGGTACAATACTGCCACCTATTGAACTGGAGTGTGGAGCAGAAGATCATTTATACAAACTCCTGTTGCAAAGTATTATTTAGAATTTTTTGAAGCAACTTGGACAATTAGCTGCGGAATCAAACTGAATCGAATTGTGATTCCCAAGCATTCAATCTAGTTAAGTGTTTTAGTTGTGTAGTGTTTACAGCTGATTGTGGTAATACAGGTCCTTCTCAAAAAATTAGCATATTGTGATATTCAGTTCATTATTTTCTGTAATGTACTGATAAACATTAGACTTTCATATATTTTAGATTCATTACACACAAACTGAAGTAGTTCAAGCCTTTTATTGTTTTAATATTGATGATTGTGGCATACAGCTCATGAAAACCCAAAATCCCCATCTAAAAAAATTAGCATATGATGAAAAGGTTCTCTAAACGAGCTATTAACCTAATCATCTGAATCAACTAATTAACTCTAAACACCTGCAAAAGATTCCTGAGGCTTTTAAAAACTCCCAGCCTGGTTCATTACTCAAAACCGCAATCATGGGTAAGACTGCCGACCTGACTGCTGTCCAGAAGGCCATCATTGACAACCTCAAGCAAGAGGGTAAGACACAGAAAGACATTTCTGAACGAATAGGCTGTTCCCAGAGTGCTGTATCAAGGCACCTCAGTGGGAAGTCTGTGGGAAGGAAAAAGTGTGGCAGAAAACGCTGCACAACGAGAAGAGGTGACCGGGCCCTGAGGAAGATTGTGGAGAAGGACCGATTCCAGACCTTGGGGGACCTGCGGAAGCAGTGGACTGAGTCTGGAGTAGAAACATCCAGAGCCACCATGTACAGGCGTGTGCAGGAAATGGGCTACAGGTTGCAAATTTTGCATGTCATTGGGAAATCAAGGTGCCAGAGTCTGGAGGAAGACTGGGGAGAGGGAAATGCCAAAATGCCTGAAGTCCAGTGTCAAGTACCCACAGTCAGTGATGGTCTGGGGTGCCATGTCAGCTGCTGGTGTTGGTCCACTGTGTTTTATCAAGGGCAGGGTCAATGCAGCTAGCTATCAGGAGATTTTGGAGCACTTCATACTTCCATCTGCTGAAAAGCTTTATGGAGATGAAGATTTCATTTTTCAGCACGACCTGGCACCTGCTCACAGTGCCAAAACCACTGGTAAATGGTTTACTGACCATGGTATTACTGTGCTCAATTGGCCTGCCAACTCTCCTGACCTGAACCCCATAGAGAATCTGTGGGATATTGTGAAGAGAAAGTTGAGAGACAAGAATCTGCAAAAGGATTCCCGACCAAGTATTGAGTGCAGAACTGAACATAATTATTTGAAGGTTGACTTTTTTTGTATTAAAAACACTTTTCTTTTATTGGTCGGATGAAATATGCTAATTTTTTGAGATAGGGATTTTGGGTTTTCATGAGCTGTATGCCACAATCATCAATATTAAAACAATAAAAGGCTTCAACTACTTCAGTTTGTGTGTAATGAATCTAAAATATATGAAAGTCTAATGTTTATCAGTACATTACAGAAAATAATGAACTTTATCACAATATGCTAATTTTTTGAGAAGGATCTGACCTCTTCTTCCTATCCTGCTGAGATTCTATTTTTCCTGTTTATGAAGTGCAACTATTGGACACGGTGTTCCTCCCCTTCATAAAGCAGCCAATTCACCTGCATTATATCCATCCCTTGCTCTCTATAATAGGGCATGACTTTTTGTGGAACTGTGAATCTGACCTGACCTGTTCTGCTGCTTTTGTAACTCCAGAACAAGTGAGGGCAGCGAGGCTGTAATCTTGGGTTCACACCAGGATCGCTTGTTCACACAGATGTTAATATGAGGAAATATTATCTGACTCTCGTACTGGAGCACTTCTTTTGTTTATTATTTAGTTTGTGTTCTTTGGAATGTCATGATTTCGGGTGCTGGGCGATGCACACGCAGGCCCACAATGAAAACACGTTCCCAATAAACCAGATTCCATGGCCTGCATGAATATGCAGATTACCTCTGATTAATCAGTGTTGCAGGATTCCGCTTTAAAAACAAACTACTCCTACTGCTTCTACTCACCATGTGCCATATGCCACCATGCAGCGCTGCAGTATTCAAATTTGTTTTGTGGTTCCTTGTGTTTTGTTTTGTTTGTTTAGTTTTTCCCCCCTCCCCCCGCCCTGCATTAGTCATTCAGCTTCAACACAATCGACATTCCCCTTATGATCCTCCAGCGTTTATAGTGCTTAAATAAATGAATCCTTATTACAAATCTTTGCGTGTGTGTGGAGACAAGGATTGGACATAGAACATATCGGACCTCTGAGAAGTATAAGTATGCATATGTACTTGGTTTGGGCTCCTTTTGCAGCAATTGCTTCCTCAGTACGGCATGGCATGGAAGCTATCAGCCTTTGGCACTGCTGAGGTATTATGGAAGACCAGGATGCTTCAATAGCGGCCTTCAGCTCTTCTGTCTCATGTCTATCATCTTTGTCTTAGCAATGCCCCATAGATTCTCTATGGAGTTCAGGTCAGGCGAGTTTACTGACCAATCAAACACCGTCATCCCACGGGCATTGAACCAGGTTTTGGTAGTATGGGCAGATGCCAAGTCCTGCTGGAAAATGAAGTCGGCATCCCAATAAAGCTCGTCTGTGGAAGGAAGCATGAAGTGCTCCCAAATCTCCTGGTAGACGGCTGCGTTGACTGTGGACTTAATGAAGCATGACATGGCTCCCCAAATCAACAGACTGGAAACCTCACACTGATCCTTTATTTCCAAATGAGATGCAGAAGTTGCTCTCATCAGAAAAAAGGCCTTTGGACCACTGAGAAACAGTCCTTTAGCCCAGGTAAGATGCTTCTGATGCGGTTTGTTCAGGAGTGACTTGACAAGAGGAATATGACATTTGAAGCCCATGTCCACTCCCTGTGAAAGTCTCCAGCACTTTTGAATGGCCTTTTCCTGACCATCGTCTCCAGGCTGTGGTCATCCCTGCTGCCTGTGCACCTTTTTCTTCCACACTTTTCCCTTCCACATAACTTTCGAATTAATGTGCTTTGATGCAGCACTTTGGGAACATCCAACCTCTTTTGCAATTACCTTTTAAAGCTTTCACTCCTTATGGAGGATGTCAATGATGGCCTTCTGCACAACTGTCAGGTCAGCAGTCTTTCCCATTATTGTGCTTCCTACTGAACCAGACCGAGAGACCATTTAAAGGCTCAGGAACCCTTTGCAGGTGTTATAACTTAATTAGCTGATTAGAGTGGGACTCTTTGAACCTAGAATCTGAAACCTTTTCACAATATTCTGAGATTTTTAATTTTCTGAGATTATGGTTTATAACTCATGAAAACCCTAAATCCACAATCATCTCAATTATGACAAATCACAGATTGAACAATCTTGCTTTGCATGTAATGAGTATCTCATATATTAGTTTCGTCTTTTAGGCTGCATTACTGAAATAAATTTACCTTTTGCATGATATACATTTTTTTTTCGAGTTTTATCTGTATGTTTGTGTGTTTTAGTAAAACACAACCTAATTAATCTGGTGGAATTAGAAAATTAAATTTTGTGTCCTATAAGCAGCTCTTGAACAAAGTGGCACGAACCCATGTGCCTTCATCCAGAGCCCCGACAGGCCTGACCCCACCGAGTATCAACAACAGGTTAAAGTGTGATCACTGTAAAGCATCATTAAAGTCAAAAGCCTGGTATTTTCTTTAAATAGAATTGGAGGAACTCGGTACAGTACTTTTATACTCGGCACCGCTTGTGTTCTGCTGTAGTGTACAGAATGCACAAGGACTGTGGGGAAGCCTGGAGTCGGGAATGGCCCAGAAAACTGGTTTGAATGTGGATAACTGGGGCAGTTGACTAGGTCGATGGGAATCCCGTTTCAGGTGTATGAGAACAGAGAGAATCCTCTCCCTTCACTGCTCTGTCTGTCACTTTTGCGCTTCATAGCATGAACCTTTTGGTTTTACATATTAAAATAAATGAGCGTTTGTGATCAGGGCGTCGTTATGGCTAGTTGGAATATATGTACTCGGGGGCAGGGAGGTGGTGGGGGTAAATCTAATCAGACCATTACAGCAGGCTTCATTTGAAATGAGACAGTGTGGTGATGCTTGCAGCAGGAGCATGGCTGATTGTTACAGCCTGAGGTGTTGTGAGCTGCCCCTCACTCCCCCTGCATGAGACTATAACTGAAAGGTGTGGTTTTTCCCATTTACTCAGCTCCTCTGAGCGTGTGTAGGCATGATGGTAAATGTGTATCACCTGGGAAAGGTTTGTTTGGATATGCATGTTGATTTATACTATGCATGGATACAAGATCATGACCGGTCCCCCATCCCATGGGAGCAGAGAGGTGTGTTTAAACTGAGCAGTCTCTCAGGATGCATCATATCATAAACACATAATATTTTTATTTATATAAATAAACCAATAAACGCGGTTTACGAGTGTTCCGCAAGACGAGCAAAGATTTTTAATCGATTTTGACTTGAAAAACGAGCGTTGTCTTGGTTTACAAGCACCGAGCGTCATGTCATCATAACTGAGCCGACGGTTTTTTCTCTCTTGCGCTGCGGAATTGTAGGTAATCGTCTTCCCTGCTGGGTGAATATACACACACACACGCGTGCGCGCACTCAAACTCTGCAAGCACTAAGACCCAGCACGGGAGACCTACCTATCGTCTCCCCTGCTGGGTCTTAGTGCTTGCAGAGTGTGTGTGTGCGCGTGTGCATTCACCCAGCAGGGGAGACGTGTAAGGCAGAGTGTGTGTTTGTTTGGGAACCTGAGAGGAGGTCGGCTGTAAAGGCGAGTGTGAGTGTGCGCTCATTCACTTGCACCAACACATACACACTCTCTCTCTCTCGGCTTTACAGCCCCCCCTCCTCTCAGGTTTCCAAACAAACACTCAAACTCTGCTCTGTCGCTAGGTAAGGTGCTGGTTAATTTGTTGTTTTACTTTACAGCAGTGACTCCGTTAGTATGCGCTCATGCGAGTGTGACTAGCAATGTTCCTTGCTAATTTTTAAATGGTTAATTTTTTAAATGGTTTTAAAAATGGTCTGTCTGTTAATGTGTGTGTACGCACACACACACACACACACACACACACACACACACACACAGTGCCTGCCTGCATAAACGGAAACACCTGTCTGTCCGGATTTATTTTGAAGGATTTTTTTTTTTTTTTAAGGTAAAGTTAATTTGTTAATTAACTGGTAACTGTTAACAGGTTAATTTTTGTTTTTACTTTATATTTTGGGCTGAAGAACGAATAATTTGAGTTTCCATTATTTCCTATGGGAAAATTTACTTTGGTTTATGAGTGTTTTGGAATACGAGCCCACTTCCAGAAGGATTATGTTCGTAATCAGAGTTTCCACTTGTGTGTGTCTGTGTATATATTACACTCTTATTTATTTTTTTTAAGAGGTGCATTAACTCTCCTGTTATATAAACACTATTGTTCCAACAACTTCTTGTGTTCCAAGCATTAAGTTAAAGAGAGTTTTTACTCAACAAGAACGTAGTTTAATTTGAAGGTTTATGTCTGAAGGAGTATAAAGGTTAGTACAAATAAATGTCTTCAGTCATTATAATTATAGGGCATAATGGGTAGAAAGCTAACATTTCCCTGATCGGACTTGTTTTTTGGAATGTTAGCTTGCTATTGTTTGCTATCTTTGGATACTTTTCGATTTAACTGGTAGGGTAATATCATGGTTAGATGTTGATAATCTAATTTACAATAGAGTTTTGTGCTTAAATAAGGCTGAGCTGCAGTCCTCTCAGCCTGAAGGCTAAGATTTCCTTAATTGTTTTTTAGTTAAAGCTCACTATGCAGTGAGCTTGTGAGCATTTAGAGAGGGCAGTGTGATATGAATGTGTGCATGTTATCAATAAGCTATAGCAATCAGAACACAAAGTTTATTACATTCTAAACAAGCACATAAGCATCTGGTTTGTGATAGTGCTGCAGGTTGAGCCATTTCTGCCTTGTTGCTGCTGTTAGGGTTAAGGGCCTTGCTCGAGGGCCTGTCTGTCCCAGGAGCATTGTATAATGCCTGACCCTGCGCTCTAATCCCAAACTACTTCCAAGAAGCTGGGATGTGCAAAGAATAAAGAATTACACTATGCGAAAATGGATGTGTGATGAATAAAGGCTAAACTATATATCTAGTTGTCTGTTTGAGGATGCAGATCACAGGCTTGTCACTGAACTTAATGCCAAAACTGCTAGTAACTGCTGTAGTTTAGTAAAACTAAAATTCTTAACATTGCATTAAATCTGAACAAAAATGAGCGAATGTTAGCGCTGTGGTACAGTAGAGGTGGACATGAAGCACAGACAGATTATTTACAGCTTCAGGTTCAATGATGGTCATGTTACCTGCTGCGCTGTGAAATATTAAATATCAGCGTTAGGAAAACTGGTGAACTTTTATTAAGCCTGGTGGGTAAAAGTTGGTTCAGATCCTCTGTGGTAGACTTCTGCCCCTGTCAGACTGCAGCAGTGTGGAGTAGGGCTGCACGATATATAGAAAAAATATCGTTATCGCGATAATGGTATACGCGATAACCATATCGCAAAGAGTTGCGATAAATAATTTATGTGCCAAGCATTTGTGTGTCCAAATTTGACCAGATAGGCCCTTACTATGTTTATACCCGCTTATATCTTTATTTTTATTTATTTATATCTTTATACTTCATTCTGTCGCTAACTAACCCGGGATGATCAGAAGACTTAGCGATTAGCCGTTAGCCATTTGTAGCGTGGACGGTAAACCCAAACGCGGAAGCAAGCGAGTAGGCAGGATAACCACACGAATTAGTCTAAGGACTCTCACAGAAGCAGAGCAAGGGAAAAACACACATTTAACCCGCGTCATATAAACACACACTCGAATCAGAAAGTAAACAATCTGAACCGACATGGCGAACTCAGTGACTAAGCTGTATGCGGTGGTTTTGTTTACTCCTCTTATACTTCCGGGTTCGCGCCCGCATTACTTCCGGGTCCGAGTGCCGGTCGTGGAGCGAGTGTGTGTGTGTGCGTGCGTGCGTGCGTGTGTGTGTGACAAATAGTATTTTTTTTAATTTAATTTTTGTTTAATAATATTTATTTTTATAAAAAAAAAAACCAGGCAAGCCAAAGAGAATATTTAGTTTAAAAGATGCTCTTGTTGTAAGACACTATTGATGAGTGTTACACGGTTACAGGTAAATAAACAGTAATGTTTGAAAGTAATTCATATTGTGTTGGCAGGTTTATAGTAACAGCAAACCAGAAGTCAGAATATCTGCTGAGGGGTTTAAGTCATTCATAGTGTTTTGAAGTCTAAATATTTGCAACTTCCTTGACATATAGTTTCTTTTTAGCCTGAATTAGATTTAATTACATCAGATGAATATCTATTACCTGTTTATTTTAGTATCATCATTACATATAAATAAATAAAAAAAAATAGGCAATAATAATAATAAAAATGCATTTCTCTAGGGAAATGTTATATCGCAAGAAATATCGTTATCGCAGTATTCAACAACAATATCGCATATTTTCCTAATATCGTGCAGCCCTAATGTGGAGTCAACACAGCGTCATGCCGTCAGTCCTTTAACCTCTGGCTCAGAGCTGAGGTCTGTACTGCTGCTCTGTTCTTTAACCCTTGCTCATGCCAGTGCAGTGCCACGTAATAATCTTGTCCATGAGTATGTCCTGATGTGGTTTTAAGGTTGTTGTTATTTTGAGTCGAGCATGGACAGTCACTTCATCACGTTCTTAGCCCTTGGCAGGAGCCCTGAACAGAGCTGGCATGTCTACATGATAACAGATAAAGCTGAAGTGGTGCTGCCCTCTAGTGTACGAGCCAATCCACTCCCGCCTGTCTTCCCCATGGTGTTCGTCTGTTTCAGTAAAAGCTCTGAAAGGTCTTCATCTGATCGATTGTTTTCCTTATTCATGTAATTTAAATGAACAAATATTCCATTCAGGCAAAGTTTGTGGCATAGTAGTCATCACTGTGGCCTCGCCCCACCAAGGACGCAGGTTCGAGTCCCGCCTCTGGTCAGGATAATTAACAGTGACTCACTGTAGAGAAATTTAGTTCAAAAACAAGTGAAGGTTTAGAAATGACAATGACCGGGTCAGACTGTTAATATTAATTATTTATAAATGTTAGTATTCTGAAATATAATCCAAATAATTTAATGTTCTGCTGCAGTGGTGTTTGCCATCAGATTTGCATGTTTAAAAACAGGATCTAGTCAGTATATTACAAGATCTACATTACCTTACAGTTCTCACGCTAGGGGCCTCCAGAGAGCCACCACAGGGGCCACATGGAGCAAAAAGCTCCACTTACAGTATGCATGTCTAGTGTAAGTTAATTGTAATGTACAAATTTAGAGATTGTACTCGTTGCTCTTCAGTAATCACATCCGGTCTCGGCAGATGTGACACAGCTGGTGTGGACCGCCCCTTTTTTTCCTCGACAGTGTCCGTTGTTAAATGCTCTACAAATACAATTGAAATGAGTTAACGATGAGGCGAACAAGCTGTGTGTAACATCAGCGATGGTGAAAAACAGACATTTCGCTCAGTCTCTGATTAAAAAGGTCTGACTGTTATAGCAAGTAATACTGGTTGCTTTCAAAACATGCAGCGACACCCACTGTGGCCATAATCAGTATGTGCGTTGATTATGTAGTGACAGTACCTGTTATTATATAATCAGCTTATGTAATAAGAGTAGTCATGCATCCGTCTGCTTTATGTTCCGTACTGTGTGTTTGATTCAGATTTTTTTTTTTTCTGCTTCTGAATTTCAGGCAGCTGCAAGCGCTGCAACGTCAGAAGGAGCAAGAGCACGAGCGCCTTGAGAGAGAGCGTCTCGAGCGTGAACGCCATGAGCACCTTGAGCGTGAACAGCTTGAGCGGGAGCAAATTGAGAGAGAACGTCAGGCACGAGAGATGCTGGAGCGTGAGCATCAGGAACGCGAGCGCCAGGAACGCCAGGAACGCGAGCGCCAGGAACGCCAGGAACGCGAGCGCCAGGAACGCGAGCGCCAGGAGAGAGATCGTGCAGAGCAGGATCGTCTGGAGATCGAACGTGCTGAAAGCGAGCGGCTGGAGCGCGAGCGTGCTGACCAGGAAAAGCAGGAGAGAGAGCACCGGGAACAAATGGAGAGAGAGGACTCGGACAGAGGACGACGCATCTCCAACGCTGGTCAGCATTTCTGTACTATCCTTACACCATCTAGTGCAGGGCAGACCGCTCAGTTCTGGTCTGCATCAGACGTGGTTAGTGTTAGTAAAGCCTGGGCCTGCGGTTGTTTGTTTTTTTTTGTGTGTTTTTTACTTAGGAAAAGGAAGAAACTGCATTGTTGTTAAATGTTATAAATGAAAGGTTTCTTTAGTTGGTGATACTAGTCATGTTATCTTTCTAAAACAAGTGCAATAGGAGGTCTAACCCACTGAGAGCACGAGGAATCCGCCAGAGAATGAGAAGAACCTTTGATTCAAAATGTTACACGTCCTCTGGATTATGGGAACTGGTCAGGCTTCTTTAATCTCGAGTTTCTTAAACTCTGATCTTATTTTAGATGAACATACAAAAAAAAGAATCTGGCAAGACAGTAGTGTACTACAGTTTCCCCCCGGGATTACATGGCTAACTGGGAGCTGTGGCTTGCTGCTAACACCCAGTATCATGAGGGAGTACTGCATGGCACAGAGTCGGCCAAGACAAGATCAAAATTCCAAGAGTGTTTTCTGTTGAATGCTCATAACCTTCCCACCATCGTAAGACTAATCACTGTAATTTGGGGACCATCTGTTTGTCTGATCCACGTGGCACTATAGGAAAGCTGTAGGAAAGTTCTCTCACACTGATTTCTATGCTGTGAAACTAGAAGGCACTGCCATGAAAAGTCACAATGTGAGCTTTGGCGATTACATCACTGGTTAAGGTTTGTGTGTACAGTGTATGCCATTGAACTTTCTAACAGCTCTTGAAGATCTTAGAAGAGGGTGGTGGATAAAGGGTTGGTGTTTGAGGCAATAGTTCAACTTCTGGTGTCCCTCTAATATTAATATTAATAATAAATATCCTTGGTGCAAATATTACATCATGACATCTTGACTAAAGCTAAAGAAAAAAGAAAAAAGTGCTTGATTTCTCCCCTTCTAAATGCCAGAAGGGATCTCGATCACCAGGATGTCCTCTTGTACATTTGCACATGCATTTCAAGACATAAAGTCATAATGTGGCAGTGATGTGTATATAATGTGTAATAACTATTTTCACACCATAACCCTCGTCCTTTTGCTACTCACCGTGGGTGGACCATGCTGAGCCATGTGTGGATTTAGAATCATTTCTTGCGAGGTATAACTGGCTAGATTTTCTGTCCTGCAGGTTCTGTAGAAAATATCTGTTTCATTCCCTGTTAGAGCTTTCCGCCTGTGCGTTACACCGTCCTGCGTTCCTCGAGTGATGTTCAGCAGCTGGTATGCCCTTCATACCCAATTGACCTACTGGTGTTAATTAGTGTGGGAGTGTGTCCCTCCATTAGTCGTATGATGCATCCTCATTGAGCAGTTCACTCTAAAGATTTGTTGCAGTTTGGTAATGATTTTCCAGGAAGCAGTAGAATGACTACAACAATCTGTACACTGTGGAAGGATCAGCACATGAAGCTTTGCCTCTGGCTCCAGGCCACGTGTCCTGGGAGACTGAGCGGCTCTCTCGAACTGGTTTAACCTTTTTATGGTGGGGAAATTTCTTACTTTTTTAAAATGTCTGTTTTCACACATTGTCATAAATATGCCACTTAACTTAATCCACTGAATCCCTAGAGAGGAGAGAATGAGCAAGTCTGCACATCTCAGAACAAGAAACTTTTTGGAGCTAGAAAGCCTTTGTCATGAAAGAGCATTATTAAATGGTTGTCCATCAGAGAGATCCTGTAACCATGGACACCACCTTCTCTGGAGTAGGACTAGTGTGTAGTGTCACAGGTGCAGTGTGGACATGCCACCTGAACAATGTGAGGTCAGAACACATCAGAGCTAAAGGACCTAGCTAATCCTTGGGGAATTCCTACCTGCTCTGGAACGCTGTTATATTCTGATCCATTCAACTTACAGACGGACAACAGTCAGATTAAGCTCATAGCACACAGATGGATATGGACTGATTTATGGTTGTACTATCGGATATCTGACCCAAATGTCTGGTTCCTCTCAAGGGTTTCTTCCTATTGCCATCTCAGGGAGTTTCTCCTTGCCACCATCGCCCTCGGATTGCTCATCACGGACAAACTGATTATTCTAATTTTTAAGTTGGTTCCATATATTTCCATAATTTTTTTTTTTATTGTGAAAAGCTGTTTTTTGATCACCTTTAAAAGGGCTTATACATATTAAATGCTAATTTCAATTAAATTACAATCAAGCCTCTTGAATTCTGCTCATTGCCCTGGAAATTCCTTCTTTGGACAGACTTATTGTCTCAGACGAACAGGGAGTTGTGGCACCCCCGGCCACACTGTGTCATTATAGTCCTGAGTGCTGGAGGGTTAAAATACAAGCTAAGTGCACATGAGTATGATTCATATGTATATGGTTAATATTATACCAATGAGTAGGTTAAATAAAATAAAAATTTTATTTTAAATAGCAAATATTGTGTCACTTTGTGACTTTTAGATATGCATGAGCATTAGAGGACATCCAGGTGTTCAGTCCAACCTAGGGCTGGGCGATATGGCTGAAAACTGTATCACGATATCAGTGTTTCATATCGGTCGATATCGATAATTATTGATATTTTTTTATGACCCATTTAAAATAAGGACCAGGAGAAGAATATAAATACAATTAAATTAAACATAAATACAAATAATTAAAATGTAAACATAAGTCTAAAGTCACAATGAACACTTAACAATTATCTCTTAACATTTAAGGTGCAAAATTAAAAGAAAATGTAAGAAATGCTTAATAAAGTGTAATAAAATAGTGCAATGTGTTTATTATATCAGATACCTTTAGAGAAAACGACAACAAAAATATATTGTTGTAATATATTTGAGTTTGATGTTAATTCACTGGCGGGCCACCAGGGGGCAATACCGCGCTGTATACTATATGTGTCGTGTGCACTGAATGCAGTAAAAGAAGAATACCGTTTTTCTTCATGCCTCCGTTTCTTTTCCTTCCTCCTTCCAAACTAGCTTCGCGACCTCTGTTTTCTAAAAAATATCGAACACATTTTTTATTGATATCGATCACATGTCTATCGCGAAACATATTGTTATCGTTTTATCGCCCAGGCCAAGTCCAACCCCTGATGGTTTTTATCCGGTGTTCACAGAACCCTAATTATTTTCACGACTAGTGTTACCTGTTTTTTAACAACTCGATTCCCATGTATGAGGATGAAAAGACGTGACGGACGAGTCGTTAGAGCAGATGAGTGCGGCTCCCCAGTCAGCATAAGCATTGCTTCATACCCAAACTCACAGCCTGAGATAAATATATTGCATATTACTTTGAAATAAAGCACCGTGAACCTTGAGGTTCAAGTCGTTTCATACAACATTTGCCACTTTTATTGAGCTTCATATTTTATTTCTTGAATTGATTGATTTCTCTGGTTTATTGTTTCTAAGGCTAAAAGTTTTAAACTAAAATTAGAGGTACTTCTTAGAAAGCTATGGCGGTTTGTTCACTCCTGAGCTCTACAGCAGCGTTTTGCTTTGAAACACCGTACTGTCTGATGTTTTTAAGGGAGGATTATTCCACGGACAGCACAGTGCCATGAATTTCCTACATATTGTCCTTCCTTCAGGTGTCCATGTGACATCTGTAGACTTTGCAGATTTAGTGTTTGTTTTGTAAAATATTGGCATGGAGTGCGTGGTTAACCGGCACATAACACACACGGGTTGATTAGCTCGACTAATCTAAAATGGGTTGTGCTATTAGGAGTTAGACCAGTGATTTCCTTTTGGTCGTGGCTCCTGAAAGCACTGAATGAGAGACCACATCTTTCACCTGATTGGCCATGTGTGCTCAGACTCATCCATTTTTGAAGTTGTTGATGATTTTATCTAACAGACTGTACTAATTTTTCAGCTTGTCCATTATCTTAGACAAAAGTATAATAATGATGGAGATGTAGGTCTGTGCTGGTTTTCCTGCTTCATTTGCTCCCTTTCTCTCTCTCTTCTTTCTTTTTTCCCCCCTTCCTTTCCCTTCTCTGTCTTGTTTCTCACTGCACGGCTTCCCTTCCTGGTGTGTTCAGCCTTTGAAAGTACCCTCCAAACCCCTCCACCTCTAGAATGCAACAAGAATTCCACCTCTTCACCGGTTTCCCCTTCCACCCCCAACTACCCTCCACCTTCTTCCTCACCCTCTGCAGTCCCACCTCCTACCCCTCCATTGCGCCATTCTGCCTCTCGTTTTGCCACCTCAAAAGGCTCTGCCTTCCACCCAGTCCTACCTCATTATGCCACCATCCCCCGGCGGCACCCAGCTCAGCCGGCACCCTCAGCTCAGCCTCCTGCTCCAGCCTCTAAAACCGTGTTCTGCCAGTCCACCAATTTCACACCCTTACCTCCATCACCTCCGGTCATGATCAGCAGCCCCCCTGGCAAAGCCACTGGTCCTCGGCCTGTCATTGCAGTTCCAGCCTCCAGCCCTCTTTTCTCCTCCTCATCCACAGCGCCCAATGGGCATCCGGTCACCAGTCCATACCATGCCTCCTCCCCAGTTTTGGGGCAGCCCCTTCCATCACCTCCACCTCCACCCCCGCCACCTCACTGCTTGCCCCAGTTCACCAGCTCCATGACTCCCTATGTGTCCTGTGCATCCACCCAGCCTCCTGTTGTCCCTTCTCCTTCTACAGCCTGCCCTGCCAATGCTGATTGCTCTGTAAACTCGGTGCTGGGAGACCTCTCTGCTCCAGAGCCGGGTAAGGCCTCTTCTGTCTTTCTGCCTCCACTAACCCACTAAACCAAGAAGGGGTTCCAGGGAGTACCAGCGCTTGCCAGAGAGCTTGCCAGGTGCAGCTGTAATCTGGTGCTATGAGATTTTTCATCATAGGTTTTTGGGTGTCTTGAGTGCCTCACTTTCTTCTGTCTATGTAAACATCATGTCATCCTGGTGCTCTTGGTCATCTGCTAGATTTATGCCTGTTTGCACGTATGGCATGATGGGATGGGATGATTTATTAAAATCTTTGGTTAAATATAGCTGGTTCTAAGATTTAAATAGTCTCAAGCCATCAGTTTTTTTTTGTTTTTTTTTTTGCTTTGTGATGTGTTGGTTGTCCTGGATCTGTTTTTCAGGCTTTGCTGATGAGCCTCCATGACCATGGTGGACCATGCAGGTCCATCTGTCGCTGTGTTTGACATAGTAAACTACAAAAGATAAGAATAGGGCACTGCTGAACACACTATGAATATGAACACACTTTTATACTTGCTTTTGGCATTCCTTGTATTTTGTATTCAAGCTTTAGATATGGAGCATTGTTAATCATGTACGTTTTCCGACACACACTGTATCTAGCGTACCTAGCTGTATCTTTGTCCTGCTAATCTGTGTTATGGATAATAATTTATTATATTTATTTTTTCACTGGTGTATTAATTATAACATGTACTGTATGAATACAGATTTATAACTGAGCTTCATTCATCGTCTTTTACCTTCAGTGCAGTTATAGCAGATTATTACATTGGCATAAAGAGTTTCAAAAAAATTATATACGGTATTAAGTATCAACATAAGGAAATTAGGTTTTCATGCAGTAAATAATTTAATGATGTGTAATATTTGGACTACAGAACCTGTGACTCAGGAGAATGTGATTATTTAGAAGGTGGTCAGTGGGTTTGCATTTCATTACTATGCCATCTGTCTCTTCCACATGTTCTGTATTTAGTTAGCTTAACTGCTGATCACCATCTTTTTTTTTTTTTTAAGCCATAAACTACACTTGCACCAAACCCTCATTCATTCATTCATTTTAAATCCTTAAATAAAACAAAAGTGGACATTTTTTGTTGCCAGAAATGGTGTTGCCACCTCTGATGATGATGATGATGATGGTGTGTAACTATAGAGCAGGAGAAACCCTACCATGAAGCAGGGCTATTTCAGGACCAGGGGCTCGGACCACAGTTTCAGAGATGTGTGAAGAGCGTTGTCTGGAAGAAAATGCACTTCATCTGTTCTAAACACTTTTTTTTTTTTTTGTATGTTTGTTTTCCTCCACAGATTCAGTGCAGGCCGTCCCCACCGTGCCTCCTCCTCCCCCTCTCCCACCCGTCTCCACTGTGACCCCTACTTCTGCTGGAGCCCCTCCCCCTCTCCCACCCGTCTCCACTGTGACCCCTACTTCTGCTGGAGCCCCTCCCCCTCCTGGCCCACCGCCACCTCCCCCTCTCCCTACCACACTTACCCCCACAGGTCCGCCTCCTCCCCCTGGGCCACCTCCACCTCCTTGTGGCCAGGCCCCGCCTCCTGCTCCTCCTCCACCTCCAGCGCCACCTCTGCCCTCTGGTCTTTTTACTCCTTCACCCACTGGCGATGACAAACAGCCCTTCTCCGGCCTGGCCGCTGCTCTTGCAGGCGCCAAGTTACGGAAAGTGTCGAGGGTAACTACTGTACTACTATACAAATTTCATAAGCCAAAATAAATCATGGTGTACAACAGGACTGACTGGCTCTAGGAATAAAAACTTTTTAGATGACTAATATCATTGTGCAAGCACCCAAAATATCATCTAACACCTAGTAATTTCTTTACCTAAACTCCTTACTGTGCTTTGATGAGCCAGGTGCAAGATTGTTGTGTGCTGTTTACTGTATTAAAGCTGGATACTGCTGTTTTCTGATGCAGAATGAAGAGGCCTCTAGTGCAGCTGCTGGAGGTATGGTGGCTCCTGGTGCTGCCAAGCCAGAAGCTGCTCGAGGGAATGGTCCTCTGGCTGGAGGAGGAGGTCTCATGGAGGAGATGAGTGCCCTACTGGCTAGGAGGTACCTACATTCTCCATTCCATAATCAATGTGGACGAAGTAAAAGCGTCAGTGCAGTGGTTTTGCGTGTGTCGTTCTCCATGACTGATTAATGGGGGAGAAAATAATTGTGACCTCAAACATGAGTATATTTGTATAAATTTGCGGAATTTTGTATAAAATGCATTGATGCGCAACGTTGTTTGCTTCTAATGTAGAAGAAGAATCGCAGAGAAAGGATCATCACCAGAACCTGAGCAGAAAACGGTGAGTCTGCAACTCTGCAGGTTACGAAAAGGTTTTCTGTTTTAAGGAGTTTCCTGCTATCTGATACTGACCTGGACACACACATTCTGAGTGTATTATTGCCCCTGTCCTCCACCCTGTGAGCTCTTTCTGCTTTGTCCAACAGGAAGAAATCGAAGCAACCATTACTCCAAAACTGTCTGCCTGTAGCACACCAGGTAAGAAGCTCAATTGTGTGACTTCAGATCCCAGAAGAGAAGCATGTAGCTGATGCAGATGGGTGAAGGTCAGAACAGAATGCAGTAGCGCCCCCTTGTGTGTAACTCGTGGTGTGCACTGAGACCTCGGCTGCACAGTGTTGAAGAGATTGTGTTTGAGATGTAGCACTTCCATAACACAATGTTACTTGTGAACCATGCACGCTAGAGCTCACTCTTGGGCGGTCTCCCTTTCCTAAAATCGTATAAGTAATATCAATAGCATAACATAATTAAATGCAATATTATTTTTTAAAAAAGGGTTTATGATGTCTGACGACACAGACATCCTCCGAGATTCTTAAAGAATGGCAAGTCATTAGTTTTCCTGTTCAGTTTGTGTTCAGATTTTTTTCCCCCCTTAACATGTTGCCTGCTTTTGTTCTGCAGATATGCCCAGAAAGCCCTGGGAAAGGACGAACACCATAAACGGTAGCAAATCACCGGTTATTGGAAGGTATGAGCCAGGACATAACACATCTTTTGTAACACCTGCCCTCATTCACACACATTTCCACACAACACTTTGCGCTGTGAGAATAGAAACCAGACCAGGTGTGTTCCTACGCCGATGAAACACCGACTGCATCCACTTTGTCTTGTGCTTTCCCAAGGCCGCATGGCAGAACGTGGGCTAGCGTGGGCAAGCTTTATCAAGAGACGTAAAGCTGAACTAAAATGGTGCTGTTGCTTATAAGCACGCTTGTCATTTATGCACGTGTGAGAGAATTTCTGACAAAATGTGATGTGTAATTACTGTATTGAGAGAGAAAAAAAAAAACAATAAAATCAGTTAAACAAAAGACTGCAAAAATGATGGCTTAGCAAGTGGAAGTATCTTGCATCTAGTGAAATTGATCTATTTTTTAAATACAGTGGTGTGAAAAACTATTTGCCCCCCTCCTGATTTCTTATTCTTTTGCATGTTTGTCACACAAAATGTTTCTGATCATCAAACACATTTAACTATTAGTCAAAGATAACACAAGTAAGCAAAAAATGCAGTTTTTAAATGAGGGGTTTTATTATTTAGGGAGAAAAAAAATCCAAACCTACATGGCCCAGTGTGAAAAAGTAATTGCCCCCTGAACCTAATAACTGGTTGGGCCACCCTTAGCAGCAATAACTGCAATCAAGCGTTTGCGATAACTTGCAACGAGTCTTTTACAGCGCTCTGGAGGAATTTTGGCCCACTCATCTTTGCAGAATTGTTGTAATTCAGCTTTATTTGAGGGTTTTCTAGCATGAACCGCCTTTTTAAGGTCATGCCACAACATCTCAATAGGATTCAGGTCAGGACTTTGACTAGGCCACTCCAAAGTCTTCATTTTGTTTTTCTTCAGCCATTCAGAGGTGGATTTGCTGGTGTGTTTTGGGTCATTGTCCTGCTGCAGCACCCAAGATCGCTTCAGCTTGAGTTGACGAACAGATGGCCGGACATTCTCCTTCAGGATTTTTTGGTAGACAGTAGAATTCATGGTTCCATCTATCACAGCAAGCCTTCCAGGTCCTGAAGCAGCAAAACAACCCCAGACCATCACACTACCACCACCATATTTTACTGTTGGTATGATGTTCTTTTTCTGAAATGCGGTGTTACTTTTACGCCAGATGTAACGGGACACGCACCTTCCAAAAAGTTCAACTTTTGTCTCGTCGGTCCACAAGGTATTTTCCCAAAAGTCTTGGCAATAATTGAGATGTTTTTTAGCAAAATTGAGAGAAGCCTTAATGTTCTTTTTGCTTAAAAGTGGTTTGCGCCTTGGAAATCTGCAGGCCGTTTGTGCCCAGTCTCTTTCTTATGGTGGAGTCGTGAACACTGACCTTAAATGAGGCAAGTGAGGCCTGCAGTTCTTTAGATGTTGTCCTGGGGTCTTTTGTGGCCTCTCGGATGAGTTGTCTCTGCGCTCTTGGGGTAATTTTGGTCGGTCGGCCACTCCTGGGAAGGTTCACCACTGTTCCATGTTTTTGCCATTTGTGGATAATGGCTCTCACTGTGGTTCGCTGGAGTCCCAAAGCTTTAGAAATGGCTTTAGAACCTTTACCAGACTGATAGATCTCAATTACTTTTGTTCTCATTTGTTCCTGAATTTCTTTGGATCTTGGCATGATGTCTAGCTTTTGAGGTGCTTTTGGTCTACTTCTCTGTGTCAGGTAGCTCCTATTTAAGTGATTTCTTGATTGAAACAGGTGTGGCAGTAATCAGGCCTGGGGGTGACTACAGAAATTGAACTCAGGTGTGATAAACCACAGTTAAGTTATTTTTTAACAAGGGGGGCAATCACTTTTTCACACAGGGCCATGTAGATTTGGAGTTTTTATTCTCCCTTAATAACGTAAACCTTCATTTAAAAACTGCATTTTGTGTTCAATTATGTTATCTTTGACTAATAGTTAACGGTTTTTGATGAGCAGAAATATTTAAGTGTGACAAACATGCAAAAGAATAAGAAATCAGGAAGGGGGCAAATAGTTTTTCACACCACTGTATGAGGTAGTTTCAAAAAGTTTTGAATAGCTGTTCACAAGCTCTGTTTTTTTTCACCATATGTCCTTTTTCAGACGCCTTAAAACTTGGCAGTGGAATTCGCTATGATCGGTCTGTCCCCTGGGGGGGGAATTCTTGATGCACAATGCCGTCGATGACGTGAACGTCGATAAGCATGCACTTGGTTGACCTGCGGACCTGCCTCACCTTTTTCGGTCGTATAGATCAGTGGTTCTCAAACTTTCAAGCCCGCGACCCCTAATTGAAGATCGACAAGATCTCGCGACCCCCACTTTCAAAAACAAGCAATAAACATAACAAGCTGTTCACAGTATTTTGACTACATTTACTAAACATCTAAATAATTTTGGCGTACCTTTCAATGGGAAGGCTGTACTTGTCTTTGGCAGCACAAAAGCTTCATTCGTGGCCTGATGGTGGAAACAGCTACCCGCAGATCATCTTCCACATCATGACGTGAGCTGTAGTTATTTTTTATATATGTAACAGCGGAAAAATACTGCTCACACAAATATGTAGATCCAAATAGAAGCAGTACATCCACTGCTGCACGGGACAACTCGTGTATTCGGTTGCTACGGCAACTTAGTGAATACTGATACTGCACTTTATGAGTTCTTCCTCATATTTCCGACGTTTCCTACTTTGGTCTGACGAGGTCTTGCTCTTTTGCTTGGTCCATGTACACGGTTCCGGCGACTCAGACAAACAATTTCCTTAACATTTTTAGATTTGCGAATAACAAATGTATCCGTCTCGGCAGTTGCGGTTTTCACGTGCAGTTGTGCGCTGTAGCAATAACTAGTCAGCCAGTCGCTACACAGTGACGTCATATCTCAATTTACACACTCACACTCAATCAGTAATATCTTTATAAATCAGAAAATATTTGTTTATAGCATTTACTTGTAATACTGAAAAGTGTGTATCATAATCACAAAAAAAATAAAATATTTTTTAATCCCTCTCTGCGACCCCTTGAAATTATTCCCCCAGTTTGGGAACCACTGGTGTAGATAATGGGCTCTTCCACTGTGAAGACTGTTGCTTTGCCTCTGGGTCGTACCCATACACCCAAGTTTCGTCACCAATAATGATCCTCGAGTTCTTAGCAGACACAATGTTTCTTCTGCTCCTGGGTCAGCAGCCTGGGGACGAACTTGGCAGCAACATGAGAATTGCCTGGACTGTTGTTTTATGACACATTGACAATGGAAGTGATGTTATGGATAGTTCTCAGACGATGTTTACGCACCTGTTGCCCAGGGGTTTCGGGGGTTGAGCTCGTTGCTGATCTCTCATCATCCAGCAATGTTCTTCCTCTGTTGAAGAGCGCATAATTAATAATTTTTTTAATTAAAGGAAAAGCTAAATTATCTTTACAAAAAGGTAACTAAAATTTTAACTAATTTAATTTTAACTGTAATTTAATTTTGTAGCTAAAAATTTCTTCAAATAGATTTAATATCTTTGGTTTATTGTAATCTTTAGATCATAAAATGTAAGATATTTTCACTTGCTAAGAAGAGTGACGTGGAGTTTGTCATCATTTCAGACTCGGTGTTCTGAACTGAACAAAGCTTTCCTCAGATAATACACACAAAGATTAATGCATTAGTGCATTAATGCAATGCACTCATTTCACACTCGTTTGTTGTACATGTTCTGGTATCTCTTGTTGGTCTACAGTATTACAGATACAGTATTTTGTGTCCAGCCATTGCTGTAAATAATTCATCATCAAAATGCTGTAATCTCACAACCTGAGAACGACTTTGTTTATCAGAGAGAACCCGGTAACCGCTCGCCTCATCTCTACAACACAGTGAGGCTCGTCTTCCAGAACACTAGATTTATTTTTATTTCTTTTTTAATGCTTTTTGTGATTTAGGACACTAATACCAATTTGCAAGTACTGATTTGTATTTGGATGTAATTATTATACAGCAGCTGTTTTTTCAGCAGGATTAGGAACGTCTGTAAGCCTGTAAACTGCTGGATTGATTCGACTCCATGTCCAGTGTCTCACTCTCAGCATTCTGACCAGCTAGTCTCTTTACTCTCACAGACGCGATGCACCATGGAGAAATCAGACGAGTACTGAAAAGTACTGCGAGTCCTTAAACAGGTATAAGAGCCTGGCGAGTTTTGGGAACTCTGTCCGTTTTAGCCCTGTGTTGTGCTGCAAGTGTTCTCTGCAGGTTGAGGGATGGTTCTGTGAGTGTCTTACTGTACTTCCAGCCGCACAAACCTGCTAGTTCATCCAACAACATAATCACCACAAACTATACTGTACCTGCGTATGATGGATTCGCTCAGTTTGTCAGGGGGGTGAAAATAAGAAGTTCAGGTAAAGTTTCAACTTAAAATCTAATATTTGGATTGAGAGGTTAGTATGAAAATTTTAGACTCCGAAACCCTGGTGATCTGCACGGGGCAGATGGACGTGCTGCAGTGGTGTAATGTAGAAATGCTGTCTACAGGGTGGTTGTGCCAACTTTCCCAGCTGGCCTGAAAGATAAGACCACATGTCCTCACCACACACATGGGTGTTTCCGTTTATTCCTCCATCAAGAATATTCAAGGTCAGTCTCAGGAGAGCCTTGAAAAAAGAAAACATCCAAACCTTTGAGTCGACGTCGATGTGTCTCACATGCCTTGATGGGAAAAAAAATAAAAATAATAATAATAATTCATGGATGCAAGTTAAACGTTGCCTATATTTGTCCTGATGTGAAACGTCCAGTCCTAGTATGTGCTTGGAATTAAATTCTCTCTCCCTCCATCAGTCCCTGGACTCATTTATCTTCCTGTTAGATGATCAAATATCGAACTGTTCTGTCTCTACTCACTGGTGATTACCTTGTTGGCATCGTGTGTGTGTGTGTGTGGGTTGGGTGTGGCATGCCTACCCTGTTCTGGGAGCAGTACTACAGCTTGCAGTGCTTTTACCCTTTTAAACTTGATTTTTATCCATAGCAGGTACTGAAACCGGCAGTATATCAGCCACACTGTATAAGCTTTGATTATGATTCATTCATTCATTCATCTATCTTCTATACCGCTTTATCCTGTGTTCAGGGTCGCGGGGGACCTGGAGCCTATCCCAGGAGGCTTTCGGGCACTAGGCGGGGTACACCCTGGACAGGGTGCCAATCCATCGCAGGGCGCACACACACACACACACATTCACCCATCCATTCACACACTACGGACAATTTGGGAACGCCAATTAGCCTAACCTGCATATCTTTGGACTGTGGGAGGAAACCGGAGTACCCGGAGGAAACCCACCAAGCACGGGGAGAACATGCAAACTCCATGCACACAGAGACGGGAATCGAGCCTGGCTGGGGAATCGAACCCAGACCCTGGAGGTGCAAGGCGACAGTGCTAACCACCGCGCCGCCCTTTGATTATGATATTAATGTAAAATAATGCTACATTTACACTTTTCCTTCAAAGAAACGTTGACATTCAAAGATTTTTGTAAAATTTTATATTAGTAAAGTAAGGAAAGTTAGGGCACTGGTGGCTCAGTGGTAGGTGTTTCGCCTGCCATGCGGACGGCCCAGGTTCGATTCCAGCCAGTGCCCACACCCCAGCCACTGGATACAGTGCCGGTCCCAAGCCCGGATAAAATGGGAGGGTTGCGTCAGGAAGGGCATCCGGCGTAAAACCTGTGCCAAGTTGTAGTGCGGACTGGATACTCCGCTGTGGCGACCCCTTGCCAGGAGCAGCCGAAAGACCAACTACTACTCAATTAAGATTCTAAATAAATGTGAACAAATGAAAACGTTTTCTGTCAATGGGTCGGTGCTTTTGTCGAGTGAGACCATCCATACAGTTGGTATGTGGTTGTAGTTTTAGTGTTGAACATGATCAGTTGCTCCAAGCCCCAAACGTCTCTGCCTGTCCTTCCTTGGACATGCACCGACATTCAAAGCCATCCTGCAGAGCAGAGGAATACAGTCGTGTAAAAATAAGGATGTGTTATAAAAACAAAGGTGTTCTGATAATTTGATCTATAAAACCCCTGCATGCCCTGTTACTGCATGTCCTGCCTGATGTCTCAAAATATAATCCTGTTTGTTCGGATATGGATCTTTTCTCTGCTTGTTCCAGCTGATAACGTTGTGGAGTTTCAGTATGCTTAAGTATGCACTATTAACATGCTGCGGACACTCGGCTACTGTTTACTTCAGATTTCTGTGGTTCTCATTCACTGTTTCTTTCCTTCTCAGGACAAGGTCTACGCCCACTCCTACTGGATCTCTAAGTGCCAATGGAGTGCCAACAGAAACTCTGGACTACGATAGATTGAAACAGGTCTCTAATCTGGAACATATAGTTATAATTGCTGTTTGTTTAATGTGCAGGATGTTTTTTTGGAAGTGGAACGTTCCCCTGAAACTATCAAAAAGACAAGGACCTGGAAATAAACATAGTTATCTTTTAATATTGCAGGATATACTGGATGAGATGAGGAAGGAACTATCGAAGCTGAAAGAAGAACTTATTGACGGTAAGATTTTGCGTATGTGTGTGTGATCTTTCAAAAACTTTGAGTGATTTTGTATTTCTGGTCTTTTAAACGGTGCGTAGAACTGATTTAAAAACAAACTGATTTAAGTCTCACCTTCATACCCAAGGATACTAACCAATAGTAGACAAGAACAAATTCTTCTAACCAGTCAAACACAGAAGGCACGATTTCTTAACCTTGCTTGCTAAGTTTTGTGGATATGATTGTTTTTTTTTTTAAAAGAAGAAGAAGAAAAAAAAAAGACACTTTGCTTCCTTGTAGTCGTCACTATTGATGACTTCTATAATTTCCCTTTTATATATTCTTAATCATTTTCCAGCTGATATATGCTTTGTTTGTGTTCCAGCGATCAGGGAGGAGTTGGGCAAGTCCAACTCTGCATAGGAGATCATGACTCCACTACTATTTCCCAACCATGGTCCATCACTCCAGGCCAGCTTCAGTTCTGACACTTTCTAAAAAAAAAAAAAGAAATGCAGCAGTAATGGACACTTTTACAAAAGTATTTTGAACTCATGGTGATAATAACCTTGTTGATTCTGAAGAAGCGGTTGATGGCGATGCCATTTTAGGGCTACAAGTAACAAGCAGAGATGCCATAAGTGTGATTTCAGGCTGTGGAATTTCCCTCATCGTTCCAGCTAGAGAGTGGGATATGCAGCCTTTATAAAGAAGTGAATGTCAATATGCAAAAGATTTCTCTATCATGGAAAGATGAGCAGTTGTTTTAAGGAGGATGAAAACAACCTGTTCCTAAACTGTATACTGTATTAACAATTGAAGAGTGACTATATTTTTCCAGCAGGTGATGTTGATTATTCGGCACATTTGCTTAGCAAAGGGCAATCCTTTTTGGTCAGATTAGTGTGAAGTAGAGCTTAGCTTAGCCTAGCCTGCTTTGCGTTATTGGGGAAAACTTTTAGCCAGGCCAAACATGCAGCTGAAGGACTGGGTGCAGTTTCTTGCTGCAGAACTTTGTAAAGCTCGTCTTCCTGAAATCATTATAACCCGAATATGTACTTTAAAGACAAACTAGATATTCAACTCATTTAATTACATCTGTTCTAATGTATTCCCTGGCCATATGAAGTAGCGTAGTCCTGCTATCTTGGGGATAGTCAGTATCAGTTTTGGGAATTATCCAGGTACATTCAGAGAAATGAGTGGAACTCTGTCTCCTAAACCACTGTATAACATTAATGACCTTTGTCTTGTATTTAGGGGGAAAATGGTTTGGAATGATCGGGTGAGATGATGCCTCTCTACTGTAATTCATTGTAGCTTTGTACCAAATCTTCTCCGTCAAAATGATGGGTGAATGCTAATATCACCAAGACTGCATCTGTAGATAGTGATGAGTTTTTTTTGTTTTTTTTCCTTTTTAATTTTTAATTTCTTGGTTCACTGCAGGCTCTTCTCTTCTTTTTCATTTTAGTGCATGTCTTATTTTGAATGCTATGGGAAATCTTGCTGCCACGAAACAGAAATTGTTTGTTTTGAATTTATAAGCAATAAGTGTAGCACTGACACTCTGTTCTCGGTCCCCCCCCTCCCCCCCCCCCCCTCCCCATGCATTTCCTTATTTCCTGTGATCATGTATTACCCCAGTAGGTGATTGAGTGACCGAGGGTTTTTAAACTGCACACAAGTTTTTGTCTAATAAACGGTAAACACCGACGACCTGTTAATAAATATAATTACTTAATACAGGTACACCGCTATCTTCAAGAGCCCCCTGTAAATGTCTTCATTTCCAGATTCTGGTTCCGTCAGCCTTTATGATCTAGGATTGCTTTGTTTTGAATTTCACAAATATTTTACGTCTAAAAGCGATTTGGGATGGGGGGGGGAAATTGACGGCATAAGATTAGTGTGACTGGAGACTGATCACAACTTTTTTTTCCCCCTTAATTTTGTCATGATTAATTGCAATTAGCTTATAGTCCCTCCTAAAAAAAAACCGGTCAGGGCAGCATCGTTTTTGCTTTCCTGATCATCCAACATAATCGATCAAGGAATCAAAGTTTATATAAAGAGAGCGTTGATTGCACTTTAACCTGCAAGATCAAATAAGGATATTGCTGATGTCATCACCCCGCGTGTGGCAGTCCCACCAAAGTACACCAGTAATGATCTCCAGAACACCACACTGTCCTGAGCTGCCTTTTGTTTTATCGAAGTCTACGGACAGGAAGCGTTGCGGTCGAGATTGATTTCATATGTGGATAAATCTGTTTGTGATCTTCATGGTTTGTGCCTTGTTCTGAAGTCGCATTTAATATGTCAAATATTTTTTAAAAACAACTAGTAATAATTATACAGCTAATCATAACCTCATTCATGTTTTACATCCTGCTTTAGTAAAATGTAAAAGGGAGATTTTAGGTTGTTTGTTTAAAATAAAATGTGCATTTATTCTTCATGCCATTTTTATTGTTACAGTATGGTTTGTGTTAAGTGGTTTATGATGAATGTTTTTGAGATCTGAAAGTGTAAGGGTCTTTGCAGTGGGAGACTTGTGAATAATGAGGAATCGTCGACTGTTTTGTCTTGAAAAGCCGATGTCTCCATGGCTGTCAGCTTTCAGGTGTGTTGGACAAGATGCAATTAAATGTCCACAAAATGCATTTTATTGGGGTTTTTTTTTTTTTCATTTTATAATTCACCTTGTACCATACTGTTCTCATATTAATTAGACATTTCTTACATGCTAACATTGATTTGTTTGTTAAGGCAAATGAAATAAAAAATTGCAATACCTCTGTAGTTGTGTGAATTTCCTATTCAAGGAAGTATTGGTTTGTGTATAAAATGAAAATTTTTTAATCACAAACCTGCGCGACCCACTGGGCAGCGTTGCGCGACTCTGATAGAAATAGACCCCGCCCACCATCATATTACATTTTATCCACAATTTCCGGCTATTGTTTAGAGTGCACAAAGTGGAAGCAGTTTTTTTTCATGTTATAACGATATTATGAAGTATTTTTCCTTTATGGAAACTGCAGTGTTTGACGACAATTTATTTAAAATGTCAGGACTGTTTAAAATTGCCTTGCTCCGGAAGTGGGGTAAAATGTTCAAGTTGGTCCGCGCTGTGCGATCCACCAAATAAACCAGATAATCTCTGCGCTATCAGATTGTCGTGCTGCGCTGTCCACTGGGCCGCACAGATATTTGGTCCGCCCAGAGCGGCTCAATCGGGTGCCGCGGTTTCATCCCACTTTTGATGTGTTTGGCTTCACATAATCTGGCATTTTGGTGCCTGTGGTTTAAAACAGTGGCGGGGAGCATGCGCCGAATCGATTCCTCTTCCCTCGGATAGTAATGTCTGTGCATGTGGCCTTGATGACGTATTTTTGACAGCGGTGTAACAGCATTCGTGGGCGTAATTTCGCAATTCGTCCGTGAAACAGAGGAGTTGTAAAAATTAGTTTTGTGTCTGTAAATGGTCAGAGTGGGGGCGGACTGGGACCAAAAAGTGGCCCTGGACTTCCTGGCTCACAGCAGCCCACATCATAATACATTGGCTCATTAATGTAGAGTTAATTTTATAACACCAGTTACTATACTCAGCAAAAAAAAACGTCCTCTGACTTCCAACTGTTTTTACTGTCAGTAAACTTAATGTGTAAATATTTGTATGAACACTAAAAGAGTCTACACCATAAGACATAAAGTAAAAATGTTTCCCAATGTGTCCCTGAATGAAGAGAAGCTGAATATCAGTCAGTACCAGTCAGTATCTGGTGGCCACCAGCTGCTTGAAGTACTGCAGTGCATCTCCTCCTCATGGACTGGACCAGATTTGTCAGTTCTTGCTGTGAGATGGAGGGATTGTGTGTTCCTGGTGTGACTCGGGCAGTTGTTGTGGCCATCCTGTACCTGTCACGCAGGTGTGATATTCGGATGTACCAATCCTGTGCAGGTGTTGTTACACGTGGTCTTCCACTGCGAGGATGATCAGCTGTCCTTCCTGTCTCCCTGTAGCGCCGTCTTAGGCGTCTCACGGTGCGGACATGGCGATTTATTGCCCTATAGCCACATCAGCAGTCCTCATGTCCCCCTGCAGCATGCCTAATGCACGTTCACGCAGATGAGCAGCGACCCTGGGTGTCTTTCTTTGGGTGTTTTTCACAGTCGGTAGACGAGTCTCTTTAGTGTCCTGCGTTTTTACAACTGTGACCTTAAATGCCGACTTTCTGTAAGCTGTTAAGGTCTTAACGACCATTCCACAGGTGCATGTTAATTAATTGATTATGGTTAATTGAACATACATGGAAAACATTGTTTAAACCCTTTACAATGAAGATCTGTAAAGTTATTTGGATTTTTACAACATTATTGTTGAAATACACAGTCCTGAAAAAGGGACGTTTCTTTTTTTTTGCTGAGTATAGTATAAAAATATAACACAATAAAGAAATCAATGCTATTTAAACATATTGTTTGGAGTATCACTGAACATATATTGGGTCATATCAGTAAAACAAATAAACAAAGGAAAGGACATCAAGACAAACAACATACTGTATAAAACTATAAAGACAATATTTCAAAACAAATTGGCAATAAAACTGAACAGGTAAGCTGAAATAAAGTAGCAGCGTTAGCTCACGCTAGTAAATTCTTATTGAAGTCAATATTAATTCGAAATAATGCAACGTTATTTTTAATTAATATTGTCTACCATAATAATTACTAGCAGGAGTTAATGCTGCTACTAATTTTATTCCAGCTGACCTGTTCAGTTTGATTGTGATTCTTTTCACTTGGCTCTGGTAGATCAGGGGAGACGTGTTGGTCATCATCAGCAGGCACTGGTTCATCATCACTGACCTGCTGCACTTACAGTTTACACTGATGAGTGGTCTCCTCAGTGCTCCCATCTCCAGCATGGGGTGGCCAGATGAGTGTGGCCTTCAGTCAACCGTTATCTGCCCTGTTGAACACTAACAGGAGATTTAGAAGTGTTGAGAGAAAGCAACTGAGTGAATATGTTTTGGAAGAGTGGTGTGTGTCAATCCATAATGCTGTGTAATTGCCACATGGCCTGGTCTGATCACACCCTCTGGGCGTTTCTTCAACACGCGTGATAGAACACAGCTACAGCACAGTGCACATTTCCACAAATCTGCTGTTGCATTACATCACTCCGCTTTCACAGCTCATTTGCTGCGGCTTTTCTCGTGGCCATGGTTCAATTGCAGTAAACAGGAAAGAGGAAGGACGTAACTGCAGAGAATTCACAAAACTCACAGCGAGATTAAAACCAACATCCTCCTGAATTAAAAGCACCAAACAGGCAGAAAGTAAAACGTGACCTAATACTATCTTGACTGGAGCTGTGCAGTGGCAGGGGTGTGAGGAGGCCTTGGGTATGGATATGGTTCGGATTCATTTCACCATTTTATGTAGTTAAGTTTAGTTGAGGGCAGATGATTAGCAAAAGTGAAACTGTTCTGAGGCTCGGCTTGCTGTTGCATGGTGCTCTAATGCAGGCGTCCACGTGCAGTAACTTTGCACTAAATCTGACCTGACCAGTGGCTCTACAGTGCTGAAAATAAAATGCTGAGCATCATGCCCATACTAAGCACTAAAGAATTATTGAGCATTGGATATATTATTAAACAATATCTACATGCAAATTTACATCAATTATGGCATAAAATGTCCAAATCTAATCAATATGCAACGGCATAATTTTATAATTACGTACAAATGTTTTTATTAAAAAAATATAAGTATTTGGTCAACAACAAAATTTCATCTCAATATACCCTATATAACTTTGTTATACACCCTTTGTTGGCAATGACAGGTCAAACATTTCCTGTAAGTCTCTTTACAAGGTTTTCACACATTGTTGCTGGTATTTTGGCTCATTCCTTCATGCAGATCTCCTCTAGAGCAGTGATGTTTTGGGGCTGTCGCTGGGCAACACAGACTTTCAACTCCCTCCAAAGATTTTCTATGGGGTTGAGATCTGGAGACTGGTTAGGCCACTCCAGGACCTTGAAATGCTTCTTACGAAGCCACTTCTTCGTCCTGGTCCCTTTACAGCCCCAAAGCATGATGTTTCCACCCCGATGCTTCACAATAGGTATGGTGTTCTTTGAATGCAACTCAGAATTCTTTCTCCTCCAAACGAGTTGAGTATTTACCAAAACGTTGACATTCTCCCAATGCTCTTCTGGATCATCCAAATGTTCTCCAGCAAACTTCACATTAGCCTGGACATGTACTGGCTTATGCAGGGGGACACATCTGGCACTGCAGGATTTGAATCCCTGGCAGCGCAGAGTGTTACTGATGGTAGCCTTTGTTACTTCGGTCCCAGGTATTTAACGCAGAAATTAATAGCTTTACGCATGCACGAATCACTCCCTGAGACTACACGTTCTTCTGAGTCACGTTAAAGAACCGTTCATGAATGACCCATCACTAGTGTCTGTCTATGTAGCCAGATTTTATCACAGCATCAACTGGCTGGACAGAATGTAATGAGTACTATAGTCATTGTCTGAACTGAAATAACAGCACTAAAGTGTTGGAGTGAATTTAAGACAAAACTTATTCATCCAATCTACTTAAGGACAGGCAAACCTGAAATACAGTAATAGTATCACTGATTATATTAAAGCTGATTTCTTTTTTTTTTTTTTAGCTTTAACCTTTAATTTTTTTAAAGTAAATTTCTTTTAAATCAATGTTCTAGTGAGTGTAGATCTCTACTTTTTATCTTTTAATACATCTAAACAAACGAATGAAAATATTTAAAATATAATAAAAAAAAATACTCGTGATAGCTGGTGATTATATATTTATATGTAAACCGAGAGAGCGCGCGCTTCTTCGTCGAGGTTTAAACCCGCGATATTAGCATGACCTCCATTTTGTAAATAGAGCAACGGATAAAAAAAAAAAAAAAGTCTAAAGCTGCCCGCTGATTAGACATCACCGTTTCCCAACGCTTTAAAAAATCTCCCCTTGTCCAATCACAATGCAGCTCCGTTTTCAAACTAAATCCGGACAGCCAATCACCGAGCTTCGCGCCTTCCCCGGTGTTGGTCGTCTGTCGTCAGAGAGGGAGGAACGTCGCCGCGAGAAAGTGTTTCTCTTTTAAATAATAAATTGTTTTCTGGCGAACTTAAAGGGACACGACCCTGTTCTCTCGGATCACCTTCCATAGAAACAGGTAGGAGTGTTTTTAATGTACTTTACCAGTAATTTAGCTGGGAATGTTTAATGTGTGAAGTCTTTGTTGGAAAGCGAGTTGAGATCGCGAGCTCGAGTTGCGGGCGCGCGCGCGCCCTGTCCCGTTATGCCTCGTAGGCGCGCCCGAGGTAATAACGTTACACAATTATTCGGTAACTTTACGTCATATAGTACGTGATTATGGTTCTTAGCCGATGTAATTAGTTGCGGTGACGTTTAATTAGGTCAGGAAGAAGTAGATGAAATCTGATGTTTTCGTAATTTCGGAAAGTTGTGACAGGAAAACGGCTTGCGCGCTAAAAAGCTAACGTGGCTAATCTCTCCGCTGACTCCGTTAACTTAGTGTATTAAAAACATCCGGGTTTAAACGTTTTAATTTCTCAGGGAGTCTCCTAGCTCCTTTCCTTTTAATTCGCACTTTACTGTGAGCTGAAGTTAAACATGGTGAGCGGTGTGTTAGATGGTGTGTTTGAATAGATGACGTTTTCCCTCCTTCCAAGCGATTTGTTAAAGGAGCAGTGTGTGTGGTGGGGGATTCTTCTTCTTCTTCTTCTGCATCACCTTAAAGTTAGACGATCTCACAACAGTGTCACGATAATCAGGTTTGTATTTATTGTAGAATGTGATAATGCAGCCTTGTTTTATTTTAAACAAAGCAAGGATTTAAAATACAGCATCGAGACTATCATCATCATCATCATCATCTGCTTGAGAAAGTGAAAAGACTCTGAAACTCCACCCTCTTCCTGCTTCACACCAGATCTGATGAGATGATGGAGTATGAAGTCTGTTTTGTATCTGTTTACACCCTGGTGTCATGAACCTGGTGTTACATGCCTCTGTTCACCAGAGAGAGAGAGAGTACAGGATAACCCCAGTGATCTTGGACAGTTAGTGTGGAGACACACACACAAAACACACCTGTTTGTGATTCCTAAAAGTAAACCATGTTAGAGTGAGAGCAAGCACCTTAAAACTTGTATGAACCTCAGATAATTGGTGCGTCCCTGATTTGATTGTTTGTGCAACACTGGTCTAACGCAGGCGTTTATTAAGCGGCTGCTGTCCCGTGTGCTGCAGATAGAGATGCCACCTGTGCGGTTTCAGGCTGGAGACATGGTGATGGGCCGCTGGCCCGGCAGTAACCTCTACTACGAGGTCAAGGTGCTGAGGTACTCGGCCGATACTCAGCTGTACACCGTCATCTACAAAGATGGCACGGAACTGGAGCTGAAGGATGCGGATATCAAGGTATGACCTGTACATTCACATATACCTGCTTCTTATTAGTGCTTTGCAGTTGCACCACAGTATTGAGGTGCAGGTTATTATGGGTGATGTCTTTTTTTTTTTGTTTATGTAGAGTTTAAATAGAGCTGATGAATAAGTATTGGCAAACGTCTTTTTAATGAGATCGCAGTGTTATTTATTTTTATTATTAAATTGTGCAGGTTCGTACTTTTTTACATTATACTTAAAATTGACACAAGGTCATGTATAAATAGTGGTTTGGTTAAATTAGCTATAAAACTGCATCATAATCTTTTATAGTTTATGGCAGCATGTTTAACATCGCTTGTTGTGTTTGCAGAGTCTGACCGGGTTCAGACAGAGCTCCGGCCGCTCTCGGTCCCGCTCACGTTCTCCAGCTCGCACACGTCGAAGTCGCTCGCGCTCTCCAGCGAGAACATCTCGTCGCTCCTCATCTCACACCACTGAGACACGCAGAGACAAACTGAAGGACGTGCTGGAGGTGCGCCTCACACCTGTGGTAAGAACACCTGTTTGTCTGAGTTTGTGGTGTGGGTGGGATTTGTTTAGTGAACGTTTTTTTATTTATTTTTTTATTATTCGTTATATTTTTATAAATATTTGTGCTAGTAAGAAATTGGACTTGTGGAGATATATATATATATATATATATATATATATATATATATATATATATATATATATATATTAGGGCCGGGACACGATTAAAAAAATTATCTAATTAATTAGAGGCTTTGTAATTAATTAATCGAATTTTAATCGCATATAATATATTTGACCTGAGACCAGTGAGAAGTAAGTTTTTTTCATATGGATTATACCATTGAATAATGACTGAATACATAAGCTTAAGCAACAAAATATTGTTTATTTTTGTTCAAACAAGTCCAACAGACCAGTGCAATATTGCCATTAAGTGTAGCAATAGAATATTTAGAAATATAGTAGCCAACATTTCAGAAATTCAGGTACCCTATACAGTAGGTAGGTAGATCTTCTGTAAACAGTTTTTTTTTTTTTTTTTTTTTTTTAAACACAATACTTTCAAGTACATTCAGAATATTGGAAACCCTGACTTTTAAACCCTGATGCTTCCATCCATTTGTTTTTTATAAAAAAAATTTCCCATCCACAGGGTCAACCAAAGCGGTCTCATCAGCTTCTCTGTCCATGTTCACTGTGGTTTGTTTTTGTCTGAACGCTAGTTGGTGCTCCAGTATATTCGGTCCCCCGAAACTCATCCAGTGAGAAACGTTCCGCGGTGCAAAAATAAGTGCGATTAAAATGCTTTAAAAAATATAATAAACGCGTAATTTTTGTGTAATTAATTAATCTAAATTAACGCGTTAAAGTCCCGGCCCCATTTCTTTCTCCTGTTTTGTGTTATTTTTGAGGCACACATGTTAAAAGTTTAATATAATATAAATTTTTTAATTTTTATTTCGGTTTGACCTAAGACGTCTCGCTCACGTTTCCCCCTTGTTTTAGCCGATGTCCTTGGTGAACAATAGCAACAAGGAGCATGAAATGAAGGAGGAGAATGACACGACTGAAAAAGCTGTTAAGGTGAGGATTTAGCCTGTTCGTGAATGACAGGATGATAAAGTACACAACCTTTACTGACATTTCAGTCTCATAAACGGAGAGACTGATGTCTGGGCTGGCTGTTGGGTCATTGCTGGATTACAAAAACACATGCTTGCTCACTACCTAGCCTGGTTTAATCTGTCTCCTCTATTTTGAATTATGTCAAGATTTATAATTAAGACAACTCTATGGATTATTTTATTATTCTCTTGTTGTCTCTATAGCGATACAGAAAACTAATATTAGTTCAATTCCCGTCTCTGTGTGCTTGGCGTTTGCATGTTCTTTCCGTGCTTGGTGGGTTTCCTCCCAGTCTAAAGACCTGCCCATAGTGTGTGAATGGGTGTGTGTGTGTGCGCCCTGCGATGGATTGGCACTCTGTTCAGTGTGTTACCCTGCCTCGTGCCCGAAGTCTCCTGGGATAGGCTCCAGGTCCCCGTGACCCTGATTACAGGATTAAGCGGTATGGAAGATGAGTGAGTGAGTTTGGGTGGTGTGGTGTGTCTGATGCACTGGGTTTCTGGGTTGTTAGCATCTTGAGCTCCTATGCCCCTTTTACACCAAAATGAACTACGTGCTAGCTCGTGTCTGGTGCTGTTGCCAGTTCAGAGCCTTTTACTTGGCTTTGTTTTCCCCCTGAGCTAGAGAGTTGTGTCATTATACCACTGTATATGTCCGTGTACATCTTTACTTTCCCAGCAATACTAGTGGAAAGCACAACAACAACGGTGAACTTTCAACATGGCTTTGCAAGCAGTTCAACTGACTTTGTAAGTCTACTTTGTTAAAACCATCATTACTAGAAAAGCATTTGAGCTGCTCATTGCATTTTGAGTAAGTTTCTTTCAAGATGGTGGTAACAAACTTTTAGCTCCCAGCCCCTGATGTAAGTGGTTCTAGCCCAGGGGCCGGTTATTTGGCTGTCAGAAAACAACACACTGATTTGAATTTGGGCAGCATTTTATGATCAGTGGTATTTATTATGATGCGGTTGGTTGAACACTGCTCAATACACAGATGCTTCTTATCAAACTGAATGAGTCCATTATACTCCTTTTAAATGAATAATCTCCTGTAATCACATTGTTTTTCTACAGAAGGTAAAGGAGGAACCTGAGAACCAGGTAAGTGGCCGCTACAATCTCCGCCGCAGGAAGGACCAGGGTGAAGAGCACCCGTTTGAGGCAAAGGGCACGGCATCAGTCGTGTCCCTGGCAGCACCACAGCAGACCAGCCAGGCTACTGACCTGGAGTTTGGAGGAAGGATCGGTAAGAGGCCCATCTTGATATTTAATTTTAAACCTAGTACAAGGCTACTCTTCTGAGAGTGTCCTGACAGGCAGGTGACCAATTTAAGTAAAAACACTACAGTGTGTGGGTGTGACAAGGATAGTACTCAGGTCAGCGAGAGTGTTAAAAGAGGGCATATATAAATTGCATAAATTCACAGTTCCTTATCTGTGTGATTAATTACCATGTGTGACTGAGGCTTCATTATTTATACAACTGCTAATTGTAATCCTTATAAACTTTCTATATAACAAACATTAACGTATCATGGGGAAGAAAAAAACTGCGATTTTCTGGTGACAAAATTGTACCTAGTAAAAAGGCTGAATGGCGAGTGACTCCGGAAATCCACTAGTCACATCAGCCAATGAGCAAAAAAGTTAATGTCAAACCCTGGCTCATATATGTGTAATTTTGGACTGGCTCCTTATTTTAAGAAACTGTTTTTGGCTAGTGTATCAAAGCAACGAGTATATGTCATGTTATTTGATGAAATCCAAAAGTGGAGTCGTTTGATGAGGTGAAGATGCGATGTGCTGATCCTCTATTTCCAGTGAATTAAACTTGTATTCCTTGTGAGTGCCTCAGAACTACTGTTTATTAAGTCATGAATATTTACCTTTTAAGTGATGGTAAAAATGTGTACGAACCCTGAATAGTGTTGTAAGGCAATTCAAAGTTTTTAATTTAATTCAATTCAGTTTTATTTGTATAGCGCTTTTAACAATTGACATTGTCTCAAAACAGCTTTACACAATCAAAATAATTATTTAATAGTTTTAATAACTCTTAAATTGATAAACAAGCATGGTCTTGACATACCAGTATACAAGCATGCGCTTTGTCTGCCGAGCGTCACATGATCACAACTGAGCCAATAGTTCTTCTCTCTCGAACTGCAGGATTGTGTTTGTGCGTGTATGCATGAAAGTCGTCCTCCACAGTAGCTCCAATTCCTCTCTCATCTCTCGTCTTATTTCAGCCACGATTTTTTTTCAAAGGTAAAGTGCAGGTTAATTAGATTTTTTTTTTCACTTTATGTTTTGTATTAATTATTTTATATGAATATTTTTGGGTTATGGAATGAATTTCTTATGGGAAATTCACTTTGATATACAAGCACGCTCTAGGAACAAATTATGCTCGCAATCCACGGTTTAACTGTATTTATTTATGTTGGAATTTCCAATCAATGCAGTATCTATTTCTTCACTTTTTTCTATAATTGGTCCTGCTTATTTGGTGTAGATGTATTTACAGGTTATACGGTACATCGCTCCTTCGTCTGTTCTGCTTCAGGTGTGTTCTTTTTGCTGTTGCTGCTTCCTGCCGTGGTGCTGGCACTGCTAATTCTCTGTGCCCAGAAGGATTCTAGTCTCCTCAGCTTTCCTCACATGCTTCCCCCACTTGAATCTCTCTGGGACTGGCAGGTTTTTGGCATCACGCTCCTTTGGCTGCTCTTCCAGGCTGTCCTCTCCCTGCTCCCTATTGGCAAGGTATTTCCATACATCACAAGAACAGTGTGACATGGGTCCCAGTCACATGACCAACAACATGACTGACATACACCACCAGCACCATCTCCAATGTATCCTTGCCAATCAGCAATGTGGAACAAAAGCTAACGGGGTGTTTTTTTTTTTTTTTTCTATTTGGAGGAATTGTTGAATCATTGCTCCCTTTTTTTTTCTATTGAGGTTGTTAATGGAATGCCTTTGAAGAATGGAAAAACATTGAAGTACCGGATTAATGGTGAGATTAATTTGTATTTGTAGGTTTGCTGTAGTTTTTACTGTTCTAGATGGGGATTGTATGTTTGTCATGGGGAACCTGGGTGTTGCATCCTGTTCACTCTCTGGTCCTGTGTTCTGTCAGGGTTTTACGCGCTACTCGTCAGTGGTGTAGCAGTAGGTGCTGGCGTATATAACGGCCTGGACCTTGTATACATCCACACTCATTTCCTCCAGTTCTACACCTCCGCCCTGCTCGTCTCCTTCCTTCTCAGCATCTACCTGTTTGTCCGTTCTCGTTCGGCCCCTGATGCTGAACGTGCACCAGCTGGCAATTCAGGTAAGTGTGTCCTATAGTTTGTAAACCAGATTTAAACTAAATCTAATTAATGAAAGTATTTTAAAAATCTTCCCGTGTAGGTTATGTGCTGTATGATTTCTTTATGGGACGTGAGCTGAATCCCCGCATCAAAGATTTTGACATTAAATTCTTCTGTGAAATGCGGCCAGGACTTATCGGTTGGGTAAGACGCCAAACCGACATATGACTCCAACATATGACTTATAGTTTAGATGTTGTATACCAAGGAAGCCAAATGAGGCATGTCTGACTTGCAGAACACTAAATCTGTCTTGTTTGTACTTGAATGCAAATGATGTTGCTAAGGTTGTGGAATTTTGTTTGTTTCTTTCTTTTTTTGGTTTGTTTTTAGCTATTGGTCAACTTTGCCATGTTACACTCTGAGATGAAGCTTCAGAATCTTGACGCCCCCTCCATAGCCATGCTGCTTGTCAATGCCTTCCAGCTGTTTTGGGTTGTTGATGGCCTTTGGCACGAGGTACAGTTCATCTGATACACTTGACATTAGGCAGTGTCATTACAGCTTTCCTGAGCTTTACTTTCATGCACTGTGTCCCATCTGTGACACACACACACACACACCCTGTGACCCTGAGATCCCATACACACCCCATAAACTCCATACGTCAGATCTGCACAGAGAGCTGGCGCTTACATAAAAAAAAAAAAAAATCAAGCATGTAGGGTCCTGAATGGTGCAACAAAACACTGTTGGAAGTTCAAATCCTAATAATGCCACGCCTGTCCATGACCAGGTGGAGGCGTTCAGGGGATTGGATGCCATGAAGCTCTCCCTCCTGTCAACCACAGAGACACTAGTCAGTTGTTGGTATCTGTAGGTCCGTGTATGTAAAAGAGAGTAGATATCGCTTTCCTCAGGATGTTTTACGCTGCATGATCCGCATCTCGAACAGAGGTGGTGTCATTACACGTCTCATGAAGCATAAATGGGGATCTACTGCTTAACTGATCTTTCTGTATTTCAGGAGAAACTTCTAACCATGATGGACATAGTGCATGATGGCTTTGGATTTATGCTGGTGTTTGGAGATCTGGCCTGGGTTCCCTTCACTTTCACTTGCCAGTCATACTACCTTGCTAGTCACCCCAGTGACCTCTCAGTTTTTTGGATTGTTGCCATCATCCTGTTATACTGTGAGATATTTTATTTATTTTATTTTTTTTAAGAATATTTGTACAGTGCAAATAAAATTGGCACGTTTAAAAGAAAATATGGCTCTTATTCTTGCAGCAACTGGCTACTATGTATTCCGGAAAGCCAACTCTGAGAAATTTGCTTTCAGAAGAAATCCTGGCGATCCTACCTTATCTTGTATGTATTTAAAAAAAAATTTTTATTTGGTTTATTTGCCAAAATTCTCATGCCTTATAATACACATAAATAACGGGACACTGACTTGTTGCTCATTTGATCAGATCTGAAGACAATTCCAACTGCAACCGGGAAGAGCCTCATCGCATCAGGGCTCTGGGGTTTTGTCCGTCATCCTAATTACCTTGGTGACCTCCTCATGGCTTTGGCGTGGTCCCTAACGTGTGGTAAGCTAATGGATTTTGATTCCTGAAGTACTTTGACATGCTTTGAGCTTGTTGTTCATCTAATCTTTTTTGTTTCTCTCCTCCTGCAGGTTTTAATCACATTATTCCGTATTTCTATCTGATTTACTTGCTCATCCTGCTGGTGCATCGGGAGGCACGGGATGAGCATCAGTGCAGAAAGAAGTACGGCGTGGCGTGGGAGCAGTACTGCCAAGCAGTGCCTTACCGCATCTTCCCCAGGGTGTACTGAGACGTTCGGGGCGTACAACATTTCTTTTCGAAAAACCTTAATTTTTACAGGAGGAGAGCGGTTGAGGGTGTCACTGAAAAACTTGGCAGCTATTTGGATCTTGAACACATTATTTTAATTAGAATAATTTGTAAAAATATAAAAAAAAATTTGCCCTGTTATGAACTCTCCTGTGTATATGAATGTACATATGTTTTTTTTATTTTATTGTAATAGAAGCGATTCCTGCCATAATTTCCTCTCATGTTTCAGATATTGAAGCCTTTGTTTTGCCTTTCATCTTTTGCAGTTTCATACAAATGCTTTTATATATTGTGTTTTATGGGATATATATATTAATTAATTAATTGTATTCCTTTTATGTCATTTACTTTGTTTTCTGTATAGTGAGAACAGTTATACTTTATTCCAGGATCAGTGCTTTTATCAGAAGAAAATGGGGAAATCCATGGTCTTGGATTGATTTTAACTTTACTTGCTCTGTGGTATCGATGTTGTTGTTTTTAGCCCAATGACTTTGCATATTTTATAATTTGGTCTTCAACAGTAACTTGTATGTCTTTTTTTTTTTTTTTTTTTTGTAAGATATATGATGAAACCCCCCCCCCCCCTCCCCAGCTTTCCAGTGTCTTTGTGATAATATTGATAAATTAGGCTGAATGTATTTACATTGAAAATATTAATAATTTACTTATATAATTTATGTTAATTGTAATCTCTTGTGCAGTAATTTGCACAGAAAGAAGAATTTATTTTGTTACTTTTTAAAACGGGTTTATCAAAAGACTGGAAACTTCTGTCCTCCGTAGCAAAATCAGTATTTCATGAAATGAGCAGATTATCCGGCATGTACACTGCAAAATTAATCATTTATATACGTTTGAAATTATTTTTATTTTTTTTATTGATGTTTTGGTGCTTTTTTTTTTAATCTGTTGGTGATCTTTAATTATTGCAGTTTAGTTTCACTGCCACAGAATTTCTTTCCATCAGTAACTTCACCAGTTGTCTTTTTTGGTCTGTGGGTAACTGATTAATGTTGCATTATAGGATTTGTGAAATGTTCCGTTTGCCTTTCATTGGATGAGTAAGAATAATCCAGTGCAGTTTATAGACCGCAACAAAAAAGAACAAACATGGCTGCTAAGTCAGGCCTTGTGTTGTATGTTTTACCAAAAAATAAAGTATTTTGTGTAACCTTTTATTTTATTAAACCACAACTGTCCGATTCATTCCAAGTGGTGTTGGATGTTCTGTTGAAGTCCTGTTGTGGTCAGCTATGACCAAAATACAAGCGTCTGTCTATCAGGGCCACCAAATGCCACTGTATAAGGAGTTTAGCTGGCAGGACCTGTGTGGTGTTTTATGGATGGCCATCCAGGTCATGGCTGGTGAATGATATTACTATTCTCTAAACATACAAGCAGAAATGTATTTTTTTTTTGAGGAATGGGTTCATATAACTAAATATATCCTATATCCAGCATGGAAATGAAATATCAATTAGTGTTCCAGCACATTTTGCATGCCTAAAAATGGGTGCCCTGTCCTAAGTTAAGATATAAATATCAGAAAATGACATCTGATCTATCGTCTCATGTGTTCTACTACGTGCGTCTCATATCCAGAACTTTGCTGCCGCTCTATTCTTTCAGATGTCCAAATCGATTTATAATAATATTTAAACTAGTGTCGATTATGTGAGCAAACATTAAATGCTCTCTCTGTTTTTTTTTATATTTATGTTTTAGAATTAAAGATTTATTATTTGGGACCAAAGTCTGCAGCAAGATGGCAGTAGAGATCCGTGGAGGTCTTCAGTACCGAATGTGAATAATAAAATGATGCATTGAGGAAAAAGGAAAAATATTGCAGCAAATTCTTGTTTTTCATTATCTTTTAATGCTGCATGACATAATCCCCATCAGTATGAGGCTGCTCATGTCGCACAAAGTATTATGTATATATAGTGTTTACAGTATGTCTCAACTCATGAATATGTGTCAACCGGCATCCAGTGTTAAAATAACGAGACTAATCTACACCTGAATACACATTAGAATGTAACCCGTTGACGGCTGGAAGCAGAATGTGAAAGGTCGCCATCCTCAGGTTTGAGAAAGGACATGATTTGACCGGCGATGTTGTCTTTTCCTCAATTCCTGCCAGTGGTTGAAAGCAGGACTGGCCATCGTTGTCATCATCTATACCACTTTATCCTGTATACAGGGTTGTAGGGGGCCTGGATCCTATCCCAGGAGACTTAGGACATGAGGCGTGGTACACCCTGGACAGGGTGCCAGTCCATCACGGACAAGACTTGTCCAGCTTTTCTGCAAATGGCTCATACAATGGCTCTAATCAAACAATCAAAGAATGTCAGAAATGTCTGGACACAATGCTTCTATTATGGAGAAACTACACACTGCTTTGCTGTCTGGTCAGCACCATGCCTATGGAGACTCAATGAGCTTGGATCTGCTTATGCCTCGTGTGCCTTCTGACCCCTAAATTGATCCGAAATACAATTGTATGATGTCTTTTCATCTTCCCAAATTGTCCCACTTCACTAATGACTTCCTGTAGCTACGCATAATAAATGTAAAACACAAATTCTTGCTTACGAAGCCCAAAATAGACACGCCCCCACCTGGCACTTATCAAACTCTGCTCTGCACCGCAGAACCTTCATGTTTCTAGCATGGCTCAATTTGATGCACCATCCCTCAAGGTATAAAGAGGTCATGCATCAGGACTCCTCTCTGTACTGGCACCCAGGCGCTAGAATGAAGTTCTGCTGGTCGGCCAGACGACTGAGCCATTGGCTGCGTTTAAACAAAAACCGAACCTCTTCACCAAGTACTGAACTGAGCACTACATACAGTAACACATAGAAGTGTGTGTGTGTGTGTGTGTGATCGTTAGTGTTCTTATCCTCTGAACTGTATGAGCTAGAATATGATTCTGATGGATACAACAAGGTGAAGTGATATTTCAGAAGCTGCAGCTTAATCCCAACATGAACTGATCTACAGTGTGGATTCATTACAAACAGAACTATTCATGCAGTAACATGAACGAGGACGAACTGCAATAAGCTGTAACTTATTCTGTATAGCTCGTTTCATACCCTTCTATTTCAATTCTATTTTTATTAGCAACCTTGTACATCTTGTGTCTTAGTGATCGACATTGTGGATTGTGGACCTCCAGAGTGGATTCTCGTCGCATGGAGTTTACATGCTTGTCGGGTTTCCTCCGGGTAATCCTGTTTCCTCCCACAGTCCAAAGATATGCAGGTTAGGCTAATTGCCGTTCCTAAACTGCCCATAGTGTGTGAATGTGTGTGTGTGTGTGTGTGTGTGTGTGTGTGTGCTCTGTGATGGATTGGCACTGAAGTTTCCTGAGATAAGCTCCAGGCCCCTGTGAACCTGTATAAGGATTAAGATTAATTTATTTGTATAATTTTGTCTCAGAGGCGGCGCGGTGGTGTAGTGGTTAGCACTGTCGCCTTGCACCTCCAGGGTCTGGGTTCGATTCCCGGCCAGGCTCGATTCCCGTCTCTGTGTGCATGGAGTTTGCATGTTCTCCCCGTGCTTGGTGGGTTTCCTCCGGGTACTCCGGTTTCCTCCCACAGTCCAAAGATATGCAGGTTAGGCTAATTGGCGTTCCTAAATTGCCCATAGTGTGTGATTGGGTGTGTGAGTGTGTGTATGTGTGTGTGTGCCCTGCAATGGATTGGCACCCTGTCCAGGGTGTACCCCGCCTAGTGCCCGAAGTCTCCTGGGATAGGCTCCAGGTCCCCCGCGACCCTGAACACAGGATTAAGCGGTATAGAAGATGAATGAATGAATATACACGTTTCACTGCATATCATAATGTATATGGCTTTGTATATGACAAATTAAAATTGTCTCTTGTTTTATCTTGCATAATATTTCATTGTATTGACAGCGAAGAACAGCATGGTGAGGTAGTGGTTATCAATGTGAATCAAACCCTCGACCTCCCCATGCTTTGTGGGTTTCCTCTGGGTAATCTGGTTTCATCCCAAAGACATGCAAGTTAGGCAAATTCCTTATAGTGCATGTGTGTGTGTGTGTGTGTGTGTGTGCATGTGTGTGTGTGTGTGTGTGCGCGTGTGTGTGTGTGTGTGTGTGTGTGTGTGTGTATGTGTGTGTGTGCGTGTGTGTATGTGTGTGTGTGTGTGTGTGTGTATGTGTGTGTGTGCGTGTGTGTATGTGTGTGTGTGTGTGTGTGTATGTTATAAGCATAATAGAGAATAAGTGAGTGACAGCAAAGAAGGAAAATCACTATCACCTCCTTCTACCACATTTTCCTTCTTGTGGACTCAGGTTTAAAGTCATGTGCTTGTCTAAAGATGTTGGTCTATAATGAAAAACAGGTATTAAAGTTCATGTAATGTAGTTTAGTTTCAGTAAATAAGGATACACAGACATACAGTACATCTTTATTAGCGCATTGATTTGTATCAGCTGAGTAAAACGTGCATTTGCAGACTAGACTCTGTGCTGTTCAAAAGACATTTAGATATCGTAGCTGCTGTCATTTTATAACAGCATTAAAGTACACCAGATATGATTTCTGTATAGAGAGCTTTTTTTAATTAATTTTAATTTGTGTTTTTTGTTTGGCTTTTTGTGCTTTCAGCCTTTCCAATGCATCCTCAGTCAGAGGTCTGAGCCTTTATCCAACACCGAATGTGCATTAGCTAAGAGTACAGGATGGGAATTGACTTACCTATATTTAATAATAAATATATATATTTACATTTATAATTAATAATAAAAATGATTTAAATAGATAATTTTTCATTTGTTGCTCACCTTTTTTTTTAACCTTCTTTATTCACCTCATGGTACAGTAACTGACTCCCCTCTCTATTCCCCACTTGATTTTCTATTTTTGAACAATACATTTGTTTAGTATTGCAACTTCATATGTTTCATGAGATACCCTGCCTCCAGAAAGTATTCACCACCAGTGATTTTTGCTGTATTGCAGATGTAATTTGATTTAAGCATATGAGATTGTAATTTTATTTTCTGCTCAGATCAATGCAAAAAAATGTTGGACAAAAATAAAAGTAAACAGAATTAAATATGTCAGCAGAATGATTTGAAAATAATAATAATTTGCAAGTTTTTGGAGCGCTGACCTGCCAATTGGTTCATCAGCACTGATGTGTCCCTCTCCAAGGCTTTGCCATTCTCACCACTCCAGTGGTGGCTTGATATGGGAGGTGTGTGTGACTCTATGTTTCATTCATTCATCTTCTATACCACTTTATCCTGTATTTAGGGTCGCGGGGACCTGGAGCCTATCCCAGGAGACTCTGGGCACGAGGCAGGATACACCATGGACAGCGTGCCAATCCATCGCAGAGCACACACACACACACACACACACACACACACACACACACTCATTCACATGCTATGGTCAATTTAGGAACGCCAATTAGCCTAATCTCCATGCAAACTCCATGCACAGAGACGGGAATCGAGCCTGGCCGGGAATCGAACCCGGACCCTGGAGGTGCAAGGCGACAGTGCTGGCTCTATGTTTGGTTTGGCTCAAATGGCTCAAACATATTTTCATCAGATCCAAAATAATTGTTTTCAAAGGCTTCTTTTTGGCCACTTTCCAATGGAGGATCTCTGATGATATCTATAATGCCACTGCAATGTATTCTGTATTCTGTATTCTGTAGCTGGTCCCTTGGACTCTTCTCTGTGCTTCTTGCCCGAGCTCTCAGTCACTCTGAGTTGTGCCATATTTTTCCACTTTGTTAGTTCACAGTGCTCCTAAAATGGTTCTTCTATGCCTTCTTCCTTGGTCTTGAAACAGCAAGACTATGCTTAGATATGAAATAAATTTGAATTGAAATTGAAAATTTGTGTGATCGGAAATTAAATACTAATCATATATTTGTTACTCTGCTTATGATGGACACACAATACACATGCTCACTGTACAGACTAGCGCAGTGAAGTTGCCAGTATTCATGTATGCGCTTTCCAGTCCACTCTTCTTAGTTCCAAGTTACTTCGATGTCACGCTAGCAATACTTGTTATATTAAAAATTGCTTGACTTTATCTGGACAGATCTCCTATAAATATATGACAGAGCAAGGATGCCTTCAAAAAGAAATAAAACCCAAAAAACTATAAAGCTCAGAAAACCATAATAAATGATACAACATCACATTTGGCATGATGATACTTTGAGCACCTTTTAAGGGACTTTAGGGACAATTCATGCAGTTTTACAAGTAAATTAGCTACTAAGCGTTACTGAGCATCCTACAGAACCACCCACAGTTCCTCTGAGGATTTTGACTGGTGCAGCTTTGGTGCATTTTTATTCTGGCTTCCACAGACTGATTATGTGCTCATGTGTTTAAACACAAATTAATTTAAGAAGGTGCTCCTAATAACAAGTAGTTATGTGTATAAAATATTCAAATTCTTCCATTCAAACCTCACCAACATGGGCAAGACCAAAAAGATGTCGAAGGACAACGGGGACAAGATTGCGGATCTGAATAAGAACTACATGAATAAGGACCATCAGAACTACATGGGAGGAGCTTCTGAATGATGTCAAGGCAATTGGGACCACAGTCACCAAACAAACCACTGGTAACACCATACACTGCCATGGAAGGAAATAGTTCAGTGCTGCAAGGTCCCCCTCCTCAAGAAGGCACATGTACAGGCTCTTCTGAAGTTTGCCAATGAACAGAGAAGAATCTCAAAACCTTAATCCTATAGAAAATTTATGGAGGGAGTTGGAACTTTGAGTTGCCAAGTGACAGTCGAGAAAGCTTAAGGATTTATCCCGCCTGAGATGTATGCAAACCTGGTAACCAACTACAAGAAATGTCTTACCTCTGTGCTTGCCAACAAGGGTTTCTAAGTTCCGTTTTGCTTGGAGATCAAATACTTATTTTCCTCATTAAAATGCAAATCAATTTATAACCTTTGTATAGAAAGTAGCTTATTTTAAAGTGGATTATTAAATGTAGCACATAACATCGCTGGAAGGGTTAACCCCTAGAGGGCACCTAACACACAAGAACTGTTTGTTTTGTTGTAGTTTAATTTAAGTTGCATACAGCGCTTCCTCGTCTGTTCCATGACAGCGAAGATGACGTGCTTCTTCCGCCGCCTCCTGGCTTTGAGGACATCGTGCCAGCTCAGCTCGACGATGAGGACATCGCGCTTCTTCCTCCGCCTCAGTGTCAGCCCCTCCACGCCAAGCTCCGCAGAAGTCGCACCAGCTCCTCAACACAACATCGAGGACGTTCTTCCACCTTCACCAGGCACCGAGGACGTCGTGCTAACTCCACCGCTCGACGTCACGCTTCTGCCTCCTCAGCCTGGCCCCCGATATCGTCGTTCCTGCTCCTCAGCTTGGCTGTGAGGACGTCGAAACCGCTCCTCAGCCGGGCTTCGAGAACTTTGTGCCAGCTGGACGGCCCGGCTCTAAAGCTCCAAAGTGAGCTCCGTTACCAAGCTTCAGGGTCATTGGCCCAGTGCCTGATCAGCAGCCATTGGGCTTCGGGGACTCTGTTATGCAGGCACTGCATCCCTGCTCAGATAAAGTCTACAGCCTCGAGGTCAGGAAGCCAGACTCGGAACATTGGGGTGGGAGTCCTGGACCTCCGTTAGTGGGGGGGGGGGGGTGTACTGTAAGGGTTAACCCCTAGAGGGCGCCTAACGCCCAAGAACTGTTTGTTTTGTTGTAGTTTAATTCAAGTTGGACTTCGTTTCCCATGTGCACCTCGGTCAGATGAGGGGACCGCACACCGGAACCGAGGTGAGTCATTAGGGATGTGTATAAACAGACTGATTTAAGTTAAGTGAGTTGTCTAGCATTTGTTGTGGTTATGTGAAGGTTGTTTTTTGTAAGAAGATCTTTGAAGAGATTAAAGGTTACTAGGTGCTCTCAGAAAAGAGCTTTTGTTTTTGGTCTGTTTCCGCCTTTAAAATATCATTAATAAAGAACTCTTGAAAGGTCTAAACTGCCTCCTGCAATTATGCCATGCACACGCCGACACAAGACCAGCCTACATGACAATCGCTTTTCTCAACATTTGATATCACTTATGGTGCAGCTTAAATTTCTGTCAGATACCTAAATACTGTCCTGCAAAGATTGCTGTAAACAAAATCTGCCTGGACAGACATACAGATAAACAGACAGAATTTTTTCTAAGACTGGTTTCTGGTCCTCCAATGTATGAAACATCAAAATATCATTGAAAGGACGAGATTCTGATCAATGTACTGACAAAACCTTTCTTTTATTGAAGTAGATATACAGTGGTGTGAAAAACTATTTGCCCCCCTCCTGATTTCTTATTCTTTTGCAAGTTTGTCACACAAAATGTTTCTGATCATCAAACACTTTTAACTATTAGTCAAAGATAACACAAGTAAACACAAAATGCAGTTTTTAAATGAGGGGTTTTATTATTTAGGGAGAAAAAAATCCAAACCTACATGGCCCTGTGTGAAAAAGTAATTGCCCCCTGAACCTAATAACTGGTTGGGCCACCCTTAGCAGCAATAACTGCAATCAAGCGTTTACGATAACTTGCAACGAGTCTTTTACAGCGCTCTGGAGGAATTTTGGCCCACTCATCTTTGCAGAATTGTTGTAATTCAGCTTTATTTGAGGGTTTTCTAGCATCAACCGCCTTTTTAAGGTCATGCCACAACATCTCAATAGGATTCAGGTCAGGACTTTGACTAGGCCACTCCAAAGTCTTCATTTTGTTTTTCTTCAGCCATTCAGAGGTGTGTTTTGGGTCATTGTCCTGCTGCAGCACCCAAGATGGCTTCAGCTTGAGTTGACGAACAGATGGCCGGATATTCTCCTTCAGGATTTTTTGGTAGACAGTAGAATTCATGGTTCCATCTATCACAGCAAGCCTTCCAGGTCCTGAAGCAGCAAAACAACCCCAGACCATCACACTACCACCACCATATTTTACTGTTGGTATGATGTTCTTTTTTTGAAATGCTGTGTTACTTTTACGCCAGATGTAACGGGACATGCACCTTCCAAAAAGTTCGACTTTTGTCTTGTCGGTCCACAAGATATTTTCCCAAAAGTCATGCAATCATTGAGATGTTTTTTTCAAAAGTGAGAAGAGCCTTAATGTTCTTTTTGCTTAAAAGTGATTTGCCCCTTGGAAATCTGCCATGCAGGCCATTTTTGCCCAGTCTCTTTCTTATGGTGGAGTCGTGAACACTGACCTTAATTGAGGCAAGTGAGGCCTGCAGTTCTTTAGATGTTGTCCTGGGGTCTTTTGTGGCCTCTCGGATGAGTTGTCTCTGCGCTCTTGGGGTAATTTTGGTCGGCCGGCCACTCCTGGGAAGGTTCACCACTGTTCCATGTTTTTGCCATTTGTGGAGAGTCCCAAAGCTTTAGAAATGGCTTTATAGCCTTTACCAGACTGATAGATCTCAATTACTTTTGTTCTCATTTGTTCCTGAATTTCTTTGGATCTTGGCATGATGTCTAGCTTTTGAGGTGCTTTTGGTCTACTTCTCTGCGTCAGGTATCTCCTATTTAAGTGATTTCTTGATTGAAACAGGTGTGGCAGTAATCAGGCCTGGGGGTGACTACAGAAATTGAACTCAGGTGTGATAAACCACAGTTAAGTTATTTTTTAACAAGGGGGCAATCACTTTTTCACACAGGGCCATGTAGATTTGAAGTTTTTTTTTTCCCTTAATAATGTAAACCTTCATTTAAAAACTGCATTTTGTGTTCAATTATGTTATCTTTGACTAATAGTTAACGGTTTTTGATGAGCAGAAACATTAAAATGTGACAAACATGCAAAAGAATAAGAAATCAGGAAGGGGGCAAATAGTTTTTCACACCACTGTAAGTTTAAACCAAGCATCAGAATGGGGAAGAAACTGGGTTAAAGTGATTTTGAACATGGTTGTTGGTGCCAGACTGGCTGGTCAGATTATGTCCAGAACATCTCGTTACAATCTAGGCATGCTGAAGAGCATCTCTGAACAAACAACGCTTGAAAACCTGAAGCAGATGGACTACAGCAGAAGAAGACGACACTGGATGCCACTTCTGTCAAGTAAGAACAGGAAACTGAGGCTACAGGCCACAAATTAAGCAAATACGAACAAATAAGCCCTATTCTAAATTTTATGATATAACAAGAAGAGAAATAATTTCTGCGGGTAATCACTTTCCTGAGGTGTGGTATATGTGTGTATATTCAGCTGTGATGTATGTGCTAGTCTAATACACAGCTGGAACCAATTCCTCATGCAATTTCATTCATAAATAATTCTCTCTTATTTTAAGGCAAGTTTTCAAGAGACGCTAATTCCAAAGTAGTTCATAAGATTTTAGGATTTTATTTCAAACCTTCAATATGTAAAATTACTACATTATTATAAAAGTTATTTATTAATCCACGATTTCTGAGGAACACACCCTCACTGCTGTCTGGTTTTATAAGGAAATATGTGTTGCTACTGACAACAGAAGCAGTTGTAGTTTGTGTCTACATTCTATAATGAACTAATTAGTAATAAAACTATGTGAATAACTTTGTCCTGTAGTCTTCTACCACTCTCCATATGACTACCCCTTCAGATCAGTTACAAACCACAGCCATGCTGTGCCACTCATTTCAACATAAGCAACAGATTAGCTAAACCATTAGCTTGGTAAATAAACATCAACAACAAACACAACAACAACTAATTTAAATTTAAGCAATAGAGGCGCAAAGACCATCATAATGATGAACAGTAACCGCGAAGGAGCCACAGATGGATAAAAAGTGTCAGAGCTGATTGTTCATTACACCTGTCACTAGCATTGGGGATGAGAGGATGTGTGTACTGAGTTCTTGCTGTTTCTTTTCATTAAGGGCTCCATTACCCACATTCTTTACACTTTATAATTATAATAGTAAGATCAGAGACTGCATGCAGACCCACTGGACTAAAATGGCCACGGAAACATGATGTTCTTTGAGCTGAAATGGATAATATCTGTTTTTCTTGTTTGTGCTCCAGTTACACCAGAGTGTCAGTTTTCTCACCTTGTCTCTCTAAAGGTGGAACTCTGCCATGATGTGCCAGTGTAATTTTTCTCCAGTCACTGTGAGTTTACAGATGTTCTGTGCTAGGAATAAAACATTATCACATATTACGGTGTAACACATTACTGCTGTGTAGACTGCATGGCCAAACTGCCACACTTTCTAGAGGAGGAAGTTGCAAGGCACAAGCAGAAGAGAAGCAAGGGACTCGGCTAGAGCACGAGTGGAAAGGTTGGATCTAACTAATAACCTCCTGTCGTTACGGTAACGCTGTGATGTATTTCTGTATTGATAGAGTATTTTTGTTTTTAGTATTTTTGGATATTTATGGAAGTAATACAGTAATGTCTTTTATATTTTTATATTACTGTTTCCCTAAATTACTCAATAATGATTCGACAAACTTAAAATGAGATAATTCCTCTGTCTATATTTTCAGGAATATGAAACTTTTTGGAGTATTTGCAGTTCTGTGGCTATGGATAGTGGAAGCCTTGGAGAATTGTCCAGATGCTTGCACATGTAGCCAGAAAAAGAACATAGAGGGAACAGAAGTTAACTGCTATAGACAACAGCTTCAACATTTTCCATTAAAATTCCCACAGGATGCGTGGATATTAAAAATGGGTGAGCAAACCTGATTTTATTTCCTAAATGGATTTGAAATATGTTGAGACAGGATTCATAAATATATACAGTTTTAAAGCGAGTTTTAATAATTCACGTCTAATAATTCACTTTTTTTCACCTTTGTAGCCTTTTACTTTTATTTCTGATTAACATAAAGAACAGAGTGATGCAATTATAAGGGAAGAAATGTTTTATAGCCATACTATCTTTTCATAGGTCAAAACCTAATCCAGGAAGTTCCAGCAAACATCCTAAGTTCTCTTCCCAAACTTGAGAGTGTAACCTTGGAACGCAACTCAGTTAAATCTATACATCCCCAAGCTTTTTCTGGAGCCAGAAGACTGAGGCTTCTGAACCTGAATGGAAATCAGATAACTACTCTCCCCACAAAGGGTTTTAAAGACCTTCTCAACCTCCGTTTTCTTTTGTTAGGCCAGAATCAGATTAGCACTGTAAAATCTGAAATGTTCTTCGGCATGAGAAATCTCTCAGATCTAGACCTTCCCATGAACACTCTTACTACACTTTCACCTAATGCCTTCAAACCGCTTATTGCTCTCAAAGTTCTGGACCTTGCCTTAAACCATATCCAAAAAATCTCTCCAAAAGCTTTCTCTGGACTTGAAGAGTTACTCTTTCTAAATCTGGATAACAACAGGCTGAAGAACATACAGGCTGGGGTTTTCAAGACTTTAAACAATCTAGAGATGTTGGTGCTTGATAATAATCTTCTTTCCACATTAAGTTCATCCATGTTCGAGGGACTGTCAAACCTACAGGAGCTTTATGTGAGGAAAAACAGGATTAGTAGCCTGCCAGCTGATGTTTTCCGCAATACACCCAAACTTACACATGTGGCCCTAAGTGGGAATCAACTGCAAACAATTGATGGAAATATGTTGGCCAATGTACAAGGTAAGAGTTTAAATAATTATTAGTATTTTACTGTACACAAATACATTCCTTAACCATTTAACATTCTGATAAACTTTTTGGAAGAAAACATCTTGAGTTACTATATCTTATTAAAAATGTGAATAACTTATCAGAACGATCTCTACCACTCAGGTGAGATATGCCATGCAAAAAAAGATCCACTAAATGTCCCTATGTCTAAGTAGAATGGCATTTCGCCATGTATAGGCAAAGAGAGAGCCCAAGGCCCTCACCCAGCCCCCAAACTCCCCAGGTCCTAATAAGATTGTTGTTTAATTTCAACATTGGCACACCTCCTTCTGCTTTATTAGGTAGTGATGAGGTGATCACCTGAATCAAATATTAGGAAAAATATAACACTGCTGTGATCGTCATTGTACTGTAGATGGCAAAAGGTTGGATTAGTAGTAGTAATAGTAATGTTAGTAGTATCTCAAACTAAATAAATAAAAATAAATATTTTTCTTATTTTTTTTTAATTGAGGAAAAAGGTTTCAATCATGGCTTTACTGACACAGGGATACAGTGAGCATCTTTCTTCCAAGATAGCAGTGCACAGGAAGAAGATCAACTGCACACCATTGGGACAGCAAAACTGGCAGAGGGTGCAAATCAATCTCTACTGACAGGGATGACCATGAACTCAATTGGATGTCACTCAACTGTAGGATGGGTAGGATGACATCAAGTGCCATTCAGTGGCAAACTGAAGCTGGGAGTTTTTCCTTGCCACAGTCGCCCACGGCTTGCTCACCTCAGACTATCTAACCATTTCTACTCATACACAATCACATTTCATACTAATTTTCTTTTGACTGTATAAAGCTACTTTGCGACAATGACCATTGTTGAAAGCGCTATACAAATAAAATTTTACTAAATTGAATTGAATAATGCGGAAACAAGCCAGGAAAAAAAACCCTTCATCAATAGAAGCAAATAAGGGATGCAAAGACCACTCTGTACTGTAGAGAACTAAAATAAAGTCATCTCTGATTAGTTAATTTTTTAGCTTTGGGAAACACCCAAAGACAGAGACCTGGAGAAACCTACAAGCATAGTGTCTTGCACCAACTGTGAAATGTGGAGGAGGATCAGGGATGACCTGGGGGTGCTTCAGCAAAGCTGGAATTGTCTAGATGTGTCTTTGTGAAGGGCACATGAACAAAGTCATGTACAAGGTTATCCTGAAAGAACACTTTGATCTGACTATGTTCACCAACTCTAAGGATTGGTTTCTCCAACTAAAATATCAATGCTTCATGCCACACAGACAGGTCAATCAAATGTGTTGCTGGAGGATCAAAACCCTATTATGGCCAGCCTGATCTCCAAATCTGAATCTCATTAAAAACTTCTGGAATGTATTGAAGAAGAAGGAGGGTCACCAAACAAAGATGAGCTGCCTGAATCTTTGTGCCAATATTGGCATAAAGTTACCCAACAGCAATGCGAAAGATTTGTGGAGAGCATTACAATATGGTTTTTGCATTATTCAAGAGTTGCAAACACAATAAATTAGAATATTATGTAAAATTATTTTCTTTCAGAATTTAATTTATTACACAAAAAATATTTCAAGCCCTTTTTTGTTTCAATGTTGATGATTACGGCTTAAAAGGCCAGGACAATAAGATCCAGTTCCTCAAAATATACTTATTCTCCTTATCCCAGTTTCTTAGTTTTAGGGGATCTTGCCCAGGGGCAGCTTGATACTGGGAACAGTTGTAGACCATTTCCTGAAGATGCTGTTGTGTGGTGGCTCTTGATGCGCTGACTCCAGCCACATTCCAAGCTTTCCCAAGGTCTCCCAACTATTTTCTGCAATTTGTGCTGCATTGACTTTTCTGCCAATTCACTTTATATGTGATTAATCTAGAATATATAAAAATTTTTCTTCTTGAATTAAATTTCAGGGTGGAAAATCCATGATATTCTTTTTTATTGACATGCACTGTATATTAATAAAGTAAGGTTGTAAAATGTTTAAGCTTCAGATCTCACAAAAACTTCTCTTTGTCTTCCAGAAATCATCCGAAAGATTACTGTTATAATGAAAAGTTGTTTAAAGGCTCTAGGTCTGCATTTACTGTGTCCTCTCAGTGAAAACACATCTTCATAAAGGTATTGTTCTCTTCACCACTGTAGGACTGATGCATGTCTATCTACACGACAACCCATGGAAATGTGACTGCAACATCAACTCTTTGGTGCAGTATATAGATCAAAAGCAAGTGAATCGGACTCCTCTGGAGAAATTGTGGTGTGTTAGCCCAGAGGAACACCGTGGCAAATCAATGCACAAATTGAAATCTGAGGACCTTCTCTGTAATGCCTAGTCAGCGTCAGTCTCGTCTCATATCATGATAGCATACTGTAAATGTATGAGGCTTTGCATAATTGAAAGGTAAAACCTTACATAATTGCAAGCACAACGACTTTGACAAGACAATGATAGGGAATCTGTTGCTACGGATAATTGCTATTATTTCTTTCCCACACAAGCCTGTTATTTTTAGACCATGTAGAGGTGCATATTACTACAGCATATGCTCATTTCTGTTTTGTTTTTCATACAATCTTTTTCAAATAATTGCTGGTTATTTTTCATATTTTAGTAACATTCTTTTTTTCTCTAATGAAGCTAGAAGTTAACTCCTTTTTGTCTTATCTAATCCGTATTCTAAATATACGTTCTTCAAGGACGGTATTATATGTAAGTAAATATAACTATAGATCATTAATAAAAAAATATTTAAGGAAATTATACCTATTTTAAATGACTCAATTCTTTGTTAGACAGGAATCTATGACATTGTACTAATCAGATAACAGTATATGCATCATTATATTCTTCTTTATTAACATATCATGGAAATATAGTATGCACAGTATGTATAAATGTAAATTCTACAGTTTTGCCATCACCACAGGAAAAAATATAAGTAGCACAAACTGAGACTAATAGTCTCCTTGCAGTTTTTTTTTTTTTTATGAGGCAGTCCCCAGTGCTTGCGGGCAAACTGTAAACTCCCACCACCACCAGAGAAAGAATTCCTCATCAGATTGTTACAGCTAAAAAGCTCCCACTGAAATCGTCATCCTACATCCAAATTCCACCTGGTTGCTGAGGCAGCAGACTGAGACTCTGTGATGGGATTTAAAATTCCGGGGAACTGCTGCAGCCTAGCGTTTTTTACTGCAGACACATTTATATGTTGTTTTTTTTTAGCAATAATGATGCACTTCTCATGTTTAATAAGGCCAAATTGACAGAACTGTGCAGTTAATGATTTGCTGTTTAGCATCTTAGAATTAGTTTGATGATTTTATAAATCCAACAAAAACACAACACGTTTCTATATGCAGTTACTATATATATATATATATATATATATATATATATATATATATATATATATATATATATATATATATATATATACAGTGTATATATAAAATAACTAGTCATGAAGAAAAACTAATATGCCTATGAAAGCTGAACTAGAAATTGTAGAGCACTCAGGTGTATGTCTACAGCCACACAGCCCTGACCTCCAAGAAGAAACTGTTACTGCTCTTCAATCTGGGAAGGGCTATAAGTCCATCTCCTAACAATCTGACTTCCATCTGAAGACAGTTATATCTCCCAAAGAGTTTGCAATTACTGTATTTAGGGTCATCTAACAAAAACTGAACAAATATAGATTTTATGAAAAAACAGCCAATATCTTCTTTTAAAATAAAGTATGGCTTGGGTTTACACATCAGGAAAAAAAATACAGTATGTAACAATAGCATTTGTACATACTGTACTGTATGAGACAGAAGTGGGGATGGTTGGTCATCATGGATAACATAAGTTTTATTTTTATTTTTTTGCCAAAAACAGTGCTGTCCATGATGAACAAACAACCCCATATCACCCCAGTGGTGGAGTGTGGTGGTGCAGGGCTGATGATGTTGGTGTGTTCTGCAGCCACAGGATATGAGAAACCTGGAAAAAACTATAAACTCTGAATACCTGAATACACCCACGACAAATGTGAAGCCAACCTGCAGTTTAAACTGGGCTGAAATCACATCATGCTACAGGACAAAGAATTACCCATAGCAGCAAACCAACATCTGAATAGCTAAAGAAGAAAAAGAAGATAGTCCAAGTACATAACTCAACCACACTGAAATGCTGTGGTGGGATCTTAAGAGTATAAACAAAAGCTCTCAAAACATCATGCTACTAAAACAATGTTGTAAAGAATCTCTCGAAAACCATGTGAGAGGCTGATAAACTCATACAGAAAAAAAGTGCTATAAATTGTGTTTTATTTTCCCATGACTGTATAGCATGATTATTAATAGGAATAGCGAATAAGCTTCATATCTAGTTTATTCAAAATAGTTCTTGTCATAGTTTCATAATCTACATGTTACAGTCCAAGTACAAACAGTGTGTGTGGTGACTGTGATATAACACACTATGCACCATGCTGTGATACTAAAATAATCCATGCCAGGATAATGTGTTTCAACTTCAAAATGGATTATTTTTGTAGAACAGCACAGTCCTGTGTGTCGTAGTCCTCGTACTGTATAGCACAGTGATTTGCCAAGAATTACCATTTAAAAAAACTTTTAAATTAAATTCATGGATATTGTCACAAAGCAACTTTTCAGAAATCTATGAAAGCATTTACATATAATAGTATATGTAGTTTGTTCCTGAAACTACTTATTTAGTGGTAAAATCTCAGTTAGCAAGTTAGGTTTTTATAAAAAAGCATAACCATTGTTTTACATAATAGTGTTATATTTAATTCCTTATGATTTGTTGCTATAAAAACAACTTTAAGAAAAACATTGAACTGTGTCATCTGTCCCATTTTTTCATTTGTCAACTTAACCGCCTAATGCTTATAACGTTGAACAATTTTGTTAATTTTTGTACTTTTCTGTAATGATAACACCCCGATTGAGTTGTCACTGATCAACTATGCTACAACTCACTTCCAATAAGTGTAGCTCATAATCTACCAAAATACAATTCAGCCCTGAAGAGAAGCCTGTGTCTGATTAAGATGTTTTTCCTTCTGAAAAGTTAACACATTCTTCTTTGAACCGATATAGTGCAAGAAAAAACCCCCCACTTAGGCTGAAGGTCATAACAGCGTATGTATTTACTGAAACACATCTTTTACAAGAACTATAATTCATACTCAGGACTCTATAAGATACAAAAGGTCAGTAAGTCACTACAGATGAGTAAACCATAAAACACTTTCTTACTGTTGTACTGATTTTAAAATAGACTGTTTTATTGCAAACAGTAGTGATTTTCACATTGGCTGCATAACTTTTACACCAACGCAGCTAACCCACATGACCGTGTATGGGTCTGCTTTCTATATTCTGTGTCCAAGCCTTTCTTACAGATGATGGAGAACGATGGACAAAATATTATAATTACATCCAGGCATAGATGCCAAAAGTATAATTATGTGAAATAATTTTGTCCTGCAGAGAGCACACAGTGAAGCATGGCTGATGAGCTGGCTGGTCATAGCCATAATGAGATTTTTTTTTAATTGTGAGTTTAGTTATTTTAGACTGGAGGAGTAACAGCTCAGCGTTCACATGCATAATCTACTTTTTATTCACAGGGCTTTTTCTCCAAAAGCATCATTAGATAACACTAATGAATACTCTTTTATTAACACCCTAAAGTATCACATCTATTGCCATGTAATAAAGTTAACACACATTAATAGCATATATCTCTGTTGTGTCGAAATTACAAAAAAAAATCTTAGAAAGAAACATTAAAGTGTTTTGTAAACATATAAACAAGTAAACAAGTTTATAAGTAATAAAACAGAAAAATATATAATGAAATTAGCAGAGAAGAAGTATAATAATATCCAGAGATTGCAAGTTCGATTCCCGGGTGATGCTGTAACCTCTCGCAGCCGGAGGTCCAGAGAGAGCTCTCTCAGAGGGGAGGGATGAGAGGTACTTAGTGCTCCCACATTAATCACAGCTCTACAGCCAATCAGGAGCACCTGTGAGATCACACAAGCGGAAGGTGCAGATAGCGCTCTCATCTGAGTGTGTTATGTCACCCCCAACGGTGCGTGAGTGTGCAGTTCGAAAAGATGCGGTCGACTGGGGTCACGTGGTTTGGAGGAAACACATGATAGACTTGGGCCTTCCCGACTGAATAGTAGCAGTAGCCTTAATGTGGGAGCCACCATCATGGAGAGGAGTTTGATATGACTAAATTAGGGAGAAAATCTGAGGAAAAAAAAAGTTTATAAAGTTTTCCTCCAGGTACTTTGGTTTTCTCCCACAGTCCAAAGACATGCAGATCATGCTAATTGGCGGTCCCAAATTGCTTGTACTGTAGTGTGTGTATGTGTGTGCGCCCTGTGATGAATTGGCACCCTGTCCAGGGTGTACCCTGCCTTGAGTCCTAAGTCTCCTGGGATAGGATCCAGGCCCCCCGCGAATACAGGATAAAGTGGTATAGACGATGAGTGAGTAAGTGAGTGATTAATGTTCGGGTTAGGTGTTAATTTACAGGTTAGGTGTTAATTTACAGGTTAGGATTAACAGGGACGGATTACGGACCGGGCCAGCGGGGTGCTTTTAGAAGGCCCTCTTAGGCCCTCCTATTATGGTCCTTCTGGCTACCAGGGGGTCCTAGGGAGGATGGGGGCTTTGGGGGCTTTTAGAGAGGGTGTAGTGTACCTTTAGAGTGCCATCTGATTACAAGGGCCCCTACCATGAGGCCCCTGGCTTCGGGGGGAGGGGAGGGGGGCATGTTAACAGCCTTACAGGAGGCCCTCTGACTAGGGAGCGGTAGCATGGTGGGATGGAGGCGGTTAACCTGCCCGCTGAGTGGCCCCCAGACCAGTGTAGCAGTGTAAGAGTTTGACCAGTGTAATCACTCCCAGGGCTGTAGTGGAGGCTAAACGTAAGTAAACACGGTTTACCCACCTCTGAAATTTCAGAATTAGAGTTTACTCACTTCTTAATTGATCTAAATGCACATCATAGTATAGTTTATGCACAAAATGTGATCACAGAATTCATAGTTCACCCACCTCTTATTTTACCACTACACCCCTGATCACTCCGTTCTGTATGGGGATATGGTACACAGGTGGATTCTGGCATGGTTCAGCTGGACACGGTACACATGTAGTGTGATCACCCCAACATGGCTCTCACTGTACGTACACACCAGGAGAGACCAAAGCGAACACGTCGCCAAGGTCGTTGAAGAAGCTTCGTTGTTGAATTTGCTTTATTCACTTTGTTCGCTCATTGGAATGTTTGATTTAGCCTGTTACCATGGGGCATTGGTAAATCTATATATTAGAATTGGTTTTCACCGAACCGCGTCATAACTCATTACATAAGGGTAACTGACTTTTAACTTCTCTTTTTCGCTCTGGTCGCCCAATTCGCTTCGCTGCCAGTGAATTTGCTTTGTTCGTCCAATTCGCCGACTCTCCATAGAGAAATAATGACTTTCGTCGCTCTCGTCTCTTCTGATGTGAATGTACGTGATATCAATAATGACACTCTAAATAATAAATATTTGAATTAATTTGAGAAAGTTGGTGTTAATAACAGTTTTTTCCACATTGGAGAACTTGCAATGTGTAAATCATGGGGAGAGACCTTTTCCCATGGTTATAACCAGACTGCTGAATAGAAATGGGATGATTAGCAAAAGTGCTTTGATTTAGAGCATGAATTGTATGACATTCAAACTGCATGATCAGTTTGCATTGTTGATTAAAACTGGACAAGTTCTACTATTTTCTGACTTCTGTCTGATGGTTACTTCACTCGATGCTTCAACAGCAGACAGCATGCTGTAATAGACGGTTGCTACCCCTCCCCCACTCTCTCACTCAGAGTGTTGCAAAATTGTTACATTTCCTCCAGTCAGCCAATCAGGTGTTGTGAGCACTTTTCAAAATCCAACTGAAAATTCACTGCAGATATTAAACCCCCTGCCAGTATAAAAACTCCTCATTCAGACAGTTCAGCTTGAGAACTTGCTTTATACTCTCTGTACAGTCTTCTATACTTCTTTGTTATCACATGATTAACAACCAAAAGTCTATATGGCATAAAGTAAAAGAACGAAAAGTAATGTAATAAAAGTAGATTTACAATCGTAAATTTAAACTGATAAAGACTTCCATGAGCCGGCAAGAAGACAAAAGGATCACACGGCTAACGACAACATTAACTGTAGCTACGAAGTTTTAAGGTAGGACAATAGGTTTCATTTATCATTTGCCTTCCACTGGCTCTAGTTAGCAAGAAATTCACAGCACATATTATTTTGACCGCATCATATTTCTTGTTAAGTCTATTTGTTGCACCTTATACTATTGTCAGATTTATCTGCATTTATATGCATCAGGCAAGCTAACGCCCGGTCACCTCTCAACTACATGAGCGCACTTCTCCACAACATTCTGACAACCTGCGTGAAAACCTGCTGTTTATCTAAGTTATTGGTTTATTAAATATGACACGGGTGGGTAGTATTTGTGATTTCGCTTACTTTACCATTTCATTCTGTTGGTGTCCTTGAATTTATTTGTTCCTGGCCCTGCGCATGATATGACTACCCCCTAGCTACGAGGATGTAATTGTCTTTTTTGGGAAAGCTACAAAGCAACAATTGCAGATTATAACAGATACATGGCATTTTGGTTCACTTTTATAGACATTTCCATTTCTATTTCGAACTAGCACATTCTGGATAATTCAAACAAATAATGTTTGTTATGGTACGATCTGGTTGTGCTACGTTGCTACAGGTCTCTATGAACAGAGATGAGTAACCTGGTGCTAACATTAACGTAAGGTAAGCCACCTTCTTTTCACTTTTTCCAAGGTATAAAGTGGCAAAAGATAGTTTTGTCAACATCATTCTGCTTTTACAACACGGTATGCGTACGCCGCACTAGTTTGGACCCATAAGTGGCATGATGACGTAGCAACTATGCATCCCAGACAATGCTGGCGTTTTTTTTTTGTTTTTTTAGGGGGGCATCGCGAACGTTTCGCCCAGGGCCCCACACAACTCTGAGGATTAAGCGTTTATTTCAGGTTAAGAGATGTTTCCAGTTTGTCTAGGATTAGGGCTGGGTTAAGAATCAGGAGGAGTTATGGTTAGGCCTTGTTTTCTTCTGTGCAAGATTGTGCCACGTGGTATATTGTGTATGTTTTTTTTTTGGTATAGATTCTGCTTAGTGTTTCAGGCTGATGTCTCCTCATGGATAGCCCATTGCCGATTAAATCCCAGCTAGACTGACCTGCCATTTGTATATCCAGGACCCCATATTCAAGATACTAAGACGTGCCAGGAGAACCTGTAGATCACACCAATAACACATGAATTTGGTCAAGTTCAGAGACCAAAACATTTTCCCTTTTAGCATGATAAGTACATTTTAATATAGATTTAAGATCAGCTTAATTAATTTATAGGTTTGAGCAAATTGTAGACAGCTGAAGATTGGAAAACATGGCTTCTTCCAATTTATTCTAATCTTCACCTGTTTATTTTTTGTCAACGAAGATTCCTGCTCTTGGCTGATGGGATCTTTTGATCTTTTACCTTTGTGACCCGTCTGCCTCAATATTTAACATGTGTTTTGTATTGTGATATGCTTTCTTTTTAAGGTTGGAAAGAGTGGTTCTTTACCATACCATTCCTGCCAGCTTGAACAAATGTGACCATTCTCCTTTACTCTCATGAAGGTGCTCCTGCCTGAGTAGCCTCTGACTGGATGATTTGGGTTTCTCACACTATTCTGTGTAAACTCTAGAGGTTCTGAATTAGGAAATAGAATGGGTGATTTTGTCCAGTCTTCACTTAAGCATTAATGTGTGTTCAGCTGGCAAAACAACAAAGACCCAACACTGCGCTTCCCAAAAAAAGTCACCACTTGAATTTAGCTAAGCAAAGAGTTAAAAGCCTTCCACTGGATAATTCCTGCAGTGATCAATATGGTTCAGCAGAAACAAGTTCTTTAACCCTAACTGATGCAGTGAGTAGCTTCTCATTTCTTAAACAACCTCATAAGAAGACATCTCCTATGCTCTGCGTGAAGATGTTACTCTGTTTCAGAAGGGTCAAATGACTGTCCTGTATCAAGCAAAGAAAATGACTAAGGAGGTTGCTGACACTTCTAAAATTGGGTCAATAACTATTATTAAAACCTGGAAGTATAGTGGTGACCGATCATCTTAGGTAGAAATGTGGTTGGAAAAAAACATGCTGAATAAGCAAAATGGGAGACCATTTAAGCATTTAGTGAAATCAAGTAGTATAAAACATCAATTTCGCTATAGGTTTAATAGTGAAATTAAGTGCATTTCCACATGCACAATGTGAGGAGAACTGCAGATACATAATAGGATTGTTTGGTAGGTGTACCTAATACATTCATTGTATATTTCTTCCTCTTTAGTGTGAAATCTCAGAATAACTGCATAGAACTGCACAGATAAATGTCAGACTGCAACATCAGACATCAAAACACTGCTTCACCTCTTACTGATGTATGAAAGGTCATTAGGCCTTTGAAGCAAATAACTGGTAAGTCTCCCCATAAGCTGCCTCAGTGCAGTGCTCCGCTTGGGGCAAGACATAATGTGTCACAGAGAGATTGATCAGGCCTTGCAAAGGCCCATGAAAAACGTCATTAGAGTGGCTAATTAGCAACTTGCTGTTATCATGACTCAATGAAAGATAATTAGTAAGGAGTTGAAAGCACTTTGGAAGCCTGCTGCTAATAAAATGGAATGCAAATGTCTTCAGGGGTCTCTTAATGGGGATTGTTCAAGAAGAAAATCCTTTTCTAATTTTCACACTCATGGCTAACATTCACTACTTGAATCTGTTGTCTGTATGGATGTGTGGATCCATATTTTATTTTCTTAAAAGACATATCAAATGGTTTAGACCTTGCCTTCTCCCTTTTCCTGTCCTTCAAGTGGTTTGTCAAAGTATTTCTATTACAGAGGAGAAAGAGTCGCTCTGCTTTGCACATAAATGGCAAAAAGTTTGACACAAGAGATTTATTGCACTAAGAAAACTTTAAAAGTACGAAATTAATAGATTGGTATACATATTATAAATCTAATCAAAAAGTAAAATGGTGGGTTAGTATTTCAATGGAAAGCATGAAAATGCCCAGAACACCCATTGAGAGAGAGTGAACTACAGTACTGTACATTTACAACAAAATGGTAAACAAGACCAAAGAGCAAAAATTTCAGCTGCTTACAGAACTGTTAAAGATTAAGATAAACATTATCACACTCTCCATCATGCTGTTGCCCTGATTATCAAACGCATTTCATGTTAATTAGATTACTGAAAGAGTTCTTAGTAATTCTACACTTTTCTTTAGCCTGGGGAACACACACAGTCTTAGATCTGTGAAACCTGAGTGATGAGGTGGGGCAGCTAGCAGATAGTTAGTTTACAGACTAAATCTTTAACAGTAGATGATATACTAGTCAGGAGTCAACCAGTAGATAAATGGTCCAGATATGAGATGGAACCTACTGGATGGAACACATAGAGAAGGAAAAACTAGCAGAGCACATGTGGTGTATAGTATAGTTACTGTTAGTGCAGTGACATAAAAATGGTATTAAAATGAAGAACGCAAGTTAAACAGAAATAGCTAGACATGCAACACTAAGTGCTCAGGAGTGTAAAGAAAGCTACTGTTTAGTACAAAACACAGCTCTCAGAAGCTTCTAGAAATTGAACAGAATTCTCAGTACAATTGACATTTCCTTGTCAAATAACATCTACAGTAGACATGCTTTCACTGTTTTGTTGCAGGATTCACTTGCACTTTATTGTTGACTGTTTGAAGCTTTCATTTTTCTTTCCAGATAAATAAACAAACAAATAAACAAGCAGATCTCCTATTGTACTAACCTTCCAGCCTCCTAATACATATTAATGCGGATCAATCCCTGCTATCTCCCACATGAGGGTGAGTTCTCTGTTGAGTATGGTTCCTCTCAAGGGTTCTTCCTATTGTCAACTCAGAGAGTTTTTCCTAGCCACTGTTACCCTCAGCTTGCTCATCAGGGACAGTCTGATCCTTTTAATTTATACATATTTTCTCACAAATTTCATATTCATTTCCATAATTTTCTTTTGATTCTGTAAAGCTGCTTTGCAAAAATGACCAAGCGCTATACAAATAAAATAGAATTTAAATAAATGATACCTGATGCAAATCCAACATTGCTAATAAAACCTAAGTAAAGCAACGAGAAACACTTGTTTAATATAGTACATGCTATTTTTAAAAACCCATTATTACTATTATTTATTTTTTTTATATTTAACGCTGAAGGACTTTATTTAACTTTATTCTATGATCATATAGTATACAGGGAAACACATGTTTATAATTAACTGACTTCTCTTACTAATTTGCATATTTATCGATTTATAAGTGAAAAAGGAATGAATGACCATGAAAAAGCTGAACCGCATAATAGATTTAGTTTAGGACAACTTACAAGTTAATATATATTGTTATTTGAAGCTGGACTTGCTTAGACATAAAATGTGTTAGAAAGCTTTTACTTGGCGCTCAATACTGAAATGATCTAGCTTTTGTATGAATAAAAACACCATAAGGTCTTCAGCACCCACAGCAGTGCAACAGGTTTGATGTTAAGACAAACACCTGCATTTGCTGTCTTTCACTACAGCAGTTTTAATAAGATTTAAATATCCCCACTGTGTTCTCAAGTTTCTAATTTGTACAGTAAACCGCCCACCACAATCTCTTCTCAAGGGTAGGGTAGACAAGTTCGGGAACGATAGATGAGAACAAGGATGTGTTTTGAAAGCTTGTAAGTCCACGTCCCCAGTGATTACACTGTTTTTTTTTCTAAATACACTTGTAATAGGACATATTTATTTAATGTACAATATACATACAATTAATATGCATACAATTATAAATCGCATGGTTGTTATAGTTTTCATCATACCATCACCAGACTTTGATAAACATACATAAACAAAATGTGATCCTTCTCTTACTTTTTAAACATAGAACACATTTATCTTCACATTATCATTTATCAGTTGCAGAGGGAGGTGTTCAGGTCCCAACAGGCTCAGCTTCCCGATCAGTTGTTGGGGGATGATAGTGTTGAATGCTGAGCTGAAATCTATGTACAGCATTCGAAGGATGGGTTCCCTGTTGAGGCTGGTTCCTCTCGGGTGTTTCTTCCTATCTCAGGAAATTTTCTTTGCCCCTGTTGCACTCGGATTGCTTATCAGGGACTATATGATCATTATAATTTATACATATTTTTTCACACATTTCATACTCATTTTCATAATTCTCTCATGTTTCTGTAATGCTGCATTGCACTGAAGTTAAAGTTATATGTTGAAAAATACAAGCAATGTTACTTTTTAAATTATTGGTAATATGGATAAGAAAACATACACAGTACTTTCTAATTTAAAATGTACTGTACAGGTGTTCTTGAATGCGGTTAACTAAAAGGTGACTAAACCTGGGCATTACTGTCCAAAGTTTATCACTAACGGCATACACGTAAATTCCTCAGTGCTCAAAAAAGGCTCCTGTGTGTTCGTCTTGTTTTCATGGAAACTGGGCCAAAAAGAAGGCGGGAAGGGAATATCTGAGACTGAGGTTGTTCACTTTGTATACGCTCAGCATGAACATGTCAAGTGAATGTGACACGCTTGACTATTTATAGTTACAAATCTGATGAATACACAAAGTGCACATGGAATTTAAAATAGACTGCACACAACAATGAGCAACAATCGAAGCCAGCAGAAAGGGACTACAGGGAGAAAATGTTCAAAAGTAGTGAGTAAGAAAGCTGTCTATTATTAGTGTCAAAAGACTGGCATAAGTTTCTGCTTTTTTTTTTTTTTTTGGATAAAAGCACCAGTAACCTGTAAAATAGATAAAATATCTTTAATAGTGAAATTGAAGAGACCTGACTGAACGCTCAGAACATTACCTGCGAGCTGAGCTTTTCTCAGTGAGCATACATACAGTAAATGACTTCAGTTGTGTCAGAAAAAGCAGGTTAAGACAGATATACTGTACATGTAGGTCTTCTTCATTTGCAATTGAACCAAACTAGGTTTCATGTTGGCTGAGTGGCTCGAACTGTCACCTCACATATCCAGGACTGGAGATTCAAATCTGTGTGTGTGGAGTTTGAATGTATATTTTAACCAAAATTAAATAAGTAAATACATTCTTTTGAAACACCTGAGATCAAGATGCTCAAAGTGTATTCTTTGAGTTTTTATTTCTATATATAATGCAGTATTAATTTTACAATCACCAATACTAAGTGATTACAACTGATCAGTGACTTAGCCTTGATTCTAAGGCAGGTGATTGCCAAAGCTCTTATGTTGAGGTTCGAGTGAGCCATTGCGCTGAGGAAAGTCATTCTTGGTGATGAGCTGAGCTAGCAAGAGAATAACTGGAAGGAAGCAACAGCCAGGCTCATTTCCTCAAATAGCCCCGGGGATGACATAGCAGCTGTCACTCCATGACCAACAGGGGAGGAAAAAATAAATCATGCCAAAAGTCAGACCTGAAAGTTGTGCTGAAAGTGTAAATCTCTCTCTCTTTCTCTCTTTCCTCCTCTCTCTCTCTCTAATGCTGCCCACCTTCATATACAGTGAAACCTCGGATTACGAGTAACGCGGTTTACGAGTATTCCGCAAGACGAGAAAAGATTTCTAATAAATTTTGATTTGGAAAACGAGGATTGTCTTAGTTTACGAGCACTGTGTATCACGTATCACGCATGCGCTTCTTGTTTTGATGCCGAGCGTCACGTCATCACAACTGAGCCAAGGGTTTTTCTCTCTCTTGTGCTGTGAATTGTGGGTAATCGTCTCCCCTGCTGGGTCTTAGTGATCTTCTCTTACTGGTATAGTCAACATCCGTGCATGCGTGTATTGTTTACTATAAAACATATTTAATTTTGTGTTTGGAAGCGCATGTGTACAGCGCGTGTACTGTTTCTTATAACACATGTGTGCACGCGAGTAAAGCAAAAGAAATTCTCAATACAGAGGTTAAAAATCCATTTTCTTCCTCATCGCGGTGCGTGTGTGTGTGTCTGTGCGCAACACTGTACCAGCACACACACACACACACACACACACACACACACGCGCAAGAGACACACACTCTTCTCTCCGAAGAAACTCGGCTCTGAAACACGGCAAATCATTTCAGAGGTAAGGTGCGGTTCATTTGTTTGTTTGTTTTACTTTACAGCAGTGATTCTGTTAGTTTAGTTCTGTCATTAACGATGTTTATTGCTAATATTCAGATTAAACAGTGTAGCGGGAGAGAGATGTTGATTTAAAACATATTAGGTGCAAGATTTGCTACACGGATGTGCACGGATATCCAGCTCAGAAAGGCACAAAAAAAATAACAGATGCCGTTGCATACTTTTTAGCCAAAGACATGCGGCCTATTAGCACGGTTGAGAACGAAGGATTCAGGAAAATGATAAATACTCTGGACAAGCTTTATGCTTTGCCATCTCGACACCATTTCACGAGAGTTGCTCTGCCTGCTTTATTTGAAAAATTCCGTTCAGAAGTGGCTAATGAAAAAAAAGCCACGACAACAGTAGAAATGTAGAATGTTGTAAAATGTTGTTTTGAATTTTTCTGTTTGTTAAGGCACATACGTGAGCAAATTTATTTTGGACTAATTTATTTATTATTTTATTTAATATTTATATTTTATTTATTACTTGTTTTCAAAAGTTTGTGGAAGTGCACTACATTGTTGATCTTGTTTGCCTTTATCTGTTTTATCTGTCTTAATCTGTTTTAAGGAGAATTCACTGTTCTGTTCAATAAATTTACCAATGTATCAATAACATGTTTCCAAAGTCAATGAGTAATCGTGTAAAATAATCGTGATTTCAATCATGACCAAAATAATCGTGATTATGATTTTTTCCGTAATTGAGCAGCCCTACAGTCCGGTGAATTTGAATGCGAGATGTAAGCTAGGATATAGAGCCTGAGTTTTGTTCTTCAGTAGTTTTTTTAGTTTAAGAGCAGGATCCACCCGAAAGTTTGTACTATAGCCCGACAATGCAGCAAATAAAAGACCGGGGGCATCGACCAGTTTGTCCATCTCATCATTACACGAGCATGAATTAATGAGCTGTTACGCTGTCGCGAGCAACATTAAAATAAAGTGGAGAAACTTTAATAATTTAGGAGAGAACAACAATCACAATGTGTGTGTGTTTTCAGACGAGAGTAGTTTTACTGTGTAAGATGAGAAGGGGGAGACAGGAGGGGCTGAAAGCAAGAGTCTCCACTTACTCTAGCCTCACATACACACACACGCAGCGCCTACGCGCACAAAGGGAAACACTTATCTGGCGGGATAAATTTTTTACTTTTTTTTAAAGGTAAAGTGCAGGTTAATTTGTTTTACTTTTGCTGTATATTTTGTGTTAATTATTTTTATGTATTTATTTTTTTGGGCTGTAGAACGAATAATTTGAGTTTCCACTATTTCCTATGGGGAAAATTTATTTGGTTTACGGGTATTTTGGAATACGAGCCCACTTCCGGAACGAATTATGCTCGTAATTCGAGATTCCACTGTATACTGTATATACACGACAATGCAGATCAGAATACATCACATTAGTACATTTTGCTTTCTGTTCTGTCCTTCATCACCCTTTCTATCCACTTGCATTCATTAAGATGTTGCAGTGTTTTGAGCAGTGCATAAATATTTAAAGGTACTGCATGCTGAAGTTTTAATGAGGTCATTTGCTCCATATGATACCAGGCCTTCAGTGTGGTTGTTGTGTAATGAGGTCACCTGGGGTCTCTTTTCCTTTGCTACGGTGTATGAGTCTTGCAGCTTAAAATGGCGCATGATGCCACAAACAATACTTAATAACAGGCTTTGTGCTTTTATACTGAGACATACAGTAAACAAGCCTAAGGATCTTCAGTGCCGCTTACTCCCTGCTTGGTTCTAAAGGGGCCAGAGAACAAATAATTGTTGTGCATGTAGCTTAGATATAATAAATGTAAAGAATAAATTAAAATAGAGGTCAAACGTAGTTAATTATACATTACATATATTTACAGATGAAGGTAAAATGGCTCTCCAATCTTTTGTTGGAGAGAGAAAAACACTAGGATATGTTAATAGTATAAGAATAACCACAATGGATCTTGTGTGCCCGAGAAAAGTCATTAATCAGGTAGAGGAGTTTACTTCCTGTGATGATGTTCGAATTTGCCAACTGGACTTGGATCAATACCCTGACGACAGTGAAACACAGGCTATATTTGTGTCTCCTACAGTGCTTCTCTATGATCAATTGACCCTCTTCAGTACCAAAGCCATTAAAATAAATAGGGTTCAGAAAGATGTACAAAATACCCTGAAACATGTTGCAGACATGCATGTGTGTAAAATGAGTTATTAGTAATCTGTAGCATAGCTTTCTAATTAAACACATGTTAATAGATTTCTATCTCTATTGTAAGGTTCAAATGGTCTTGAAACTAAAAAGAAATGCAATCTTATTAGGAGATTACTTTATAAAAACATACTATTTAATCATTAATTGACGGTAACTGGCCAGTTTCTGAATATTATAAAATTTACAATATTTTATATCTGTTGCCTTTCTATGTTAGTAAAAAAAATTATAATTTATGACATTGGGAAGTGGATGACGGCAGTGGGATCCGAGAGACAGTCATGCAATTTCTGAGACAGAGAGAGAGAGAAAGAGAGAGCGAAAGAGAGAGAGAGAGGCTCAAAGATATGAAATATGACTTTACCTTCACCCTATCCTCAAACATCCTGATCCAATTTTTGTTGATATGCTTGACAACTTACAGAATAAAAGCTTACCTCTCCCAGAGAATGTGGCTTTCTTTCATGTACAGTAAGCTAAAACTGGTCATAACTTTGAGATTGGCAACTGAGAACACCCTGCCATCAAAGAGGAGTTAAAAGAACCCTTGAATATATCAAAACTCCAAAGAGGCTAAATTCACAACAAACATGATGGGCATTATTCTTACCTCTCATCTCTTTATTCACTCTATCAAATCATCCTGGTTCCAAGAATGCCAAGGCAGACACCCTGTCAGGCCTGTACCCAGCTCCCCCAGAGAGTGCTTAGAAGAATGCATCCTTGCCCCCTCCTCTCAGTGACTGATTGATCAACTGGGTCCAAACCCCTCTCAGTACCACACCACAGGATTAGATTAGATTATACTAAATGTAACTTTATTGTCATTGTGCAAAGCAAATGATTGATGTGTATAACTGGCATATTTACAGTAAATGAAGTTATATAGCTACTGTACATACAGTACATACATACATACATACATACATACATACATACATACAGTACATACATACATACATACACAGTCATGCTCAACAGTTAGTACCGCCCTCTTTAAACCTTTAAACTCAATGTTTTTTTCCTTTTGTCTAAAGACATAATAAAAATCATCAAATTGTAGCAGGTCTCTGCAAATACAACCTCAGATAAACAAAACTATATAATTTTGTTATCTGTGCCATTATTCACTGTATTTAACAAAAACCTAACAAACAAACCAAAAAGCTTGCAGGCCTTTACTGCTTCTACAAGATTTAAGAAAGTAATCATCAGCTCTTCATTAATTGATCATCATCAGCTGTGCAGACCTCTATAAAAGTAGAGGTTTTGGCACTTTGCTGGTCTGGAGCATTCAGTCAATTATTGCTGCATATCAGACATAATATCAATTATTGCTGCATATCAGACTCAAGATGTATCTGTTTCTCCAGTACTTGGACTAATTCCCAGTTGTGTTGGACTAATGGCACCCAGTGTAAGTATCTATCCAGTGATGTAAAGTTTAAAGCACTTTTTGTACAAATGCCTACAGTAAATGTAAATGTAAGTCAAGTAGGCTTTTATTGTCATTTCAACCATATACATTTCAGATCATAGTGAAACAAAACAACGTTCCTCCAGGACCAAGGTGCTACATACAACATAAATTAACATAATAAATCTATAATATATCTATAATAGCTTAGATAACAAAACTATCTACTGTAGCTAACTATACAAAAAACAAAAAAGACAGAAAAAGACAACAAAAGACAACATAAAGTGCACATGCAAATTTGCAAACAAAAGAAACAATACAACACAATGCAATACTCAATGATAATGAGTTGAAGTCATGCAATAAAAAATTGTCCATGAGATGATAGTAGTTGAAAAACAGCAACATTTTTTGTTGAAGTAGCAATCATTGAGACAGGACACAGATGACGATGGTCTTGAAGCACATGGGAATGTACCGCTATACCGCTTTATCCTATATTTGGGGTCGTGGGGACCTGGAGCCTATCCCAGGAGACTCAGGGCACGAGGCAGGGTACACCCTGGACAGCGTGCCAATCCATCGCAGAGCACACACACACACACTCATTCACACACTATGGTCAATTTGGGAACGCCAATTACTGTAGCCTAATCTGCATGTCTTTGGACTGTGGGAGGGTACTCCGGTTTCCTCCCACCAAGCACGGGGAGAACATGCAAACTCCATGCACACAGAGACGGGAATCGAGCTTGGCCGGGAATCGAACCCGGAACTTGGAGGTGCAAGGCGACAGTGCTAACCACTACACCACCGTGCCGCCATGGGAATGACAGCGCTGCTCAAAAAGATGTTGATAAGAACATCTGCCAGCTGTTCAGCACATCCTCTAAGCACTTTGCCAGGGATATTGTCTAGTCCTGCAGCCTTTTTCACAGCAGCTGAGACACAGCACCTGGTCATTGGGAAGGGGGTCTTCCTCGTTCCTCACTGTGACGATGTTCTGCACTTCAGACAAAAAGGAAGAAAGGGAGCCGTCACTGTCACAGGCAGATCGTGATGTCATGTAGTTGGTGATGGCTTGTATTGCTCTACCACATGCGCCATGTGTCACCGCTGTCTCTGAAGTGGTTGTGGATCCTCTGGGGGTGTGCATGCTTTGCCTCTCTGATTTTAGCCTTTGCTGTTATTTAGGCCACCTTGAAGGTGGAATCTTGGGTCTTCAGAAGTGAACGCATCTCTGCAGTAGTCCATAGTTTCTGCTTGGGGTGTGAGATGATGTCCTTATCGACAGTGACTTACAGTAATTGGTGGACTCGTTATTGTTGCTTGTCACTGATGCTGTATACTTCTCCAAGTTGGTGAACAGAGCACAAATGTGTGTAAGTCACAGCATCCTTGAACATGCTCCAGTCAGTGTTCTTAAAATGGTCCTGAAGAGCAGAGATGGGTCCTGCTGGCCAGGTTTTCACATCCTTCAGAATCGGTCAAAATGTGATTGACAAGTGGTCTGGAATTAGCATAACAGAGATGTGGTCTGAGTAGGTGGAGGCTCTGCTCAATATGTACTGGGGGATCCAGTGTGTTTTCCCCTCACTGCCGAGCACATCCATTATTATCCAAATGAGGATGGGTTCCTTGTTGATTCAGGTCTTCTCAAGGTTTCTACCTATTGCCATCTCAGGGAGTTTTTCCTTGCCAGTCAGTTCAGAGAGCACCTTCTGAGCAATAGGTAGTGACTAGCACCGATGTTCTTACACAATTTCATTTCATGCTACCTCCGCGAGACTTACAGTACCACACAGAGCTGTATTTCCGTCTGCACAAAACAAGGCTAACCCGTCTAGCTGAATGGTAGCATCTGAACCATGTCTCTATAAAAAAAAGTTGTAGTCTAATTTATTGTCCAAGGGGCAGATATTGGATAGAATTATGGATTATCTGTGTTTGCTTTAACCATTACCTGTTTGCTAAATAAAATTCCAATTCACCCCATCCAGGTTGAACCCCTCCTTGTGCCCTGAGTCCCTTGGGGTAGGCCGCAGGGCTCCTATGACCTTGTACAGGATAATTGCTATAGAGAATTAACAAATTAATTGTTGCATAAAGCAATATTGCACTTGTAGTCATACTGTTGTACTGTGTTGCAGCTATACTGTATTCACAAATTGTTCAGTACATTGGGGCCTTTGCTTTTGCAGTATTGTCTAAATATGCTTTTTTACATATCTAGTTTTCTACAGTGATGTCAAAAGTATTCACATTCATTACTTGAGTAGAAGTATAGATACTAGGGTTCAAAAATACTTGTATCAACCCAAGCTTTTTACTTAAGTAAAAGTTTAAAAGTACTGGTTTTAGAACTACTTAAAGTATACAAGTAAAAGTACCGTGAGGGCCGACAAAAGCATTAAGGTCTCGCTTTCTGATCATGCGACCAAGGGGTGGGAGGGGGGGGGCGTTGTGCGTGTTCTTATCATGCGACCGGGGGGTTGCGCGTTCTGATCATAAAAATAGAGTAACGAGGCTATTTTTAAAATGTAAGGAGTAGAAAGTACAGATAATTGCTTAAAAATGTAAGGAGTAGAAGTAAAAAGTCGGCTGAAATATAATTACTCCAGTAAAGTATAGATACCCAAAATTTCTACTTAAGTAAGGTAACGAAGTATTTGTACTTCGTTACTTGACACCTCTGGTTTTCTACAGTTGTGTAAAGCACTTAATGCTCAGTATACTACAGTATGAGCTCAGTGGAACATTTTAGGTAACGCAGATTTTGCTCATTAGCTAATTTCCAAGCTCTGAATTTGGTGTGGTGACCAAGGGTTAAATAAGATATTGTACTGTATGTAGTTTTATATCATAGGAACTATCTCTACTATTCCAGTATTCTGAAAGTGTTTTCTATGAGAATGACTCACCATGAATTTTATCTCATCATGCCATGTGCACTTGCTTCAGACTCTCAGCCCCAGGAAATAATGTAATTCTATAAAATAGAATGTAACTGGTATAGCACAGGAGTGTGTGTGTGTGTGTGTGTGTGTGTGTGTGTGTGTGTGTGTGTGTGTGCGCGTGCGTGCGTGTGTGCATCTGGTTGTGTGGGAGTGTGTACATGTGTGTGTGTGTGTGTGTGTGTGTTTGAAGGAGAATCCCTTTCTGCAGACAGGGTGGAAGCAGGAATTGTTCCAGCAGTCTGTTGTCTCAACTCTTTCTGAAGCCCCTCTACACTGTCTACAGGAGCCTGTGGCCTGTTTGCTAATGGACTGATTTATTGCACACACACACACACACACACACACACACACACACACACACACACACACATAGTGGATTGCCAGTGTGTTTATACAGGACAGGAAAGTGTGGTCAAGACGGATATACTACTTTATTTGTTACTTTACTTATATTTGTTTGCCTGAGTTTGGTTGCTGATTGTACAGTATATTGCACAGTACAGTATTTACAAATTATTGTAGTTTTGAAGATCATCAAGAACTAAGTGTGATTAAATATGCAAATGAGTGTGTAGTTGTGTGCATATTTAACTGTTGATTTACTGATGTTGATTATGATTTATGGTAATTATTTTGGGATTTCTTCACCCTAATTTAGTAATTGCTGATTCTTACCCAGCTCATGGCTCTCTGCTAACAACATACCAAATGACTGACATTAGGTGTAACATGATTGTCTGAGGAAAGCACTATCTGCCCACTTCTGCTTGCATGAGCTCAGAGACACCTATGATTGACTAGTGTTCCTGTGATTGATATTAGAGAGCAAATAATCCACCCTTTACTTCAACCATCCAGATACAAATGTTTGTGGCATCATGGGGATTTGAACTTGTGATCTCCAAATGGTTGGAGATTATGCTTTTCTGTTGCACCACTCAGGAGCCCCTTACATGAATGTTTATGATTGATTTTGTGTAAAATGCAGATGTTCCTCATATAAATGCAGACAATTCAGAACCCCTGCTAGCAAATCTGTCTGGACAGACAAGGCCTGGATGCCATCTTAAACCAAGCCAGAGTGGGCACAGCAGACCAGAAGTCCATTAGCACTCCCTTCCTTCTTCCAAACATCACCACTTCTTTTTCATTATAGCATCTTTTCAAGTTACTCGCAATTCTCGCTCCACTGTATTTCGCATCTTATCTATGGGAAATGTTCCTTGCCACTGCCATTGCCAGCTTACAGATAAATTATAAATCTAAAAATCTTCATTTAAATTCAATTAAATTCAATTGCATTTATATAGTACATTTGCCAATGGTCATTGTCACAAAGCAGCTTAACAAAATCAAAGAAAATTATAAGGAAATCTATACTTTTTTAAACTTCATATCTAGATTTATTTTTGTAAAAATTTGTGTCCATGTTTAAAAGTTAATACTAATAGCGACAATTAATATACTCATGTCACAATGAGTCTAAATTTTGTAGAATGAACAGTACATTGTGGAAGCTACAATACCTGATGATTATACAGAAACAAATATAGAGCTCCTGTTAATGTTCACATCTTAATGGGGAAAATGTGAAATTTTGTTACTATAACATTGTTATAGTCATCAGACGAAGATGGGCTGTATGAGGAGGGAGCAAGCTGAACAACGCACGAGGCAGTGCATAGCAAGGCCCCTGGTGAGACGGAGGAGGAGCAGGACCCGGAGTCAACCCACAGTGTTCAGAACCTCCAAGCTCAGTGTGCTCCACCCAACAATCCATCTGAACATCGCAGGGTCTTGTGGCCAGCGGCACACAAGGAGATTGAGTGGAGCCAGTTCGACAAAGATGTAAATGGTGCCTTGGAAACATCATCAAAAGGGAGTGTGGATCAGCAGCTCCAAACGATGTGCACCTTCATCATCTGCATCGGTGCTGAGCGGTTTGGTATCAAACATACAAAGGCCAAAACTACAGCTAGACCCAACAGGCGAGAGAATAAGATCATCACACTCAGGAGAGACTTGAAGTCCCTGAAGCAACGTTTTAAGAAGGCGAGTGAGGAAGAAAAGCCCGCCCTGGCTGAGCTCAGGGTCATCCTCAGGAAAAAGCTCATCTCCCTACGTCGTGCAGAGTGGCACAGGAGGAAGGGTAGAGAGAGGGCCCGCAAGCGCACTGCCTTCATAGGCAGAAGCGGAGTGGAACCCTCATGTGCCTAGAAGATGACATCAACCGCCATCTCTCTGAAACATACAGCGACCGGCAGAGGGAGGAAGACCTGGGCCCCTGCAGAGAACTAATTTCACCACCACTACCATCCAGCCAATTCAACATCAAAGAGCCAACGCTCGCAGGGGTCAAAAATACGGTCAGGGCTGCACGGTCCAGTGCAGCACCAGGCCCGAGTGGCATGCCATACAAAGTATATAAGCATTGCCCAAGACTTCTGCAGAGGCTGTGGAGAATCATGAGGGTAGTATGGCGGAGAGGCAGGGTAGCCAAGCAGTGAAGGTATGCCGAAGGTGTCTGGATACCAAAGGAGGAGAACGCAAGTGACATCTCGCAGTTCCGTACCATCTCACTGCTTAGTGTAGAGGGCAAGATATTCTTCAAGATTCTTGCCAATCGCATGACCGATTTCCTCCTGAGGAATTCCTACATTGATACTAGCGTACAGAAGGGAGGGGTACCAGGCTTCCCAGGCTGCGTTGAACACACCGGAGTGGTAACCCAGCTGATCCGAGAGGCTAGAGAGAACCGAGGAGATTTGTCAGTGATATGGTTGGATCTGGCAAATGCCTACGGATCAATTCCTCACAAGCTGGTGACAAAAGCCTTGACGATGCAAGTTCTTCTGTTCCGCAGAAGATCACAGATCTCATACAGGACTATTACAGTAGTTTTAGTATGAGATTTACATCTGGATCTATAACATCAGCATGGCACCGCCTAGAAAAAGGCATCATCACTGGTTGTACCATATCAGTGACGCTGTTTGCTCTAGCGATGACCATGCTTGTCAAGGCAGCAGAAGTGGAATGCAGAGGGCCTCTCTCCAGAACTGGCACCCGCCAACCACCAATCAGAGCCTTTATGGATGACTTAACAGTCACAGCAACATCAGTGCCAGGGTGTCGCTGGCTCCTTAAAGGTCTGGAAAGGTTAACATCTTGGGCGAGAATGACATTCAAGCCAGCGAAATGCCGGTGCCTTGTGTTGAGGAAGGGGAGAGTTGAGGACAAATTCCGCTTCTACATGAATGGTCTCCAGATACCATCATTGACGGAGAAGCCGGTGAAAAGCTTGGGGAAGCTCTTTGATGTGACTTTGAAAGACACAGTAGCAATCCAGGCTATGCACGCAGAGCTGAAAACCTGGCTTGAAGCAGTGGACAGGGCAGGCCTTCCCGGGAAATTTAAAGCCTGGATATATCAGCATGGCATTCTGCCAAGGCTTTTGTGGCCACTGTTGATGTACCAGGTCCCAATAACAACGGTGGAGACCCTGGAGAGAAGCATCAGCCAGTTCCTGCGCAGGTGGCTGGGCCTGCCGAAGAGCCTGAGCTGCATTGCCCTGTATGGGCACACCAACAAACTCCAGCTCCCGTTCTCAGGCCTTCAGAGGAATTCAAAGTAACAAGAGCTAGGGAGGTGTTACTGTACAGAGACTCATCCGACACCAGAGTCTCCTCTGCAGGCATAGAGGTCAGGACTGGAAGGAAGTGGAGGGCGCAGGAGGCAGTCCAGCGGGCAGAAGCAAGGTTGCGGCATGGTGTGCTTGTAGGGTCTGTGGCAATTGGGCGAGCAGGACTTGGCTGTCATAATATGCCGCGCTATGACAGAGCGCAGGGGAGGGACAGACGGCAGATGATTCAGGGTGAGGTCAGAGCAGAGGTGGAAGAGGAACGGCGTAGTAAAATGGTGGCTATGCGTCAGCAGGGAGCGTGGACCAATTGGGAACATGCACAGACTCGAAAAATCACCTGGCCAGAACTTTGGAGGTCAGAGCCAGCAAGACTCAAGTTTCTGATCCAGTCAGTGTATGATGTCCTACCGAGCCCAGCCAATTTGCATTGCTGGGGGCTAGTGGAAGCACCATCTTGTCCTTTGTGCCCTGCAAGAGGGTCGCTGGAGCACATCTTGAGCTGCTGCCCGAAAGCACTGGGAGAGGGGAGGTACCGATGGCGCCACGACCAGGTGCTGAAGGCAGTAGCTGACACTATCTGTACCGGAATCCAGCAAAGCAAGCATCAGCCCCGAGTAAGACCAAATATTGTTTTCGTCAGGGCTGGGGAGAAGCCTCAGTCACAGCCAAAGGTCCCAGCTGGTCTGCTATCTACAGCAGGTGACTGGCAGCTGAAGGTGGACCTGGGGAGGCATCTGAAGTTTCCAGACCACATTACCAGCACAACGCTCAGACCAGACATGGTCCTAACATCGGAGAGTACAAAGCAAGTGGTGCTACTGGAACTCACAGTCCCCTGGGAAGACCGGATTGAGGAAGCTTTTGAGCGGAAAAAGGCGAAGTATCTGGAACTGGTGGAGGACTGCAGGCGGAAGGGGTGGAGGGCTCGCTGTGAGCCAATTGAGGTTGGCTGCAGAGGATTCCCAGGACAGAGCTTGCACCGAGCACTCAGGCTGCTTGGAATCAAAGGTGCTCAAGAAAGGAAAGCCACCAGAAACATCTGCGAGGCAGCGGAGAAAGCCTCTATGTGGCTGTGGATCAAAAGGGGCAACGCATGGCTTAGTGCGCTGCTTGGACACAAGTCGGGGTTTGATCATCCCCGGCTGGGTCGCTCAGGTGAGGGTGTCTGATGATCAAAGACCCGAAACACCCCGTGACCCTGGGTTCATCACTGAGGATGTGTCCAAGCTGCACCACGAAGGTGTTTCTTATAACTGGCCATTCGTGTGTGTGCGCACATAAAGCATTTTTTTAATTTTGTGTCCAAGTGTAGTGAATTTTCTTTAATAACTATACTGCCACAACAACCCCCATGAAGAAAAAGGTTTAAAAGGCTATAGCGGTGCAGGAGATGAATCTGGTTAATGACAATGAAACGTTACATTTCCGCGAAATCCTCAAAAGAAGGCAAAAGCAAGAGTCATTACAGAGGTTCCTTGTTAAAGAAGTTTGCAGACAGAGCAGGGATTCCATTAGTGTGGTTGTGTCTATCAGTGGCGGCTGCTAGCTCTTAAAACAGGGGAAGCTCATATTTCTCTCTCCTCGTAAGGAAGACTACTAAATGGTTTTGCCAAAAGCAGGTCAACAATATTAGCACCGTTTACCATTATGCACAGCTTGCTAGCTGGCTAGTTTCTCCTTCCACAAGCTACTTTAATTATATGAACGAACTAACTTTACAATGCTGAAACAAGGAGCAAAGTCAAGAACGCTATAATATGTTTTTTTTTATTATTTATTGAATGATTTGTACAAACAAAAATAGTTTATATCACCAGCAAACAATACAGAGTGCAGCAGTTCGTCGTACCACTTCACCTGAAATTCCGCATGGGACTCAAATCTCTGTAGCGCTGATGTATACTTAAGACATGCTGTCAATCAGAAAAGGTGTTCCGCCCTTTAAACAGCTCCTCCAATCATCATGCAGCAGCCCAGCATTCTGTCCCGCCCACTGCTCCATTCACCCCCAGAGAAGCTGAGCTTCCCTGGAAGTCACGATTTTGGTGGATTTATCCAATTACCGTCCAGCTTTTCTGCACTGAAAAAAGCTCCTCTGTGCCTCCCCGTAGCGCTCCAGTGAAGCACTTTTAACGCGCTGTGCTGCACGGAAATGTAGGACAAGAAAATCGCGTCAAACAATCTACAATAAATACCTGATTTTGAACGAGCTAGTCATGAAGTTGAACGCGTTCTAGCGCACTTTTATTAAAACCAATATAAATATGACAGTGCATATATGAGCATTTATTTTCTGACATAGTAGAGGAAGCTGAGCTTCCCTTGTAGTCTTAGAGCAGCCGCCACTGAGGGTTTGACATTGGCCAAATGCGGGTAAAATTCGGCAGGTAATAACTTAAGTCTCACTAGCCACTTTGGCGGGTAGTTTATTCTTTGGTATGACAATATATTTTTGTTGTTGTTTTCTCATCCGATATAATAAACACATTGCAACGTAATATTACGCGCATAACACACGCGTGAATGTAATGAGGACATTTAATACCTTTCTCTACGCATGCTCACACATGCATTGCGTGCACGCACGCACACACACACACACACACACACACACACACACACACACTTTTACTTCCTGTTTGGTGTGTGTGCATCATTTCCTTAAAGGGCTATTGCTTCTCAACAGGATGAGAATGTTCGCCCCTTTCGTAGGTTATTTACTGATTATATAAAAAAAGTAATCACTATTAAAATCTATTTAGATTTCATGTTGAATGATAGAAAATTCATCAATTGATTGAATTACCTCACACTATAAAGAGTCAACACTACAAGATAGACCAGAGTCCATTGTCCTAACTCAGAATTCTGATATAATTTACATTACATTTACATTTAGGCATTTGGCAGATGCTCTTATCCAGAGCGACTTACATTTTTTAAAAATCTCATTATACATCTGAGCAGTTGAGGGCCTTGCTCAAGGGCCCAACAGTGGCAACTTGGTGGTTGTGGGGTTTGAACCTGGGATCTTCCGAACTGGAGTCCAATGCCTTAACCACTGAGCTACCCCTGGCCAGTAATAATACTGTGGCATGGGCGGGACGGCGACTGGCGACCGTCATGCCTTGCAGGAGGGGTTCTTGTTGTGTTCACCCTGTTTGGGACGTTGTTTTAGGTTAGCGGCTTCGGACAAGTTTGAGTATGTGTGTGCTTGTGCTGAGTTAAATAAACTACTCCCCAGCCATTTGCATTGGGGAGCAAGTAAGCTCACTCGTCCTCCAAGATCCCTACTAGCGTCGAAAAACGATACAATACATAATGAATAATAATACCTGATAATAGTACACAACACACTAAAATGATAAATGTTCTGAGTTGCTGTATTTTTAATATTAGAATGAGATCAGTTGTACTGAATCTGTTATTTTTCAATGTCATGTGGTAAGAGGCTTGAATTTAAGTTCAATAAGCAGAATATACTGTTCATGTTTGCATGTTTTTATATTGGGATCTTAACAGTACTGAATACTTGACTACTACTATAGTGATACAGTGTATGCTGTCATTTATAAGTAAATCTAGATATAACAAACATTAACGTATCATGGTGAAGAAAAAACTGCCATTTTCTGGTGACAAAATTGTGGCGAGTAAAAAGGCTGAATGGCGAGTGACTCCGGAAATCCACTAGACACATCGGCCAATAAGCAGAAAAGTTAATGTCAAACCCTGATTTATACTGTATATATATTCATTCATTCATTCATTCATTTTCTATACTGCTTAATCCTGTGTTCAGGGTCGCGGGGGACCTGGAGCCTATCCCAGGAGACTTCGGGCACTAGGCGGGGTACACCCTGGACAGCGTGCCAATCACTGTATATATATATATATATATATATATATATATATATATATATATATATATATATATATATATAAATACCGTTCAAAAGTTTGGGCTCACTTGCAAATTTCTTTGTTTTGTTTAGTGATTTATTTTTCTACATTCTACAACAATACAGGGGATTTAAAAACTATAAAATAACACATACAGTATGGAATTAGGTAATTACGTAACAACAACAAAAACAACAGTTAGTTGTTATTTTAAGACACAGAGGTCGGCCTTTCGGTAATAGTTCTTGCAAGAACAGTATTGTCAAGTGCGTTTGCAAAATCCGTCAAGCACCATAATGAAACTGTCTCTCATGAAGGCCGTCCCAGGAAGACGAGACCAAAACCTACCTCTGCTGCAGACGATAACCTAACCCTAACTTTTGAACGGTAGTGTGTGTGTATATATATATATATATATATATATATATATACTCAGCAAAAAAAGAAACGTCCTCTGACTTTGAACTGTTTTTACTTTCAGTAAACTTAATGTGTAAATATTTGTATGAACACTAAAAGAGTCGACACCATAAGACATGAAGTAAAAATGTTTCCCAATGTGTCCCTGAATGAAGGGAGGCTGAAAATCAGTCAGTAGCAGTCAGTATCTGGTGGCCACCAGCTGCTTGAAGTACTGCAGTGCATCTCCTCCTCATGGACTGGACCAGATTTGTCAGTTCTTGCTGTGAGATGGAGGGATTGTGTGTTCCTGGTGTGACTCGGGCAGTTGTTGTGGCCATCCTGTACCTGTCACGCAGGTGTGATATTCGGATGTACCCATCCTGTGCAGGTGTTGTTACACGTGGTCTTCCACTGCGAGGATGATCAGCTGTCCTTCCTGTCTCCCTGTAGCGCCGTCTTAGGCGTCTCACAGTGCGGACATGGCGATTTATTGCCCTATAGCCACATCAGCAGTCCTCATGCCCCCCTGCAGCATGCCTAATGCACGTTCACGCAGATGAGCAGCGACCCTGGGTGTCTTTCTTTGGGTGTTTTTCACAGTCGGTAGACAAGTCTCTTTAGTGTCCTGCGTTTTTACAACTGTGACCTTAAATGCCTACTTTATGTATGAAAATCATACATGATTCCAAACATTTTTTACAAATAAATAACTGCAAAGTGGGGTGTGCGTAATTATTCAGCCCCCTGAGTCAATACTTTGTAGAACCACCTTTTGCTGCAATTCCAGCTGCCAGTCTTTTAGGGTATGTCTCTACCAGCTTTGCACATCTAGAGACTGAAATCCTTGCCCATTCTTCTTTGCAAAACAGCTCCAGCTCAGTCAGATTAGATGGACAGCGTTTGTGAACAGCAGTTTTCAGATCTTGCCACAGATTCTCGATTGGATTTAGATCTGGACTTTGACTGGGCCATTCTAACACATGGATAAACAAAAATAATGTGGGCTACATAGACAATTGGAAGACCTTTGAGGGCAAAGCTGGCCTGTTAGGGCGGGACGGTGTCCATCCCACTCGGGAAGGTGCTGCTCTCATTTCCTGTAGTATAGCTCATAGTCTCAGTAGAGGTCTAGTTAATCGGTGACAATCCAGAGCCCAGGCCAGGGAGCAGACAGACAGGCTAAACCAACCGTCTGCTAGCTGCATAGAGTCGTCACTCAGGGTTCACCTTATTGAGACTGTGTCTGTTCCCCGATCTAAGCAAAAATGTAGAAAGACCCAGAAAGTCTGTTTCAATAATCTAATTAACATAAAGTCCACAAACTCCGATCATACTGAATGCGCAGCCGGCACCTCTGATCTGAAGCTAGGATTGTTAAATATTAGATCTCTCACATCAAAAGCAGTTATTGTTAATGAAATTATCACAGATCAGGCGTTTGATATACTCTGTTTAACTGAAACATGGGTTAAACAGGACGAGTATGTAGCTCTAAATGAAGCTAGTCCTCCTGGATACAGCTACATACACCAGCCTCGGTTAACTGGTAGAGGAGGAGGCGTCGCAGTTATTCATAATGATAACCTGTCTATCGTACAAAAACACAGACACAAATTTAACTCATTTGAAATTCTCTATAGTAACATAAGTGTATTTAAGTATATTAAATCAGCTCAGTCGATTCCACTAATTATAATTTACAGACCTCCAGGGCTGTATTCTGAATTTCTTAGTGAATTTGCAGATTTCATCTCAGACCTGGTCATTTCTGTAGACAAAGTGTTAATTGCTGGAGATTTTAACATTCATTTTGAGAATCCAGAAGACCCTCTGAGAACAGCATTTATATCCATACTGGACTCCGTAGGTGTAAATCAGTGTGTAGTAGGACCCACTCATAAAGCAGGTCACACTTTAGATTTAGTAATATTCTTCGGATTAACTATAAGAAATGTGTTCACAATTCCACTGTCTGAAATTATCTCAGATCACTATCTTGTCTCCATTCAAGTGTCTCACAGTGATAATGTACGCACAGTACCGCGCTACCGTATTAAACGTACATTCACATCAACTACCACACAGAGTTTTATCAGTAATCTCCCAGAGTTACCAACTTCGATTAGGCCACCGTCTGACCCCACAGAACTTGATCAGGCGACTGAATATTTAGAGTCGACACTTCGTTGTACCTTAGATAATGTAGCTCCAGCTAAAAGAAAAATTATTAGAGATAAGAAACTCGCTCCCTGGTATAACGATCACACGCGCACTTTAAAACAGACTGCTCGGAAATTAGAGCGTAAATGGCGTCAAACTAAATTGTTGGTATTTCAAATAGCATGGAAAGAGAGCATCCTGAACTATAGGAAAGCTCTTAGTGTAGCTAGATCAACGTATCTCTCCACTCTTATAGACGAAAATAAAAATAATCCTAGATTTTTATTTAATACCGTAGCCAAATTAACCAGAAATAAGACCACTACAGAAATCTCCACAACAACATCATGCAATAGTGAGGACTTCATGAACTTTTTTAATAATAAAATTGTAAATATCAGGCATAAAATTGAGGCTTTGAAACCAAACAATGTAATTGATACTGATGTTAACCTAGCCATGTCAGATTCAAACCTAGAATACTTTACTCCTCTTGAAGAGAATGAACTAATTTCACTCATCTCTTCTGCAAATTCATCAACCTGTATATTAGATCCTATACCGACACATTTTCTTAAACAGATAGCACCAGTAATAACAGAACCGATGTTGAGAATAATTAATTCCTCACTCAGCATTGGTTATGTTCCAAAATCTTTTAAAGTAGCAGTTATTAAACCAATAATTAAGAAACCTGACCTCGACCCCTGTCAGCTGTCCAATTACAGGCCAATATCAAACCTCCCCTTTATCTCTAAGATTCTGGAAAAGATAGTAGCGGAGCAGCTATGCTCATATCTACATAGAAATGGCATACATGAACTGTATCAGTCAGGATTTAGGCCTCATCACAGCACAGAAACAGCACTCGTTAAAGTAGTAAATGACCTCCTATTGGCCTCTGATCAGGGTTGTGTAACTATGCTTGTATTACTCGACCTCAGTGCAGCTTTTGACACTATTGATCATGCTATTCTTCTTCACAGATTAGAAAATTTTTTTTTAGGAATTAGGAATTTTTAGGAAAGGAATTAAGGGTACAACCCTCTCCTGGCTCAGATCCTATTTGACAGATCGTTATCAGTATGTAGACTTAAATGGTGATTATTCTGCATGTTCTCTAGTGGAGTTTGGCGTTCCGCAGGGTTCAGTTTTAGGCCCACTGCTTTTTTCCCTTTACATGCTTCCTCTGGGCAACATAATCCGTAAGCATGGTATTAGTTTTCATTGTTATGCTGACGACACACAGTTATATGTCTCAACAAAACCTGATGAGAAAAACCATCTTACTAAAGTTGAGCAATGTGTTCAGGACATAAGAAATTGGATGCTAATTAACTTCCTTCTGCTTAATCCGGATAAGACAGAAGTTCTAGTCATAGGACCGCATACAGCTAGAAGTAAAATCTTAGATCACACCGTAACTTTAGATGGCCTTTCTGTTCCGTCAAGTGCAACAGTAAAAGACCTCGGCGTGATTATAGATTCCAGCCTTTCATTTGAAGCTCATGTAGATAATATCACCAGGATAGCATTCTTTCACCTTAGAAATATCGCCAAAATAAGAAATATATTGTCGCTAAATGATGCAGAAAAACTAGTTCATGCTTTTATCACTTCTAGGTTGGACTATTGTAATGCCTTACTGTCTGGTTGTTCAGTTAGGTGCATAAACAAGCTTCAGCTAGTCCAAAATGCAGCAGCGAGAGTCCTCACTAGAACCAGAAGATATGAGCACATCACCCCTATCCTATCTTCACTGCATTGGCTCCCTGTGAAATTTCGCATTGATTTTAAAATACTACTCTTGACATATAAGGCATTAAATGGTCTCGCGCCGCAGTATCTGAGCGAACTGCTAGTGTCTTACGATCCGCCACGCCTACTTCGGTCAAAGGATGCAGGCTGCTTATCAGTACCGCGTATTATGAAAACTACAGCTGGGGGCAGAGCTTTTTCTTACAAAGCCCCAAAATTATGGAATAGTCTTCCAAATAGTGTTCGGGACTCAGACACAGTCTCAGTGTTTAAGTCTAGGCTAAAAACCTATTTATTTAGCCAAGCATTTTTATAAATAGATTTGCCATAAGGTAAAGGAGCAGATCTGGGGGACTCATGGACGTAGAGTATTATGGTGAACTGGTATGTTTTAGATGCTGTCTTCCTCAGTCTCATTTGATCACTCAGGTTTGTTGACGGTGAGGTGATTGTTTGCTTTACATCTCAGGGAGCCCTCATGTTTGTGTTTCCTTCTGGCTCTCCCTTTTAGTTATGCTGTCATAGTTAGTCCTGCCGGAGTCCCTGCTTGCACTCTACAGTAAATATAAATTCACATTAGACATTGTGACTGTGACCATACCTAATTGCAATCTCTCCTCCTCTTCTCTTCCTCCCCCTCTTTCTCTTTCCTCTCTCCCCCTGTCTCCCCCTTTCACTCTTTCTCTCTCTCTCTCTGTCGAGCTACACATGTGGTTCCTGAGCTGCCAGTGATCCAGACTCCCACTGCCCTCCGGACCTGTCTGATCCATCCTGGTGCCCGGTTTCTGGTTGGAGGTCTCATCGCATGGATGCCCCGTGTGTCTCTTTAGGATGCGTCTGGTGTCTGGGGATGATTCTCTATACTTAGAAGATGGTTCTGGCCTCGACTGGTGTTGTCAGCTGTTTCTCTGAGGACTTGACAATTCGATAGTTCAGGACTGGAACTTTCTACAAGTCTATCTGAGTCTCGAATAACTACTGGACTCCATTTTACATCAAGTATTATAACATCAATTAACATCAACTATTATAGCTGAACCTAACACTTAACACTGTATAAATGCAGATCATTTCCTGCTATCTGTTTCACCCAGATGAGGATGGGTTCCCTGTCGAGTCTGGTTCCTCTCAAGGTTTCTTCCTATTACCGTCTCAGGGAGTTTTTCCTTGCCACTGTCGCCCTCGGGCTTGCTCGCCAGGGAATATCTGAACATTTTGATTCATACATATTCACATTCCATACAAACGTAAATAATTCTTTTGATTGTGTAAAGCTGTTTTGAGACAATGTCAATTGTTAAAAGCGCTATACAAATAAAACTGAATTGAATTGAATTGAATATGTTTTGTTTTAAACCATTCCATTGTTGCCCTGGCTTTATGTTTAGGGTCGTTGTCCTGCTGGAAGGTGAACCTCCACCCCAGTCTCAAGTCTTTTGCAGACTCCAAGAGGTTTTCTTCCAAGATTGGCCTGTATTTGGCTCCATCCATCTTCCCATCAACTCTATGATTTTCGTTCCACTTCTCACGTGTACACCACTTTGTATTGGTCTTTCACGTGGAATTCCAATGAAATTGATTCATGTTTGTGGCTGTAATGTGACAAAATGTGGAAAAGTTCAAGGGGCCGAATACTTTTGCAAGCATATACACACTATATATAATATACTGTAAAATACAGTGTAATGCAGTAATTATGCAAACATTGCAGTGGATTAGAATGTCTGGAAGATTACATGCCTAAAAGTGACAGGATATACATACAGTGGGAGACATACAGTGTAAGTATTTGATCCCCTACAGATTTTCTAAGTTTGCCCACTTACAAAGAAATGAAGGGTCTACAATTTTTTATCATATGTTTATGGTAAAGGATTGGACAGAATATCTAGAAAAAAAACAAAGATACAGATATAGCACATGATACAAATATTATGAATTATGTTGCATTTCAATGAGGGAAATAAGTATTTGATTCCCAAGCAAAACATGGCTTAGTACTTGGTAGAGAAACCCTTGCTGGAAAGCACAGTGGGAAGATTTTTCTTGAAGTTGTTTACCAGATTTGCACACATCTTGGGATCTTGGGTGCATTTTGATCTACTATTCTTTACAGATTTTCTCTAAATGTCTGTCCGTGAATTTTCTTTTGGATTAAGGTCTGCTAGACCACTCCATGACCTTAATATGCTTATTCTTGAGCCACTCCTTAGTTGCCTTGGCAGTATGTTTCATGCTGGAAGACCCATCCACAACCCATTTTCAGGAGGTTCTCATCCAAAATTTTACAACACATGGCCTCATCCATTGGCCCCTCAGTGCAGCAAAGTCAATCAGTACCTTTAGCAGAGAAACAGCCCCAAAGCATAATGTTTCCACCTCCGTGCTTGTCTGTATGGACTATGGTGTTCTTAGTGTCATAGTCAGCATTTTTCCTCCTCTGAAAAAAGCAAGTCGCGTTGATGACAAAGAGCTCAATTTGGGTCTCATCTGACCACAGCAGTTTATCCCAATCGTTCCGTAAAGGTTCGCCACTAGAGGTCACTGTTTTGCTTTGTAGTTTTTTGATTGCAGACTCAGTTTCCCAGAAGGCACCTCGGTCAGGTGATGCGGGTGCACACCTGAACCGAGGTAGCTCATTAGAGAATCTAATAGCTGTTTAGTTTGGGAAACAGGGGTCTGTTCTTCATACGTTGCTAACTCAGTTAGAAAAGTATCTTGCATATATGCCCCCCTGCCATGGATAATCGCTATCAAATATTATATTAGAACATAAATTCCTAGGTTTATTATTATTAAATATGATATTACTATTATAATAAACCCTAGGCACGAGACAGCCGTCAAGACCATTAATACAAATTCTTGTATAATGTTTATTTTGTAACACATTTATTTTTCAGGGGTTTGTCATGAATATGCAAATAAATATGTATATATGATAAAAATAAATATTTTTATAATGAAAAATTGGACGAAATAATTTTTATTATAAAATAAACAATATAAAAGTATACATGTATTTGAAAAAATATACATATACAAAATATAAATTGCATATTTTATTTTATTGTCTCATGTAATTTGGAAACCATTAACCTATGAATTTAAGTTCTAATATAATATTTAATAGTGATTATGTGGGGGCAATCCATGGCAGGGGAGCATTTCAGCGCATAACACGTTACAAAATAAATTGAGCTCGTTCTTTTGCCATTTCTTCAACCAATCGAAGGGCTTGTGATCAGTGTTTCTACTGTCGGTGCATATCGCCTTTTAAACCAACACACGAACGCGCAATAATCCTAGACAACTCAATCCAGCTTCACTAATCATCAACAACAGGTGTGCTCGAAGAACCAACTTAGCCAGAGCGTAATTAGCCCGATGATCTCATCTTAGATGTGTCAGTTCATCCCGGATGTTTCAAGCGACGTACGAAGAAACGAAGAAAGCGAAGAACGTACCCCAGGGTCAAGCATTGTTGGTTTATAATCACTGTCATGTAAGTGGGCGTTTTGTTTTGTATACTTTGTATACTTTGTATTTTCATTTATATGTAAATGTACGTTCTGTTCAACGTTGAGTAAAAGAGGCTCCAGTGTAGTAATTGTTATATGTCCGTTGAGTTTCAGTGTGTGTGTTGAGTTGATCTGATGTCGTGAAATGTTGTTTTGTGTTCGAATTTAGGTAAGTATTGTTGAGTGTTTCCCCCCATTTGTGTTATCCTAGTGTGGATAGCTATAGGTAAGGATAGCTAATTGTCTGTGGGGCTACATACATGTTTACCTAAGGGAATGTGTAGCTAATTGCCATGTGTAGTCAAGCCAGCCAATTCTTCGTGATTGTTGTGGATTTGTCCTGATCTTGGATTGTTTCATTCTTCGATGCTCATCTCGCACTTGTTGTCATAGCAACATGTCTGTAAGCTTGAACCTGCTCGGTAGTAGGTTTATTTCATGTAAACAGGATTAAAGCTGCGCTCCTGCCGGGTTATGATTGGTTGAAATGGTGAGGTCACATCTGATTGGTTAAAGTGCACGACTGACGCGGACTGACTCACGAGGGGAAAGAAAAGTATCTTGCATATATATATATAATTGCTATCAAATATTATATTAGAACATAAATTCATAGGTTTATTATTATTATAATAAACTCTAGGCACGAGACAGCCCTCAAGACCATTAATTCAAATTCTTGTATAATGTTTATTTTGTAACACATTTATTTATCAGGGGTTCGTCATGAATATGCAAATAAATATTTATATATATAATAAAAAATAGTTTTTATAATGAAAAATGGGACAAACTAATTTTATTATAAAGTAAACAATATAAAAGTATACATGTTTTTGAAAAAAATATTCATATTTCTATTTTTCCATATACAACATATTTATTTTCATATTTCTTATTTTATTTTATTGTCTCATGTAATTTGTAAAACATATGCGCATATTATGTTCTAATATAATATTTGATAGCGATTATGTGTATGTTGTGGGGGTAGGGGGAATCCATGGCAGGGAAGCATTTCAGCGCGTAACACGTGGGTGGGGGGGGGGGGCATCTCAGCGCATAACAGGTGTTACAAAACAATTGAGCTTGTTCTTCTGTCATTTCGTAAACCAACCAAAGGGCTTGTGATCAGTGTTTCTACTGTCGATGCATATCGCCTTTTAAACCAACGCACGAACGCGCAATAATCCAAGACAACACAATCCGGCCAAACTAATCATCAACAACAGGTGTGCTCGAAGAACCAACTTAGCCAGTTCTTAATTAGCACGATGATCTCATCTTAGATGTGTCAATTCATCTCGGATGTTTCATAGCTAATAGCCATGCTTAGCTGATTTCCATGTACCTACTGTAGTCCCTAGTCTGTGTCCCTCATCCTCTGGTCCCTCCGTGCGTGTCTTGTCCTGTGTCAGCTCCATGCATTGTATGTTAAGTCATAGAGACTGTGTTTTGCAATAGAACCTACTGTGTGCACTGTATAGAACCTATGGATTGTATGTTACATCATAGAGACTATGAATCTGTAGGGGATCAAATACTTATTTCCCCCACTGTATGTACGAGTTCTTATATGTACAGTATATACAGAATAAATAAGGGTGGAATATACAGTAGTGCAATGATGAGCATAATTATTGATGGTGCAAATAGGCATAGTGCTAAAAAAAAATTAGTGCAATATAAACAGAAAGTGACAGATCAGTTATGTGTTAGCTAACAGTCCATGATCAGCAACAGAAATTTTTTTTTTTTAATTCTGAATCTAATTTTAAGTGCAGGCTCTGATGCATCTGCAGCACCTGCCTGATGGTAACAGAGTGATCAGCCCTTTGCAGACAGCGTCTCTTGTAAATGTCTTCCAGGGTGGGTAGCTGGGTGCCAATGATTCATTGGGAGGTTTTCACCCAATTTGTAAGAATGCTGTCAATGGCAGAGCAGTTCTCCAGTATCCTGGAACATAGGTGGGCCTTTTAAAGGCTTTTCGGAAACTACAGATGCTGCTGTGCCTTCCTGACCAGAAAGTTCAGAGACCAGGTGAGGTCCTTGGAGAGATGGACTTGGAGCTAGTCACACGCTCGACGACAGCTCTATTGATGTCACTGGGAGCATGAGTGTGATTGCCATCACTCGTCGTCTTTCGTCTGCTTGGTGCTTAGTTCCAGATTGTTGTCTTCACACCATGATACCTGATGTTTTGCATATTGTATTTTACAGCACTGTGTAAGGAAGTGTACAGTATTTCTTGTTCATTCTTATTCATCAGAATGAAATACAGTTTGAGTGTTTGAGGGTATGAGCAAGCAGAATCACCAAAACTGTTTAGTTTGCTATGGAGGAGGAGAAGATCTTCCTTTATAAATGCTGTACATTTCCAGCATACATTTCCAATTTAGACAACTTGTTCTTTTCCATCCCACTCTGGGTCAATAACTTTTGGCAGTAAAATCAAACGCTGCTTTCCATCATGGTTGTGGACTGTAGCTTCAGGCGTCAAAAAAAAAACAAAAAAAAAAAACAGTCCAACTTTATTTGATTAAAAATCTGAATACATTTCATAATTATTGTTTATTATCATTACTTTTGTACATGTAGCTCTTACTAGTCAGATCATTCCAGTTACATTTTATTGTGACTTATACAGTCAAATGTCTAGCTCTCTCCCTGCAGAAAGTATTCCCAATTTTTATCCTTTAAGCATTGCCTTTTCTGCTTCAGAAAGTAGAACAATGAAGAATGTGATTACTTCTGCTAAATCAGAAAACCATGAATGATACCAGGTGCTGACCAGGAACATAATTTAAATCCCAATTATCTTTTTATTTATTTATTTTTTGGCTCTGTGGACTACTGTTATGTCATGAATGCTTTGTTTGTTGTCTGTTGGAATATAAGATAGTTTCTTAGCTTGTCAACAACAAGCGGATGTTGAACAACTCTGTGGTATTTTCTCACTGCTAAAACTGAAGTGAAGATTATCATGAGAAGTACAGTGTACAGGTCCTTCTAAAAAAAATAGCATATTGTGATGAAGTTCATTATTTTCTGTAACGTACTGATAAACATTAGACTTTCATATATTTTTGATTCATTACACACAACTGAAGTAGTTCAAGCCTTTTATTGTTTTAATATTGATGATTGTGGCATACAGCTCATGAAAACCCAAAATCCCTATCTCAAAAAATTAGCATATTTCATCCGTCCAATAAAAGAAAAGTGTTTTTAATACCAAAAAAAAAAAAAGTCAACCTTCAAATAATTATGTTCAGTTCTGCACTCAATACTTGGTCGGGAATCCTTTTGCAGATTCTTGTGTCTTGTGTCTCTCAACTTTCTCTTCACAATATCCCACAGATTCTCTATGGGGTTCAGGTCAGGAGAGTTGGCAGGCCAATTGAGCACAGTAATACCATGGTCAGTAAACCATTTACCAGTGGTTTTGGCACTGTGAGCAGGTGCCAGGTCGTGCTGAAAAATGAAATCTTCATCTCCATAAAGCTTTTCAGCAGATGGAAGCATGAAGTGCTCCAAAATCTCCTGATAGCTAGCTGCATTGAGCCTGCCCTTGATAAAACACAGTGGACCAACACCAGCAGCTGACATGGCACCCCAGACCATCACTGACTGTGGGTACTTGACACTGGACTTCAGGCATTTTGGCATTTCCCTCTCCCCAGTCTTCCTCCAGACTCTGGCACCTTGATTTCCGAATGACATGCAAAATTTGCAACCTGTAGCCCATTTCCTGCACACGCCTGTACACGGTGGCTCTGGATGTTTCTACTCCAGACTCAGTCCACTGCTTCCGCAGGTCCCCCAAGGTCTGGAATCGGTCCTTCTCCACAATCTTCCTCAGTCACCTCTTCTCGTTGTGCAGCGTTTTCTGCCACACTTTTTCCTTCCCACAGACTTCCCACTGAGGTGCCTTGATACAGCACTCTGGGAACAGCCTATTCGTTCAGAAATGTCTTTCTGTGTCTTACCCTCTTGCTTGAGGGTGTCAATGATGGCCTTCTGGACAGCAGTCAGGTCGGCAGTCTTACCCATGATTGCGGTTTTGAGTAATGAACCAGGCTGGGAGTTTTTAAAAGCCTCAGGAATCTTTTGCAGGTGTTTAGAGTTAATTAGTTGATTCAGATTATGAGGTTAATAGCTCGTTTAGAGAACCTTTTCATGAAATGCAAATTTTTTGAGAAGGACCTGTAGGTTCAAGATGGCGCTGGTGAGGTCGGCTGCCGTCACGACTGCTCCGACCACCTTTTCTTTGTTTTTGTTTTTTAAGTTAGTTTTCAGTGTTTTAAAATCGGCAAAATCACCACCATTGAGTACATTAGGTATGATAGAGACACTCTTGTTTCTATTGGTATACAATGTACTCACAATTCGACGGTTTTAACTCCGGATCCGAGCTGGCCGAGTGAGATCCTGAGGGAGAACAATGGACGCGACGCGAAGCGACGGACCCGAGGGAAACGAGCTGGCGTGAGGAACCGGCTCCGAGCCCGTGCACACCGCACACCTCTGCCTAGCATCCTGCTCGCCAACGTCCAGTCACTGGAGAACAAACTGGATGACCTCAGGGCCAGGATAAAGTTCCAGAGAGACATTCGGGACTGCAATCTCCTCTGCTTCACCGAGACATGGCTGAACCCAGCGGTGCCAGACCACGCCATACAGCCGGCCGAGTTCTTCTCGGTTCACCGCATGGACAGGACGCGGGACTCGGGGAAGTCAAGGGGAGGCGGCGTGTGCTTAATGGTGAACAACAGCTGGTGCAACAGCGCGAGCGTTGTTCCTCTTACACGCTCCTGCACACCAAACCTGGAACTACTGTCCATCATGTGTCGTCCATTTTATCTTCCACGGGAGTTCACATCGGTCATAATCAGCGCCGTTTACATACCTCCACAAGCGGACACTGAAACTGCCTTATGCGAGCTGCATGAGGCGCTCACACAGCACCAGACACAACACCGGGACGCTGCGCTCATTGTGGCGGGGGATTTTAATAGTGCCAACCTCAAACGCGCAGCGCTGAACTTTTATCAGCACATCACCTGCCCCACCAGGGGCGAAAGGACACTGGACCACTGTTATACCACGGTCAAAGACGGTTACAAGGCACAATCTCGTCCAGCGTTTGGTAAATCCGACCACGCCGCCATTTTCCTCATGCCAAAATATAAACAAAGGCTGAAACAGGAAGTGCCGGCTCAGAGGGAGGTCGCGCGCTGGACGGACCAATCGGTGGCCGCGTTACAGGACGCACTCGATGACGCAGACTGGGACATGTTCAGAAACAGCTCCGATGATGACGTCAGCGTGTTTACTGAAGCGGTTGTGGGATTTATTGGGAAGCTAGTGGACGATACGGTGGAGAAAAAGACTATCAGAACGTTTCCCAACCAGAAGCCGTGGGTGGATAAAACCATCCGCGACGCTCTGAGATCTCGCACCGCTGCCTACAACACGGGACTTGCGTCGGGGGACATGGAACCGTACAAGGCTGCGTCATATAACGTCCGGAAGGCGGTGAAAGAGGCGAAGCAGCGCTATGGGAGAAAACTAGAGTCACCACTTCAACAGAGTGACTCTAGGAGCCTGTGGCAGGGACTGAGAACAATAACGGACTACAAAGCACCAGCATCCGGTATGACGAACGCGGACGCGACTCTGGCAGACGAGCTGAACACATTTTACGCTCGCTTCGAGGCTGCAGCTAAAGACGCTAGCAATGCTAATGCTAACGGCGCTAATGCTAATGGCGCTAATGCTAGCGGCGCTAACGGCTGCAGACAGGAAGACACAGTCAGCACCGGGAACGCGCTCATCATCTCCGAGCACGACGTGAGGAGAGCCTTCAAGAGAGTGAACACCAGGAAAGCAGCAGGACCAGACGGCATCTCAGGTCGTATTCTCAGAGCCTGCGCAGACCAGCTAGCACCTGTGTTCACTGAGATATTCAACATCTCTTTATCTCAGTCGGTGATCCCCACATGCTTCAAAGATTCCATTATTGTTCCTGTTCCAAAGAAACCACATCCTGCTTCTCTCAATGACTATCGCCCTGTGGCCCTCACCTCAGTAGTGATGAAGTGCTTTGAACGCCTTATCAGAGACTTCATCATTTCTTCACTACCCGACACACTGGACCCACTACAGTTTGCATACCGTCAGAACTGCTCCACAGCGCTCCATCTCTCATCTCCTCCACACATCACTCACCTGGACACTAGGAAAGGGAATTATGTTAAAATGCTCTTCATCGACTACAGCTCTGCTTTTAACACAATAATTCCTTCCACACTCACCACCAAGCTGGAGCACCTGGGACTGAGCTCATCTATATGTCAGTGGATCTCCAATTTTCTGACTGGCAGACCACAGGCAGTAAGGATGGGCGGACATGTCTCAGCTACACTCACTCTCAGCACTGGAGCCCCCCAGGGTTGTGTTCTGAGCCCCCTGCTGTACTCTTTGTACACCCACGACTGCGTGGCCACTACCAACTCCACCTCCATCATCAAGTTTGCTGACGACACCGTCGTGGTCGGACTGATCACCAACAATGATGAGTCGGACTACCTAGAGGAGATTGGAAATCTGGAGAACTGGTGCCAGAGGAACAATCTCCTCCTGAACGTCAGTAAGACAAAGGAGCTGATAGTGGACTTTAGTACAAAGCAGGAGAGGAACTACCAGACCCCCGTCATCAACAGGAGCCCAGTGGAGAGAGTGGACAGCTTCAGATACCTCGGTGTTCACATCACGCAGGACCTATCATGGTCCTGTCACATCAACACCGTGGTGAAAAAAGCCCGGCAGCGTCTCTACCACCTCAGACGCTTGAGAGACTTTAGACTGCCCTCCAAGGTGCTCAGGAACTTCTACTCCTGCACCATAGAGAGCATCCTGACGGGAAACATCACGACCTGGTTCGGGAACAGCACCATGCAGGACAGACGAGCTCTACAGAGGGTGGTGCGATCAGCCGAGCGCATCATCCGCACTGAGCTCCCTGACCTGCACTCCATCTACAGCAAGCGGTGCTGGACTAAGGCCAGGAAGATCATGAAGGACCTCAGTCACCCCAGTAATGGACTGTTCTCTTTGTTGCGGTCTGGGAAGAGATTCCGCTCCCTAAAGGCCAACACAGAGAGACTGAGGAGTAGCTTCTTCCCGCAGGCGATAAGGTCTCTCAATCACACCTCCACACAGGACTAATAACATCTTTTAAGCTCACAACACTGACTGGACAATCATGGACACATTCATACACACTTGCACTAAATACTCATACATCTGGACAATTGCACATGTCACCTTTCATGCATATTTGCACAACCACTGACACTTTAATACCATATTTCTATTTTTTTGCAATATTTTATTATGCCCTTATGCACAGTTAATTTTACAAATTTTACTAGTTAAAATTATTTCTTTAGTATTTCCTTTTTATTGATTATTTATTTTACGTACAAGATTTTATTTTCTTATTTTCTTTTTTTTTTAAGGTCACTGGCGGTCGTATAAAAGCATTTCACTGCATATTATACTGTGTATGATTGTGTATGTGACTAATAAAATTTTAATTTGAATTTGAATAATGTCATGGGGGATGTACTGTATTAAACCAGTGAAAAGCAAATTGGCCAGAAAATCTTGTTTTTCTTTTCTCCCCATGGGACAATGTCATAGTTGAGCAGTAAAATAGACCTGGGCCCGGTTTCCCGATAACGATTGATCTTAGCGCTTAAGAGCGTTTTCTACGAGTCATTTTGCGAAAGTTCGTTATTGCTTCACGTGCGTTTCCCAAACATGCACTTAACACAATTGCATGTAGCCCTGCTTTAAGTGCTACTTAGGAGTCGCTAGGGTTAGGGTTAGAGATATATCTGTTGATCACGTGCTGAAATTTCACGCTGTAGAATGGCTCGTCATTGTTGCACATGCTGTTTTAGCAATCCATCTAGGTTTTTATTTCCGTTTCTTCTACTTGTGTGAATGTATATTCAACTTGAATAACATAAAAGTCCTGTAATTTCCTCTTGAGCAAGTTTAAAAACATAAATTAACTTGAAATGTCGTTCTGTTTTTACACTGTCTTGCTCCAATCTCACATAAAACAAATTCTAACTGTTCTAACAGCATAATTTTCTATATTTATATGAAACCTTAATTATTTAAGTAGAATTATTTATCAGTTTCTTTATTAACAATTGCTTATCTCACAAAATAAATAAATAAGTACATAAATAAATAAGCTTTAAAAGTTTAGCCTTGAAGATAATTATCTTCACCTGTCGTTCATTTGCTAATAGGAGAAAATGTTTAAATAAGCACACCTAGGGGTGGAGAAAGCAAAAATGTCTGGAATCAAAAAACAAAGAAATTACATTTTTCAAAAATAAGAAATTAATATTATTTTAGAGGAAGTGGAGCTCTCTTTGTGCCACAAATGTGCTGTGCTATAATAACAGTAACAGCTATGTTGCACAACATTGCAGTGAGGGCAAGAATGCCCTTGGACATCAGGGAGGAAGATGAAGAGATGGAGGAAGAGAATGTAATCGAGGTGAACCTTCTTGTTGCTCAACCAAGACATGTTCAACATGGCTGGGTTTCATGCACGCCAGCAAGTCATCCTTAAGGCTCATCCTTAAGTTAAGGCTTTCCGATTACTCCAGAGCACTCGTAGATCTACGAGGTTTTTCAAGTGCTACTTAAGTTACGATAGTTTTGGGAAACAGACCGTAATATTAAGATCATTCGTACGAACATTTTTATGAACTACTTAGGCTTACGATGCTTTTGGGAAATGCAGCCCTGTTTGTTTACTAATATGCTAAATAATTTTATCAGTGAACAGTTGCCTGAAGCATGTATACAGTGTCTGAACTTTAAATTCTGGTTCTGGGAAAATGCCGGAGTTATTGTCATAACCTCCACCACCCCTACCACTTGTACTATCGCCATCATCCTGATGAGGCTGTTTTTGTAGACTTGGTTTCTGACAAAGTTGACAAGGCCTGTTTGGAGGAGATCAAAAGCTTGGAGAACTGGTGCCAGGAGAGCAACCATCTCCTTCAGTATGACAAATGGCTTTATAGTGTACTTCAGCACAAAGTAGAAAAGAAGCTACCAGCCTCTTAAGATCAAAAGTGACACAGTAAAGAGAGTGGACATTTTTCGATACGTTGGTGGTTGTCGTCCTATCACATCAACATGCTGGTGAAGAAGGGCTGTTAACAACTTTAGACTAAACACTTTAGACTGTAGACCATAAGCTGTAAAGTCTAAGGCAGTGATACATTGACACCTGCATCATCAGGGCATCCGGACAGGAAGAATCACAGCCCGGTTTGGGAACAGCAGCAAGCAGGTCAGATGAGCTCTACAGAGGGTGGCACGATCAGCTGAGCACACCAGCACTAGAGAACTCCCTAACCTGCACAATATCTACATCACATAGTGCTAGAACAGGCCAGGAATACACTGAAGGACCTCATCCATCTGAACAATGGACCCTACACTCTAGTCAGAGTGGTTCGAGAAGTGTTTGGTCTGAGAAATGTTTTGTATGCCTAATGTATAACGCAGAGTAGATGAAGATTAGCTTCTTACCCTAGACCATTCTTGCCCTCGTCGAGGACAACACCTAAGACTAGACCTTTCGTCAGAAGGGGGGGGGGGGCTCAACTCCTCCCTCCTGCTCCAAATCCAACAGGAGGCTCTTTCTGCTGCCTCCCCCAGCCTTTGCACTGCCTTCTTTCTCTCAATCCCCCTCAATCCAATGTCTGACATCAGCTTCCATACTGATTGGGCAGGGAATTCCCTACATCCCACTTCAACTGGATACAACAATGTTTGCCAACCGTTGTCCCTGCAGTTCCACACCAAGTCTTTATAGCGTTCCGTTTTCCTTTCAAACGCCTCCTCCCACCCCTCTTCCCACAGCACTGCTCTACTAGGATAATCTTCTTTCCTTCCTTGGAGAAGGGGACTGCATCAGGTCTTAAGGTAGTGTGGACAACATCTGGAAATTGAAGCCTTTTTAGATCTACCCTAAGCTCCCATGCTTTAGCAGAGTGCAAAAGGCTTGCCTTGGTTTTTTTTTAGCCCTGGTGGCCCTGTCCCCTCTTTGACAAATGTTATTCCTTATGGCGACTTGTTCTTATATTGACATTTTCTGGTCCTCTCTTGCTCTAGGATGTCAGCCAGCACAGTCATTACTTTGTCATGGTGCCATCTGTATCTGCCCTGGGCCAGCGCAGTTTTGCATCCTGTCAAGATGTGTGCCCTTTCCCATTGTTCCCTTTTGCCCGCAGAGCTTGCATGATGGGTCGTCCCTTATCCCCCACCTGTGCAGGTTCACCGGGGTTGGAAGAGTGTCATAAACAGCCTTAAGCAAAAATGAGATCCAGTATGGCTCAAGCCTCCATAGGTCAGCCCATGTCACCTTTCTCTTGGGGAAATCCCACCTTGTCCAGGCCCCCTGGGACCCAGCTCCACAGCCTTTGCCTTCCTCTGCTCTTCCTCTAGGTCCCTTATTTCTCCAGGTTCCCTTTTGCTAGGGCCAGAGTTGCTGAGGCATCCCACTTCCGACCTGACCTGGTTTTTATTCCAACTTCTCTGAACTTCCCGTCTCTTGAGTCCCTGAGGGTCATAGCCACCCTGCACTTGGCTACTTGGAATTCCTCAACCAGGGAAGAGAAAGGTAGCTGTAATTGCCCTGATTTGATGTACAGCCCGACTGACGTGAAGCCTTGAGGGATTCCCAAACACCTTCTGAGGTGTGAGTTGAATTTACGTCATGAGCCACATCATGGGGAGCAAGCCATGTTGATAAAGCCATGCTTTAAACTTTCCTGGAAGCCCTGATTTATCAATCTTCCTAAGCCAGCTCTCTGCTTGCTTCTCAGTACTCTGGACGTTGTTATGTTCCTTTAGGGAGTCATCATAAAACTTTCCCAGATACTTAATAGGATTGTCTTTGATGGAAGGGATGATCTCGCCTTGTATGACCTAATTATATTTAAAGGAGACGTTACCTTTTCTAATGACCAGGCTCCTTGATTTCCGTGGCTTAAAAGTCAATCTAGCCCACTTTGCTGCCTCGTCCAGCTTTGTTAGAACCCACCTTGCCTGTACATGGGATGTTGTTGTGATTGTCAGATCATCCATGTAACCCCTGATAGCTGGTTGCCGGGTCCCTGGATCCATCATTGGGCCTCTGGTTTCCCTTTCTCCGGCTGTCATAATGAGGTTCATGCCCATGACAAACAGGATGGGGGAGACTGTACATCCTGTGGCAATCCCTCTCTCAAGGTCCTGCCACACTGTGATGTAATCCTTCGCTTTGAAACAGAGCTTTATTCCATTCAGGTAGTTGGTGATCATTACCTTAATGTGATCTGGGATATGGTAGTATTTCAGCACTATTCTACAAACCGGATTCCAAAAAAGTTGGGACACTAAACAAATTGTGAATAAAAACTGAATGCAATGATGTGGAGATGGCAAATGTCAATATTTTATTCAGAATAGAACATAGATGATAGATCAAAAGTTTAATCCGAGAAAATGTATCATTTTAAGGGAAAAATATGGTGAATCAAAATGTCATGGTGTCAACAAATCCCCAAAAAGTTGGGACAAGGCCATTTTCACCACTGTGTGGCATCTCCCCTTCTTCTTACAACACTCAACAGACGTCTGAGGACCGAGGAGACCAGTTTCTCAAGTTTAGAAATAGGAATGCTCTCCCATTCTTGTCTAATACAGACCTCTAACTGTTCAATCGTCTTGGGCCTTCTTTGTCGCACCTTCCTCTTTATGATGCGCCAAATGTTCTCCATAGGGGAAAGATCTGGACTGCAGTCTGGCCATTTCAGTACCCGGATCCTTCTCCTACGCAGCCATGATGTTGTGATTGATGCAGAATGTGGTCTGGCATTATCTTGTTGAAAAATGCAGGGTCTTCCCTGAAAGAGATGACGTCTGGATGGGAGCATATGTTGTTCTAGAACCTGAATATATTTTTCTGCATTGATGGTGCCTTTCCAGACATGCAAGCTGCCCATGCCACACGCACTCATGCAACCCCATACCATCAGAGATGCAGGCTTCTGAACTGAGCGTTGATAACAACTTGGGTTGTCCTTGTCCTCTTTGGTCCGGATGACATGGTGTCCCACATTTCCAACAAGAACTTCGAATCGTGACTCGCCTGACCACAGAACAGTCTTCCATTTTGCCACACTCCATTTTAAATGATCCCTGGCCCAATGAAAATGCCTGTGCTTGTGGATCTTGCTTAGAAATGGCTTCTTCTTTGCACTGTAGAGTTTCAGTTGGCAACGGCGGATGGCACGGTGGATTGTGTTCACTGACAATGGTTTCTGGAAGTATTCCTGAGCCCATTCTGTGATTTCCTTTACAGTAGCATTCCTGTTTGTGGTGCAGTGTCGTTTAAGGGCCCGGAGATCACGGGCATCCAGTATGGTTTTACGCCCTTGACCCTTGCGCACAGAGATTGTTCCAGATTCTCTGAATCTTCGGATGATATTATGCACAGTTGATGATGATAACTGCAAAGTCTTTGCAATTTTTCGCTGGGTAACACCTTTCTGATATTGCTCCACTATCTTTCTGCGCAACATTGTGGGAATTGGTGATCCTCTACCCATCTTGGCTTCTGAGAGACACTGCCACTCTGAGAAGCTCTTTTTATACCCAATCATGTTGCCAATTAACCTAATTATTGTTAATTGGTCTTCCAGCTCTTCGTTATGCTCAAATTCACTTTTTCCAGCTTCTTATTGCTACTTGTCCCAACTTTTTTGGGATTTGTTGACACCGTGAAATTTGGAATCACCATATTTTTCCTTTAAAATTATACATTTTCTCGGATTAAACTTTTGATCTGTCATCTATGTTCTATTCTGAATAAAATATTGACATTTGTCATCTCCACATCATTGCATTCAGTTTTTATTCACAATTTGTTTAGTGTCCCAATTTTTTTGGAATGCGGTTTGTAATTAGATCATGGGGCATGGGGAATGAACCCCTAGGCGTTTACCAAATCCAGCCAAACTGTCAGATCGCGTTTTTTCGCCCTTGCCTCGTATATCAACTGGCTCAATACTCCTGTGTGTTCCAGGCATCCCGCAAATCCTGGGATTCCACCTTTCTGGATTGAGGTGTTAACATATCCATTCTCGATCATATAGGTGGACATCCTCTTTGCCAACACTGAGAAAAAGATTTTGCATTCCGCACTGAGTAGGGAGATTGTTCTAAATTGGTTTATGCTCTCTGATGCTTCCTTTTTGGGGACAAAACATCCTTCTGCCTTCTGCCAGCTCGATGGAATAGTGCCTTTCTTCCAGATCCTCTGGAGCAGCTTCCACAGCCATCGGAGAAGCTGCGGGCACTTCTTATACACCCTGTAGGGTATACCGCTGAAACCTGGAGCTGAAGCTGCTCTTGACTTTTTAACCACTTCCTGGATTTCTTTCCAGGTTGGTTCATTGGTGTTCAGCTTGATGGTAGGACACTCTGCCATACCAATTTCTGGATTTTCCAGAATACGTCTATTTGGGTCCCTATGTGTCTCCTTGAGAAATGCCTCCACCTCTTCTTTAGAGCTATTTAGACTCCCAGATTTAGCTTCTCCCAATAGAGACCTGGTGAAATTGTAGGGATCCTTTATGAACTGTGCCCTCCGCTTCTCCTTCTCCTTGCTTAGTATCCTTGTTCTTTCCACCCTTCTTAGTCTCCTGAGGCGTTCCCGAAGCCTACTTGTGAGATCTTTTACCCCTTCTTTTTCCTCAGTACTGCTTGCTTTGTACCTCTTATTAAGGCTCCTAATTTCTTTCCTTAAGTCGCAAATTTCTCTCTCTCTTCTGTTTGGTTGCTTCTCTTCCTTGATGCTACCCTTCTTCTCTGTTTTGCCAAAGCGTTCCTTTGCTAGGTACATGATCTCTATGAGAGTGTTCACTTTTTGCTCAGCTATGCCTGCTGACGTAACTTCAAGGCTTCGGTTCAGATCCTCATCTAAGCTAGCCCACTCCTTGGCGTCAGACATCTTTGGCCATCACAGCTCTGGCTGTGGTATGGCATCTGTGGGAATGCTCCCTTGTGGTGTTGGTGACTGAGGTGCAGAGAAATCTCCAGCGCTGTGGGGTGCTTCCTGGCTGGAGCTTTCCTGCGTCTCACCAGATTCTATATCTGTGCGCTGCACCTGTATCTTCTCCCTCCCACACTTGGCCTTAGCCTGGTGTATTTTAAGGCCCCTTAAGTTCTTGCAGATACTGTATCTGCACTCCAAATACACTCACAGTGTAGCATCCGTATAGGTTTTAGATCTTGGGAGGTGTTTTCTTGCCACTATCATCTCTGGCTTTCAAATCAGTGAAAATCTGATAATTCTGAATTAGACTTATTTCCTTAGATTTTCTTTTCATTTATTTCCATAATTGTTAAATTCTGTTGAGCTACTGTAGATAGATAGATATTGCGAAATCTATGTCTGTATCTGCAGGTACTAAAGGACTTCAGCTTTTCCTTCATTTCCTCTCCCATAGAACATTCTGCTGTTCAAAGTGTGTGTGTGTGTGTGTGTGTGTGTGTGTGTGTGTGTGTGTGTGTGTGTGTGTGTGTACGTGCCCCTAAATACACTGCCAAGTGTACCACCTCTTCCTTCTGGATATGATAGTTCTGGACTCATTCCACCATCAGCTCAGGCAGTCGAGCAACAAACAGTTCCAATATGACTTTCAGCACCTCTTCAGCCTGTACTCCACCATCAGCAAGTGAAGGCAAATGCCTCACTAAACATCAGTACGTGCTCACAGCGAGATCTCCTTTATTAGGTTCAGGTACTCCACTAGTTGTGTGACTGGTAGCTGTTGGGCCGCTAGCTGGGCTTCCCCTGACAGTAGAGGAAGTGCTCAGTCTGCCCTCTAGGTTTCTGGATAGCCTCAGGCTGCTGCTGCATGCTTGGTGAGATCAGTAATGTAATCATGGATGATCATGGATTTTGTCCCATACACAAAATGCAGTTTGGGTCTTGCTATCTCATGGCACTCATCCTCCCACACTGTTTAATTTGGAAGGTCAATGCTATCACTCCTGAGTCCACCCTACATCCACTAACAGGACCTTAAGCACACACTCTGAGCCCAAGTGAAAAGAGAAATGAAGACAGTACTTAATTTATTTCCACCGTCTTTTTTTTCTTCTTCTTTGTCTCAACAGTTACTGTATTTTTAGAGTATCTTTGTTATTTATTGATTTTTTTGTTTCTCTCTTGTAAGACAATAATATTTCATAAAAGCAAGGAGTAAAATAAAATAAGTACAGTATGTGCATAAACATCTTCATGGAAGTGAGATATGAACAAATAAGCAGGTGAAGCTTGTATAGCCATCATTTTTGGTAATGTGAGTTGATGTGTGGACATTTGAGCCACTGACCGTGCTGACAGATTGCCCATCTATCACTGAAGGCAGGAGAGCCACAGTTGTCACATCACATAATGCTTGGAGTTGTTTTATTATGGTCAGGATCCTTCAGTATTTAGACCCATTACTTTATAATTTCTAACAAAAATATGATCGTAAGTCAAACATGACATTCACAAACCAACCATCACTGCTGCAAATTTCTGATTTCACTTGTTTCTCACTTGTTCACTATATACCACTTTAAACAAGCCATGCTTTCACTCAGCTTTTGCAATAGGTATCTATGTAGTCTAATAGTCAGTACTATTGTTAAGCCTATTTTATTTACTGTACTTGTCTGATTTCTCTAGTTTAATCCTCATGTCTTTAGTCATTTACAAGTTTTTTTTCTCATACAGTTAATGCCTGTGAGTACTTTGCATGACTTTTGCATGCCTTTTTTGTTTTTATTAGTCAGCTGTTTGCTTTAACTTCTTTAAATGAAACCTTAAAATCTTATATTTACATGCAGTTACTCGCAAATTGCTTCACATTGATGCAGCAAGTGTTAATGCAATTTGTCAATCTGCTATAACTTAGGTACAGAAATAACACACGAAGCTTCAACCCTGTCTTTATTATACTACTGGGCCATCAGTCACACCACTGTTAATCCTTTCCCTTCTGTGTCTTTCATCACATCCAACAGAAGTTGCTGAATCCTACCTTGTGATCCTTGTGGTACTTAAAATTTAATTAGAACTTGAAAGTGGGACAATTGGAAGAAGAAATTGAACACAATCTGTTTACTATGAATATGTGGTGATGCCATATGGACTGGTTAAAGCCCAATCTGTGTTCCTGGCATTTGTTAATGAGGTCTTCTGCGAATTGATAGGCAGGTTTATCAAGCTCACATAGATGACATTGCGGTTTCATCCATGGAATATAATATTTAGCACATTAAGATATCAATTCTTGCATAGACTCCCATGGCCAAGCATCTATTCATTAAAGCTAAGAAGTATGCAATTCACTGTGCAATTCACAATAGGTCACATTGATATGATACAGTACCTCATACTATGAAGTTTGTTGCTGCACCCTTTTACTTAACACTTAAGCATAACTTCATCACACTTAATTCATTGCACTTAATTGCTGAATTGGGTTCTCTCCCAACATTATGGATACACATATATATATATATTTTTAACAAAAGCTCAGAGCCAGCTGAGAGGAACTAGGATATCAGACATAGAGAATTGCTGGCTGTAGTGTCTAGCCAATAAGATGAGCATCACCTCAGACATCAAGGGCCCTACAGCATCCACACCACAAGTTATTCCTGATTCTCACTGACACAGGGGGCACCAAGGGTGCTTCATAGACCTGGAGGAACACAGTCCTAGGGAACACATCTGGGTCCCCGCTTAAGACATCCTGGAGCTTATAATTTTAACCCATAGTTCAGTGACATCATTAACTAAAATAAATTACAGTGCAAATGATATGGATTAAGAGTAGGTGGATGACAACAACCGCTACATAGTAGTGATATTGTTCTTTGGTCAGAAAAGGGAAAATAAACATCCCCACTTCTGCTCTTTGGAGTTTTGAGGCAGATTATGTAGGAAATTATGTTGACAGACGGCATCAAATGGGGACGCATTAATTGATGGCTCCTATAGAAAAACTTTGTCATACATGAATTAATAAAGGAGATAGGTATACAGTTAAACAATGCATTATCCTTTACTTATGAATATGTATTAATGATTAAAGCTATTAAAATTTAAGTTTTTAAATTAAACAGTGAAAAGTGTTACAAAGGATAGTATACACAGATAACTCATAACATAATGCACATAGTCAGATTATGTTTTGTTCTCTTATGGGACACTGAAAGCAGGTAGGTGAACAGAGTTAAAGAGACCAGACTCATAATAATCATGTGCTGAGAAAAAGTCTGGGACTGGACCATGGACAGAGAATAGAAACAGTGTCAAGGTCAATGATGGAGATAAGATCAGAGCCTTAGACTAAACTCGGCAGGTCTAGGACAAGGAATTAGTAGGTGTATAAAGTAGAAACAAGCCTGAGTCAGAAGTGTTATATAAGGTTTGTAAACTAGAATAAATTGGAACAATCCAGTGTCACATTCCAACATCCGAACAGTGAAACCCTCCGGAAAGAAGGAGACTAGAAAACAGAGAAACTATGAAACTATATTTAATAACACAATACAGCATCATAATTCCATTCCATGATTTTAAAATAGTTTTTTTCCCCCTTTACTTTACAAATATATCAACCAACATAAGATGGACATATACTCCATAGATAAAAAATGCTTAGCCATCATACACTGTGTAACTACACATGGCAATAACATCTGTATTACAAACTACTAATTTATTACACAAATTTTATCCATTTTCAAATTTGATCTCTTTTTCATAAAAATGTGTTAAAACAAATGTTTCATCATCTTTTACTGATGTTTGTGGTTACAATTTGAGTGTGAAAAGTTACAAGAAGAATCAAACACTACTGGCCCTTGTTTCAAGTACTTTGATTAAGGAGGCTGTGAGGAGCAGGAGAGCCAAAAGGTGTGTTGATGGTTATAAAATTGTGGTAAGGACAGATTAATAGACAAAACATAAATTAACCAACAAACAGCCTGCATTTGATATCTATTTAATAGCGTAATTAAATTAATGCCAATGTTACTACTGGCAGTATTCTCTACATAGTAAAATAATTACGAAATATATATTTTTTAATTTAATTACTCTTGTTATGGCAAAAGCATCTGAAAAATTTAATCTTAAAATAATAAACCATGAAAAACATGAACAACAACCAACTTTTCAGGGGGGGGGGGGGGGAGGCGTCTCACAGCCTAATGCTCATGGGGGTTTATTTTGGCTCAATTGATTTATTGCCTGAATTGACCAGTAGTCTGACATATACTAAATTCAGGAAGACTTCATGGTAATTCTGTAATTTCAGTCATTTATAAGTAATAATGTATAAACAATAGAGTAGAAATAATTCTCAGTATCATCTGTAAATATAAATAATTTTACGTGTATCCTTTTAAAACAAATAACAACAGCAAAAAAACGAACAAGAGAGAGATTTTCACACAAAAGACTTTTTTGTATTAAAACACCTTTTGTTTGTTTGTTTGTTTGTTTGTTTGTTTTGTGAATGTTGTGTGACCACACTGGCCTGGGGAAAACCCACCTGTAACCCCTGTATGGATCTCATATTTAGTATGTCCTGTATATACAGTATGAGACAATCTGTGTAACATTAATTATATGTGATAAATGGCAGAGTGACTCCCGCTCTGCAGCTTGTAAGCTTTGCAGAATTTGTGGATTTCATAGGTAAAGTCAAAGCCATGTTTCTTTAGATAGATAATACGCTGAAAGGTTCTCTTTTAAGATCCAGTTAGAAGTTTAATGCTACGAGTTGGAGAGAACTGCCTCTGATATCCCATTATTAACTCTGTGCCAAGGAGTCTGTTATGAGGTCACCAAGTTGTAGATCATACTGGAAGAAAAGGAAACACAACTATTAAATACAGCTCACGAACAACAACAACACCACCACCACAAACAACAATACTACTATTACAACAACAACAACTACTACTACTAATAATAATCATCATCATCATCATCATCATCAGTGTAAGAGTGGTCTTAAAATCAGGCTGGAAATCATCTGATTGTCTAATATTACCAGTGGTGTCAAAAGTATTCACATTTACTGTATTACTTGAGTAGAAGTATAGATACTAGGGTTCAAAAATACTTCTTTAGAAGTTGAAGTATCAACTCAAGCTTTTTACTTAAGTAAAAGTTCAAAAGTACTGGTTTCAAAACTACTTAAAGTATAAAAGTTAAAGTACCGTGAGGGGCGAAAAAAGCAGTAAGGTCTCGCTTTCTGATCATGCCGGGGGGGGGGGGGGGGGGGGGGATGGGGGGGGGGGATGGGGGGGTGTTGTGCGCGTTCTTTTCATGCGACCGGGAGGGGGGGGGGGGGCGTTGCACGGTCTGATCATAAAAATAGAGTAACGAGGCTATTTTTAAAAAGTAAGGAGTAGAAAGTACAGATAATTGCTTAAAAATGTACGGAGTAGAAGTAAAAAGTCGGCTGAAAAATAATTACTCCAGTAAAGTATAGATACCCAAAATATCTACTTAAGTAAGGTAACGAAGTATTTGTACTTTGTTATTTGACACCTCTGAATATTTCTCATGTGATTGACAGCTGGGGAATGATTCATTCTATGTTATTGATACAAGCTCCATAATGCACCAGCCGCACATGCAGCATGCCTGTAGACTCACAACAACCACATGGAGAGAGCCAAAGACTCAGCTGTATGGAGTTATTCACACTTGCTACACAGAAGTTTGACGGCAACTCGCAATATCTGCAAATGAAATGTTGCGAGGGGTGGGAGTAGCACTGCAGAATATAACACAAGAAACTTATTCAAGCACCTTCAATAGCACACTGAAGAGCACACCAATTTCCTGAAACCGAGCAGTTAACTTTAGCAGATAATTTGCAAAGACGCGATAAAACTTCCAACTGACAGAGTGAAAAAAAAATAAAAGAGAAGTTTCTGGAATTCATTGTGTTGGATGCACAACCCCTGTCAGTAATTGAAAACTATAAAATACCTCTGCACTATTGTAGCATGAGAGACTGATCAGCACAGTCTCCAACATTGTGGATGAGAAATGAAACCGAGAGAGCAGAAATGCTTGTTTTCGTGAGAAAGACCCTGCCATTCTGTTCATTCTCAGATTCAGCTGCTATATTTTAGATTGAATTTTGAATTTCTGTTTGCACCAAATGCTTATAAGAAAGTTTGATTCCTACTTATCTGAATTTGAATGTTGTTCCATGCTGCTGCCGGTGCACAATTATTTATTATTTTAAGAATAATAAATAACAGTTCAGTACATTTAACTGTTTTAGTCTGTTGCATTTTGTTTTGCAAAGTTAGGAAAGCACTCTTTAAGTCAAAGCTGATACCTTCAGTCTCATCCACTGTCACGTAGCGGAGCGGAACGAATCCAAGTGCAGATGAAGTGCAACAATGCTAGACGAGAGCGCGGTCGGATTGTGGAGGCGGAGGTAAATCGTAAAGCGAGAGCCGAAGTCAAAAGGGGAAGCACTAAATCAAAGCAGCGAGGTGACAATAAAAAAAACGAGAAACAAAAGCCTTGGTCAAAACAAGGCAGCGCGAGGTCAAAACCGGGAGGTCAAAGAACGAGGCAAACAAATCCAAGACGAGAAAGCGAAAACGAGAAACAAAGTGAGCTTGGCAACGTGAAATCAAGAGAAAACAAACACGAGAAAATCGAGGCATGAAACACACAAGATAATCCAGCGATTTAAGCAGCGTGCAGAGCATGCTTAAATCGCTGGAGTAATCAGCAGAGGATAGGAAACAGGTGCGCAGAAGGGGCGGAAATGGGACCGTGGGAAAAAAATTCAAGACAGGTAAGAAAAACAAAGGCACGTGTTGACGGTGACAGGTTTGGAAAAGTGCAGACAGGACGTGAATCATGACAGTACCCCCCTCCTTACGAACGCCTCTGGGCGTTAGGGCGAGGAGCCTCAGGGGAGCGTTTATGAACGTCTGATATAAGCTTGGGGTCTAGGACAAACTTGGAGGGCTTCTCTCCTCAGGCCCATAGCCCTCCCAGTCCGCCAGGTACTGGATGCCTCTACCTCGGCGGCGAGCTTTCAGAAGTTGTTGGACGGTGTAGGCTTCAGCGCCATCAATGATACGGGGAGGAGGCAGAAGGTGGGCTTTGAGACTTAATGGGCTTCAGGCAAGACGGCGTAGCTGGGAGACATGAAATGTGGGGTTTATTCTTTGCATGGTTGAGGGGAGCAAGAGCTTGACAGCGCAGGTATTGACGACCTTGGTAATCGTGAATGGACCAACATATCGGGGAGAGAGTAGACGGGAGATGGTCTTCAGTGGAATACCTCTAGTGGCGAGCATGACACTGCATGAAAATATGGTATGGAAAATCCCTGCTAAACTTTAAATTTGCCAGATGTATGAGACAGGGTGCTTGGAAAGGTAGAATGCAAAGGAAATTTTGTGAAACGATCAGATACCTCATGTATGTGGATATATACAGGAATCTGTGAAACTTTCTAGAATTCCTCACAGCTAGCAGTCATAGCCGGGTGGGTGGATCAGCCATGGTGTCCCTTTGTCTCTTCAGCTTGAGGGTTTGAAGGAGAAGCAAGCTGCACACACTGTTCTTCTCAAAGAGGTTATCCAGCGTCTTGATGCATTTGAGCGCAAGTTTGATGAGAGAAGACCGCAGGAAGAGTCAAGCCATGTGCATAAAAGAGCTAAGAGCGCACATAACGTGGCTATTGCAGTAAGTTGACCTTTATATTACCTGACAATACAGTAGTAAATTATACCTTGCTAAGTTAGTCTAAGCATTTGGCTACACATCTACTTTTTGTTACTTGTATTGTTGTAGGTGTCCAGCATATTTAAAAGTTTGTCATGTCCGAATTATATAATGTTGTTTACATGTATGGAGTAAGCATTTTTAATTCAACATTACAGGAAGCTGTAAGGAACCTCCATAATTCAGAAAACAACCCACATAAATACGATCCACCAACTGGGTAAGAATGTTGTTTCTTTACATGCTATGTATGGGGTTTTACATAAACTTATTCTGAGTAGAAAGAGAATAGTATCATTAATTACATTTAAAATGATTATTTCATGATCAGGCAGTGATGACATATCTGCTGGAGGAATTAAAGATGACTTTTGCAGATGCAGACCCTGAGTGCATAAAGGGTAATCATTAATTTTAATTGTAATTATTTTCATGTCCCTTTATTTTTGTCCCTCTAAAAATTTGAATTGGTTCTGTCACTTATCTGATTGTATTTTTTTTCATCCAGCACTATGAGACATTGCAGAGGAAATACTCTTTGTCTCGGCCAGGAAAGTCTCAGCTAAGAGACTGCATTAAGATAGGGGCTAAAAACGGACAAAGATGAGTACAGTAAGTGTACAATTTCATCTATGTATTAAGTTCGGTACATCTCTGAGTGTTTTAGGGGTTAACGTATGGTGTGTTTTGCAGTTGCTGGAGTCCAAGTGTAGAGTCGCTCAAACAGATGCAGAGAGAGAACTGTGGCAGACTGCAATACTGGAACTGATGTCTGATGAGGAGGATGCCATTGAGTGCCATGCCGTCAGCGTGTAATATTTAATGGGACCGAGCTAGAAGGACATTTATTTTGGACATCTAACAGGCACTGGTGCATGTTTGTTTTGGTATTGCTTTTCTTTATGTTTCTTTTGGTAATCCTTTTTTTAGTACCACCTCAGCCGAGGTTCCAAGCACGCCGAACCGTTACCAAAACGTGACGTGTAAACTCTCCTGGTCACTGATTAGCCGGAGAAAATCGTCATTACTGCGTCACTGAGCTTGCGACACGAGACACAACAGAACCGCTATATTTAGAACAGCCAGAGAAGGATCGGACGCACCTTTTTGTATTAACCAAAAATTTTCTTTGGCTGCCATCAGCCTCTTTTGAAACAAACTCCTTCGTCTCGCTGTTAAAAACATCCACATGCCGAGAATGAAGAACACCATGCCGTCGATATGCTCCATTGTTGTGTGTTTGTTTGTGGCGCGTTTACGATGATGTCACGGCAGTAGCGGCGCCGCAACTAAACGACACGTGAGTAATCCCTCCTAAAACTGCGTTACTAAACTGCAGTGGAAGCGCAAACCGAGCGAAACTGCGCCGAACCGAAGTGAGTTGAACTGAACCGTGTCGTGCCGTACTATGCAGTGGATTTTTTCTAAAACAACCAATCAATGTTGAGATAAGAAACCAATAGGGAAGAGCAGAGTTGGGCAAAGGTGTAAAATGCAAATGGGGCTTGGGGTATGAATGTCTCCTGACAAAATCCTTGAGTGAATTATTTGCCATGGCAACAAATGGCAGCACCATGGAAGGATTCCTCAGCAAGATACATCCGGATTGGTATCAATCCGGAAGTATCCTAGCTTGGTGGAATTTGATGTATACACTCAGTGGTACTTGTAGATACTTCTGAAAATCAGTGGTGTATACAGTAGGTGGACAACCAGACTGCTCATTACCGTCGTGCTCACCGCCGTGGAAAAATATTGGCAGCGGCCAAAATAAACCAGGAGCATTTCAAAATAATTCGTGAAATGACCGCCAGGTGGCGCAAATTGACATTTTCCATCGTCTCGGTTTTTAAATATATTCAGAGCTTAAGTCATAATAAAGTCAAAACAATATGTTGTAGCGAAGTAATACTACAATTATGATAATTTACACATCCAACAAACATGAAAAACTATAAATATAAAAAAATATGAGTTAGAAAACATTGGTTTTATTTTGTTTAGACAGACTCTGTTTTTATCTGTTTAGTGTTATTATTAAAGAAAACAGCACAAACAACAGCACTAGGGCTTTTTAAAAATTTTTATTTCGACAATACTTACAGTTGTTAGAGTTTAAGACATCAAGATTTAAATATAGAAATAACTAAAACAAATAGAGCAAACTTCCAGAATAGATAAAAAAAAAAAAAAATAATCAATAAAAAAGATGTATGCAGTATAATCGGGGCCTCTCATTACATTATTTGCTCGCACTTCGTCTGGCACTGAACCAAAATATATTGTCTTACATTTGTGAATAAAATATCATTGTTTTTTTCAGAGATTTATTTGTGCAAAATAATATTTATGCAATATAATTACAGGCTCTGGATTCGTTATTCGTTTGCAATATGAACCAAAATACATTAACCATATAATATAAACCAAAATATAAACCAAAATATTTAATTTGTTGTATTAAATATTTATGCCGTCTCATAAAGGATCCAGAGATTTCGTTGTACTAAATAATATTTTTGCTGTATAACCATCTTAATTCGTTAACCGTAGATTTTTTTCTGCGATTCAGTTGTACTGAATGATGTTTATGCAGTATAATCAAGCTCTCTTATTTCGTTATTTGTTCGCATTTGGCTTGCACTTGCTGCATTGCACACACTACTGCGCATCCAAGCGTGGAAACGCATGCTTGGTTTAAGTTGGACATTGACGCACATATTGTAAATGAATGTGAATCGTAGGGCATTATATTCCTGCCACAATTCTCACAGCTGCACAGTATGTATTGAAATAATAACAATAGTGTTTTTCTTTACTGAATAGGCAGAGCCTCTGAATACAGTGCGCCGTTTTAACGGGGGTGGGGATAAGAAAACAGCATGGAAACTGACTGGCCATTTTAATAATTCATTGATATTATACGTTGATGTCTTTGGTTTCGGCTGTGAGTGGATGCGCTGTAGTAATCCACGTTTTATACAAATTCCATAAGCTGATTTTCCCCCCATTAATTTATATAAAAGCAGACATTTTGCTTTCTGTATCTGTATTTCAGTCATGATTTACTAACATATTTTTGCCGTGTAGTGCGCGCGCAACATCTCACGGGCGAGCCTCCACACAGCTGACCAAATCGTCATTAGCGCGTCCCTCCCCCCAAACAGCGCAGCGAGGAGCATTTACATTTAAACAGGTTTTACAGGTGTGCTTTGCAAAGTCAGACACATACAAATGCAAATAATACACCTCCCCAAGTGAATAGCTGTTCTCACCTACAGTACAGTATACACTCGGAGAAACTAAAATCACCACTGTTCATGGTTTCAGCAAACTGGGGAGGATCTTGGATCTTGCTTCAGGCCTCTTCTTGAATTTGTGTAAATTTAAAATCTTCTGAATTCTAAAATTGACATTGTTACAGTTTGTAATCCCTGGAATGAGATTTTTCTTACCATAACATGTAGTGTTATTGATCACAAACAAATTTATTTATAAATACATATAAATAAATTTATTCCATGTGTATTTACCCTTTGTAAAATAGCATTAAAAATGATGGGTCGTGTATCGAGCGATTAAAAACAATACAAGGCACGTTATGATAAAGAACCTTTCTATCTCTTCCATTCCAGTGATTAAGAAACGGTAAAAATAAATTTTGCAATCCACAGACGCTTAAACAGCAAAAGAACATGATAATAATAATCAAAATAATAATAGTATTCTTTTTGCTGTTTATGTCCACCATTTTATAATGATTTAATTATCAATAATTAAAGCTGCTCACATCGCGCGCTTTCACTTTTAAAAATGCAGTGTTTAATCAGCAAGTATATGTCGCCTCTCTTTATGATTGATAAATATTCTGACTGAAACAAATCTGCTCGTGTCGGCTCATATCGGGAGCATTTTTGATGAAAGAGGAGAGTAGAAGGGGAAAACTGAAAGTGTGTACAAACAACAGCACAATGCATGTGTGTGAATGGCTGAAACGTGGTTGTGAACAAACCTTTTAATGAATTTAAAACGTTTGCGTGATCCCGCAGCGCTTGTGCGCTCTTTAACTTTGCCAAGTTTTGATCTAAAGTCAGATGAACGCGCGCGCCGATATGAGAGATTAGATATCTCTTTCAGCAAACACATATTATAGGTGTTAAATAAGCGCTGTCTATGTGGCGCTGGGAGAAATGCACGCCGATGTGAGCCGCTGTATTTCAGTCATGATATACAGTACTAACTCTACCTCTCACGGGCGAGTCTCCACACAGCAGACCAAATCGTCATTAGCGCATCCCTAGCAAGGAGCATTTACTTACATCTAAACTGAGTCATTTACATAAATCACTGATCACATTTAAACAATTTATTCATACAGATGTACATGTTTTATAGGTTTGTTACTGAAGAACTGTGGCAGCGGGCACACCTAAAAATAAATGCAGGATTCTTTTTTTTTTTTATAGTTTTATATAAATAAAATTACTTTTATAAATGTGGGCTACTGTTATCTACTTCAAATATTTGTTAAAACAGCCAGGAAACTGACTCTGACCATTTTAATAATTCATTGATAAATTAGTGATTCCTTTGGTTTCGGCTGTACTGCTGAAGGTGATCATGTCATCTCGTCGTCTCTGCAGCAGTGAGCGCGCCTGTAATTCACTTCTCATACGAATTACATAATCTAATAATTTTTTTTCATTAGTTTATATTAAAGCAGATATTTCGCTTTCTATAAGTATATATTTTTCACGTCTGTGAGGCGAGTATACACGGAGTTTGGGTTAATTTTCTGACGCGCTCAAGTTCACCAAAATCAATACAGAACCCCATTTACTTTATTTATTTAACAAAATCATAAAGTTTTTTCGTCATTGTGAGTGCACCTAAATAAAAGTAGAGTCTTATAAAAGCTACAAATTTAAAGAACACAAAATATAAGATGACACAAGACACGTGTAGCTTTTTCTAAGGTGGTCCATTACTGGGGCCTGGTTCGTGGGACAAGGCCTGCATCACCCTAGTTTCTACATCTAGCTCAGCTACTGCAAGCAGGCAAGGCAAAGGGAGGATGGTGTTATTGGTGGTGGGGTCTTGGATGGGGGTGAACTGCCTGGAGAGAGCATCTGGTTTAGTATTCTTAGATCCTGGGCGGTAGGGGAGGATGAAATTGAACCTGGCGAAAAATAGTGACCAATGGGCCTGGCGGGAGTTCAGCCTCTTGGCTACCACGAGGTAGGTATTCAAAGTTTTTGTGGTCGGTCCAGACCAGGAATGGAACCTCCGTTCCCTCTATCCAGTGTCTCCACTCCTCTAAGGCTAGCTTGATGGCCAGGAGCTCGCGATCTCCGATCTCAGATAGTTTCTTTCAGTGGGAGTTAAGCGGTGGGAGAAGAAGGAGCAGGGGTGCAGTTTGTTGTCATGGGCGGACCTCTGAGAGAGAATGACTCCTACTCCCATGCTGGAGGCGTCGATGTCCACAATGAACCGACGTGATGGGTCTGGGATGGTGAGGATAGAAGCAGATGTGAATAACTTCTTAAGTTCAGTGAAGGCACCGCTCAGATTCCTGGTTCCAACAAAAGCGAACCTTGCGAGAGGTTAGGGCTGTTCGGGGGGCAGCAATAGAACTGTAGCCTCGAATGAAACGGCGATAGAAATTGGAGAATCCCAGGAACCTCTGGAGTTCCTGTCGCGAGGTGGGTGTGGGCCAGTTCGTGATGGCTTGAAGCTTGGCTGGTTCCACCTGGATTCCTGAAGGTCCAATGCCAAATCCAAGGAATGTGGTGGATGTGGTGTGGAATTCACATTTTTCTGGTTTCACAAACAATTTATTCTCTCGGAGCCTCTGTAGCACCTGCCGAACGTGGTGTTGATACTCCTCCAGGTCCTGAGAAAGATCAGGATGTCGTCCAGGTAGACAAACACTGAAGAATTGAGAAAGTCTCTGAGTACATCGTTAATGAGGGCCTGGAAGATTGCGGGGGCATTAGTGAGGACAAACGGAACCGCAAGGAATTCATTGTGTCCTGTAGGGGTGTTGAAGGCCGTTTTCCACTCGTCACCTTCTCAGATGCGGACAAGATGGTAAGCATTGCGTATGTCGAGCTTGGTGAAAATCTTGGCTCCTTGGAGAACCTCAAAGGCGGTAGCCATTAGCTGGAGGGGATACCGGTTCTTCACAGTTATCTCATTCAGGCCCCTATAATCTAGGGATGAAGTGAACCATCTTTTCTGCTGACGAAGAAGAACCCGGCCCCTGCTGGAGAGGAGGAAGGACGAATGATCCCTGCCGCAATTAATTCGGTGATGGCTTGGCGTTCCTTGGGTGACAATGAGTATAGACAGCCCTTGGAAGGAGAGGTGCCTGGGAGCAGATCAATAGCGCAGGCGTATGGCCGGTGGGGGTGGGTGGGTAGAATGTTGCGCGCGATCTGCTGAAAACAGCCTTGAGGTCGTGGTACTCAGGGGGAACGTGTGTGAGCTCCAGTGGTTCGTCCGCCTGGGCGAGGTGGGGACATGACGTAAGGGAGGCGCGTAAGCAGGTCATGGAACAAGATGGGCTCTAGGCTGAGATCGAGTTTCCGGCCTAGTCAATCTGTGGGTTGTGTTGGATCAACCAGGGGAGGCCCAAGATGACCGTGGCATGAGATTCCTCCATGATAAAGAGCGAAGTCTGATCAGAATGGTTGGCTGCGACCCTTAGACTGAGAAGAGGGGTCCTGTAAGTTATAGAAGGGAGTGGGCTCCCATCGATGGCCTGAACCTTGTGATGGGTCTCCAAAGGCAGAGCAGGGATTCCTAGGGCCTTGGCTGAGGCGGCGTTGATTAAGTTACAATCCAAACTGCAATTGGAGCCTGCACCAGGTGGGTCCGTTGTCCATGGATGAGGAAAATGGGAAGCAGTCGGCGTTGGTCTGGAGGTCTCTTTGGAGTGGTGCCCTCTAGCCCTCTAGTAACTTGAGGACTCCTCCTCCTTACTGGACAGTTCTTAAGTACATGGTTCAAGTTACCGCAGTAGAAGCAGGCTCCCTCTACTCGGTGGCGCCACCGCTCCTCTGGTGAGACGCGGGTTCTGCCCAGTTGTATTGGTTCCACCTGAGGGTTGGGTCGCGGGAGGACTCTGAGTGGTGCAATCCTAGCCACTCTCCGAAGGCGGAGACTTGAATCCACTTGCCCGGCCAGATCCATGAGATCTTGGAGTGATGATGGAAGTTCTCGAGAGATTAGCTCATCCTGAAGTGCTTCTGTCAGTCCTTCAAAGAAAACATCACTCAAAGCACGATTATTCCACCCGCTGGAGAGAGCTATGGTCTGGAATTCTATGGCATAATCATAGGCCGAGCGCGAGCCTTGGTGAAGCTTTAACAGCTTGTGACCTTGCGTCCCTTCCGTGACATGAGTGATACAAACCCCCTCTTCATTTACTTAGCGAAGTCCTCGTAGTTAGAGCAGCAGGGGTTGTGAGAGTCCCAGAGAGCAGTGCTCCATTCTCGAGCCTGTCCTGAGAGGAGCATTATCACATATAGCAACTTGGACCGTTCAGTGGTAAATGTGGATAGTTGGAGCTCGAATATCAGCATGCACTGAGAGAGATGAGCGGCAGGTGCCAGGGTCACCTTCATAGGTCGAAGGGGCAGGGCCGCTTGGTTCACGTCGCATGATGGATTCCCCATGTTGCGTTGGAGAGAGCTGGAGCCGTTGGAGCTGGGTCGTGACGTTAGCGAGGGTTTGCTTAGTGTTGAGCAGCCCCTGGTGGTGAGCACCAAGAAGAGTACCCTGACTCTCCAGTGTTGCTTTCATGCGGTCAACATATGCTGGATCCATATCGCTGGCTGGATTATTCTGTCACGTAGCGGAGCGGAACGAGGTGAATCCAAGTACAGATGAAGTGCAACAATGTCAGATGAGAGCACGGTCAGAATGCGGAGGCGGAGGTCAATACCGGGAGATCCGTCAGCGCAGCGTCTAAGCCAAATCGTAAAGCGAGAGCCGTAGTCAAAAGGGGAAGCATTAAATCAGTAACCGGGAAATCAAGCAGCGAGGTGACAATAAAAAAAAAAGAGAAACAAAAGCCGTGGTCAAAACAAGGCAGTGCGAGGTCAAAACCGGGAGCTCAAAGAACGAGGCAAACAAATCCGAGATCAGAAAGTGAAAACGAGAAAACAAAGCAATCTTGGCAACGTGAAATCAAGAGAAACAAACACGAGAAAATTGAGGCATGAAACACACAAGATAATCCAGCGATTTAAGCAGCACACAGAGTATGCTTAAATTGCTGGAGTAATCAGTGGAGGATAGGAAAAAGGTGCGCAGAAGGGGCGGAAATGGGACCGTGGGAAAAAAAAACAAGACAGGTAAGAAAAACAAAGGCACGTGTCGACTGTGACAGCGTGGGAAAAGTGCAGGCAAGAAGTGAATCATGACATCCACATGGAAAGGTATACAGTTTATTCACTCATGCCCTTCCTGACGCAACCCTCCCATTTTATCCGGGCTTGGGACCGGCACTGCATCCAGTGTTTATTATGTATATAACCATTCACTGTTTCCAAACATACCCTAAAAAAAGATATTACATGACAGACCAGTTTTCAGATGAAAAAAATAAAAGGATTGTCCTGTAGGCTTTGCATGAAAATGAAAGAAGCAATTGTGATAAAGTATCCTGAAGAACTCCAGCCTGCTCTCCAGCACACTCAGTAAAACCTAACATCTGCTTTACTTTATACAAAGTACTATGCAAATCTCTTGGGCACATAAAATCAAATCATTCATTGAATTAATTTAAGCAGAAAATAAGCTTCAACTGTAAAAAAAAAAAAAAAAAAGCACTAAAGAGCAATAAAATAAACAGCTAATATTTGGTGTAAAAACTATTTGCTTGAAAATAATCAGTAGAATTACATTCAGATTTGAACATGCTGCAGAATAAAATTCTGGGAACTTTGTCACACTTGTTCACAGAGGTGGGTAGTAACGAGTTGCATTTACTCCGTTACATTAACTTAAGGAACTTTTTGAAGAAAAAAATGTATAGTACTTCTATGAGTAGTTTTATTACACCATAATTTTTACTTTTACTTTAGTAGATTTGTGAAGAAGAAACGCTACTATTACTCTGCCATATTCAGCTACAATTGACTCGTTATTTTTCTAATCATTTATTCTACACAATAGATTAACATTATTTTTGCCAGAGAAATGCAGCCAGTGGATCTACCATGTGACTGTGTTTCACCAATCAGATGTAGCAACAAAAATCACATGACTCCGTTTGACCAATGAGCCAAAATAACAATAACCACACGTAGTCAACTGACCACACAGAAACTGGCTGCTTTTTTCAAAAGATATTTAGTTTTATTTATTAATTTATTTTATTAAATGTATTCCATTAATTTTTTTATTTGGAAATGTCAGAATTTTTACATTATTTCGTAATTTTGTCTGGCTGATTACATAATTAGAATAAATTAAATCGGACTAATAAAAAATAATTTAAAAAATAATAATAATTATTATTATTTTTATTTTTTAATAAATTGAAACAGTTACTTGAGTATCTTTTCACCAAATACTTTTACTCTTTTACTTTTACTCCATGGCCCGACCAGCGCCTTTCTCAGGAACGGAGGTTAACTGCAAGGAATTTTTGCTGTAATGTGATTTAACATACACCCTGCAACCCTCCTTGTACCCAACAGATAAGTCCAAAATAGCGTATGCCATTTCTCTTTTATCAGGACAGGCACTACAATGGGCAAAGGCATCTGGTCGCAGGGTGGACCTCTAATCGAGTCATATGAGCTCCTCATGGATCACTTCAGAGAGGTTTTTGAACGATCCGACAGCAAAGTATCCGCCGGAGAGAGATTATATCATCTGAAACAAGGTAACATGTCTGTCCAAGAGTATGCATTACAGTTTCGTACGTTGGCAGCAGCGAACGGGTGGAACGAGAATGCCCTCCTAACCACCTATAGTCAGGGGCTGGAACCTGCTCTTCGACACATGTTAGCCACCTACGACAACAACAATTTATCCAGCTCTCCATCCACTGTTCTGTACGCCTCGCTTCGTGCCCTACCAATTCAGAGAGCCCCGTCACACCAGTACCTGAGAGGCAGAGAAGGTTCACACCATTGGAACCCACGGAGGAACCAATGATCCTAGAAAAGGGGAGATTAACACCAGCGGAGAGAAATCGACGGCTGACCCTTGGTCCCTGTCTGTACTGCGGCGACAAGGGGCATCTCAGGGCCGAGAGCCCCGGCCGGCCCTCTCGCACTTTGGTGAGTTCGATCTTGAGAACTAAAATTGAGAACTTACAACCCCTTATCACATCTGTGAACCTCATTTCCCGTCATATGTCTGTTTCAGTGGCAGCCCTCCTCGACTCAGGGTCAGCTGGCAACTTTATCTCCTGGAAATTATGCCAGGACCTCCGACTCCAGACCAGCCCGACCGAGAAAGCTTACCAGATACAGTCAATAACTGGAAAACCCCTGTTCAAAATGTCGGTACATCTCACCGGCCCGGTCAAGTTCCAAATTGGCCTTTTTCATCAGGAAGATATCAGGCTATTGGTGTTGGAGGATTCCACCTCTGATGTCGTCCTAGGTCAACCTTGACAACATGGACCTCTGGTGAGGTGTTGAAATGGGGATAAAAATGCACTGCTACATGCTTTCCTACACTTCCCCTAAAACGAGACCCTCTACTGCTCCAAACTACATCCATCGAGAGCCCCCTAGCTCAGCAATCAATGAATATACCTCCACAGTACTCGTCTTTCATGCACATCTTCTGTCCCAAACGGGCGACCCAACTCCCTCCTCATCGGCCTTGGGATTGCGCCATCAACCTACTCCCAGGAGAACCGCTACCACGCAGACGTATCTATCCTCTTTCTCTCCCCGAGCAAAGTGCCATGGAAGATTACATCTCGGAGGCTCTCCAACAAGGGTACATTCGTCCATCAACCTCACCCGCTGCTTCCAGTTTTTTCTTCGTGGCGAAAAGAGGAGGTGGCCTACGGCCATGCATCGATTTCCGTACCCACTGTCAAATTCCGATATTCATTACCCCTAGTTCCAGCAGCTCTCGAATGTCTGCGTGATGCTAAGATCTTTACGAAACTGGATCTTCGGAGTGCGTATAATCTAGTCCGAATAAGGAGAGGAGATGAATGGAAAACCGCCTTTGTGACACCGACCGGTCATTACCAATATCTGGTAATGCCGTATGGATTAGTCAATGCCCCCGCTGTATTCCAAAACTTCATGCGGTACTCCGTGACTTCTTTCACAGATTGGTCATCGTTTATAGTACATCGACGACATTCTCATCTATTCCAAATCCGAGGCCCAACATCGACAACGTCACCCAGGTACTCCATCGCTTACGAGAATTTCAACTCTTTCTAAAAGCCGAAAAATGTTCCTTTCATCAGTCCTCTGTTCAGTTCCTGGGCTACATCATTGATCAGCATGGGGTGAAGATGGATGAAGGAAAGGTAGCAACCATAACAACATGGCCGCAACCTACCACTGTGAAGGAACTGCAAAGATTTCTAGGTTTCGCCAACTTTTATAGGAGGTTCATCCAAAACTATAGTACCACTGCAGCGCCATTAACATCTCTCCATTCGCGGAAAACCAAAATCTTTGAAATGGACTCCTGAAGCAGGCACCGCATCCCAACACCTGAAACTGACGTTCAGCATGGCTCCTATCCTCGTACATCCCAACCCAGAACTTCCATTTCTGGTAGAAGTAGATGCGTCAACCATCGGAGCCGGAGCCGTTCTCTCCCAACAGCAGAGAGAACCACCCATCTACAGTGCTATCCCTGTGCTTACTTTTCCAGAAAGTTTAGCCCTACGGAGGTAAATTATGACATTGGAGACCATGAGTTACTCGCGATAAAAATGGCCTTAGAAGAATGGAGTCATTGGCTGGAGGCAGCCAAACCATTTTTCGTACTCACCAATCACAAAAACCTACAATACTTAAGGGAAGCAAAACGGCTTAATCCCCGACAAGTTAGATGGGCCCTGTTCTTCACCCGGTTCGATTTTAAGATCTCCTACTTACCGGGATCCAAGAACATTAAGGCAGATGCGCTGTCCTGCCTACACGTCCCGGCCGAATGCAATGAAATGCCCGTGGCCATCCTCCCAGCAAAACTGTTCGTTAACCCCATTCAATGGGAGAACCCGCCATTCCTCTCTGAACCGGCACCAGTACCTCCACCATACTGTCCTTCACAACTCGTCTTGTCTCCGTAGAAGACAGCAATCCCCTGTTTCCTTAGGTACCGGACACCCAGGAATGGACTGAAGTCTCACATTGTTACGAGAACATTTCTGGTGGCCTCACATGGGACGGGATGTCAGACGGTTCATCCAGGGGTGTCAGGAGTGTGCCGTCTCCAGGACTCCTCGACACTTCCCTGCTGGGAAGATAGTTCCCCTACCTATTCCTCAACGACCATGGTCACATCTGAGTCTGAAGCCTCTGGAAGTCTGGCCTCACCCCTTTCCAATGCATTTTAGGTTATCAACCTCCGTTATTCCCCTGGAATGGGGAACCATCAGATCTGCCAGCAGTGGATTTCTGGTTCCGGGAGAGCGAAAAGGTCTGGGAGGAGGCACACCATCATCTGCAGCGAGCTGGGAGGAGGCATATGACTACTGCTCCACTCTTCCAGGAGATATGGTATGGCGCTCAACGAGAGATATGCGCCTACGCCAACCCTGTAAGAAGCTAAGCCCCAGGTATATCGGGCCATTCAAAATCATAGAACTCAATCCGGTAACATACAGATTACATCTACCAGCACGCTGCAGAGTTTACCCTACTTTTCATGTATCACTGTTGAAACCTTACCGAGACACTATCATTCCTCCCACAAAGCCTGGTCCTGAGGAAGAAACACCCCCTCCTCCAATTGTCGTCGACGAAGGTACGATATATCAAGTTCGAGACATTTTGGACTCACGGAGGCGTGGTGGCCACCTTGAGTACCTGGTAGACTGGGAAGGATACAGCCCAGAAGAGAGATCATGGGTGCCTCGTGATGACATCCTGGATCCCACGATGCTGGAAGAATTTCACAACTCTCACCCCAATCGTCCGGCACCCAGAGAACGAGGTAGGCCACCACGACAACGAAGAGGTCGACCCTCAGGAGCGGGTCGTGGCAGAGGGGGTAATGTCACAGTCAGACCAGGCTCCGAACTCAATATAACACAGCGCCCCTTATCACCCGAGTATTAATCAGCATCACCTGTCGGTAATCAACACGTGCACATAAAAGCCACACACCACGCCTCAGTCGATGTCCGAGCTCGTATCCCTGAGTGTGGCCTCAAACGCTATTCTTCCAAGTTAAAGATGATTAATACTTACCTGTTTCACTTACTGTACAGTGGTGTGAAAAACTATTTGCCCCCCTCCTGATTTCTTATTCTTTTGCATGTTTGTCACACAAAATGTTTCTGATCATCAAACACATTTAACTATTAGTCAAAGATAACACAAGTAAACACAAAATGCAGTTTTTAAATGAGGGGTTTTATTATTTAGGGAGAAAAAAAATACAAACCTACATGGCCCTGTGTGAAAAAGTAATTGCCCCCTGAACCTAATAACTGGTTGGGCCACCCTTTGCAGCAATAACTGCAATCAAGCGTTTGCGATAACTTGCAACAAGACTTTTACAGCACTCTGGAGGAATTTTGGCCCACTCATCTTTGCAGAATTGTTGTAATTCAGCTTTATTTGAGGGTTTTCTAGCATGAACCGCCTTTTTAAGGTCATGCCACAACATCTCAATAGGATTCAGGTCAGGACTTTGACTAGGCCACTCCAAAGTCTTCATTTTGTTTTTCTTCAGCCATTCAGAGGTGGATTTGCTGGTGTGTTTTGGGTCATTGTCCTGCTGCAGCACCCAAGATCGCTTCAGCTTGAGTTGACGAACAGATGGCCGGACATTCTCCTTCAGCATTTTTTGGTAGACAGTAGAATTCATGGTTCCATCTATCACAGCAAGCCTTCCAGGTCCTGAAGCAGCAAAACAACCCCAGACCATCACACTACCACCACCATATTTTACTGTTGCTATGATGTTCGTTTTCTGAAATGCTGTGTTACTTTTACGCCAGATGTAACGGGACACGCACCTTCCAAAAAGTTCAACTTTTGTCTCGTCGGTCCACAAGGTATTTTCCCAAAAGTCTTGGCAATCATTGAGATGTTTTTTAGCAAAATTGAGATGAGCCTTAATGTTCTTTTTGCATAAAAGTGGTTTGCGCCTTGGAAATCTGCCATGTTTTTGCCCAGTGTCTTTCTTATGGTGGAGTCGTGAACACTGACCTTAATTGAGGCAAGTGAGGCCTCTCGGATGATGTTTTTTGTGGCCTCTCGGATGATTCGTCTCTGCGCTCTTGGGGTAATTTTGGTCGGCCGGCCACTCCTGGGAAGGTTCACCACTGTTCCATGTTTTTGCCATTTGTGGATAATGGCTCTCACTGTGGTTCGCTGGAGTCCCAAAGCTTTAGAAATGGCTTTATAACCTTTACCAGACTGATAGATCTCTTAGATAGATTAATTTAATAGAAAATTACTTTTCTTCTCATTTGTTCCTGAATTTCTTTGGATTTTGGCATGATGTCTAGCTTTTGAGGTGCTTTTGGTCTACTTCTCTGTGTCAGGTAGCTCCTATTTAAGTGATTTCTTGATTGAAACAGGTGTGGCAGTAATCAGGCCTGGGGGTGACTACAGAAATTGAACTCAGGTGTGATAAACCACAGTTAAGTTATTTTTTAACAAGGGGGGCAATCACTTTTTCACACAGGGCCATGTAGATTTGGAGTTTTTTTTTCTCCCTTAATAACGTAAACCTTCATTTAAAAACTGCATTTTGTGTTCAATTATGTTATCTTTGACTAATAGTTAACGGTTTTTGATGAGCAGAAACATTTAAGTGTGACAAACATGCAAAAGAATAAGAAATCATGAAGGGGGCAAATAGTTTTTCACACCACTGTACCTGATATCTTTGATTCCAGAAAGTGTTCCAGTCACCGTCACGGAGCGCGGAGCTCTCTGTTGCTGTGGTGTGTGGGTCACCTGGTCGTCAGTGGGTCAACATTCCAGATCATTCTGTAGTGTTTCACGAAGGAAAGAGAGGTGAAGTTATCCTGGGGTCGGGCATTCGCCCGATATCTCCTTTACCGCTATCCGAGCCCGAACGGCTAACTAAGCTAAGAGTTTTTATCCTGCCATGACTTTTCCTATTATTCAATAAACTTTGCTCAGCATGAGAATTACCTTTGTGTCGAGTCCTACTGTGTTACAGACTACTTTTTACTTCTACTTGAATAATATTAATTTTGAAGTATAGCTACTCTTACTTGAGTAAAATTTTGGGCAACTCTACCCATCTCTGCTTGCTCATTTCTATTTTCATGGAAAACCCAGGAGTCTACATTAGTTTTTTTTTTTCATCTGAAAACTGATCTGACATGTACAGTTAAACCTTGGATTGTGAGCATAATTTGTCCTGGAAGCGTGCTTGCATTTAAATAAATACATTTTAAAAACAGCTGTTGTTGTCAAGATGGACTAACCTGAGGTGACCAGAAGACGTAGCTTTAGCGGTTAGCCCAATGTAGCGTGGAGGATAAACCCAAACGCGGAAAGAAGCGAGCAGGCAGGATAACCACGCGATTTAGTTTAAGGACTCTCACAAAAACGGAGCAAGGGAAAAACACAAATTTAACCCGCGTCCTAAAAATACACACACAATAGCAAAGACAAAACGGAACCAACATGTGAGTACTCACGGTTTGCTGAAACGACAGCTGGAGCTGACATGGGCCGAACTCAATGACTGAGCGGTAAGCCATCGTTTGTTTACCTCTTTTATACTTCCTGGTTTTGCGCCCGTCTTACTTCCGGGTCCTAGTGCCGGGCGCAGATTGAGTGTGTATGACAGTACCCCCCTGTCCAGGACTGGCTCCTGACGGTCCTGGGATGGAGGATACCCTGTGACGGTAGTCCCGAATTAGCTGGGGGTCGAGAATGAACCGGGCCGGGATCCAAGATCGCTCCTCGGGGCCATAGCCCTCCCAGTCCACCAGGTATTGCGTACCTTTGCCCCGAGGGCGCGAGTCAAGGATTCGGCGCACGGTGTAGGCGGGACCGCCGTCGATGATCCGGGGAGGAGGAGCTGGGGGGGTGGGTGGAATCATGGGTGAGGTGATGAAGGGCTTGAACTGGGACAGGTGGAAGACTGGATGGATCCGGAGCGCCGCAGGCAGCTGGAGCCGGTAGGTGACAGGGTTAATTCTGTGAGTGATGTGGTATGGTCCGATGAATCTGGAGGAAAGTTTCTTTGACTCGGTGCGGAGGTGGAGGTTTTTTGTGGACAGCCATACCTTGTCACCTACGTGGTATAGTCGTCCCGGAGGATGTCGGCGGCGATGTTGGTGGATGTAGCGGGCATTGGCACGTTGGATGGCCTGGTTGGTCGTAGTCCAGAGCCGCCGACATCTGCGGACCAACTGTTGGGCTGACGGTACATCAACCTCCGGTTCTGGATGGTTGAAGACGGTGGGTTGGAAACCGTGGCATACCTCAAATGGGCTTAGGTTAGTGGCAGAGGAGATGTGGAGGTTGTGTGATAGTTCCGCCCAAATGAGGTAGCGTGCCCAGGAGCGCTGACGGTCCGCTACGAAACATCTCAGATAGCGCTCCAGTTGTTGGTTGGTCCGCTCCGTCTGACCGTTAGTCTGTGGGTGGTATCCGGAGGACAGACTGCAGGTGGAATCGATCAGACGGCAGAAGGCCTTCCAGAACCGGGCTGTGAACTGGGGCCCTCTGTCCGAGACGATATCCTTGGGGAACCCATGCAGACGGACTACGTGCTCTAAAATCAGCTCTGCTGTTTCCTTTGCTGACGGGAGTCCGGCGAGAGCCACCAGATGCACGGTCTTAGAGAACCGATCCACGATCGTGAGGATGGTGTCTTTTCCTTCGGAGGCCGGCAGGCCCGTGATGAAGTCCACGGCAATGTGCGTCCAGGGCCGTCGAGGGACGGGAAGGGGTTGCAGTTCTCCTGGAGAGGGTTGGTTGGTGGTCTTTGCCCTGGCACACACTGGGCATGCCTGAACGAACTCTTGGACGTCCCTCGTCATGGATGGCCACCAGAAGTCGCGCTGGATAAATTGGAGGGATCGTCGGGTGCCTGGATGGCCCGAAATTGGGGAGGAGTGTCCCCAGCGGAGAACCTCGGGTCTCATCCCTTCAGGCACGAAGAGTCGTCCAGGTGGCACACCTGCCGGTTCGGTCTCTGTACCTCGTGCCTGGCGCACTCTCGTTTCCAGGTCCAGTTGCAGGGGTGCGATGATCTTGGAAGAGGGGAGGACAGGCGCGGGGTCCGCCCGGGGGGGGTCCACCTCTAGTTGTCGGGAGAGGGCGTCAGCTTTGGTGTTCTTGGGCCCCGGGCGGTATGAGAGGTGGAAGTTGTAATTCTCAAAGAATAATGCCCACCGCGCCTGTCGTGGATTCAACTGTTTAATGTTTCGGATGGTGATTAGATTTTGATGGTCCGTCCAGACTATGAATGGCTCACTGACGCCCTGGAGCCAGTGACGCCACTCCTCCAGAGCCCACTTTATGGCCAGCAGTTCGCGGTCCCCTACCCCGTATCGCTGCTGAGTGGAGTCAAATTTTCTGGAGAAAAAACCACAAGGGTGTAGTTTTTGGTCTGGACCTTGCTGTGAGAGGATAGCTCCAGCGCCCACATCTGAAGCATCCACCTCCACAACGAATGATTTATTGACATCTGGGTGGTGGAGAATCGGTGCAGTGGTGAAGCGGTGACACAGTGATCGAAAAGCGTAGACAGCTGCCGGGTTGAGGTGAAAAGGGAGAGAGGAAGGACGGGTCAGAGCGGTTAGGGGGGCGGCAACTGTACTGTAGTCCCGGATAAAGCGACGATAGAAGTTCGCAAACCCGAGAAACCGTTGAAGCTGTTTGAGGGTCTTGGGTAGGGGCCAATGACGCACAACCTCTAGCTTCTGCGGGTCCATGGCCACACCCTGGGGCGAGATGACAAAACCCAGGAACGTGGTGGAGCGCTCGTGAAAAGCGCACTTTTCCAACTTACAGTACAGTTGGTGGGCGAGTAATCTCTTTAGAACCGCCCTGACGTGCTGGGTGTGTTCTTCCATGGTGCGTGAATAAATTAAAATATCGTCCAGGTATGCGAATGCCCACCGACCGAGCATGTCCCGAAGGACGTCGTTAATGAAGTGTTGGAATGCGGCGGGGGCATTGCACAGTCCAAATGGGATGACAAGAGTTTCATAATGTCCGGTGGGGGTGATGAATGCCGTCTTCCACTCATCGCCCTCTCTGATGCGCACCAAGTTGTAGGCGCTCCGGAGGTCCAACTTCGTAAAGATGGTGGCGCCAGAGAGGGCGTCCAGGGCTGAGTTGGTAAGAGGCAGAGGATGTCGATTTTTGATGGTGAGATGGTTGAGCCCCCGATAGTCGACACAAGGGCGAAGTTCCCCGCCTCTCTTCTTCACGAAGAAGAACCCCGCGGCGGCAGGTGAGGAGGAGGGCCTGATGGTGCCTTGGCGCAGGGCGTTGTTTACATATTCCTCCATCACCTGGGTCTCGGTGGGTGTGAGTGAGTAGAGATGGCCGCGGGGGGGGATCGTACCGGGTTGGAGGTCTATGGCGAGGTCGTATGAACGATGAGGAGGAAGATGGGTGGCTCGTCGCCTGCAGAAAACCTCTGCTAGGTCTCGGTATGGTTCGGGGATGGAGTTGGTGTCGACGTCGGGGGCCTCGGACTCCCTAGAGCACGTCCCAGCCGCTGCCCGTAGGCATAGTTCGTTGCAGGTCGCGCCCCACTGAAGGATCCGATTCTGGGTCCAGGAGATTAGAGGGTCATGTTGGAGCAGCCAGGGATGACCAAGGATGATGGGTGGAGATGAGATGGAGGTGACGAAGAATTTTAACTGTTCATGGTGTTGGTTGATGGAGACGGTGATGGGTTCTGTTCGGGTGCTGATTGGGCTGGTGGAGAGGGGGCGACCGTCGACAGAGGTGATGCGAACGGGCTGGGATAACGCCTCGAGTTTTACCCCCAGGGTTTTGGCATATGCAGAGTCAATGAAGTTACCTGCTGCCCCGGAGTCGATGAACGCAGCACTTCGGACCCGTTTGTGGCCAACCTGGAGGTGTACCTGAACCGTGAGACGGGAGGAGTTGGTGGTGATGGCGGAGAGACGAAGGGGACCCGGCGAGTCTCTCTCTCCTCTCACCGGGCCTGGGCGTTTCCCGGTCGGAGCGGGCATGTTGCCCTGTGATGTGTAGCTGACCCGCAATAGGCACAGAGCCCTTCACGAAAACGTCTCTCCCGTTCTGCAGCGGTCAAGGAGGCGCGTCCTAGTTGCATGGGTTCCCCGGCTCCGGTGTCAACCACGGCAGGAGGTGGAGAACCGACAGATTCCGGAGTAGTGGTGATGAAGGTTACTGGTGGTCTTGGAGTGGGGTGTGAGAAGGTGGGTGCAGGTGGCAGGGTGCGAGGGGCTGGCCTCGGGCGAGAGAGAAGGCGCTGGTCGATCCGGAGAGCGAGTTGGATCAGACCCTCCAGGGTCGCAGGAAGCTCTCGCCCGGCTAGTTCGTCCTTTATTCGCGAAGCCAGGCCCTCGTAGTAGGACGTCCGGAGCGCTGCATCGCCCCACGTGGTCTGAACGGCGAGGGTGCGAAACTCTGCTGTGTAGCGGCTCACGGGCAATCCTCCCTGCCTCAGGTGATAGAGTCTGGTGTCGGTCTCCACCTCGCCCGCTGGGTGTTCGAAGGTGAGTTTGAGTTGGTGAGTGAACTCATTGTAAGAGTGGGCGGTGTCTGTATCTGCCCGTAACACTGCCGTGGCCCACTCTGCTGCCTGCCCTTTTAGCAACGAGACGAGAAGAGCAATGCGAAGGCGATCGGTGGAGTATTTGGTGGCATTAAACTCAAACACCAGATCGAGAGCTGTTAGAAAAACGCTGCACTTCCCGTCCGTGCCGTTCCACTTCTCTGGTAGAGAAAGAAAAACATCAGAAGGAGGGGGGGGGGGGGGGATGCGGCGCCGCGGCCCCCGCGACGTGCGATCGAGCAGTGACGTCACCAACAGCTGCGCGGAGATCCGTATTCTCCCGCCGGAGCTCAGCGACCTCGCGGCGGAGGGAAGCGAGATCCGCGGTGAGCTGATTGATTAGCGCCGCATGCTGATCTACAACGTCGCAGAGACTCGCATAATCCGCTGGGTTTACCGCGGAGGGCTCAGTCATTCTGTCAAGATGGACTAACCTGAGGTGACCAGAAGACGTAGCTTTAGCGGTTAGCCCAATGTAGCGTGGAGGATAAACCCAAACGCGGAAAGAAGCGAGCAGGCAGGATAACCACGCGATTTAGTTTAAGGACTCTCACAAAAACGGAGCAAGGGAAAAACACAAATTTAACCCGCGTCCTAAAAATACACACACAATAGCAAAGACAAAACGGAACCAACATGTGAGTACTCACGGTTTGCTGAAACGACAGCTGGAGCTGACATGGGCCGAACTCAATGACTGAGCGGTAAGCCATCGTTTGTTTACCTCTTTTATACTTCCTGGTTTTGCGCCCGTCTTACTTCCGGGTCCTAGTGCCGGGCGCAGATTGAGTGTGTATGACAGTTGTTAACTGGTTTAAAATCTTTTTAATAATTTTTTATGAAAACAAGAAACCCAGAATCCTTAAGACATAAAATGTGATATTTTTGAAGAAAATATACCTATCAACGACATAGATAGAATGCACTCCAAATTATTGATTTGCTCAGGAGCTGATTTTTGTGCAATATTACAGCAGTTACACACCTCTGTAATTAAGTGTATGTGACAAATAAAATTTGAATTTGAAGTTCACTCCTCTTTGCTCCTGTAATAGGTCACAGCTTGTATCAATCTTCTTGAACATGCAAAAAATTTACCATCCCACAATCCTTTTGCCACTTGCTATTTATCCTGCTCTCTAGGGGTCTTCTACTACAGCAACATAGTGAAGGTATTATAGTAGACACCTACCAGTAGAGATAATAGAAGAAGGAAAGCACAAAGAAGGACATCTTGCACCAAGCCTCTTTCTGACAGAACTTAAGCGTGTCATCATTCATAACACTTGCTGGGTCGTAAAGCAGCTCCTTGGTGTCTGTAGGGCTGTGGAAGTACCTGCCGAAAATGTAGAAAAACACAGGGTGGGTAGTACGCACCATTACCTCAGTTCCCTCGTGCTGGGTAACACCCCAAACACTACTTTTGGATGGTAGACTTTCCACAACGCACACAGCATGACATTGTAAATGTGCAAATTGTAATTAGGCATCGAAATACAATATACTGAATCTCCTGGTGCTTTCCAGATGGAGACATCATCAGAGCAAAGTGAAATAAATCCAGTGTGTTAGAAATTATACCATGTACAGTATGTTCAAAGCGCAGTGACTGAACTATGTTATAATAGGCTACTATACAATTATGCTAAGGTGTTTTACAATCATCATTATTACATTCTGGCTGGAAAAGGCAATATTCATTTAAGCCAGATGCTTTTCATCAAGCAAGCATTACACAGCAAGCCCAAGAAATGCATAGTTGAATCATAGAGCAGAGCTATATATTACTGGCTATACTGATCAAATTAAGACAAACTGATGGATTCCTGCACTCCGTTATAAGATAAAATGGGTGCTCACTATTTGCCCTACTACATATTCATTTTATGACATTGTTATAACAAATTGTTATATTTTATAATTGACCACTTATTCATGGCTGACAGTAATTATTGATATTCCCACTACATGTGCTGTTTAATTCAAATAAAGCTGGTTTTAGTTCTCGCGTGAACATGGCTATATAAAGGTTTTATTTAAAGTCACTGTGGTCGCATTAACAGTAGTAAAGACAGAATTAGCTCATAATTTTTTAGATTTCAGATAAATCAGATAATTTTTTCATAGAACAATTTTACACAGTGTTTGCCAAGTTGCATAATAATAATAATAATAATAATAATAATAATAATAGAAGATGAAATTGGGAGCCATATATTAAAAAGTGTTGCATATCTTTTATTAACTGTGATTTTTAACTGATTGTTTTACCACTTTACATATACATACTACATAGTGCTTTAGTGGGATAAATGAATGTTGTTATAGACGTTGGGTCATCTTTGGTAATAGGTTGCAATTAAAACAGAATTATGCTGGGATTACACTGAATGAATGACTCTAGCACTATGTTCCAAATACAACATCTAATTATTATTAGCTTCTTCATATGCTATATATGTACAGTATAAGCATTTGAAGATCGGTGCTGCTTGTGAAATGGATGTTGACTGCCATATACTGCCATAAAATAGTATTTGCCCCGTTCCTGATTTTTTTATAAAATTTTTTGTTGTTGCATATTTCTCTCACTTAATTTATTTAAATCATCAATGAAATTTTAAGGATAAGGATAAAAACAAAATACAGTTTTGAATAGTAAAAAGCCAAGCCTGCCTGGCCCTATGTAAAAAAGTAATCCCTAAACCATAATTAAACTGTGAGTTTAGGAAATCTGAGTTATATCAATTGCCACACCTGTTGAATCAAGAAATCATTTAAATACTTAACTTGTCTGACAAAGAGAAGCACACAAAATGATCTTAAAAAGCTATGCAATCTAAAAAGATGAGAATAAGTAATTGAGAGATAAAGTAATTGGCATGTATCAGTCTGGAAAGGGTTACAATGCCATTTCTAAGGCTTTGGGACTGCAGTGAACCACGGTGAGAGCCATTATCCACAAAGGGCGAAATATGCCCAGCACAACGACGACTTTGACTTTTGACCCAGAGCAATCAATGACCTGCCAACTTGCCTCAGTTAAGGTCAATGTACATGATTCAACAAATAAGAAAGAGACAAAATGGCATCAATGGGTGGGTTCCAAGGCCAAGGCCACTGCTGACCAAAAACAACACGAAGGCTTGTCGCATACAAAGTATTTGCCAAAAAACATCCCTCCTGCCCTCTTAAGTAACAAACCACACACACACACACACACACACACACACACACACACACACACACACACACACACACACACACTATGAAGGCTGACAGAAAGTGACAGGGACAGTATTATAGTTTCATCAACTGTACAGAGAAACAAACAACAGTCACCATGAACTAGACAAAGCTACATCAGAACAATAAGGCAACACGGCTTAGTTTTGACTAAACATAACCAAACAAAATGCTGAGAAATCATTTACAGTGGCAAAAGAATGAAATTAAGTCAGCAGAGATGTTTACCTCCATGTGTTGTAGAAAAGCAGTGGGATGTTCAGGCCCACAGTGAGCCACTCTTGGGCACACATGAACATGATGCAGAAGAGGCCGTGGATCGAATACTCTGGAAGCACCAGCTGATGGAAGAACACACAAAGAGTAGACATTAACACTATTTTCCTTAGGGTAAGATCATTGAAACATATGTAAAATCATAGAGAACTGACCTAATACTGTACATGCAACTGTACACATTTTAAAGGTTCAATACCGCCAGCTAAATCGCCTTATTAGCAATGAACTCAGCAGGTATAAGATTAGTCAGGACACTGTTCGGTTTCTGTGTAGAGTATCATGACTCATTTTTCTCTAATAACATTTGTTCAGAGATAAAACAGGTAGCAGAGTTTGTTGAAACTAGTACAACTAGAAGACAAGGTAAAAAAAAGCAAATAACACAAGACCTTCCTGTAACTGAGTGACCTATAAAGAGCTAAACAGTGTTAAAAGACAATGCAGTGGCAAATGGAACTGATTAATGAGTCTCGGCTTGTGGTGCTCATACGCACAACCTCACCCCCTTTTACTTACAGAAATGTATTCATTATTGAATGAATTTGGTTTGTCCTACTGTCTTTATTTCTTTATATATTTTGCATTTAAAAAAATCATTATTATGTAATGATCGGATTAAGAAATGTAATTGAAATGAAAAGGAACATACTGTAAGCTTGATAGCAGAATCCATATATTAAAATGCAAATTATATACAAATTTAATAGTTGAAGGCAAATAGTAAAAGCGGTTTACATTAGTTAGTCTTGTTACTGTAAGTGCACATCGAAGAACACAAATAGGATACAATGGTTTTGAGGATTTTCATGAAATCCAAATTTTTTGTGAAAAACACACACACACACACACACACACACGCACACACACACACACACACACACACACACACACACACACACACACACACACACAAAAAAAAAAAAACTAATCTTCTGGTACATCCAAAATCCATTAGTTATTCAAGCATGGGGATGACGAGGATAAAAATAACTCATGGCAGCAACAATAATTTCGAATTAGTATTGTAGTATATCCGTTATTTTAAGACAATTTTAAAAGGCTTGAGACTTCAGTTCAGACTACTCTATGTGCTTACAAAACAAAAACAAAACTGATTAGAAGTTAAGCAACATCCATTGTACAGACTGTTTATTATAATAGGTTTACTATGCACTATCTCAAAACTGTGAAATCACAAACAACAAGTAGTTGTATATAAAAAGCAAATGGTTTATACAGGTAGTGTGTTTATGCTGTTCAAAATTAATTATTTATGCTGTTCAAAATTAATTATTTATAGCATATGCAGTACATCTTTGCTACTTAATTTATTGAAATACTGCATGTACAGCGGTTATTTTATACAAACTAATTGGTTTAAAGCAGTTGCCATACTACCAGCTAGTTAAATCTCTAATTTAAGTCTAAGCACACAGGCAATAATGTTTCTATAGCATTAGGTTGATATATGAGACACAAGCTGTTTATATCAAATTAAATGTCCACTCACTCACCAAGCTTTGGCAAATATTTTTATTCATTTCCACATTTATAATCCACAGGTACAGTAGTATAAAAATAATATTTTACCAAATCATACAGCAATGAACCAGGGCCCGGTTTCTCGATAACGCACACTATTCGCGCGCTAAGTAGACTCTTAAGATATATCTTACATTAAGTGATAACTTTTCTAAGTGTATTTCTCGAACTGTCTCTTAGGAGTTTTCTTAAGATACTGCCTCTTTCTTCCGACGTTATGCGGCGCTGTCTACAGTGAAGGTCCTGAATTACCTGACATCGGTTGCTCAGGAATCGATTTTTGACTCCTTTTTCATGACAGCGTTAAGAAAGACGGCTCTTTCTATACAAATTAAACATTGCACAAAATTCTTTTAATAGCGTTTATCTCGACATGGGTTAACTTAACAATAACATGCCATAATAGACAAATATATAAATGAAATCACCAAACTGTCGCTAATATTATCATGTAACCTGTGGCGGTGAAACGAACCGGGTATACAATCATAGTTGATTGACAAACAGCTGATAAAAACAATGTGACCAGCTTCAGAAACAATGTGAAGTGTCAGTTGTTGGGGTTGTATAGCGCACTTATGGAATGAATACGATGAGATGACAGAGTGGAGGTTTAATACCCCTATCTCACCTACGCGGGGCCGTAAGTGCGGTTCATTATGATTCAGTGTGAGTTTTGGTGCTGTTATTACGTTTCCATTTTACCACGCAAAAAAAATAAACATGTTTAACATGTGGAAGACCTTGCAGATCGTCGCGGACCGTCGGGCGGCCACTCGAGGCGGATCACGGTGTCTAATACCCCTCTCTCACCTGTGTGGCCGGACTCATCTCCGTGAGCTGCCGTGATTGCCCGCGACGTTCCTTTAACATTCCATTCCGCGAAGTTCTGCAAGCTTCCGCGAGGACCAGCAAAAAATTAAACGTTTAATTTTTCACGCGGAAAGATGGAAACGTAATCACAGCGCAAAACTCGGGGTGAATCATGATGAAGCCTACGGCCCAGTAGTGGTTTTACAATGAATTGCTCCCTGGGCGAGACTCCATTCCGAAGAATTGGGATCACATAAATACTTGGTGAAGTTGCATGGTAAAAAATAATATTAATAATAATCAAACAACAGAGCCATATTAAATAGTGTCAGTAAGAGCATTTCCAAACCGACACAATGTGATGAGAATACACAGAATTGGTAATAAAAAGCTATGTGTCTATAAGCTATATGTGTCACTTGTTAGTGAGACTGAGTTTGCTAAGGAGCATAAATATTGGTCTTTTGGAGCAATGGAAAAAGGTCATGTGATCTGATGAGTTTAGATCAACTCTATTCCAGTTTGATGGGTGCATCAAGATAAGAAGGGAAGTGCATGAATCGATGCACCCTTCATGTGTAGCGGCCACTGTACAAGCCTCTGGAGGGAGTGTTATGATCACGACATACGAGTTCACGATGTGGAGGGAAATGTCTGACCATAACCGACCATTAATTTACAGTGCTTATTGTTAATTACTATTGCTGCTACTCTTACTGATCAGAGATTTAATGTACTTTGTTTAACAGAAATACTGATCAGACCAACTACAGGATTGTTCAAGCCCCATGCCTGTTCCTTATTTTTTTTTTGCCATTGTTTTCACTGATACAAAATCAGCCAAGTTTTGCAGTAATGTCAACAAAGGCAACTTCACTCACTTCTCTACTGTCGCATGTTCAATGTTAGCAGGGAGTAATGTTTACAACATAAAGTAACAACATAGCGTGAAACAATATAGCTTAGTTTGGTACATATACTGTACTTCTTATAACCAGAGGTGGAAAGAGTAATAAAATTTTGTACTCAAGTACAAGTACTGTTACTTCAGTGAAATTTTACTTAAGTACAAGTAAAGTTACCCTTATAAAAATCTACTCAAGTAAAAGTACAAAGTAGCTCATTAAAAAATGTACTCAAAGTAAAAGTTACCGAGTTACTTTTTTATTTTAATTTTTTTAACAGCGGGGGTGGGATGAGGCATTCTAGCGTAGTTCAAAAAAGATGAGTAGATATAAATCTCAAACTAGTTGTTTTTAACTGAAGGAACACCTTTGCATAATAAAGCTGTTGTCCTTCTTGTGCTTGAAAATCAAAGTGGTCACTTAAATATGGTGTTACATCCCAGTCTAGGGTCATACAGCAAAAGAATGGTTCAGGGTTCTATTTTAAACTGTATGGAAATGGTGGTATATGGCAGAAAGAACTAGATCCAATCATTAACTGATGAAATAATGATGCTTGTATATACAAACACACACACACACACACACACAACAGGAGGAGGAGGATCAGATTCAGGGTGGACCCAGGCCAAAATAATAAACAAAATGGTATTTATATTTAGTAGTTAGATTACCTGCAAAAAAAAAACACACACACACACAAACAAAAATACAGGTACCTTCCCGGACTCCCTAAACCAAAAACAATGAAATTATCTACAAATACAATACAAATTATCTACAAATATATACAAAGACCAACCAAACCAAAGGGACAAAGCAATAATCAAAGTCAATTGGAGGCAACAAGTCAAACCAGAATACACAACCAAATATCAAAACGCCAAAATCACTTCCTCTTTCCTCTTTCCCGCATCTCTCTCCAGTTTAAATATGGTCGCGCAAGTCGATGACGTCACTCAGGGCGGAAGCGACCGTGTGGAAGGTCAGGTAGATGCCGATGTCAGAAAACCTGGAGTGGAGTCTGGAGCGGCGCGCGACCAGGACATGATACACACACGCGGCGCAACGGAGCATTTATACAAAGCATAATATTTTTATTATTTTATATTTTCATTCATTTCTTTTTTACTCAGTAGCGAATATGATTTAAAATGTAGCGAATTACAATACTTCAAACAAAACGTACTTAAGTAAAAGTAAAATTACAGATTTTTAAAACTACTTTAAAAAGTAGAAATACACAAAAAAGCTACTCAATTACAGTAACGCGAGTAAATGTAATCCGTTACTTTCCACCTCTGCTTATAACTGACCACATGCAAACTATTAAGTAAAGCATACTACAAAGACTTGTATATGATTGATGGGATTTATCTGCATAATAATATTCACCTGTCTTAAGCCAAAGCACTGAATCGCTGTAATTAAATTTACATTATTTGCTGGCTCATCCAGTGCTGCTGCTCTACCTCTACTTCTAATTAATCGGATGCTGCTGAGAAAATTGAGCTCCTGAGTCGAGGAGCATCAAAGGCCTTTCAAGTGTGTTTCCCTCTCAGCCCAGAGGATTACAGTTAGGTGAATGAGTGGCACTTCATGCCGCGCTTAAGACGTGACTACTCACCTGCTACTCTCTCTCTCTCTCTCTCTGTCTTAACTGAACCTTATCGCTTCCTTTATCTGCATCCCCCAACTGCGGCAATGAACATAGTTTTCAGCTAATTACACACTCCTACCTTAGGAATTAGTACCTGTCTAAAGAAATATTATTAAAGACCTTGTTTAGGAAAAATGCGACATCGTAAGATATTTTGAATTGCATGCCCTGAATACGTTTTCACTTGTCTACATGCTTGAACTTTTTTTTAAGGAAAAACACAGCACTGTGTGTATTCAAGAAGATGCATTACAATTATCTGGTCAGTTTGTTTGTTTCATTTTACTGTGGGCAAAATGTCCTCATGCACTGAGTGTCAAAAGAGCTCCTAGTCTTCAATTAATGTCGTTTTCTTTAAACAGTAGCAACAATTAAGCACAACACTTTGCCTAAGTACACTCATTTTCTTGTTGAAGGACTCCTATTCTCCCAGTATAGAATACTCCAAGAACTGACTTTAAGTTGCTCAGTTCTTTTCATTCCTTTGTAAAACTTTTCACTGGGTTCTTTGTGGTTGGAAAATGTTATCGCATGCCAGTGTTACAATCCACATACAATACCAATTAGTATTAGTATTAATACTGTACAAAAGTATTACTTTCAGCTAAAAAATACATCTGATAATGTTATGTTATCTTAAACAACACTTACTGTACAGTAGTCTCCTTAGTAATCACTTTTAAGTTGTCCGGACCTGCCTTATCATAGCTAATGAGCTTCTAAACACAAGGCTGAACCCAAATCCCTCTCTAACCCCTGATCAAGGGCACTGCTTGACTTGAACCAAGGGATGTTATACCCTATATAGTTTACTAGCTTACTATTGAACACTATTTGGGATTCAACCCTGGAACAATTATTTAGCTATTAATCTTTGTCAGTCAGAAAACTTTGTCAGTATTAGTTAACATTACCTGCAATTAATTTTATGAACTCGAAAATGTCTCAGGTTACTTTGCTGTAACCCTGTTCCCTGAAAAGGTGGGAATGAGATGCTGCATGAAAACGCTATGGGAGCATCTTGTCATGTTGCCGGTTGTGAAGTATGTGTGTATCAAACACGCCAAATTTTGGCTTATACTGTATAACCTCGGTCGGGTGACGTCATCTGATGTGACACACCTGCAGGTTATAAGTAGGGGTGAACCGGACGTCCGGTCACGTAGGCAGTGCGGCATTGGGACGCAGCATTTCGTTCCCGCCTTTTCAGGGAACAGGGTTACAGCAAAGTAGTGTCAGAGACTGACTGGACAGTACAACTGCTCTCACATTCATATGCCCTGGAATGTAAATCGCCCTGAGGGACAGGAACCTGGTGCGCTAGCTATTTAGCAGCGCGAGCACAGTCCGCCCTGGTGATTAATATATGAGACTGCCATAGTGTTCTCCCCCCACACTAGGACATGGTAGCCTCTCAAACGTCTGTCATTAGTATCTGTGATGACAAGACAAACTTATGCCTCTTTTCCACTGCATAGTACGGCACAGCACGGTTCAGTACAGCTCACTTCGGTTCGGCTCAGTTTGGCTCGGTTTGCGCTTCCACTGCAGTTTAGTAACGCTTTAGAGTGGGCAGGATTATTCACGTGTCGTTTAGTTGCGGCGCCTCTACTGCCGTGACATCATCGTAAACGCGCCACAAACAAATACACAACAATGGAGGATATCAACGGAATGGTGTTCTTCATTCTCGGCATGTGGATGTTTTTAACAGCAAGACGAAGTTTGTTTCAAAAAGAGGCTGATGGCAGCCATTGGTTAATACAAAAAGGTGCGTCCGATCCTTCGCTGGCTGTTCCAAATATAGCGGTTCTGTTGTGTCTCGTGTCGCAAGTTCAGTGACGCAGTAATGATGATTTTCTCCGGCCAATCAGTGACCAGCGGAGTTTACACATCACGTTTTGGCTGAGGTGGTACTAAAAAAAGGACCAGGTACCAGGTACTGTTCCCAGTGGAAAACCCCGCAAATGTGACTGAACTGAACCATGTCGTGCCGTACTATGCAGTGGAAAAGCACCATTAGAGTGGGACCCAGAGTCAGAAACCGGGGTCTGAACCACATAGGAAGGGTACGAAGCACCTGGCACGTACCCCTTATTGGGGATTGGCCCTAGAGTGAAATCCCCTGTCTTAGCCACAACTGAAATGCTCTCATGTGCAGAAGGACCACAGGTGTCACCGTGGATACAGCTGCCATGAGAGCAAGATCTCTGAAAGTGATGGTCACTTACTGGTCTAGCTTGATTTCCTTGAGGGTGTTGAGAATGGATTCGACACGAGCGGGAGACAACTGTGCCCGCTAATTATCAAATCCCATGTGACACCCAAATCCTCAGATCAGGAAAGAGGACGCTTTTGTGTCGTTGGGTCTCAATCCTAAGAAACAAAGATGAGCTACAGTAGGATGACATGCTGATGTCGAAGCGCTAACGAATGAGACTGGGCCAGCCAGTTGTCTATGTAATTCAAATACGGATGCCCTGGAGTCGTAAGAGCTAGAACTACATCCATGCATTTTGTATATGTGCGGGTGAGAGAGCTAGACCAAATGGAAGGACCCGATACTGGTACGCTTCGCCCCCGAAAGCGAACTTCAGGAACCTCCTGTGTTGTGGCAATATGTATATGAAAGTAAGCGTCCTTCAATCGATTGTCACAAATCAATCGCTTGGTAGGATTTGAGAGCAATCACTTTGACAGTCAACATTTTGAAGCTGTATTTATTCATTTTAGATAACGGTACAGCCCGTAAAATCTAAAAATTAAACACAGCTCCCCGTTCCTCTTGGGAGCCAAGAAATACCGACTGTAGTAGCCTGACTCTACACTGTCTGGTAGGGGAACATGTTCCATGGCCCCATTCCCAGCAACTTCTGTCAGAAGATGCGCACTTTCCGGTTTCATGGAAGTGGTGATCACGCCATTGAAACGCGGAGGGTGATGTGAGAACTGAATCCTGTAGTTTCTTTCTACAGCGCTTAGTACCCAAGGAGATATGCTTGGCAGTAGCTTCCACGCTGTCAGTTTCTCAGAAAGGGAAAAAGTCTCGCTTGGTTAAACGCGGTGGATGTTAGATGTTCGGCATCCTGAAGCATGGCAGGAAAGAACCGAACAACTAACACTTTATTGGAGACTGGTGTTGCCCGAAACACCAGTCGTGGCGGAGCAAAACACAGACCTCCTGGGGGTGTCAGGGAGAACACTTCATTGAAAAGAATTCTGCGTGCTTCTCCCCATTGGGGGGCCACCCCCATGGTCCTGGGCACATGAACCTCAGGGCTTCTTTGTAAAGAAGACAATATGCCAGTCTGACCTCTTTTGAGGTGGATTGTGAGGCGCGTCGCACCCCAATCTTTACGAGGGGATGGGCGGCTCAAGAACACTATCCTTGTCTTTCACGCCTCGCAAGAGTCAGACCTGTTCGAGACTGAGTGGCCGACAGTCCCGACTCTTGAGCACGGCGGGGACGGAATTTCCCGAAGGCTTGTTCATATAACTTCCAATACACCCTATCTGAAGAGCCCCGCCAGTGCTCAAGTCTCTCAGCAGGTCAGTCTGTAGGCCTGCAAAACCGCCATGGTGTGCAAAGGAGCACCAACCTGACCTGCTGCCTGAAAAGCTTTTCCCTCCAGGGAAGATGAAAGTCTACACAGCTTGAAAGGAAGTATTACTGTAGCTTTTCAGGAAGGATGATGACTCAGGAGAGAGATAGTCTGGAAGCGTCTCTTCTATCATGGTCGTCATCATATAACTCCGCGCTTCCACATCGACTATATTTAAACAAACAAATAAGTTGATGGCAGGAAAACACAGGATTAATACAGCTTACTCCATGAAAGGGTTAACTTATATGGAGATAGCTAAGAGGGGGGCTCCGTTGAGGCTCCTCCCCCTGGCCACCCGACAGGAACTGACGTGTAATGTTTTCCAAGTGCTTGGAGGCTGTTTATCCTTGCCTATTCACAAGAAGCACAGGGCGCGCTTGACAGCGGACAGAGGGATTTCCCGATCCAACGAGGAAGTGAGAGATAGGAGGTTTTAACTCCGTCTCTCACAGCTCTGCCGGATCCATTTTAAGCCCCAAAAATGCAAGGAATGCGGGGCACGCGCGAGCACTTTAATCAAAGCAGTAAAGTGTACAGATCACCCTCCGATATGGATTATCACACGGAGGGATATCTCATTTAAAACTCTACCATATCGGTGAGTTAAACACTTCTTATTTTGCTGGTTTAAACACAGACACGCTCAACACAACTAGATGAAGACAAAGAATCTGAGGAATGTTTCCGGTTCATCCCTATTTATAACCTGCAGGTGCGTCTCATCAGATGACGTCACCCGAGGTTATATAAGCCAAAATTTGGCGTGTTTGATACACACATGCTTCACAACCGGCAACATGACAAGATGTTCCCATAGCGTTTTCACGCAGCATCGAGTGTAGCCTTTGAATGGGAACATAGCATGTTCCACAGCATTGTCTCATTTGTAACAGAAGCAATGGGAGAGCTGGAAGACACCTGCAAGCACAGACCTCAAGAAAAGCTCTTGTTATAAAAACCTCCTTCTGTGCTATTTCCCTAAGAAAAATTTAGGTAAGTGACTGGCTAGTCAGGGTAGGGTTCAGTTCAAATAGGCCTCTAGCACATCAGCTAATTATTACAGTAAAGGAACAAAAACAGCTGTACCAGTAGAGAAACAAAACATCTGTGTAGTGACAGAAAAAAAGAAAGGACAGATTCAGAGGTATTGCAGTGTATAAACTGTGCCATCTTGTTATAAGTAGGGATAATGCAATTTCTCTCTCTCTCTCTAGGTATCTACCTTTCTATCTACTGTATCCTGTTCTCTCGCTCTGTGTGTGTCTGTGTGTGTGTGTGTGTGTGTGTGTAGGTGTGTGTGTGTGTGTGTGTGTGTGTGTGTGTGTGTGTGTGTGTGTGTGTGTGAGAGAGAGAGACAGAGAGAGAGACAGAGAGAGAGTACAGTGGTGCCCAAGAGTATTAAGACAACATGTGCCATGTATTAAGGCTGCACAATTTGTTCACAAAATCTCATCGCGAGTATTCTAACACATTGTGATTGAAGTTTAAATGCTGATATGTAACTACTAAATGTACCATTTTGTATTCAAAAATATTGATCTAAGCTAACAGCAAATAATGAATTAAGTGGATTCAATTTTAATTAAGTGGATGTTTTCCAGTATTCATTAATCACATAAAATATTGTGGCGTGGGCGGGGCGGCGGCTGGCGACCGTCATGCTTTGCGCCAAGTTCTATTTTCTGTTGTGTTCACCCTGTTTGGGAAGTGTAGTTAAGTTGGGGGGTTTCGGCTATTTTGTGTGTTGAATGTTATGCTACTTCATGCTAACCTCTTGCTCAGTTCATGCTACATGCTGAATTGCATGGTTCTTGCATGGTTCTTCTCCCAGCCATCGCATTGGGCAGCAAGTTAGCTCACTCGTCTCTCCAACATCCTTTCCAGCGGTAAAACGCTACAATATATTAAAACCCCATATACTTTAAAATTAAATTTTATACATTTTTGACAAACTCTACAGAAATTCCAGGCATATGTAACGCGTTAAAAAATTCCTCTGCAGTGGCCGCGCAGAGTAGGTTATGGTAAAATATTTGTTTAATGAAACTCATTATTATTTATATAATATAAATATAAATATATAAATCTCTGGGCAGTTAAGATTTATGAATATTTTTATTCTTCATCCATCCAGTTTGGGTGTCCACTGTAGACTCTTGTTTTTAGCAAATAGGAATTAAACCTGATGTAGTATTCTGTCCCTCCATGTCAAGATTCAGCATGTTTGCTTTCTGCATTGCTTTTCTGCTCAACACAGCTGCAAATAGTTATTTGAAGCACCGTACCTTGAGCTTTCACAAAAACAAGGCATTCTTACTTACAATGTTCGTACTGTATGTCAACATCTGTGTGAGAAAATTCCAGGAAGTCAACAGTTTCTAAATACACAAATGAGACCATGTGCCACTGAAAATCACACACCAGTTGAAATCACTGAGATCATTCCCCCATGCTGGTACTGAACTCTAACGTTCATCAGCCACTGCAAATCAGACACACAGTCAAGTTTTCTATTTAAATATGGTTTTTGTGTTTGTGTTGTCTTGCATCTCTTGTTCTCATTTCATTGTATGGTAGCTTTAACATATTGCATATTTCAAGTTCCTACCATAAAGCATATTCCTGATCATGCTTATTTTCTTATAATCATCGAGTTCAGTAAAGTAAAGCCTGCACCTGCAAACTTGACTCTTCCCTCTATGCCTGAGAACTTTTTACATGAACTGGAGCTTGGTATACACACAATCCTTAAGAGGTATTTTGTGTTCATATACTGTATTCAGATGTATTGTTAATAATGCTCTTAGATGAAATGTAAGATATGTTGGGTATTTTATGTGATCTTTGCAAGTCAGTTTCTCTTTAAATGGTCAGCAGAGACCAGAATATGAGAGATAAACTATGTGAGAATGAGCCAATAACACTAAAACAGCAGCGACATGAGATGTTGTGTTGTCTCTGAGCTCTGTGACAGGTTAATGAGTTTGGTGCTGCCCATCTGAACACTGCCTATTTCCTCCGGCCGCAATTCTGCTATTTTTAAAGCAAACTGCCTTTTCAATAGAGAAGGAGGTTGGCTGCAAGATATTTTGAAAACTAATGGTTAATGTTTAACAATCCTTCTTTAAGGTTTGGCAGCATTATGAAATATAATAATGACATATTTTCAACCAGACTTTTCACAGTCATCAAAAAAGGCACATGTTCCTTTTATTCTTTCATGCAATATTTTTAAGTAAAAATGTTTTTATTTATCAGCGCCTAAAACAGTTTGTGTGGTCCTTGCCGTCTATAAACCAAACACATGTTGTTAAGGTTATAAGTCTGTTTCCAAATAACCTCAAATTCACCATTCTATAGGGAGCGTTTTCTAATACAGTGCCATAAAAACACTTTCTCATCCTCCCAGAAGTGGGCGTCCCAGCAAAATCAGTCCAAGGTCAGACTATTTAATCCTCAGAGAAAAAATTTTCCAAGAAATACATTAGGTCTGTGTAAGCACATTAAAGGTTAACGTTCATGAAAGTATAGTCATAAAACCACTGAACAAGTATGGCTTTTGTGGCAGGGTGCCTAGGAAAAAACTCCTTCCGTCTAAAAACAATATGGCAGTGATGTTGCTACAATAACTAAATATACGGCGGCATGGCACAGTGGCATAGTGGTCGGCACTGTTCATTGCACCTCCAGAGTCCAGGTTTGAGTTTGCATGTTCTGCCCATGATTGGTGAGTTTACAGCACACACTCTCATGCACATTGTCAGTTTAAGTGAAAACCAAACACAACACGTCACCACAAGCACCTCACAGTGATTGGAGCATGAGGGTACAGGGATGATGATTTGGGTTTGTTCTGTAGCCACAGGACCCGAGAAACCTGCAGTCACTGAGACAATGATGAACTCCACTTTATTCCAGTATATTTGGGACAAATGTACTGACTTCTGGAAGGCTTCTGGAAATGTCAATTACTTACACCTTTACCTTCATTGACCAGAAATTTCATCACAAGTCTTAGTTTGACTCGAACACCCCTTGTATATATTAAAAATTAACAAAATGCATAATGTTTTTATTTTGGTTGTACTACAAATTGATATATTTTGTGACTGTGTGTGAGTGTGTTGATAAGGAACCTGAGGGGGATTTCTACTCTATCAATATCTCTATCTCTAGAAATATTACATTTGGCTGCCATGTTTTTATTTTTGTATATGTTTCACAGCAAGTCTGATTTATGTTTGAGTGACTCCACAAAACTTTCCTTCCTCTGTAATATCCATATAATATGCACATTTTTTTTTATTCCTAAAGATTTGGGGTCTTTCTGCCGATGCACATTCATACTTCTTCACGTGGCAGATGTCAGTGTTATTTTTGAAATGAGACAGAATTTCAACCCAAACAGCCAAAAGAGAAAAACAAGATTATTACTGCTAGAGGAAAAATATCCAGACAATGTCAGGTGGTCTTTGCTTGTCACCATTTTAACTATTCAGTTTTCTCAGGCTAGATGGTCAGATGTGTTCTAGCTGGTCAAGTTATTTAGAGAGCGACAGTGACAAAATATGTGAGAGAGGCTGCCAAATAATTACACAGTCGTTGACACTGATGATTCACGCTAATCATAGGCATCATCACATGCTTTTCCTGTCATTTTTTAGAACACAAACAATAGTGTACATCAGTGTAGTCTGTATGATCCTGTAATGATTAAAACCTCATCACTCACCCCTCCAGCAGAGGCTACACAGTGATAATGATAGCAGTAATTGATGTAGTATCTCATGGACCCTGTTGTGTGAATTTTCTTGGGAAATGTTAAAAAAAAAAAAAACTAATGAAGAAACACAAACAAAAAAAATGCTTTAAATGAAATTGTTCATTTGTTAAATGGAATTGTTAATCAATCAACAAAATATATTCACATTCAGAAATCTAAATAATAAAAGTAAAACAAAACGAATCAATGTGCTTAAGGTCTGTACACGTCATCTTATCTCTATGTGTGAAAAGAACATCATGGAGATGGAGCTTCATAGAATGGTGCGAGGTCAATTGCCCAGATCACAGAATTAAACTGTATAAGCTCAGGTAGAACCCAGGGTTCGTCAATCAGTGGGGTTTTTATCAGCAAAAAAGGATAGTCTTCAGTCTTTCACATCCTTACTACAAGAGAGGATAATATAAGAGAAGACATTAGTCTACACTGCACCATGCATTCATGTTCATGAAAGCTGTTCTCATTCTCAACACTGGCTCGATACTAGCAAAGCCGTTTAGTTTTAGTGTGACAAAAAAATTACATGAATCAGTAAAGATATCTATTTAACACTACTCCTATAGATAACAAAACATAGGTTCCCTTTTCGAGGCTTCACTCAATGCTGCGTTAGAACGCTTATGGGAACTATCTTGTCGCATTGCCGGCCATGAAGCATGTGTGGAAAAACGCCATTATCTGGCTATATATAACCTCGGTCAGGTGACGTCATCTGATTAGATCAGGTGGAGGTTATAAATACCGGAAAGCCGGCAACAAAACCTCAGATCATTTGTCTTCATGCCGACTTGTGATCGCGTGTGTGCAGCAAGCATTTAAAAAAAAAAAAGAAACAATTCTTAACAGAGAAAAAAAAACAAAACAATAAAACTCACCAGAGATAATGGCCGAGTTTAGTGTTTCATGCCCGTGCGGTAACCGTCTTTCTCAAGACGATAGCCATAGTCTCTGTTTTGAGTGTTTGGGTGAAACCTTGAACTTGGACTTGAAGGAGAGTGTGGGCACTGTGATAATCTCCAGATGAAAGTGCTACGAGCGCGTCTCGCGTTCTTTAGGGAGCCACGAGCCGCTCTGCACTCCTGGGGCTCACAGGTTGATTTGGCCGAGGCACGAGAGACGGAGCCCCTCCTTTCTCTCGTCTCCTCCCTGGATCACTCTCTCTCTCCCTCCACTTCGGGAGCGCACCTCGGTGCTTCTCGGGAGCGTTTGGGAGAGACTCACTCTCTTGCTTCATTTGAAATGGATGTAGCTACCTCAGAACGATCCTCTAGGGATGATAAAGAGTATGAGGAATTAATTGAGGTTATAACATGCGCAGTTGAATGTTTACATATTGATTGGCCACAAGAGCAAGCTCATACAAAATGTTCCAAACTGGATGACAGATTTCTGTCGGGTGGCCAGGAGATGGCGCCACAACGCCGTTCTCTCCCCTTTTTTGATGATCTCCACAACGAGTTATCTCGTTTATGGAGACGTCCCTTTTCTTCCCGTATTTTTGTACTTTCAACTTCGTTTTATTCGAATATTGTTGATGCAAAAGCACAGGGTTATGTGATGATGCCCCAGATTGAGGAGACGCTCGCAGGCTATCTCGCTCCTGGAACATCATCCTCATTAAAAAAGCCAACCCTTCCCTCCAAGGCATGTAGAACTTCTTCTACCCTGTTAGGGAAGGCGTTCCAAGCAGCTGGTCAGGCCGGCGCTTGCTTGCACACCATGGCGGTTTTGCAGGCGTATCAGGCCGACCTGCTGAATGATCTGAGCACGAGCGGCAATATGAATCAGGAAGCGTTCATAGAATTACGCCGGGCTACTGATCTGTCCCTGCGTGCGACGAAACAGACAGCCCGTGCTATTGGCCGTTCTATGGCCTCCCTGGTGTCTGCAGAGAGGCACCTCTGGCTAAATCTAACTGGCATTAAGGACAAAGATCGGGCATTCCTTCTCGATGCTCCCATCTCACCCTCAGGCCTATTTGGCGAAGCTGTAAATACTGTCGCCACCAGATTTAGAGAGGCCAGTCTCTATGAACAAGCTTTTGGGAAATTTATCCCACGCCGTGCCCAGGTGTCGAGGCCATCTGAGTCTCGCTAGACGAGAGGCGCAGAAGGAGAGCGTCAGTAGCCACGCACCCCCCCGTAAGGACTGGGGTACGGCTCGGCGCCCCCCTCAGGCCGCCCCCCCAAAAATAGACCGCTCTGTCTTCTTCGCGAAGAAGCGTTCCTGATAGCAAAGCCCAGGAGATCGATGTTCAGTTTCCGCCGCCTTTGGTGTTTCGGACAACAGCGCCCCCCGACACGTTAGTCCTTCGGTCGCATCCTGCTATATTCCAGGACACCAAACCACTAACACCCCCCAACCCAGTAGAAGTACTTGCACCCCTTGAAGGGGTGAGCAGCTGGCAGCGTGGAAGCTACTGCCATGCATATCCCCCTGGGTTTTAAAGACTGCAGAGAAAGGATACAGGATCCAGTTTGCATATCGCCCTCCGCATTTCAGCGGCATGGTCTCCACTTCCGTGATACCGGAAAGGGCGCATTTTCTGAGTTCCGAACTCCAGAAATTACTGCAGAAGGGAGCCATAGAACAGGTTCCTCCTCCAGACATGGAGTCAGGTTACTACAGTCGGTACTTCCTGGTCCCCAAAAAGGACGGGGGTCTGCGTCCAATTCTGGATCTTCGCGGTTTGAACCGCTATCTCAAAAAATGCAACTTCAAAATGTTGACCATAAAGACTATTGTTTCACAAATCCAACCACAGGATTGGTTTGTGACAGTAGATTTAAAGGATGCATATTTCCACATAGAAATTTTGCCACAGCACAGGAAGTTCCTGAGGTTAGCTTTTGGGGGAAAAGCCTACCAATTTCGGGTTCTTCCATTCGGTCTAGCCTTATCACCCCGCACATATACAAAATGCATGGATGCAGTTCTGGCTCCTTTGAGACTCCAGGGCATCCGCATTCTGAATTACATAGACGACTGGCTAATCCTGGCCCAGTCTCAGCAGCTAGCACTTCGACACCGAGATGTCGTCCTAGCTCATCTTCACTCGCTGGGATTGAGACTCAATGCCACGAAAAGCGTTCTCTTACCAGCACAAGTGACAACCTACTTGGGCGTCAGGTGGAATTCGATCACTATGCAGGCACATCTGTCTCCTGCTCGCGTCGAATCCATAAACAACGCTCTGTTTATCAGACTAGACCAAGAAGTGACTGTACATCACTTACAAAAATGTTTAGGCCTCATGGCAGCTGCGTCCATGGTGATACCCTTGGGTCTCCTGCACATGAGAGCTTTTCAGCTGTGGTTAAGAGCCAGGGGAGTTCACACGAGAACAAATCCCCGAAGGCGGATAAGGGTTACGCGCAAAGGACTTCGTACCCTTTCTATGTGGTTCAGACCCCGGTTTCTCGCCTTGGGTCCCACTCTAGGTCCGTCTTGTCGTCGCAAAATGCTAACGACAGACGCTTCCCTTACTGGCTGGGGCGCGGTCTTGGATGGCCGTCCAGCCCAAGGGGTCTGGAGAGGCCACCTTTTCGCATGGCACATCAATTGCCTCGAAATGATGGCTCTATTTTTAGCTCTACAGCATTTCCTCCAGCAGCTGAGAGGCTACCATGTCCTAGTGCGGGTGGACAGCACATCGGTAGTCTCCTACATAAATCGCCAGGGCGGCCTGCGTTCACGACGCTTGAACCAGCTAGCACATCAGGTTCTGCTCTGGGCTCAGGACAAGTTCCTGTCCCTCAGGGCAATTCACATTCCAGGGTACAGGAATGTGGGAGCACACTTTCTGTCCAGACAAGCTATGAATCACGGGGAATGGAAACTCCACCCCGAAGTAGTCACTCAAATCTGGGAGAGATTCTCTACAGCTGAGGTGGACCTCTTTGCCTCACAGGAGACTGCACAATGTCCCCTCTACTACTCTCTGACTCATCCAGCTCCCCTGGGTCTGGACGCGATGGCCCATACGTGGCCCAATTTACGCCTCTATGTGTACCCTCCGATAGCTCTGCTCCCGGGAGTCCTGGCGAGGGTCCGTCAACACGATTTGCGCCTCTTATTGATAGCGCCCCGTTGGCCGGCCCGAGTATGGTTCTCAGAGATAATATCGCTCCTCGACGGCTCACCTTGGATGATTCCAGTGAGGAGGGATCTTCTATCTCAGGCGCAGGGGACAATATTTCATCCCCGGCCCGAGCTCTGGAACCTTCACGCTTGGCCCCTGAACGGGACCAATTGAGTCAAGCCGGCCTTTCAGCCGGCGTAATTGACACCATCCTAAGTGCTAGGGCTCCCTCCAGTAGAAGGATTTATGCCTTCAAATGGAAGGTATTCGAGAGCTGGTGCATGGCAAAGCAGGTGGACCCAGTCCACTGCCAAATTGTTTCAGTGCTGGAATTCCTGCAAGAGAAATTGTCCTCGGGCTTGTGCCCTAGTACCCTCAGAACGTACGTGGCCGCTATTTCAGCCTGCCACGTCCTGTCTGAAGGGGTTACTGTAGGAAATCACCCTTTAGTTGCCCGTTTCATTCGTGGAGCTAAACAGTTGAGGCCACCCACTAGAGTCACGGCTTCCTCTTGGGATTTATCTATCGTGCTCGAAGGTCTGATCGACACTCCTTTTGAACCGCTAGAGTCAGCGCCCGACAGGCTTCTGACTCTCAAGATGGTTCTTCTTATGGCCATCACCTCTCTAAAGAGGATCGGAGACCTGCGTGCATTGTCAGTCTACCCATCTTGCCTGGACTTTGCCCCTGGGCTAGTCAAGGCCATTCTGCATCCTCACCCAAACTATCTACCGAAAGTTCCTTTCTCTACCATGTACCCTGTCGTCCTGGAAGCCTTCTGTCCTCCGCCCTTTGCGGATTCGGAGCAGGAGAAACTTCACCTACTGTGCCCAGTACGTGCTCTTCTGGCTTATGTCCACCGCACCAGCCAGTGGCGTAAGTCAGAGCAACTCTTTATATGTTATGGAGGCCACAACCGGGGGGCGGCCGCCACCACACATACTCTGTCACACTGGGTGAGAAATGCTATTGCCCTCTCCTATGAGGCGCGTGGACTCACTTCGCCCGTAGGAGTCAGGGCTCATTCAACCAGAGGGGTCACCTCATCTATTGCTCTTGCAAGAGGTACTCCCCTGCAACAAGTGTGTGACGCGGCGGGTTGGTCCTCTCCGCACACATTTATAAGATTTTATAGTCTGGATGTCCATGCCACTCCAGGCTCACGAGTCTTCGGGTCAGCTTCCCGGACATGAATCTGAGACCTTCTCGGCCTTGTGCGCACACGCTACACAACCTTGGGGTCCAGACACCTGTAGTGCGGCGGCGTTGGTATTCTCGTTCCCATAAGCGTTCTAACGCAGCATTGAGTGAAGCCTCGAAAAGGGAATGTCTCGGATTACTTTGCAGTAACCCTGTTCCCTGAGAGGCGAGAACGAGATGCTGCGTCCGAACGCCGCACTACCATGTGACCGGACGTCCATTCAGACAAATAATCTGAGGTTTTGTTGCTGGCTTTCCGGTATTTATAACCTCCACCTGATCTAATCAGATGACGTCATCTGACCGAGGTTATATATAGCCAGATAATGGCGTTTTTCCACACATGCTTCATGGCCGGCAATGCGACAAGATAGTTCCCATAAGCGTTCTAACGCAGCATCTCGTTCCCGCCTCTCAGGGAACATTGTTACAGCAAAGTAACCTGAGACGATTTGTGCTAAAATGCCTTTACAGTCTTTATGAGTTTTTTTGGACAAAATGGTGGCTTATTTGTCAGCCTAGGTTTCCTCAGATGTGGCTGTTTAATGTGTGTGTGTGTGTGTGTGTGTGTGTGTGTGTGTGTGTGTGTGTGTGTGTGTGTGTGTGTGGCCCACTTGATTGAGCAACACCTGTTGGTGCATGCCTGACACACACACACACACACACACACACACACACACACACATACACACACACAGACAATGTAATGTGGTCTCTTACAAAGTAACGCATTAACGTACTTGGATTACTTTTTTGATGTAACAAGTAATCTAACACATTATGTCCGCTATTTAAGTACTCAGTTATTTAGTTATTTTTTCAAAAATGTAATCCGTTATTCAGACAATTTATGTAATCCGTGAGCCAGACAGCAGTCATTCCCAATCCATTACTGTGTGTGTGTGTGTGTGTACTGTATGTGTGAGTGTGTGTGTCTGTGTGTGTGTGTGAAAGTCATCCTACAAGCCCCACCCCCGATAACCCGCCCCATTTGTTATTCCTGCTGTTATACCTCTATCTCACCTATGCGGTTTGACTATGCAAGCGTGGAAAGATGGAAACGTAATCACAGCGCCAAAACGCACAGTGAATCATGATGAACTGTACGTATTAGTATTATTATTAGTATTAGTAGTTAACAGATTATGGGCCAAACTTTGCTGAGTGATAATGATAGAATAATTATAACGGTCTTGACTAAAATAACATGCATGAGGAATCACAAAGGAGTTTTCATTTTCTGCAATGGAAAAGTACTTTTATCAGAAAGTAAGGCTGTAATATAACTAATTACTTTTTAAAGACAGTAATTTTGTAATGTAATTAGTTACTTTAAAAAGTAACATCTTCAGTAACGTCTTAAAGTGCTTATTGTTCAGAAGGGATTATTTATATTTCATTGACATTACTTTTCACAGAGTACTAGAGATTCTTAAGCTCGTTGACGTGATGTGTCATGTTTTCCTTGCAGGCCCAATATTATTGAGCTCAGAGTCATGGAAGTCAACCAGTCTGGCACTGTTCCCAAATCCTCATAACTCAAATACCTTTCTAGTAATGTGCTGGATGCCTTTTGCTTTCAGAACTGCTATAATTCATCATGGCATACTGTAGATGCAAAATTGTGCTGGAAACCTTCCATTTTGGTCTATATTGTCATGAGGGCATCACAAAGTCGCTGTAAATTTGTTGGCTGCATGTCCATGTTGCAAATCTACCGTTCCAACACATTCCAAAACTGCCCTATTAGCTTGAGATCTGGTGACTGTAGAGGCCGTTTGAGTAAAGTGACCTTACTGTCATGTTCAAGAAACCAGTGTGAGGTCATTTTAGTTTTGTGACATTGAGCGTTATCCTGTGCTCATAAACTCATGTACTGTACACAGTCAGGCACAATATTCAGAAAGGCTGTGGCATTTAAACCATGCTAAATTGGTACTAAGGGGCCCAAAGTGTGCTGAGAAACAACATCACCACCAGCCTCCAATCTTCCAATTTTGGTGAGCCCATGTGACCTGTACCTTCAGTTTCCTGTCCGTACCCAACAGTAGCAGCACCTGGTGTGGTCTTCTGCTGCTGTAGCATATCTACTTTAAGGTTTAATGTTGTGCATTGAGAAATGCTCTTTAGAACACCTCAGTTGAAATGAAATGTCATTTGAGGTACTGTTGCCTTTCTATCAGTTTGAACCAGTCTGGCCATTCTCTTCTGACCTCAATCAGCATCAACAAGGCATTTTCACCCATAGCACTGCCCAGATCATTCTCTGTAAATACTAGAGATGATTGTATGTAAAAATCTCAGTAAATCGACAGTTTCTGGTACCAACAACTGCCCCACGTTCAAAATCACTGAAAGCACCTTTCTTCCAAAACCGGAATCACAAAGCTCAGTTTGAACTTTAGCACATTTTCTTGGCCAGGTCTACATGACTTAATGCACTGGGTTGCTGCCATGTAATTGACTATTTATATATTTACTGTATGGTAACAAGTACCTGATCTGGTGTACCTACCGGATTTGTGACTGTGCATGTAAAAATTGAGGGTGATACCGCCCCATCCTGAATTGGAAAAATGGGAATGTATGGTACAATTGGGTCCCACTCCCCATTGATTGCACTAAAAAGTACAATAGTAATAATAGGGGCACTAGATGCAGATGATTAGATACAAGTGACACAATGACTAGACAGGCTGATGTTGACTGTAATGCTCTGTCACAAATTTACACTACAAATGCCATGTCATAGGTTCACAATTTTGATAAAATCACCTGGCACCAGGTACAGTAAGCCCCAGTCAGTATGATCACAAGATCACTGTCAGCATATCTACCTAATGCAAAACATATTAATCTAGTCACTATTAACATATTTCATCCTGAACAATAACTAAACTTACAGCTCGCTTATCACTAACATGGAAAATCTCAGCCATTTCAGGACAGGAGGGGAAAATAACAGCTTTTCTATTTATTCAGATTTGATTTGAACAAATACAAAGGGGAGCAATATTTAGATGGGTCTAAAAAACAAATGTATGTGGCAGTGTGTTGCTTTCATAAACACTCAGTTCATTAAATTTATTTGGAACTAACACTGAGTGCCCCTGCATGCAAACACAAGTGCGAAACTTTCCATAGTAAAAAATATCACACCAAATCGCAAAACTCAGCAATACTCAACAATACTCTAAGTTGTTTGGATTTATGTGATATCGTCCTAGCATAATATTCTATTGGCCTGAGATCAATTGTGAATAACGAACGTTTTATTCACCCTGAACAAGCAAATCGGATATAATCTGATTCTTCTTTTTATTTATTGGAAACTGAAGAAACAATAAACTTTACAGTACATTCACTTACAAATATTTCAAAATGGCAAAAGAAATAAATATAGATTTTTCTGCAGCTTTGAACCTTCCAAGCCCAGGGCAAAATAAATGCAAAAGTGGCATGTACTGTAAAGATGAGACTTTAGATCTGTGTTCTTCAACACAGTAATGTAATATTGAGTCTCAGTCAAGTGTTTGTAAAGCCACACCCATCTATTACAGGACAATGTTATAAAACACAGTGTATTTTCCACTTCTAAACTCTGATTGTCAAAAATGAACCACTTCACTTGTAGGCTTAATCAACAAAACATTAACACTAGCGGCAGGCTAACAAGCTGAATATTACATACAAACCTACATTGAATGCTCTGCATTATATTTAACATTTTATTATTTCTGGTTATTTTTATTTTTATCAAATGTTTAGTGATACTCACCCCAATGAGATAAGTCCCTCCTGTCAAATCTGTCCATTTAGTTCACGCACACTATGTTTCCAAATTCTTCATGCACCTCACCTCACCGACTACATCACGATCAGATGGCGCATTGCTTTGCACATATTGTTTGTATAAGTTTTTTATAAAATTAAATTTTAGCTTAAATGAAATGCATTATAAATATAACTATGCAGTAAATGCAAAAATTAAGTAAATGTGTAAAAATATGATGTAAAAAATTTCAATAAATAAGATACAATTTCTTATTTAATTTTGACTAAATGATATTCCAGTTTTTTATACACTTTTTAAACAAAAGTTTTTTAGACAACATATGCCATGTATTATAGTTCTCTCTGTGAACAAAACAGGTGATGTCACAAATTAACACTAGAAGCGCCGGGCCAGTGTGACCTACTTATAACGCGGTTCACGGTCATTTTGACCGCCTATTGTTTTGAATGGGAAGCTGTTGCTGACACACAATGATCACTAGATGGTGCTTTCACCCAAAGCAAATAGTTTAGCTCCAAGATCAACTTGCACTTGGGCAATGCGCCGTTCATTCCCGCTTTGATAATCAGCTGTATTTTTTTTTCATATTCAACTGAGAAAACCTACTACAGAGACTCTAAGGGGAGTCACTAAGTCTCTACTTAATTTTTTTAATGTTTTAAGAAAATGAATTAGTTTGTTCATTATATTTGAAGCTTCTGAACTTTTCGGATGTTTTTTTAGTGTGACAGTGCTTTAGATTAGTTCTGAACTCTCCAGAGGATATAAAACTTTATTATTGTGTTTGAATAAATCAGATCTACCACAAACTGAACAACTTCACTTTTCCGGTATGGTAACATAAGCACCTCGGATACCTGTCGCTGCTGCTGTGGAAATATTACGCTCCTGATATTAAATATAGAATATCTATTGAAACAAAAACTAATACCATTATAAAATATATAACGTATTGAAACGTTTATAACTTACCGAAAATGATTCGATTGATTTACATGATGTATGCTATATATCTCATACTCTGCTTTTCTAAACCGAAGTCTCAAGAGTAGGCTCGACGAACTCACATCTGCTATTAGCAAACTCGACCATATTTATGCATCTAATCCTTCTCCGGAGTTGTACAAGCAGCGCATTGATTTACAAACAGAATTTGATCTTCTTTCAACGAAAGAAACAGAACGTATGTTGTTACAGACTCGGGGAATATATTATGAATATGGTGATAAATGAAGTGGATTGTTAGCACATCAGCTAAAACGACAGCATGCCTCAAGCCTAATACCACAAATTAAAAATTACTTAAATGTTATCACTACTGATCCTATAGAGATCAATGCAGTTTTTAAATCATATTTCTCCTCCCTTTATCAATCTGAATGCCTTAAAGATGATATACAATTGGATGATTTCCTTCGAAGTATTAATATTCCGGTTATTGATAAAATATCTGAAAGGGACTTGGACTCTCCATTATCTCTTGAAGAAATCATAGTTTCAATTAAGGCAATGCAGTCTAATAAAGCTCCAGGCCCAGACGGTTTTCCAATTGAGTTTTATAAAAAGTTTATAGATAAATTGGCACCATTGCTTCTTGGTGTGTTCAATGAATCCCTAGACCAGGGCTCATTACCATCTACTTTTAACCAAGCCTCAATTGCTCTTCTTCTTAAAAAGGGAAAGGATCCCCTTCAGTGTGGGTCATATAGGCCACTATCATTGCTGAATGCTGATGTGAAAGTTCTGGCTAAAGTAATTGCATCCCGTTTAGAGGATGCATTACCACATGGTATATCTGAGGAGCAGACCGGTTTCATAAAAGGGCGGCATTTGTTTTTTAATACTCGTACACTTTTTAATATAATTTACTCCAAACAAACATCTGTATCCCCTGAGGTTGTAATTTCACTGGATGCTGAGAAAGCTTTTGATAGGGTTGAGTGGGAATACTTGTCACCACTGCTCTTTGCCCTTGCTATTGAACCATTGTCTATTTAAGCTTAGATCTTCTCTTGCTTTTAAAGGTATTACTCGTAATGGATTGGAGCAAAAATTATCCCTATATGCCGATGACTTGTTGTTGTATGTTACTGATCCTGCAGCCTCTATTCCTGTTATTTTAACCATTTTGGATAATTTTGGTTCTTTCTCTGGGTATAAACTAAATTTGCATAAGAGTGAATACTACCCAGTTAATAATAGTGCTTTACAGCTTCAGCATCTAAACCTGCCTTTTAAACTCAATTGTTCAGGCTTTAAATATCTTGGTATTACAGTGACTCGTTCTCTATCTGACCTTTCTCATGCCAACTTTTCTTCTCTTATTTCCGATGTAAAATCTGATATTCAGAGATGGAGCAATTTGCCTCTTTCTTTAACTGGGAAAATTAATGCAGTTAAAATGACCATTCTTCCTAAATTTCCTAAATTAATCACTCCCTTTATTTCTTCCTAAGTATTTTTTTGATTCCTTAGATAAAATTATAATCTCTTTTCTTTGGGCTGGAAAACCTCCTAGAATCCGTAAAACCTTACTACAGAGATGTAGACTTAGTGGTGGACTAGCTCTGCCTAATTTTCAAATTTACTACTGGGCTGCACATATTCAAAAATTAAACTTTTGGATGAACTCATCTGAATCCCCATGGTGCAAATTAGAGTTACTGTCTTGTAAACCATCCTGTATATTAGCTCTACTTTGCACTTCATTTCCAATCAAACCCGCTCAATACACTGATAACCCAGTGGTACTTAATACACTTAAGATTTGGTATCAGTTTAGACGGCACTTTAAATTTGGATCTGCGTCAGCAATGGGTCCATTGAATAAAAATCATTTGTTTCCCCCGTCACTTTTACATTCAGCATTTTCATCATGGCACGACAAAGGCATCACAGATTTTTATCATTTGTATGAAGATGGAGTATTTAAAAGCTTTGTTAATCTGTCCTCGGAGTATGAGCTACCCACAGCTCATTTCTTTCGTTACCTGCAAGTTCGCAACTTTGTATCCAAGCGCTTTCCTAATTTTCCTTCTATACCTCCCAAGCAGCCCTGGGAGAATCTGGTCACATTTAATCCATATCGGCGAGGTGTGATATCAAGAATATATAATTATATTTTATCTTTTGGTTATTGCAAAATCGCTAAAACCAGAGCTGCTTGGGAAAATGAACTGGGATTGCAGTTGAGTGAGGAATGTTGGGAGAAGGCTATAGACAGGATACGCTCCAGTTCTTCCTGTGCCCGTCTCAGTCCTATTCAGTTTAAGGTTTTGCACAGAGTCCATTATTCCAAATCAAGGCTAGCTGAAATATTTCCTGATGTTGAGGATAGCACAACTTTAATTTTTTTTTATCTCATGTCCACTATACTTGGGGTACAGTTGAAGCCATGTCCATTAACTGCTATATTTGGCATTACAGATGTTTCAGTCCCGTTAAGTTCTGCACATAAAGATGTCGTCGCCTTCTCATCTTTGTTTGCCAGACGTACAATACTTTTACACTGGAAGTCCGTTAATTGTCCCTCAATCTCTCAGTGGATTAAAGATTTATTACACTTTCTTAAGCTAGAAAAGATAAAATATACACTGAGAGGTTCTAATAATATGTTTTTTCACAAATGGCAACCATTTATTGCTTATTTTGCAAGCTTACAGGTACTGCCTGAATGATTATCTGGACTGGGTCAAGCATCGGAATGTATATACGACCAATCTAATTCACATAGATTGGGTTGAGCCGAAGGATGATAGGGTGCGTGCGTGTGTGTGTGTTTTAGGGTATGTTCGGGGTGGGTAGGGAGTTTTTCATTTTTCTTTTCATCTAATAATAATAATACATTTAATTAGTTGCTTTCGATATGTTTATGTATGTTCAATTGTTTAATAAATTTTTTTTTGAAAATATCCAGCTGTGGGGTCAGGAGCATCTTCAGTCATGCCATTGGCTGCAGCTTAGGGCTGCTAATGGATTATATTGGTTATTTGGAACTGGATGCAGCTGGGGCCAGGGGTAGCTCAGTGGTTAAGGCATTGGACTACGGTTCGGAAGATCCCAGGTTCAAACCCCACAACCACCAAGTTGCCACTGTTGGGCCCTTGAGCAAGGCCCTTAACCCTCAACTGCTCAGATGTGTAATGTAAGTTGCTCTGGATAAGAGCGTCTGCCAAATGCCCAAATGTAAATGCAGCAATGTGGAGTGCTGGTGGTTAAAGATCCTCCCAGTGGTAGCCAGCCTCAAGTGCCCGGTGTTTTGGGGATGAACATCATCCGTCGCTGCTATAAAGAGCTTTTTGGGGAGCATGGTCTGGCTTTGTTTGACTTGCCCTCTGTTTCAGAGGCTTCAGTACCAGGGTGTATCCACTGACTCGGGTAAAATCCAGCTCACTGGCGACATCCTTCTAAGAGAGTCTAAGAGCTGCGAACATTTCTTGGGTTTGCTAGCTATTACAGACGTTTTATAGACGGTTTTGCAAAGATGGCAGCTCCTTTACATAGGCTGGTGGCAGACCTGGGTGGAACAGGAGGAGATCCTGTGCTATTGGGGCATGGACAGCTGTATGCTGATTTCACATTACCTTTTGTTCTAAAGGTAGATGCAAGTCATTCTGGCCTGGGAGCAGTTCTTTCCCAGGAGCAAGAGGGAAAGCTAGGGCCGATAGCTTATGCCAGGCGAGGTCTCAAGCCCAATGAACGTAATATGAAAAATTACAGTTCTATGAAGTTGGAGTTTTTGGCATTGAAATGGGCTATGACTGAGAAATTTATTTTCTCCTTGGTGCCTGGTCTATACTGACAATAATTCCTTGAGTCATTTAAATTCTGCTAAGCTGGGTGCTACTGAACAACGTTGGGCAGCTCAGCTTGCCTCTTTTAATTTTGAGCTTCGGTATCGTTCAGGTAGGAGCAACCGCAATGCAGATGCTTTGTCACGGCAACTCCACTAAGGTTCATCAGTGGAGGCTATGGTTCCTGGTATGCCACTTCCGGTGTCCTTTCAGCATGCTCCACCGCCGGAGGTGTCTACAGCATCTCTAGCCATTGTGAAAGTGCTGCCTTGTCAGCCAGCTGACTTGCGAGCTCTCCAGGAGGCTGATCCAGTGCTCCAAGAGGTCCTTGGGTTCTGGAGATGCAATCAGCGGCCTAATGTTGTGGAGCGTAAGCAGTTATCACAGCCTGCCCTGGCACTGTTACGACAGTGGGATCATTTGGTAGAGAAAGGTGGCATCATTTATCATCAGGTCTTTCCTCCTAGTGGGGGCGGACCTGTTGACCAGCTTCTGTTGCCACAGGTGCTAAAGAAGGAGCTTCTGACAGGGTTAAATCAGGAACATGGTCATCAGGGCGTGGAGCAGACATTGGCACTCCTGCGACAGCGCTGCTACTGGCCTGGTACTGTATATCGGTAGAGGCATCTGAATGGTGTAAGGCAAGTGTCCAAGCACTGTTATCCCACCGTTCATAGCTTTATGGGACACCTTTTGGCATCACAGCCTAACGAAATCCTGGGTATTGATTTTACTGTGTTGGAGCCAAATAGGAATGATCTGGAAAATGTCCTTGTGATGACTGACGTTTTCAGTAAATATATATTAGCTATTCCAACTCATGACCAACGTGCTACTACAGTTGCTCAGATGCTAGTGGTGGAATGGTTCAGTAAGTTTGGGGTTCCTGCCCGTATCCATTCTGATCAGGGCCGCAATTTTGAGAGTCTTCTTATCCAGCAACTCTGTGGGATTTACGGGATTCAGAAGTCCCGCACCACGCCATATCATCCAGCTGGTAATGGCCAATGTGTGATTGTGAGAAAATAATCGTTTACTGTATGTATGTACAAAATCCACGCCTCTTGCAACTTCAGTGAACGTACCTGGGTGCCTTAGTTAATTTAATAATTGGGGTTGTTTATTTCCTTGGATGCAATTCCCAAGGTGGTGTAATTGGCTACAGCTATTAATGTCAGGGGAACGGCGGAGTTTGAGCCAGCCCCCTACCGCTCACCACATATGCTTTGGTTGGTTTTCGTCCGGGGACAGTTTCCTTTCACAGTCAAAAAACATGTAGAATAGGCTAATTGGTATTTCCAAATTGCCCGTACAGTGTGAATGAGTGTATGATTGTGTGTATGTACAGTATGCATGTATGCGTTTGCCCTGCGATGGATTGCGACCCTGTCCTTGTGTCCTAAGTCTTGGATACGGTCGAGGTCCCCCATGAACATTTATACAGGATAAAGTGATATAGATAATGAGTGAGTGATAATTAAAAGATTTTGCCTATAAATTTACAGTATTTGGTATATACTGTATACTGTATATACCGTTCAAAAGTTTGGGGTCAATTTCTAACACCATGATCGTTCCTGATTTTTATTTCTTTTTACATTGTAAAGGAATGCTGAAGGCATCCAAAAAATGCATTAATCTCCTTTGAACAGTTGATATTGAGATGTGTCTGGCACTTCTGCTCTGTAAAGACTTCATAACGGCTCTAATCTGAGGTGCTGTTACTTGGTCATTTTTAAGGCTAGTAACTCTAAATAAACTTCTCATCTGCAGCAGAGGTAGGTTTTGGTCTCGTCCTCCTGGGACGGCCTTCATGAGAGACAGTTTCATTATGGTGCTTGATGGATTTTGCAAATGCACTTGACACAATACTGTTCTTGCCTCTGTGTCTTAAAATAACAACTAACTGTTGTTTTTCTTGTTGTTACGTAATTACCTAATTCCATATGTGTTATTTTATAGTTTTGAAATCCCCAGTATTGTTGTAGAATGTAGAAAATAAATCACTAAACAAAAACAAAGAAATTTGCAAGTGACCCCAAACTTTTGAACGGTAGTGTATATAAAACTCTATTATGTTTCTGGAATTAAAATCTCACCATGGTTCTTAAGGAAAGAAGGTTTATATGACGCCAAAACTCATCCTTAGGTGTATTTCTCAGAAAATTTGTACATTTATTTCTGAAGCAGAATGCTGATCTTTATGGATTTATCCTGGAAGGTTCTGTTTATGACTGGATAGGTGAAATGCTATGCACCAATCACACGCACTATACACACATTCTACTTCATGATTTTCTTCCTCTTTCATGACTATTTATTTATTTATTCATTTATTTATTATTTTTTACTATTCCATCCCATGCCTAAGTGTGTCACTGAGTGCTCTCACACTAGAAGACTTTTGTTGACCAGACAGACGGACAAACATGCCCAGACTGGGAGACTTTCCAACACCTGCTGTCCTGCCAGCCAGACCAAGCTGGTCCTTTTCTGAATTGATGTGGTTGTGACCAGGGAGCAGGGACAACACTACAATGTGCTGAAAAGGTTTCGCCCAGGATCAGGGTTATGAACTACTGAGCAAGACAATATAGATTATTTTAACCATACAATACAATACAATACAAGTTTATTTATATAGCACATTTAAAAACTACTAGTGTTGACCAAAGTGCTTTACAAAAGCAATAAAGGCAATACACATACAAAAGTATTTAAATAGTAATTTTGTAAATAATAAAAGTGAAATTTAAGTTAAGGAGTATTGAACGCCTTAGAGAAAAGGTAAGTTTTCAAAGCAGATTTAAAAACTGACAGGGTTTGAGCAGACCTGATATACATCGGAAGAGTATTCCATAATCTACTGTAGGACCGATTACCGCAAAAGCGCGATCACCTCTATTTTTAAGTCTAGTTCTAGGAACATAAAGTAAGTCAGAATTACTTGATCTGAGTAATCTCGACTGTGTGGGTGGATGTAATAAGTCGGCTAGATACCGTGGAGCCTGATTCCATAAGGACTTAAAAACAAATAACAAAACTTTAAAATCAATTCTGTATTTGACCGGTAACCAATGCAGTGAGATCAAAACCGGTGTAATATGTTCACATTTATGCTTCCCTTTAAGGAGTCAGGCTGCAGCATTTTGTACCAACTGCAATTGTGCGACACATATCTGGGGGGCAGCAATATACAAAGAATTACAATAATCTAGTCGTGACGTTACGAAGACATGCATGACAATTTCAAAATTCTTACCAGACAAAAAAGGCTTAACCTTTGCTAAAAGACGAAGATGGTACTGTAAAAGCAAGACTTCACCACAGCACATATTTGCTTGTCAAATTTAAGGCTGTTATCAAGTAAAACCCCCAGATTCCGAACACAATTGGTACTGTATGGTAACAAAGTATCAAAATCGAGGTCATGAATGCTATGATCATTTGAGCCAAACAAAATAATTTCAGTCTTGTTTTCATTAATACTTAAGAAATTACTAGCAAACCAGAGTTTTAATTCGTCCAAACAATCAAATATAGGCTTTAAGGCAAACCTATTGTCACGCTTTAAAGGCAAATATATTTGTGTCGTCAGCATACAGATGATAAGATACGCCATATCTAGATAAAATAGTACCCAAAGGGAGCATATAGAGGTTAAACAGTACCGGACCAAGAATAGAGCCCTGAGGGACACCAGAACTTAAATGTATATCAGAGGAGAAATTGGAGTCAAGGCAGACAGAGTAGCTCCTATTAGTTAAGTATGAACGGAACCATACATGTCTCTAGACGTGATAATAGAATACCATGATCTACCAAGTCAAATGCTGAACTAAGGTCTAACAAGACCAAAGTCACAGACTGCCCAGAATCAGTAGTCAACATTACATCATTCATAACTCTTAAAAGTGCAGATTCAGTACTGTGATGGGCTTTAAAACCAGACTGAAATTTCTCATGTAAATTGTTTTCATTCAAAAAGCTCTGAACTTGACCTAGGACCACTTTTTCAGAAATTTTCGAAAGAAAAGATAATTTTGAGATTGGACGAAAATTACTCATAAGTGTAGGATCCAGATTATTTTAACCATGATATACAGTATAAAATCATAACATCTGTTCTTACTCATGTTCATGTATTAATGTATTATATGTCTAATCAAAGTTTGAATATAATATAGCAATGTATGAAATGTTAAATTAAACAGGTTATTTTTTTACCTTTCGGAGCAGACAGCATATTCGCTCAATGTTCCGAAGTCTTTCACGCTGTGGAGAGAAACAAAGAGGTGTTAAATCCTAGTTAATAACTTTATTGTCACTACAATTAGACTATGTTTTATTATACAGTATATGGATTAGGCAGCTACTTTCTGTTTGTTTTGTGCACATTAAATATGTAAATATGCTATGAATAGCAACTGGCTTTCTGTTTGGACTGGTAGATCTCGGCACACTGACAAATTAAAAAGTAGATCTTTGTTCAAAAAAGGTTGGGCACCCCTGCTGTAGATACTTTATTGATTCCGAAGGAAATTCCAGAATAACAAGAAACAATATTTGTTTCCTTGTAAAAATATATATCAAGTTTTTGTTTGAGCTAATAAATCTCAGACAGGTACAAGTTACATCAATAAGGATGTGCTCTAACACTGATTCTTAAACTGCTGCTCTTGCTGCATCACACAGCAACATACTGTAACACACTCAGAACAAAGCATAGTATGTCCTTTATCCAAATATATGAGATCATGGATGCCCACAAAACTGGATATTTTTACTGTGATTGATGAAGAGAAAGAGAATACTGTTCCTCTACATCTAGGTAGCATCGCCAATTTTACTTCCTTTGACTCCTGGCGACAGATGGCTGGGGCATGTCAGGATTTGGACTTGCAATCTCCAGACAATTGGGTAAAAGCTTTTCTATTGCATCCCTTCATTAAAACAGCAAATGTGGGCTTGAACAAGGTGTTTTTGTGTGTAGTAAAAAGTCTAATAACATTTCACTATGGAGCACATCTGTGAGGGCATTTCTCACCTGAAATATCTACAATAAGTCATACCTAAAGTGAAGTCTGGTCATCTTAAAACCAGGGAGTCAGAAGAGGTACCCTGTGAAGAATTAACTCCACCTTTTCAATCAGTTTTCTATTTCAAAAAGGAATAATTCTGAACTAGATACCAACCATCAGAGGGTTCCTTCCTAAAACCCAAACCCACATACTGTAAATAACCATATGAATGTAGAATCTCATTTGGTTTGTTTACCTTCTTGCTTTCTTCCTCTTTCCGTAATCTCTTAATCCTATCAGTTCGATCTAATCTTTTTTAATTGTTAAATGCAACTTTTCCCTTTTCACTAAGTGGGGTAGCCAAATTTATCTACAGTAAGATGCAGTTGTCCTATGGTGAGATGCCATGCAATTCTCTTTAAAAAAAAGTTTTTGTTTATTGGTGCATCACATTGCTGCTTTTTACATTTTTCACCTATGGTGTGCTACAGTATGATTGTCTTTTTTTTTCTGGCAAGACCTCTTATAGCAGCCTAAATTCTCTGGTGATAAGAATTGGACTGTGGTGTGGTGGCTACAAAGTTGCATCTGCTTTTTAATCACGAACTTGTGGTGCACAGATGTGTCATATGCCATCTGTTTAATCTCACTGGGGATTCTCTTTGGTCCTGCAGATCACTTTCACCTTTCGGCTGACGCTAATGCTAACAAGGCTCTAGAAAATTTGCATGTCACTATTCACAAACAGGGAAACTGCTTCCCCAAAGCACTCCAAGCTCTCTTTTAAAAAAGCTACTGGTACCATTATTCATGTACTAGGGGTGACAGAATGCTGTATCACTGCCACACCATGATCAAACATGCGTACAGTATACAGTAGATTGGTCCATCACCCAGTATTTGTGCTTTCTGCTTAACAGAAAATGAAGCAGTCTTCGGCAAAAAGAATACAAAACTAGCTCCTGGCACTGACAGAATCCAGCTCTGAGTTGACACACTCAAATCAGCTGACACAGGTCTTTAAGGATTCTACATGCACTATGCCTCATTGATTCAAGAAAACAAGCACTAATGTCTAGCTCTCACCTTTAATGTGATGAAATGCCTGGGGAAGCTGCGTATGTTGTTCACACACATTAATATCCCCAACACACTCAACCCATGTCAGTTTGCCTATCATCTTAATCCCTCAGCAATAATACTTACTCAATCTGCACTCGACCCGGACACATGTTTACAAGAAAAGCATATGTTAAGGGTTAGGGTTAGTTGTTATAACAGTCAGTTGTTATTTTAGGACACAAAGTTCAGCTATTTCCAAGTGCATTTGCAAAACCTATCAAGCACCATGATGAAACTGGCTCTAATAAAGACCAGAAACACCAGCAGCATCCTAAAAAAGGCAGAGCAATTGCACAACCACAACCATTGTTATGACACTTATGAAGCAACCACAGTCAACTTTACCAGTGCACACTTGTTCTGAGTAGTTCGGCAAGCTGAGCACACACAGCCTAAACCTCCTTCAGGGGACAATGAGAACTGCATCAACAATCATCGGCACAGATGATCACAACTCCCACAACCCTATCACATTTACTCACCCAGATGCAGAACGAGAGCCTAGGCTATAATTACTGTACGGCCTCCTCTCACCCAGCTCATGCCTCGTTCCCCAAATGAAGCATTGTTAAATCAGTCTTTTTCTCCACAGGACTGATGCTCCCATGTTTTGTTTCTTTTTTTTTCTTGTTCTTTTTTTTTGCAGGAGGGAGGTTAGTGGTCTCGTCATTCTGTGTAAATTTTAGAGACTCTTTTGTGGTAAAATCCCAGGAGAACAGCACTTACAGTACCAGTCTGTCTGACACAAGCTATAACGACACGAAGTCACAGAAACCACTCTTCCTCCTCATGTGCTCATTATGAAGTTCTTCACCTGTATGATTGAATGCATTGCTCTCTCTCCCACCACATGATTGTCAGGTGGGATATCAGCATGAATGCACAGGCATGAAGGTGTTGTTTTTGAAGTAGCCAGTCTGAGTGTGGCCTGTTCTGTTGAAGGGCATCAGAGCAGTTACTAAACCCTAGTGGATGTTTGGCACCTAGACTTGCATTGCTCATTGAGCAAAGAACTACAGTAGGAGACAGTTCCCTAATATAGCTCATTTAAATTCTACAGTATAGTGTATTTAAAACAATACAGTCCCCATGGCAAATATCCACATATGAACGTGGTATCCTTGTCAAATGAGTTTGTGTCATTCCTAACTCTCGTTATGGTTGAGTCTGTCAGTACACTTTAGTGCTATTTTTTTTTCTTGTCAATATGTTTCAAATAAAGTCAATCCAAAAATTTACTCTGGTGCACTCGTGATTTTTAAAATGCTTCAGGGGCACAGCATAATGCAAAATACTGTGCTTAAGCTTGCAGTAGGGTTTAGCAAAAGCAAATCATGATGAACAATGTCATGAAAGCACGCTGTGATTAATAATTTAACCATAACTGATGCTGTACACATTTGTTTTTACTATGTTTTACTTTATATGCACTTAGTTTTTTGTTTTACTCTATATGCAGCTTTTAACGAAAATTTATTTCTGCCGGAGTAAACAAGTACATTTGTGAATTCTGGACAAGTTACACAATTTAATATTCATTATTACAGTATATCCCTTAATTGAATAATAAAATAATAAAAATATGAACAGTCTCAAGGCTGCAAATGTGATACTGCCTGAATTTGGAATTCATACACTGTGAATCTTGATCAAAATTAGCTAATTCTGGAAAATGGTAATGTAATCAAATAGAAATCAATAAAGTTTAAATTAAGCATACAGTAGCTTTAGAACATCATTTGGCTATAAACAGAGTACAGAAATAATTATTTTTGATAACTTTGCAGTGCATTGTAATAAATTTAAATTAAATCGGCAAAATTTTGACTGCAACCATTTCTTTTTTTTTTTTTTATGGTTTGTTGATTTTTTTTTCCCAAGTTTAATTTATTTTCATAAGTTCTAAGAAAGCAGGAGCAGGAGGTGTCATGGATTAGACTTGTCAGTCATTAGCCAGGGAAAGATGAAGTACAGACAGTTGTCAGCTGTATTATTCATAATGAGCTGCAGATAACAAAAAATAATTTTCTTAAGCTCAGGGGCAGCCAACATACCAGGCTCCTGCTGCAGATCAGAGAGATGTGATTTTCTATGCACATCCGGAGTGGGACGATAGGACACATTAAATAGATGATAACCATTAAACCTAATAGTAAGGTTATACACTATTATAGTACTGGCTTAGAAAGTACATCAGTAAATGTTTTATATCATATAGCACTACAGTAGCACACATAGTTTTCAATAATTTGGTTAAAGAATTTGCTAGAACTGACTTAAAAATGACTTGCACGTTTAGTAGCATTAAATTACACAACGCAGTGATGACACTACTAGCTTCACTACATTAAATAAATGTGCTGTTGACTTCTAAAATCAAGATCCCATTTAAGGATACAAATAATGCTTGCTCATTTGTTATTGTTTGTACAGTTGAAGATTTCCTGCAATTGCATTAGGTGTGTGTGCAGTCTGATAAATACAAATGGCTCTGTGACTGTAACATGACAACTGTACTCTGGGTTGTAGCTTTTTTAGCTAATTGTCATTAATATCAAATAGTGACCTATTTTATAATTGTTTTCCTTAAGACTACATATTTTTACTGCATGCCTATTAACTTAACTAGCTAGCTAGACATTTTAAGAGCCCTTATCCCTTAACTATTATTATTATTATTAATGGCAGCGCCATCAGGGAAGAAGAAAAACTCCATAGATATGATAAAATGGTCATTCGGTGAATTCAGGTTGTCAGCTGACTTCATTTTATTGCCAAATAACATTGCAGAGCCTAGACCTGAGCAACTGAAGCGACCAGCGATACAGTGGCCACTATGCATGATGGGTGGATCGCTTCATGCGCTTACCTTCTGACCCTGATGCATCCATCACTCTGGAATAGCCTCAGTCTGGTCAGATCAGATCATATGACCTTTTTCCATACTGTAGCTCCAAAGTCCAATCTTTATGCTCCTTAGCAAACGTAAGCCTTATTTCTGATGAGACACTAACAAGTGGTTTTCGTATGGATACACAGCTGTTTAGTCCCAATTCTGTGAGTTCACGTAACACTGTGTCTGTATGGAAATGCTCTTACTGTCACTACGAGCTAGTAAACATATTTTTGGTTTTAACTGTTGAATTTTTGCCATGCAACTTCATCAAGTGTTTAAGTGAACTCCATTTATGATTTTTTTTTTTCTGTACAAAGTCGACGGTTCAGCACTGTCTTTCCAGGATTTAAAAATATGTTATAGGGTTCTTCAACCATTCCAGTCATTTCAAATATCCCTAGTGGTTTTCTTTCCTTAATCCTTCTGAAATGGCAATATGTTTTTTGACCAGGCAGCTTACATTGAGCCAGGCTCGATTCCCGTCTCTGTGTGCATGGAGTTTGCATGTCTTCCCCGTGCTTGGTGGGTTTCCTCTGGGTACTCCGGTTTGCATGTCCAAAGGCATGCAGATTAGGCTAATTGGCGTTCCCAAATTGACCATAGTGTGTGTGTGTGTGTGTGTGTGTGTGTGTGTGCTCTGCGATGGATTGGCACGCTGTCCAGGGTGTACCCTGCCTCGTGCCCTGAGTCTCCTGGGATAGGCTCCAGGTCCCCGCGACCCTAAATACAGGATAAAGCGGTATAGAAGATGAATGGATGAATGAGCTTACATTGAAATACACAATATATAAAGTACTTAAGTAATTTTATGTTTACAACAAATATGTTTTACAACAAATTATGTTTTACAAATAGAAAAAGGAGCTTGTAAAGTAGCTACATGTAGCTATTTAATCAATGGGGTACTTCATTCAGCAGGTCAGCAGGAACAAGCCACATCACTATCATTATGCACTGTACTTACTGCATGGAATGGATTGCCCTGATCAATTGGGACTTTGAAGTCTGCATGAAGCTCATCAAAGGCTGTTATCTGAAGCACAGAAAAAAGCAAAATAGTTGTGTATACAGTTTGGAAAAGGTAGTCAAACTTCTACTTTAAACTTTCTTGTTACTTCATGACAGAAGATAAAACAAAGCGAGACCTAAGAGCACTCAAGTTCAGTAGTCAAGTTAAGATCAGAATCGGCCCAGAACAATCGTTGCATTAAAGGAGGAAATCATCGTAGCACAGAACACCTCACCTCTGATACAGTACATTGAAAATGTTCAGCATTCTACTACACAGTATATATGTGAACCTATTGCAGTGATGGAGACACAAGGGCAGATATTAATGACAATTTCATAGTTTCGAAATTTGGTGTAAATCCCTCAACTTTCTTTTTAAACTTCTTCAGAACAAACATCTGGCCAGTCATATGGAGCAAGATGATAGGTATGATGAATTCCCAGTAAGTGCTTTGCCCTAACAGCAGCAGAACAATGATAGAGATATGCAACGCCTGCAGGCTGTGAGAATAGTGCTGATATTACCTTCCTCTGAGAATGTGTGGTCACAGCAAGAAGTTAAGCAAACAGCTGATATGCCTGCTGAGTCCACTAAGAAGATTAATTTGCTGATTTGTGGCAGGTGAAACATGAATGAGGAGGTTTTTTGCTGGGAAAAAGAAGAGAACGCATCATATTGATAGCAGTCTGAAAGGGGTTAGCGTGAATTGGGTGAAAATTAAACTTTGGAAAACTTTGCGCTCAGCGTCAACACACACAATACAGTCTGTTACTTTAACCTGCCTCTAAACCCTGCAGTGCCAGGGTTATGTAGATTCTTATTTGGATGGTTGACTGTTGTGTGGACAGGCATAGCAAGACGAGATGAGCCAGACAATGTTCCACAATGTATCACATACAGGTCCTTCTAAAAAAAATTAGCATATTGTGATAAAGTTAATTATTTTCTGTAATGTACTGATAAACATTAGACTTTCATATATTTTAGATTCATTACACACAAACTGAAGTAGTTCAAGCCTTTTATTGTTTTAATATTGATGATTGTGGCATACAGCTCATGAAAACCCAAAAATCTCAAAAAATTAGCATATGATGAAAAGGTTCTCTAAACGATCTATTAACCTAATCATCTGAATCAACTAATTAACTCTAAACACCTGCAAAAGATTCCTGAGGCTTTTAAAAACTCCCAGCCTGGTTCATTACTCAAAACCGCAATCATGGGTAAGACTGCCGACCTGACTGCTGTCCAGAAGGCCATCATTGACACCCTCAAGCAAGAGGGTAAGACACAGAAAGACATTTCTGAACGAATAGGCTGTTCCCAGAGTGCTGTATCAAGGCACCTCAGTGGGAAGTCTGTGGGAAGGAAAAAGTGTGGCAGAAAACGCTGCACAACGAGAAGAGGTGACCGCGCCCTGAGGAAGATTGTAGAGAAGGACCGATTCCAGACCTTGGGGGACCTGCGGAAGCAGTGGACTGAGTCTGGAGTAGAAACATCCAGAGCCACCGTGTACAGGCGTGTGCAGGAAATGGGCTACAGGTTGCAAATTTTGCATGTCATTGGGAAATCAAGGTGCCAGAGTCTGGAGGAAGACTGGGGAGAGGGAAATGCCAAAATGCCTGAAGTCCAGTGTCAAGTACCCACAGTCAGTGATGGTCTGGGGTGCCATGTCAGCTGCTGGTGTTGGTCCACTGTGTTTTATCAAGGGCAGGGTCAATGCAGCTAGCTATCAGGAGATTTTGGAGCACTTCATGCTTCCATCTGCTGAAAAGCTTTATGGAGATGAAGATTTCATTTTTCAGCACGACCTGGCACCTGCTCACAGTGCCAAAACCACTGGTAAATGGTTTACTGACCATGGTATTACTGTGCTCAATTGGCCTGCCAACTCTCCTGACCTGAACCCCATAGAGAATCTGTGGGATATTGTGAAGAGAAAGTTGAGAGACACAAGACACAAGAATCTGCAAAAGGATTCCCGACCAAGTATTGAGTGCAGAACTGAACATAATTATATGAAGGTTGACTTTTTTTGTATTAAAAACACTTTTCTTTTATTGGTCGGATGAAATATGCTAATTTTTTGAGATAGGGATTTTGGGTTTTCATGAGCTGTATGCCACAATCATCAATATTAAAACAATAAAAGGCTTGAACTACTTCAGTTGTGTGTAATGAATCTAAAATATATGAAAGTCTAATGTTTATCAGTACATTACAGAAAATAATGAACTTCATCACAATATGCTAATTTTTTGAGAAGGACCTGTATGTGTAACAACCTACATTAAAGTAAAATGCCTCCGTGTCTAAAATATGGATGCAGCCATAATATTTGTTTTTACTGGCCATACATTGCACATATGCTGACTTTCTGACTAGGACACTAATACTCCAGTAGTGGTGTTTAGTGTTGTTGCTCAAAGACATATCAGAAATAGTGATATGTCAGCCATATCACAAAGGCATGATTTTTTTTTAGTAGTGACAAGGGCATGTGCCTGCACCCTAAGGCATTGGTTCAGCATGTGTTTCTGGGCCATGCCCTTACATTAGGTGCTCTCCCTGCAAATAAGGAAACAGTAGTGACAGATGCCTCCATGTTTTACCATCATACAATAAGCTGCATTTACAGTACATGCACGCAAATACTACAGTAATAATCTGAGCAACAGCACAATTAAAATAATAATAAAAAAGGCATCATGTAAGCAGCTGAATCACAACATAGTTGTGGGCTTTAATAGAAGAAGAAAACATTAGTCAAGTACACAATCAATTGTTTCTCTCTTGCTAGAATAAAAATGTTCTATCTTCATGTTTGGCCCATTTGGGGTAACATTGGGGAAACATAAAATTTTGCATGATGTAAAATCATTTTATCTGCTTCAATTTAACGAAACTAATTTTCTCAAACAGTGTTGCAAGATTACACCAACAAAATCCGTCTTGGCATTGCTGAAGTCAAATACTGTAGCTCAACAAATTGTAGCTATATAAATTAAAATATATATACAGTTTTATGTACAGTATACACACAGTTAAAACAATATTATCCTGTGAAAAAATATTTTCCCCTACCTGATTTATTTATTTTTTTATTTTGCATTCAGGTTAAGGAGAGCATGCAGCAACCAGGGACTCTTAGGGTTTTCATATGATCATAGGACTTTTATGTTGACACGAGGGTTCATGATCTCTTGATTAAGAGTTTCTCACATCTATCAGGAATTATTGGAAATAAGTACCGTTATTTTAAACTGTTGTTTATCAGTACTGTTATTAAATCTGTTCTAGTTTATTTATTTATTTTTTATTTCCACAGTTTGGTCTCATAGATTTGGTGCTTCTTTGATTATAGCTAGTTGTATTATTTGTTTGTGATTACTTTACAGTATATTATTCAAAGTTGTAACCTACACCGTCCTCAACTATTCGTTACCTGCAACCTTCCAGCACCAGCCATCACACATATTTGTCACACTTGAATGATTGAGATCATCAAACAAATTTTTATATTATACAGCGATAAACAGAGTAAATAAAAATTTTATTTATCAGTTTTTAAATGATGATTTCATTTATTAAGGGAAAAAAAGCTGTCTAAACCTTCCCAGTAATGGTTGGCCTACCAGAATTACTCCAACAGCTCACAAAAGGATTTCTAAGGAACTGAAGTCCTAACTTGCATCAGTTCATGATTGAACAATTGATAGAGACTGGGTATAAATGGCATCCATGGGAGAGTTCCAAGACGAAAGCCACTGCTGACTGAAAAAACACAACGGCTTATCTCACATTTCAACGCTACATCAGGCACAAAACTAACACAGCATTTCATTTAAAAAAAACATCATACTGTAGCAACAGTCGACAGTAGTGGTAGTGTTGTGTTCTGGACCTACTTTTCAGCTTCAGGACCTGGATGACCTGCCATAATTGATGGAACCATGAATTCTGCTCTTTACTAGAAAATTGTTAAGGAGAATGTCCAACCATCAGTTTGTGTCCTCAAACTCAAGCACACTTGGGTTATGCAACAGGACAATGATCTGAAACACACCAGCAAGCTAATCTCTGAATGGCTCTAAAAAACAAAATGCAGTTTTTAGAGTGGCCTAGTCAAAGTCTGGACTAAAATTTGATTAAGATCCTTAAACAGACCCAAAAACCCTCCAATGTGGCTGAATTAAAACAATTCTGAAAAGAAGAGTGGGCCAAAATTCTTCCGCAGCGAACTGAAAAACTTATTTCCAGTTATCACAACACTTGATTGCAGTTGTTGCCATCAAGGGTGGGACAACCCAACGGGACAACCCACCCTAAAGTTTAGGGACAATTCCCTTTTCACATAGGGCCAGGTAAGTTTGGAGAGCTTTCCCCCTTAATGAATATGAAATGAAATTTACTTTAAGTTACTTTGTGTAATATTGAAATTGATTTTAGTCATTTGATTGTGACAAATATGCAAACGAAACAAATAAATCAGGAAGGGGCAAATACACAGCATTCTAACTGCATGGGTAACACACACAAGTGCAGACTGGCATCTGCATGGTGGTGTTTTCTATCCTCCACCAAGGAGGGATCAAACTTTAAGCAGTGTTGATTTGGGCACACACAGAGATGTCTTACTGTACAACAGTCACAGAAATTGGAAAAAAGGATGGCATGGATGTATTGGTTGTTGGTGCCCAACCAATCAGGGCCCGGTTTCTCGATAATGCACACTCTTCGCGCACTAAGAAAACTACCGTTATGCACACTGGGTCCGCGACCGGCACTAGGACCCGGAAGTAATGCGGTCGCGAACCAGGAAGCTTAAAAGGAGACAAGATGGCGCAGCACATCGCTCAGTCATCGAGTTCGCCCATGTCACTTCGGATTCGTTTGTGGATTCGTGAGTACTCACTTTCTTGGGTTTGCTTTCAGATTGAGTGTGTGTTTATAGGACGTGGGTTAGATTGTGTCTTTCCCTTACTTCCCTTTTGTGAGAGTCCTTAGACTAAATAGCGTGATTATCCTGCCTACTCGTGTTCTTCCACGTTTGGGTTTACCATTCACGCAACAAAGGGGTAACCGCTAAAGGTACGTCTTCTGGTCACCTAAGGTTAGTTCACGACAACTCTTAAGATATATCTTACGTATACAGTATATCTAAGTGATTACTTTTCTAAGTATATTTCTCGAACTGTCCCTTAGGAGTCTTCTTATGTAAGTCGCTGCCTCTTACAGTACGTCCGACGTTACAAGGCGCTGTCTACAGTGAAGGTCCTGAATTAGCTGACATCGGTTGCTCAGGAATCGATTTTTCACTCCTTTTGCATGACAGCGTTAAGAAAGACGGCACTTTCTATGCAAATGAAACATTGCACAAAATTCTTCCAATAACATTTATTTCGACATGGGTTAACTTATCAGTACTTGCATGCGATAATAGACAAATATATAAATTAAATCACCAAATTGTTGCTAATATTTTCATGTAACCTTTAGTGGTGGTGAAACGAACCGGGTATACAATCATAGTTGATTGACAAACAGCTGACAAAACTCTTCATCAGCTTCAGAAACAATATGAAGTATGTCAGTTGTTGGGGTTGTATAGCGCACTATGGAATGAATACGATGAGATGACAGAGTTGAGGTTTAATACCCCTATCTCACCTACGCGGGGCCGTAAGTGCGGTTCATTATGATTCTGTGTGAGTTTTGGTGCTGTTATTACGTTTCCATTTTACCACGCAAAAAAAATAAACATGTTTAACATCTTGCAGATCGTCGGGCGGTCACTCGAGGCGGATCACGGTGTCTAATACCCCTAAGTACATTTACATTTAGGCATTTGGCAGACGCTCTTATCCAGAGCGACTTACATTTGTTTTTATCTCATTATACATCTGAGCAGTTGAGGGTTAAGGGCCTTGCTCAAGGGCCCAACAGTGGCAACTTGGTGGTTGTGGGGTTTGAACCTGGGATCTTCCGGACCATAGTCCAATGCCTTAACCACTGAGCTACCCCTGGCCCAGGGGTAGTACGGTTCATCATGATTAACCGCGAGTTTTTGGCGTTGTGCGTACATTTCCATCTTTCCGCGCGAAAAATAAAAGATGTTAAATTTTTTTGCAAGTCCTTGCGGAAGCTTGCAGTCCTTACAGAACTTTGCGGAGCACCAGCGGAACGTCAGCAGGCAATCGCGGCAACTCATGGTGCCTAACTCCGCATGTCACCGTGAGTCAAACTGCATAGGTGAGATAGGGGTATTAACATGCGGAGGCTCGCGGACCTTACAGATCTTTGCGGAACATCGGACAGTCACTCAAGGCGCTGACGGTGCCTAATACCCCTATCTCACCTATGTAGATTGACTCACGGTGAGATGCGATGTTAGGCACCGTGAGCTGCCGCGATTGCCCGCCAACGTTCCGCTAACGTTCCGCGAAGCTTGCATGGTCCGCAAGCTTCCGGCGAGGACCGGCAAAATAATTAAACCTGTTTTAACGAATGTTTAAAAATGTAAAATCTTTCACGTGGAAAGTTGCGATGAATCATGATGAACCCTACAGTGGGTGCACAGGCAGTATGCGACTTCTACCGTCGCCGGTGTATGGCGTGTATGGCGTCAGCATTTGGGTTTGTGCGTTTGCTGGCTTTTACCACTGAGTGGCGCTATATAACTATAGACTGACGCCTCAGGCATCAGTTCGTTCTCTCCAGGCTTAATGAGGCGCAGGTCGTCCACAGCTGCACGTCGTTGCAGATAAAATAAAGTGAAACATTGTAAATAAACAAATTCATAATCACAGTAGTAACATTACAGTACAAATTTATAATTAAAATTAAATTCAGTTTTTTAGGATCGAATTTAAGCAACGTAAACGTTGTAAACTGTGTAATTACAGTAGAAAGGCTACACGTGTAGGGTCTTGTGTCATCTTATATTTTGTGTTCTTTAAATTTGTAGCTTTTATAAGACTCTACTTTTATTTAGGTGCACACACAATGACGAAAAAACTTTATGATTTTGTTAAATAAATAAAGTAAACAGGGTTCTGTATTGATTTTGGTGAACTTGAGCGCGTCAGAAAATGAACCCAAACTCCGTGTATACTCGCCGCACAGACGTGAAAAATATATACTTATAGAAAGAGAAATATCTGCTTTAATATAAACTAATGGGGAAAAAATATTAGATTATGTAATTCGTATGAGAAGTGAATTACTGTATAGGCGCGCTCACTGACGACGAGATGACATGATCAGCACAGCCGTAACCAAAGGAATCACTAACTTATCAATGAATTATTAAAATGGTCAGAGTGAGTTTCCTGGCTGTTTTAACAAATATTTGAAGTAGATAACAGTAGCCCACATTTATAAAAGCATTTTTATTTATATAAAACTATAAATAAAAAAAATAATAATAATCCGGCATTTATTATTAGGTGTGCCCGCTGCCAAAGTTCTTCAGTAACAAACCTATAAAACATGTACATCTGTATGAATAAATTGTTTAAATGTGATCAGTGATTTATGTAAATGACTCAGTTTAGATGTAAGTAAATGCTCCTCTAAATGTGTTTGCTGAAAGAGATATCTAATCTCTCATATCGGCGCGCGCGTTCATCTGACTTTAGATCAAAACTCGGCAAAGTTAAACAGCGCACACATTTAACGTACATTGACTAAAAGGTTTATTCACAAGCATCAAAAATGCTCCCGATATGAGCCGACACGAGCAGATTTGTTTCAGTCAGAATATTTATCAATCATAAAGAGAGGCGACATACTTGCTGATTAAACACTGCATTTTTTTAAAGTGAAAGCGCGCGATGTGAGCAGCTTTCAGATTTTAAATTTACACAAATTTAAGAAGAGGCCTGAAGCAAGATCCAAGATCCTCCCCAGTTTGCTGAAACCATGAACAGTGGTGATTTTAGTTTCTCCGAGTGTATAGGTGAGAACAGCTATTCACACTTGAGGTGTATTACAGTATTTGCATGTGTCTGAGATGGCAAAGCACACACAGTAACATGGCAAGAACAACAACCCCGTACTGTAATTAGAAAAAATATATACTTATAGAAAGAGAAATATCTGCTTTAATATAAACTAATGAAAAACATTATTACATTATGAAGTACTGTAGATAACAGTAGCCCACATTTATATAAAAAAGCATTTTTTATTTATATAAAACCATAAAAAAAATTATCCTGCGTTTATTTTTAGGTGTGCCCGCTGCCACAGTTCTTCAGTAACAAACCTATAAAACATGTACATCTGTATGAATAAATTGTTTAAATGTGATCAGTAAATGCTCCTTGCTAGTGACTGACATCGGCGTGCTGAAAGATCTAATCTCTCATATCGGCGCGCGCGTTCATCTGACTTAACGTTTCAGCCATTCACACATGCATTGTGCTGTTGTTTGTACACACTTTCAGTTTTCCCCTTCTACTCTCCTCTTTCATCAAAAATGAACAATCCGACAAGAGCAGATTTGTTTCAGTCAGAATATTTATCAATCATAAAGAGAGGCGACATATACGTGCTGATTAAACACTACATTTTTAAAGTGAAAGCGCGCGATGTGAGCAGCTTTAATTATTGATAATTACAGTAAATCATTATTAAATGGTGGACATAAAAAGCTTTTATAAAAGGTTTTATACTGCAAACGAAAAACGAATCCAGAGCCTGTAATTATATTGCATAACTATTATTTTGCACAAATACTGTAAATCTCTGAATAAAACAATGATATTTTATTCACAAATGTAAGACAATATATTTTGGTTCAGTGCCAGACGAAGTGCGAGCAAATAATGTAATGAGAGGCCCCGATTATACTGCATACATCTTTTTTATTGATTTATATTTTTATTATATATTCTGGAAGTTTGCTCTATTTGTTTTAGTTATTTCTATATTTAAATCTTGATGTCTTAAACTCTAACAACTGTAAGTATTGTCGAAATAATTTTTTTTAAAGCCCTAGTGCTGTTGTTTGTGCTGTTTTCTTTAATAATAACACTAAACAGATAAAAACAGAGTCTGTCTAAACAAAATAAAACCAATGTTTTCTAACTCATATTTTTTTATATAAACATACAGTAAAACATCATTCAGTACAACTGAATCGCAGAAAAAAATCAGCAAAAATATTATTTAGTACAACGCAATCTTTGGATCCTTGATGAGACGGCATAAATATTTAATACAGCAAATTAAATATTTTGGTTTATATTTTGGTTTATATTGCAAACGAATAACGAATCAAGAGTCCGTGATTATATTGCATAAACATTATTTTGTACAGACAAATATCTGAAAAAAAAAACAGTTTTTTTTTTTTTTTTACGACGAATCTCTCAAAAATAGTAAGATGTATTTTGGTTTTATACTGCAAACGAAAAACGAATCCAGAGCCTGTAATTATATTGCATAACTATTTACTACCATACTACTTATGGTCTGAGCAGGTCAAAAAGCTCCATAATCTGTTGCCTTGGAAGGCAAAACCTTTTTTTAAATAGCCACCTCAGGAAAAATATGAAAAGGGCTGAAGTTTTGCCGAAAGGAAAAATTTACATGAACCATGTATGGAGCCATCTTCGGTTTAGCACAACAACATGCTGTATCGCTACCTAATTGTTTGCCACCTGTTTAATATTAAAAGTTATTGCCAATTTTAATGCATTAGTCACATATAATTAAAAGTCACTCTATTAGTTCTGATATCAAACGTTTCGGGTAATGCGCCATAACGTTAAGAAAGAGGTTAAGGCACAACTTAAGTGACTTAAAAAAATGACCACAAATTCTTTTTATTTAAACGAGTCCAAGATATTATTATTTGGATCGCCGTCAATTGTTGAAATCTTAAATCCCGGGGTTGGAACCACTGTCATACTACATTAGATCACATGTGCTAGTGGTGGGGGGGGGGGGGGGGAGTCGGTGATTTCAGGGGGCTCCCGGCCCTGCTATAGGAACTTTAAAGGGAGATGGGTGCATGGGAGCCTACTTTTAGAAGTCCCTCTTAGGCCCTCCTATTATGGTCCTTCTGGCTACTAGGAGGCCCTAGGGAGGAGGGTGTAGTGTACAGTACCTTTAGAGGGCCATCTGATTTCAAGGGCCCCTACCATGGGGCTTCTGGGGGGAGGGGAGGGGGGGCGTGTTAACAGCCTTACAGAAGGCCCTCTGACTAGGGAGCGGTAGCATGGTGGGATGGAGACGGTTAACCTGCCCGCTGAGTGGCCCCCAGACCAGTGTAGCAGTGTTAAGAGTTTGACCAGTGTAATCACTCCCAGGGCTGTAGTGGAGGCTAAACGCAAGTAAACACGGTTTACCCACCTCTGAAATTTCAGAATTAGAGTTTACTCACTTCTCAATTGATCTAAATGCACATCATACTGTAGTATAGTTTATGCACAAAATGTGATCACAGAATTCATAGTTCACCCACCTCTTATTTTACCACTACACCCCTCATCACTCCGTTCTGTACGGGGATATGGTACACAGGTGGATTCTGGCATGGTTCAGCTGGACACGGTACACATGTAGTGTGATCACCCCAACATGGCTCTCACTGTACGTTCACACCAGGAGAGACCAAAGCGAACACGTCGCCAAGGTCGTTGAAGAAGCTTCGTTGTTGAATTTGCTTTATTCACTTTGTTCGCTCATTGGAATGTTTGATTTAGCCTGTTACCGTGGGGCTTTGGTTTTCACCGAACCGCACCTCATTACATAAGGTTAACTGACTTTTAACTTCTCTTTTTCGCTCTGGTCGCCCAATTCGCTTCGCTGCCAGTGAATTTGCTTTGTTCGGCCAATTCGCCGACTCTCCATAGACAAATAATGACTTTCGTTGCTCTGGTCTATTCTGATGTGAATGTACATGACATCAATAATGACACTCCAAATAATAACTATTTGAATTAATTTGAGAAAGTTGGTGTTATTAACAGTTTTTTTCACTGATTTTTTTTCTTTGCATATTTGTCTCACTTGTATGGGTGGAATTTCACCTATTAACACTTTATGAGGAAAAGACAAATTGGCCTTTTTGTTTGTGAGATATCATGAACATTTCACAGGGGGTATCATCGTGATGCAGTGTAAGATATACCACTCATCAGTGTAAACTGTAAGTGCAGCAGGTCAGTGATGATGAAGGCGAATCACCTACCACTGAGCTACCAGGATTAATAGGAATAGCGCTGAGCTATGTAGTAAATTAAAGAGGAGAATCACGATGCCGAATCACAGTCCTGAGCCCAAACCTCATTTAAATTAAATTAACAAATATTATAAGTAAAAAAAACAATAGCCCACGTTTAGAAAAGGTTTATACATTATTTCCGACATGAGTTGGCTCGGTGTTATGTGCAGAGCGCCCGGAGATTTCCTGAAGCTCTGAAATCGCTGGGGCATTTTTTCTAAATAGACGCTATCTTTAATAACTGATGGAGGTTTTGAGCTGTATACACACGCCTTTTTGAGGGGTTTAAAATTAATTAATAAGTCAGAGCAGACCGACATGAAAGGTGAGATGTGGGATTACTGAGCGCGCTGTATATACTGCACAACACGCCTTTATCAACCTTTTGATAAAAACGCTGCCTTTTGTAAAGTGAAAGTACTTTACAAAAGACAAACAGCTTTATTTCAGTCATAAATTCACAATCACATCACATTCCAGCTATTATTTCCAGCCGTGGTCACAATGCTGGACACAAGCAGCAAATATGATGATTATTATAAAAAGCCAGAAGAACGTCGTATTCATACAATAATATTTACTTAATATGATAATATATATATATTGTTCATTCATGTCTTCTGATGATGTCGACACATTTTTACGTTTTAAATAAGACATGTTGGCATATTCACGAATCAGGACATTCACATAGTTAACACTATCACATAGCCTACTATCAGGAAATTTAATTAATTTCCAGACCATTTAAACCGAGGCATTGTCATGTCTTTCACTGTTTTGTCCCTGTTAAGACTTTACAGAAACTATATATAAGAAACTTATTAGGAATTTTAAAGCACGAATTTGGGCATCTCATTTCATCATTATGAAAATAATATGAAGCACATATACACACATTCATCATGAAAGATCTGTTGTAAAACTAAATAAAATTCATGTTTGCTTCAGCATTGGAAACAATATTGTTTTAGGCTAACTAATTATAAACAATTCTTCGTTTGGTCCGGCTTTTAGATAAAGTCCTTCCATGCGCCATCTGGCGGCTATTCAGTGAAGCACAACACATTTATTTAAATTCCCGAATGTTGCTTACGGGAAGTCGCGGGAAGCCGCGCGCTAAATTGCGGGATCTCGTGGGAAAACACGCGCATTCTTAACGGCCACATCTGTACCATCGTCAGATTTATACATGTCAACTTGCATCAGGCAAGCTAACGCCCGGCCACCTCTCAACTACATGAGTGCACTTCTCCACAACATTCTGACATCCCACGTGTAAACCTGCTGTTTATCTAAGTTATTGGTTTATTAAATATGACACGGGTGGGTAGCATTTGTGATTTCGCTTACTTTACCATTTCATTCTATTGGTGTCCTTGAATTTATTTGTTCCTGGCCCTGCGCATGATATGACTGCCCCCTAGCTACGAGGATGTAATTGTCTTTTTTGGGAAAGGTACAAAGCAACAATTGCAGATTATAACAGGTACATGGCATTTTGGTTCACTTTTATAGACATTTTCATTTCTATTTTCATTTCTAATTCAAACAAATAATGTTTGTTATGGTACGATCTGGTTGTGCTACGTTGCTACCTGTCTCTATAAACAGAGATGAGTAACCTGGTGCTAACATTAAAGTGAGGTAATGGCATTAGGCTGTACTGGTTATAATTTGAGATCCAACTTACTGTATCAACTTAAGCCACCTTCTTTTCATTTTTTCCGAGGTAAAAAGCGGCAAAAGATAGTTTTGTCAACATCATTCTGCTTTTACAACACGGTACACGTATGCCGCACTAGTTTGGACCCATAAGTGTCATGATGACGTGGCAACTAGCCATCCCAGACAATGCTGGCGTTTTTTTTTTTTTTTTTTTGAGGGGGGGACCCTCGCGACCGTTTTGCCCAGGGGCCCACACAACCCATAATCCGTCCCTGGAATCTTGGGGTGATATTTGACTCAGATTTTAAATTTGAGAAGTAAATATCAGCTGTGGTGAAGTCGTCCTTTTATCATTTGAGGATATTGGGTATGGTGAGGGGCTGTTTTCTTTCAATGACTTTGAGGCGTTGATTCATGCTTTATTTCAACGCGCTTAGATTATGGAAACGCGCTATATTATGGGGTCTGTCACTCGGCACTAGCCCGTCTGCAGTTGGTTCAAAATGCAGCAGCACGACTTTTGACTAAATCAAAGAAGTCTTGTCATATTACTCCGATTTTAGTTTCGTTACATTGGTTACATTCGTTACATTGGAATATAGAGTTATATTTAAAATCATTATTTGTTTTTAAAGGGACAACCCATGTGAGATGTTTTGGAGATAAAGTCAGAGAGGCCAGATTGAGGTGGTTTGGACATGTTCAGAGGAGAGATGGTGAATATATCAGTAGAAGGATGCTGAGGTTGGAACTGCCAGGCAGGAGGTCTAGAGGAAGACCAAAGAGGAGATTTATGGATGCAGTGAGAGAGGACATGAAGTTAGTTGGTGTGAGAGAAGAGGATGCAGAGGATAGGGTTAGATGGAGGCAGATGATTCGCTGTGGCGACCCCTGAAAGGGAACAGCCCAAAGACAAAGAAGAAGAAGAAAGATTTGTTTTTAAAGCGATCAATGGGGTAGCGCCTCAATATATGAATGATTTGATTCACCCATACTGTCCACAGAGAGCACTTTGATCATCAGATCAACTTCTGTCTACAATTCCGAAAAGTCGATTAAGAAGGAGAGGCGACCGTGCATTTTCTGAAAAAAAGTATCCTGGTTATCACGAGTAGACACTCTACCCTTGAGTTACATGCTATAATAAATTACAAAGTATAACCTTAAATATATTTAGAATAAATCAGTATCACATCTATCATCACACAGCTAATGTATGTGTAATAAAAGTAGTTGCGATGTCAGTACTTGCCCAGCAAACCAGTCTTTTGCAGCGGCTTAAAACGTTTGAATTATCTTCAAATATTAAAAAAAAAAAAAAAAAAAAAAAAGCGAAATGACACTCGATTGTTTTGCATAGGTTATTTGTTTAATTCACAAAGTTCGTAAAAACACTTTAAAAAGAGAGAAAAACTGTTAAAATCCTTGTTCGCCTTCTCAGCGTTACTGTAGGTAGCGAGTTACATCATGACCAGGGAAACATAGGGAAACTGAATTTCCCGGACCATCTGGCCCACCCTTTGGAACGAGCTCCCTTTCCATGTCCGTTCAGCTCACAGTCTGGAAATTTTTTAATTGAACTTAAAAACGCATCTGTTTACTGAATCTTTTAAACATGTGTAATAGTGGTTTTGTATTGATAATTTGATGGTTCTGGTGTTTCTGAATGATTTTTTTTTTTGCTTTGTTACAGTATGTAAAGCACTTTGGTCAACTATCGGTTGTTTTACTGTAAATGTGCTAGACAAATAAATTAACTTAACTTAACTAATCTTAAGAACTCCTTAGCGATAAGAAGCTTTCGAGAAACTGGGCCCTGGTCTATAGTGGTTTACTCTCCAAAAAGGACCAGTATGACACAGACTTTATACTTATAGATCTGAGCTGTGAGGAGTGGGCTCAACACCATGTTGCTCCAGTTCTCATTAAATCAGCCCTATTGGTTAGTGCTTGGCACGGTGTTTGCTATCACGGTGTTTGCTATCAGGGTATGTGACCTATCCTCGTGATGAATTATACAACCTAAACAAGCTCTAAAGGAAAACTAAGGAAATAATATAGAAGGCTATTCCCATTCCATATGTTCTATGACAGCACTATGAATGCACTGCAAGGCAACTTGAGTCACTAATATGAGACACTTTATATGACCACGTGTGAAAGTAATTGTTTAAATATGTGTAATAGTCTTTATTACCTTTGAATATTGTAAAATATTCGATTCAAGTGATTATCGAATAGCTTTGTATTAACACTGATCTGTATATCTTCACACAAGCACCTCACTTATCCATTCATTACCTCGATTCTTTACTGACTATATAGTAAATCATAATTAGTTAATAAAACCACAGTGATTTTTTTCCCGGCATAATTATAAATTCTCCCTTATGGTTTATATAGTTTTACTTGTGGCTATATTTTGTGGCCTTGCCTACTGAATACAGAATAACACAGTCATTCTATCTATTCACAGGTCACTTAAAATTCAGACCATATCTTGCATTATTTATGGTTGGCCATTCCATAATACTGTCATTGCATACAAATCCATATTTTAAAAAACGAAATGGTATTTGATGCAGAAACACAAGTGGCACATAAATAATTGAACAGCTCTGTTTAAATCTTAACAACAACTGAAACACACTTAAACTGGGTCAGATTTTCCAGCCTGTTCACACAAACTGTTCTTAATTATTTGATTAAACGTTAAGAAATATTTTGGTCAGAGCTTTTCAGTGCTTTCCAAGCATGCGAAAAAATATATTAACAGATTAGCTTTAAAATGCAAAACAGAAATAATAATAATAATCATCATCATCATCATCATACACCACATGCTACAAAATAATAAAAAGAGCAATACTGAGCACTGTGACAGCTGCTGTGTGTAGTCTTTAAACTAAGGCTTAAAAGCACTTTTTATGAAGGCTATATATATGAAAACAAAAAGTGTTATTTCTTTCAGCCTGATTTATCAGCCTAGGAATATACACTATGGGCTTAATGTTCCAGTGATCTACTGAATATGTGTCCTTCCTGTATTCTATCCGTTCATAAGGAAAGCTGACTTTAAAATGTATTTATTGGATTTGTCACATTCCATTTCAATCTTTGTGATTTAATTTTATCCTTGTTAATCAGATCAGATCATTTCAACAGACTAGCACTTAAAATACAGATCAGATCAGGAATAAATGGATCTGAATAACAGATCTAAGGGCTGTTCATGTTGTTCCAATGGAAAAAAAATAGACCTATAACAGGATGATGAACATTTTAAATCAAAATATCAGGGTTTGGTCCTTATAATTAGATCAAATTAGGTAGTAATTAGATCAACCCTTTAATTACTGTTTAATCACTTACGATGACAAATAATAGAAACTGGCAAACCTTGCTGCATCTAATTTTCTCCTCCTCCTCCTTATTATTATTATTATTATTATTAGTATTAGTAGTAACAGTATTAGTATTGTTATTGTTAATTATATATTAGCAATAACAATATATATACAGTATATCACACACGCATGCGCGCACAGACACACAGACACACACACACACACACACACACACACACACACACACACACACACACAGAGTTGTGTTCAAAAGTTTCCATACCCTGAAAGAAATTGTTAAACATTGCCTTTTTTTTTTTTAGTTGACTGATAATGCAAAATATTAATTTCTTATTAAAGAATAGTGGTCACATGAAGTGACAAAAGAACTTCTAATTGACCTAATAAAATAGTTGAACTGTATAAAGCAGGAAAAAGATACAAAAAGATTTCACAACACTTGAAACTGTCAGTCAGTACTGTTCAAGCTCTGATAAAAGGTGGAAAGTAAAATGTTCTGTTGATACTATGCCACAATTAGGTATACCAAGAAAGATTTCACCACTACTGCCAGAGGAATTGTTTGGGATGCAAAGAAAAACCCACAAATGACACAAATACAGGCTGCAATGGTAAAAAAAAAAGAAAAAAAAAAGTGGTGTTGTTGTTTCAAGTAGTACAATAAGGAGGTACTTATTCATGGGACGCTCATGGATGTTCCAACATGTCAATGATCCAAAGCATAAGGTCAAGCTGACCCTCCAATGGCTGCAGCAGAAAAAGGTTCTGGAGGGGCCATCACAGCCTCCTGACCTCAATATCATTGAGTCACTTTGGGGAGATCGTGCAAGTCAACCAAAATATTTAAAGGAACTGGAGGCATTTGCCAAGAAGAATGGGCAGCTACAGTATACCACCGGAGAGAATCAATGACCTAGTGCACAATTATTACAGACTCCATGCCATCACTGAGGCTAAAGGGGGCAATACACAATATTAAGAACTAAAGGTAAGCAAACTTTTGAACAGAGATTATTTCCTAATTTCCTTTATCGTCATGTTTTGTTTGATGCTATTCTGTTATGCCTTACATATGATCTTAAGTCCTATAAGAAATAAAATCAATTTATTGTGCCTTCTTATTCATGTTTACTTTTAAAAATGGTACACATCAGGCAAATTCTCCCAAGGTATGCAAACTTTAGAGCACAGCTATATATTGAAGATGTATTAAATGAAAAGCAAAGATAGTATGGAAACAGTTGTTATAATCTGCAGGTTTTTTTTTTTTTCTGCTGTGAAAGCCGTGTCTGTTCTGTCTATGTTTGAGGACAGTAATATGATAAAACAGGTTTTAAAAATAAAACTAATAAGCATAACTGTGAAAGAACGGTCTCTGCAGGACACTGACTTACATAATGGATTAGCTATTGTGCCCTAATCTACATGATTTTGCAAAAAGTAATATAAACACAACAATGACCGTAGGATGAAGTCAAAAGGTTATTTAGACCAATCATGATGATGGTGTGGATAGATTGACTGTAGCCCTGCAGCTATGCTTTATTGTTCACTGATATGGCGGTGACACAGCTGTGTATGTGTGTGTGTGTGTGTGTATGTGTGTATGTGTGTTGCATTGCTGGTGTGCGTGTCTCAGGCTCAGAAGGCATATGACTGGCTACTTCAAAAAACATAGAAATCCACAAAACATTTACAAGCTAAACAATAGGATTTAGCTAACTTGATCAGATAAAAGAAGTAATTAAAAAGTATGATTAACTGCTGTATACACACAGAGCATTCTCTGAAGGCCTGCTTCCACTAGAATTCACAATATTTACTTTCTAGCTTTACTTAAAAGCAATAAAATTTAATTAAAGATTCCATATTATTTCTTATTACTGTATTTCTTTACCAAGTGAACACAGGTCTCAGAGCTCCCCCAGAGTAATACATACCTAATATATACCTCACTGTGCCTCTGTTTCACTCCTCCTCCAAATGCACTGGCTCACTGTCTATGTAAATGAGCTACTGCTGAGCTACGCCCCCCAGAGGACAGCAGAGCTGAGCTACAGATTGCGTGAGGGTCTCTCCTTATATGAGGTGACATTAGCTGGAAAGTCTATCTGGCTTGTTTAACCCTGACCAATATAAGGAAAAAAAAGGGGGGGGGGGGGGGAATGATTTCCTCATGCTTTTGTTTGTACACACACACACTGAAGACTGATCTGAACATATAAAAAAGTGATTTGTCCTTAATCAGTCCCTTTTAACATCTCATTCAAAAACCATAAAGCAAGTGATACTGTGTGGACACTGTGACGCCCTGAGTGGCCCTGAGTGGCATGCAACAGCAAGTGAAGAGAGAATATTAAGCTTTCAAGGGACCCGAAATCTGTGGCGACTGTTACAGACAGGAATCTAACAGACAAGATAATGTAAAGCATTATCTTGACTCATTCGCATTTGCTCTCACACACATTAACTTTTACTGTTAGTCTTCATGCAGTGTAATTAAACCTAAGCGTGAGTTAAAAGGGCATGGAAATGGGTGCACTGATAACCACTGTACTGTACATCATTTAGGAATAACCCTGTCGCTAACTGAGTATTGACTGTAATGTTTATTTTAGTTATATAATGTTACAGCATTTTTACAGTAATAAGCATGCAGAGCAGAGTGTTCGTTTAGGAAAATAATAAGGGGGGGGGGGGGGGGACTCCACATTGGTGTCCCGTAAATCACTAAGTCAAAGAAAGGAGAAGAGAATAATCTTTAATCACTTTTACATCACTGTGAGAAAGAAAACTCAGGATTAATGAGTGCGTGAGCTGAGCCCGACCTTGGAGATGAGAATGTGATGCCTAGGCTGAGTGCAAAGATAACAGGGACAGAGAAAATCCCAGACAAGCTGCTGAAACAAATCTTGTTTGCAATATGTGTTAAAAGCATGAATTAATTATGAATTTTAATGAACATATTTTTCCCCCAGAAAATCTGTTTTATACTATGAGTGTGAGTAAATCTGTGATTGGTCCAATATCTCAGTGATCAGCTGTTTAAGACTGAATACTTCAGAACTGTTTATTAGTCTAAATGATTGCATTTACAGGAGTCACAGTACATCATGTTATTTTACACTGAATTATAAATGCATGAGTTATCATAAATGAAGATGGATTTTGAATCCAAATCTATTAATAACTACTAATAACCACATGCATATAGAAGGCTGTGTATGTCTGTGAAAGTGTCTTACAGAGATAATTAATGCGTCTACTAAACATAGACTAAGATAACGAACCACTGTTTGACAATGAGACACACAGGTAAGATGCAAGCACAGATGCAAACACTTACATGCCAAATGGCGAAGAAGATGAGGGAAGCACAGAGGACGAGGGAAAGCATGTAACAGAAGGCAGCGAACGTGAACATTACTGACTGCAGCTGAATTTCAGGAGAGAAACATAGACACGGGAACGCTTTACTCTTCGAATGTCTCCCAGGATTCACACATCTTTCAGCAGACTGGCGACACGGCTCCTCTAATTACTGAGCAGGGATAGGTTTAATAGAATTTCTGTCAAAATGAACTAAAGAAAAATTCCATGACTGCAATCTCAAGAGGAAAGCAATGGAGATCAAAGGCTCGCGTGCGTCTGGCTGCTTGGACACACTGAGCTCCTGTGTGAAGGAGAGAGAGATTACTGCGGGAGAGAGAGAGAGAGAGAGAAAGATGGGGAGAGAGAGAGAGGGGAGAGAAGAATGAGGAGAGGGGATGGGGAGAGAAAGTGAGAGAGGGGAGAGTGAGAGAGATGGAGTGAGGGAGTGAAAGGGGGAGAGGTTTGAGATTTGAATGCACTTTATTATGAAAATAATGTTAAACTTATTTATATATTTTCACTTTTTTCTTCTTGTGTTATTTACGTATTTACAGTGTTTTTTTTTTTTTAAATAAATGAACACACCTTTAACGTACGACTAGTTGAAGTAGCCATCGTTACCGGGAAAAGAGTTTGTAGAAAGAGTTAAAAGGTTAAAGCTAAAAATAAGCTGATCAGCTTTATTGTAATCAGTGATATTATTATTTCCGTTAAAGCTCATGTACATTGTCCGTTGTCTTTCTGTACAGCAGAACTCTCTGCCTAATGTATTACAAAGGAATACAATTTTGTAAGGTCTTAATGCTTGTTTACGCTACATTGTACTTCTTTCATCGACTCCCTGTTCATTAATCGAAGAGTAAATTACAGATGAGAAATCAATAAAAGTAGAACAGATAAGTCCTTTTAAACTGATTCCAAACATCACCACACTCAGGACACCTCAGCCGCTTTGTGGTGGCAAAGATTATGTAAATGTTGTCACCCTCTTCGCACTTAAAGTTTACATTAAATGTTACCTCCTGGTTATTTAAAACCATTCAAATTTGTCTATGAAAAGACAGAACATGTCTGATATTATAGCTGTTGCACTTGAGTGGGATAGCTCACATGGTGCTGATGAACATCACTTTTGATTTTGATTTTGATTTAATACTCAGACAGTATTATCCTCTCACTCGAATCCCATTATTAATCACCTCAGAGGGCATGGTGTTCCACTTGATCTCCCTCACTCTAAATTTTAGTCGGTCACTAAGAAAGATTAACTATAAAATAAAATAGAATTAAATTAAATTAAATTAAAAAAAAAAAACTATGAAATAATAATCACAAATAGTTCTGCTGAAAACAATGCATGCATATGAGAGAGACAAAGAGAGAGAGGGGGGGAGGAAGACCTCTCTGCTCCTCTTCCTCACACCTTGGGTTCAGGATGCAGATGAATTAAACAGGTGGATGTACAGATCCCTCCCTCGTTCTCTCTCTCTCTCTTCTTGTCTGAGTGGTTTCCATACAGTTCTCTAACACACTGTGCTATCTAGTGATATAAATTTTCTTTTTAAACTCGTCAATATATCATTAACTTTTAGATTTATTACCAAAGAACCAAAGTCATTTCCTTTGGAAGGCATCTACTTTATTTTACATATATAACGTTAGCGTCATCTGGCGGTGAGATTGCAAACTCCATAAACACAGACTTGAGGCAGGAATCGAACCTTTGATGTGAGCGACCACAGTGCACTACTGCACCAGTACTACCCTACTACTGCACCACTACACCACTGGGCTGCCTGGGGCATTATTTATCTAACTGGATACGCATAAAGTATAATACTTATACTTAATACATACGTAATACTTCTATATAAGCAAACGTTATTTTCGTAGAAATATAGAGTAAACCCAGCGAACATGGGCACACCAGCTCTTAATGGGAAAGCTTAGGGTAACGTGTTAACGCATAGCCTCCAACTTTCAAACATGAAGAAACCCCTGATTCCTAGCAGGTACAACCGGGTGATTTTCTTCCCCTAACCTTCAGCTATTCAGAGTGGGCGAGTGAGTCTATGCCCATGATAGCCGCAGATTCCAGTCTATACTCTACACATATCTGTACACACACTGAGAGTTGGCAAGAAATCGCCTAGCTGTACCAACATCTTACCAGGTTTAGTACTGTACACCTCTCCTTAACTAGACAGGCACGGGTTGTTCTAATGTTATTCCAGCAGCTGGTCTTCTGTCTCCCTCTTGTGGTAGAAGGCAGTTTAACACTGTTTCTAGCTGAACTCTGTTGTTTTCTACGAGTGTGATATGAGGTCAAGCCAGCTGTTTCCTGACACCCAGTTTAATGTTTTACATTCTAATTGTTTTTCAAGAAGCAGCACAGTAAAAGTAAATTCAAGTAATATTTTTAGAAGGAAAATATCTTTCCACCACACTGTAAAAACTTCAGTTAGATAAATGTTGAATTAATTAATGTCTTGTTGGCCAGTGGCATTTGTTGATACAAGAGGCAACATTGCGTACTTGAAAACAGTTAGTGTTATAACCATGAGGCCAGTGTATCTGCTTATTGTTATACTGAGACATTACTGAGATCTGCTTAGCAAGCTAATCCTCCATAACCGTAACAATCTTTTTCACACTTTTGCCTTAACTTTTGCTCAGACATTTGCCCAGCAACAGCATCCTGCTCCACCCCAGCACACATGGCCGTGCAAGTACTCAGCTAACAGAAGTTCAAGAAAACCCAGAAGTGTTTAACAGTTAAGCAGTAGTTCAGTTCAGCGCTTCAGTACTCTGTAAGTCAAGGTCGCTAATGCTCATGTCATATCAGTTATTTTATTTGTATGAAAACTGAAACCTGATTAATTTAAAACATCACTCTAAATGTTGTTAATCCTGAGAATGACAAAGTAAAACCCTTGACAATATCAAAACCTAGCCTCCGAGTGATGCAGTGATAAAGTGTTCGCCCTATCATCCGGAGATGTCTGGTTCGAACCCCGGGTGATGCTGTTTTCCTACAGTGGTGTGAAAAACTATTTGCCCCCTTCCTGATTTCTTATTCTTTTGCATGTTTGTCACACTTAAATGTTTCTGCTCATCAAAAACCGTTAACTATTAGTCAAAGATAACATAATTGAACACAAAATGCAGTTTTTAAATGAAGGTTTACGTTATTAAGGGAGGAAAAAAACTCCAAATCTACATGGCCCTGTGTGAAAAAGTGATTGCCCCCCTTGTTAAAAAATAACTTAACTGTGGTTTATCACACCTGAGTTAAATTTCTGTAATCACCCCCAGGCCTGATTACTGCCACACCTGTTTCAATCAAGAAACCACTTAAATAGGAGCTACCTGACACAGAGAAGTAGACCAAAAGCACCTCAAAAGCTAGACATCATGCCAAGATCCAAAGAAATTCAGGAACAAATGAGAACAAAAGTAATTGAGATCTATCAGTCTGGTAAAGGTTATAAAGCCATTTCTAAAGCTTTGGGACTCCAGCGAACCACGGTGAGAGCCATTATCCACAAATGGCAAAAACATGGAACAGTGGTGAACCTTCCCAGGAGTGGCCGGCCGACCAAAATTACCCCAAAAGTGCAGAGACAACTCATCCGAGAGGCCACAAAAGACCCCAGGACAACATCTAAAGAACTGCAGGCCTCACTTGCCTCAATTAAGGTCAGTGTTCACGACTCCACCATAAGAAAGAGACTGGGCAAAAACGGCCTGCATGGCAGATTTCCAAGGCGCAAACCACTTTTAAGCAAAAAGAACATTAAGGCTCATCTCAATTTTGCTAAAAAACATCTCAATGATTGCCAAGACTTTTGGGAAAATACCTTGTGGACCGACGAGACAAAAGTTGAACTTTTTGGAAGGTGTGTGTCCCGTTACATCTGGCGTAAAAGTAACACAGCATTTCAGAAAAAGAACATCATACCAACAGTAAAATATGGTGGTGGTAGTGTGATGGTCTGGGGTTGTTTTGCTGCTTCAGGACCTGGAAGGCTTGCTGTGATAGATGGAACCATGAATTCTACTGTCTACCAAAAAATCCTGAAGGAGAATGTCCGGCCATCTGTTCGTCAACTCAAGCTGAAGCGATCTTGGGTGCTGCAGCAGGACAATGACCCAAAACACACCAGCAAATCCACCTCTGAATGGCTGAAGAAAAACAAAATGAGGACTTTGGAGTGGCCGAGTCAAAGTCCTGACCTGAATCCTATTGAGATGTTGTGGCATGACCTTAAAAAGGCGGTTCATGCTAGAAAGCCCTCAAATAAAGCTGAATTACAACAATTCTGCAAAGATGAGTGGGCCAAAATTCCTCCAGAGTGCTGTAAAAGACTCGTTGCAAGTTATCGCAAATGCTTGATTGCAGTTATTGCTGCTAAGGGTGGCCCAACCAGTTATTAGGTTCAGGGGGCAATTACTTTTTCACACAGGGCCATGTAGGTTTGGATTTTTTTTCTCCCTAAATAATAAAACCCCTCATTTAAAAACTGCATTTTGTGTTTACTTGTGTTATCTTTGACTAATAGTTAAATGTGTTTGATGATCAGAAACATTTTGTGTGACAAACATGCAAAAGAATAAGAAATCAGGAGGGGGGCAAATAGTTTTTCACACCACTGTATATACAGGTCCTTCTCAAAAAATTAGCATATTGTGATAAAGTTCATTATTTTCTGTAATGTACTGATAAACTGTGGGATTTGGAGAAAGTATAGAGGCGGAGGTGATAGGGTGAAAAAGGGTTTTTTAATATAGGAACCAGAATGTTAACATGTACAAAACAGGACTCAAACTAAACTAAACACAGAGCTGAACTAAGAGAGCTAGACTCAACACAGAGTTAAACTAAACACAGAGTTAAACTAAACACAGAATAACACAAACCAAGAGCAAGGGGAAATGGCATGACACCAAGAACAAGAACAAACACCCACTTAACATAACCGTATCAAAACAGATGGACCCAGAACAATGGAAACAAAAGGCTATTTATCCTGGCACTGATTAGGCTGCTAACCTCGATCAGGTGTGCTCCCATTACCTGACCGAGGTGCACTCTGGGATACGGAGTTCAAAACCCAAACTAAAACATAACGGAAAACAAAATGGAGTCCTGGAGTATGGCGCCATCTGGTGTTCGACCGTGACATAAACATTAGACTTTCATATATTTTAGATTCATTACACACAAACTGAAGTACTTCAAGCCTTTTATTGTTTTAATATTGATGATTGTGGCATACAGCTCATGAAAACCCCAAATCCCCATCTAAAAAAATGAGCATTTCATGAAAAGGTTCTCTAAACGAGCTATTAACCTAATCATCTGAATCAACTAATTAACTCTAAACACCTGCAAAAGAATCCTGAGGCTTTTAAAAACTCCCAGCCTGGTTCATTACTCAAAACCGCAATCATGGGTAAGACTGCCGACCTGACTGCTGTCCAGAAGGCCATCATTGACACCCTCAAGCAAGAGGGTAAGACACAGAAAGACATTTCTGAACGAATAGGCTGTTCCCAGAGTGCTGTATCAAGGCACCTCAGTGGGAAGTCTGTGGGAAGGAAAAAGTGTGGCAGAAAACGCTGCACAACGAGAAGAGGTGACCGGGCCCTGAGGAAGATTGTGGAGAAGGACCGATTCCAGACCTTGGGGGACCTGCGGAAGCAGTGGACTGAGTCTGGAGTAGAAACATCCAGAGCCACCGTGTACAGGCGTGTGCAGGAAATGGGCTACAGGTTGCAAATTTTGCATGTCATTGGGAAATCAAGGTGCCAGAGTCTGGAGGAAGACTGGGGAGAGGGAAATGCCAAAATGCCTGAAGTCCAGTGTCAAGTACCCACAGTCAGTGATGGTCTGGGGTTGCCATGTCAGCTGCTGGTGTTGGTCCACTGTGTTTTATCAAGGGCAGGGTCAATGCAGCTAGCTATCAGGAGATTTTGGAGCACTTCATGCTTCCATCTGCTGAAAAGCTTTATGGAGATGAAGATTTCATTTTTCAGCACGACCTGGCACCTGCTCACAGTGCCAAAACCACTGGTAAATGGTTTACTGACCATGGTATTACTGTGCTCAATTGGCCTGCCAACTCTCCTGACCTGAACCCCATAGAGAATCTGTGGGATATTGTGAAGAGAAAGTTGAGAGACACAAGAATCTGCAAAAGGATTCCCGACCAAGTATTGAGTGCAGAACTGAACATAATTATTTGAAGGTTGACTTTTTTTGTATTAAAAACACTTTTCTTTTATTGGTCGGATGAAATATGCAAATTTTTTGAGATAGGGATTTTGGGTTTTCATGAGCTGTATGCCACAATCATCAATATTAAAACAATAAAAGGCTTGAACTACTTCAGTTGTGTGTAATGAATCTAAAATATATGAAAGTCTAATGTTTATCAGTACATTACAGAAAATAATGAACTTTATCACAATATGCTAATTTTTTGAGAAGGACCTGTATACTGACTAGATGTCGCCTTGGGCCTCTAAGCATACGTCAACATCGCCGCCATCTTGGGTCAGGGATCTGAAGGAAGCGCCAAAGTTTCCCGGCATCATTTTCATGAACTGGATGTTTTGAAAAAACTGAAATGTTATATACTGTAGCCTAATCATTTAATAAGCTGTTGTACATACTGGAAGATGTTTTCACACTACGTACACACGTTATGTTTGTTTTTGTGTTATGTAACCATTTTATGCTGGTCATTGTATTGCAGGCTTGCTGATGTACAAAATAAACCAGTACAATTCAAATGTTTTAATTAACATGTATTTTTAAGTATGGATATCACACCATTGTAGCCATTTTGTGTGCAGTAGACTAGGCTAAGGTAAGTAACAATAGTTTTAAGTTCACTGAAGTGGAAGAATAATAACAAAACAAAAAAACAAAACAAAAAATCATTTGAGATTTGCATGATTTATGATGATTTAATTTCTGCCTAGATGCAGATGTTAGGCTCCCCATCCTAACATTCTGAGGTCTGTTGGTCAGGAAGTCCATAATTGTTTTTTCCCCGCTTTGTTTGTTTAAACTCATGCATTTATTAATTAAAATTTTACTCTATTATTTATCTATTTATTTATATTTTATATATACTTTATTTTATATTAATCATGTTTTTTTTCATATCACTATCAGCATCCTTGTAATTGTTTTGTGCATTGTAGAACAAATTAATTAGTTATGTAGGTGTGTCTGTTGAGGACCTGAGGAGGATCCAGGTCGGCCGCCAAGTGGCGGAGAAACTACGACGGAAGAAAGAGCATCTTCGAGACGGAACCAGCACGAGCAAAGCAGCGCGACCAAAGCGGAGCGGCGAGATGCAGAACCCGGCACTGGATCTCAGGGCAGAGCCCAACGTTGACGCTGTGCAAGCGCCGGAGCAAGCTACAGCTCCGTGCACCGTCAGCCGGCGAAACGACTTGTAGCTGCGCCTTCCTTCCTACAACGGCGCCGTCGAACCCTACGCATTCTTCGCCCAAGTGGAAGTAGCCGCTGACTTCGCAGGCTGGTCCCCAGCGGAAACAGCCGTCAGAGTAGCACTCTCGCTGGAGGGCGACATGCTCCGGGCGCTGGAAGACCTCCAGGCCGATGAGCGGAAGGACTGGACAAAGCTACGAGAGTCATTCCACTTCCGGTTCGGCGTGGGTGACCGTAAAGAAGCAGCGTGCAAGGAGCTGGTGGTCCGCGAGCCGGGGCTATCCAGAGTGCGAGCCCAAGAAGCAGGAAGAGCTAGCTCATCGCGCATTTCTCCGAGGGCTTGTAATGGAAAAATCATATTTTAATTATATGTATTAATTCTATTTGATTCTTGTAGTAAGTGTGTAACGTAGGCCTTAGAAGTTTGAACTTAGTTGTCGAAGCTTAGAGACACAAGGCCGAGAACAGAATAGAAACAACCTGATTGTAGTTGTCCCTGAATAAATGATAAGGTATGGACATCTAGTCTGGGGCAGATAAAGAGTCATGAGTTTGAATGTAGGAACTTCACGTACGGGGCGTTGATTATGTTAACAGAGATGTTTGTGTATAAAATAGGTCAGCTAGAGAAAGAGATCACCTTTCTCTATGCTGCAACTGTTTGCTGTATGAGACTGGTCCTTCTGCAGAAGTTTAAAATAAAACCTTTGTTACTTTGCTCTTACCCAGTGTATGTTTTACTTGTCTTTATATTGGTTTCAGAATTTCCACCACAACTTGGCGTTGTCGGCAGTTCTCCGTGTTTGAGGAGGGCATTGGAGAATCCCGGGGAGGCGTAAGCGCTGACGCCTTGGAGGCTTTTCACTTCATCTCAAACGCTTAATTGGCAATCGAGCGTGAGAGGACCGGGGATTCACCATGTCACCTCAACACCGGAGTTAAAAGAACTAAAATAGTGTGGTAAGGAAATTTTTTAAGTTGTAAGTCTTTAAGTTGTAATTGTTAAAGTAAGTTGTAATTGTTAAAGTTAAAGTAAGTTGTAATTGTTAAAGTTAAAGTAAGTTGTAATTGAGTAAGAAGTGCACTTTCTCACAGTGGCTGGGATAGATTTAAACTTGGATCTATCACACGAGTCTGGGATTCGTGAAAAGTACCCAAAAAAGTGCAAAGGCGCACAAAAGAGAGAGATAGGGTACTGGTTTCGCCTCGTTTCCGAAAAACTTGGCCCCGCAGCAGACGTGCTCGGTGTGAGGACCTCCGGAGGTAAAAGCAAGTCAGAGTGCAGGGTTGCAAGGTGCACACGTAAAAGTCAAGAGGACTTTACGGGAAAAACAGTCAAGGGACTGTTGAGGTAAATTAAGGTAGAGTGTAAAGTGCACCGGTAAAGTCAAGAGGACTTTATGGCAGAGTGCAAACCGCTGCACCGGTAGCAGTCAGGGAGACTGTGAGAGCTCACTGTGAGTTAGTGGCACGTGTAAATTGACAAGTAAAAATCATGGGTAACAGCAAAAAAAAAAAAAAAAAAAGAAGATTGTTACGCTTGTGGCGTTCCTTGGTAAAGATAACATCTAAATTATGTTATGAGAAATGTTTGAGAAATGTGGAAATCAAGGGAAAACAAAAGAAAAAAAAAGGGAAATGTAGAATTATTAATTACTGAGATTGCTTTTGAGTTGTGGATGTGTGAATCATGTGTGGATAGATAATTACAATAACAAAAAGAATAACAAAGTAAACATTAATTGGGTAGGATTTAATATGTGGAAGGCAGAAGCAGAACTTAGAGAAAAACGCATACAACCTAAAATGCAAGCACAAAACATTGATTCTTTTCAGTGTGTTAAGTCTATTTCAGATCCCGACCTGGACGGCTGCCCCCCGCGACCCCCAGCTATTAGACAGATAGCCCCTTCAGCAGATCCAGTAAGACAACATGGACAAGAGACTTCTCGGCAGTCCCCAGGCCCCAGCACAGCCAGCACAGCAAGCATGGCTCTGTCTCCAATTTCGTCACATACTCGAACCAAGGCTCAGCTGAAAAGAGAAAAGGCTGATCGACAACCACCACCTGATGACAGCGAGGACGAGAGAGAGGAACTCTTAGGAGCTACAGGAAGTGTTCATCAAGAAATCAATTCAATTCAATTTTATTTATTCAATTCAATTTTATTTGTATAGCGCTTTTAACAATTGACATTGTCTCAAAACAGCTTTACACAATCAAAAGAATTATTTAAGTTTGTATGGAATGTGAATGTGTATGAATCAAAATGTTCAGATATTCCCTGGCGAGCAAGCCCGAGGGCGACAGTGGCAAGGAAAAACTCCCTGAGACGGTAATAGGAAGAAACCTTGAGAGGAACCAGACTCGACAGGGAACCCATCCTCATCTGGGTGAAACAGATAGCAGGAAATGATCTGCATTTATATAGTGTTAAGTGTTAGGTTCAGCTATAATAGTTGATGTTAATTGATGTTATAATACTTGATGTAAAATGGAGTCCAGTAGTTATTCGAGACTCAGATAGACTTGTAGAAAGTTCCAGTCCTGAACTATCGAATTGTCAAGTCCTCAGAGAAACAGCTGACCACACCAGTCGAGGCCAGAACCGTCTTTTAAGTATAGAGAATCATCCCCAGACACCAGACGCATCCTAAAGAGACACACGGGGCATCCATGCGGTGAGACCTCCAACCAGAAACCGGGCACCAGGATGGATCAGACAGGTCCGAAGGGCAGAGGGAGTCTGGATCACTGGCAGCTCAGGAACCACATGTGTAGCTCGACAGAGAGAGAGAGAGAAAGAGTGAAAGGGGGAGACAGGGGGAGAGAGGAAAGAGAAAGAGGGGGAGGAAGAGAAGAGGAGGAGAGATTGCAATTAGGTATGGTCACAGTCACAATGTCTAACGTGAATGTATATTTACTGTAGAGTGCAAGCAGGGACTCCGGCAGGACTAATTATGACAGCATAACTAAAAGGGAGAGCCAGAAGGAAACACAAACATGAGGGCTCCCTGAGATGTAAAGCAAACAATCACCTCACCGTCAACAAACCTGAGTGATCAAATGAGACTGAGGAAGACAGCATCTAAACATACCAGTTCACCATAATACTCTACGTCCATGAGTCCCCCAGATCTGCTCCTTTACCTTATGGCAAATCTATTTATAAAATGCTTGGTTAAATAAATAGGTTTTTAGCCTAGACTTAAACACTGAGACTGTGTCTGAGTCCCGAACACTATTTGGAAGACTATTCCATAATTTTGGGGCTTTGTAAGAAAAAGCTCTGCCCCCAGCTGTAGTTTTCATAATACGCGGTACTGATAAGCAGCCTGCATCCTTTGACCGAAGTAGGCGTGGCGGATCGTAAGACACTAGCAGTTCGCTCAGATACTGCGGCGCGAGACCATTTAATGCCTTATATGTCAAGAGTAGTATTTTAAAATCAATGCGAAATTTCACAGGGAGCCAATGCAGTGAAGATAGGATAGGGGTGATGTGCTCATATCTTCTGGTTCTAGTGAGGACTCTCGCTGCTGCATTTTGGACTAGCTGAAGCTTGTTTATGCACCTAACTGAACAACCAGACAGTAAGGCATTACAATAGTCCAACCTAGAAGTGATAAAAGCATGAACTAGTTTTTCTGCATCATTTAGCGACAATATATTTCTTATTTTGGCGATATTTCTAAGGTGAAAGAATGCTATCCTGGTGATATTATCTACATGAGCTTCAAATGAAAGGCTGGAATCTATAATCACGCCGAGGTCTTTTACTGTTGCACTTGGCGGAACGGAAAGGCCATCTAAAGTTACGGTGTGATCTAAGATTTTACTTCTAGCTGTATGCGGTCCTATGACTAGAACTTCTGTCTTATCCGGATTAAGCAGAAGGAAGTTAATTAGCATCCAATTTCTTATGTCCTGAACACATTGCTCAACTTTAGTAAGATGGTTTTTCTCATCAGGTTTTGTAGAGACGTATAGCTGTGTGTCGTCAGCATAACAATGAAAACTAATACCATGCTTACGGATTATGTTGCCCAGAGGAAGCATGTAAAGGGAAAAAAGCAGTGGGCCTAAAACTGAACCCTGCGGAACGCCAAACTCCACTAGAGAACATGCAGAATAATCACCATTTAAGTCTACATACTGATAACGATCGGTCAAATAGGATCTGAGCCAGGAGAGGGCTGTACCCTTAATTCCTACTAAATTTTCTAATCTGTGAAGAAGAATAGCATGATCAATGGTATCAAACGCTGCACTGAGGTCGAGTAATACAAGCATAGTTACACAACCCTGATCAGAGGCCAATAGGAGGTCATTTACTACTTTAACGAGTGCTGTTTCTGTGCTGTGATGAGGCCTAAATCCTGACTGATACAGTTCATGTATGCGATTTCTATGTAGATATGAGCATAGCTGCTCCGCTACTATCTTTTCCAGAATCTTAGAGATAAAGGGGAGGTTTGATATTGGCCTGTAATTGGACAGCTGACAGGGGTCAAGGTCAGGTTTCTTAATTATTGGTTTAATAACTGCTACTTTAAAAGATTTTGGAACATAACCAATGCTGAGTGAGGAATTAATTATTCTCAACATCGGTTCTGTTATTACTGGTACTATCTGTTTAAGAAAATGTGTCGGTATAGGATCTAATATACAGGTTGATGAATTTGCAGAAGAGATGAGTGAAATTAGTTCATTCTCTTCAAGAGGAGTAAAGTATTCTAGGTTTGAATCTGACATGGCTAGGTTAACATCAGTATCAATTACATTGTTTGGTTTCAAAGCCTCAATTTTATGCCTGATATTTACAATTTTATTATTAAAAAAGTTCATGAAGTCCTCACTATTGCATGATGTTGTTGTGGAGATTTCTGTAGTGGTCTTATTTCTGGTTAATTTGGCTACGGTATTAAATAAAAATCTAGGATTATTTTTATTTTCTTCTATAAGAGTGGAGAGATACGTTGATCTAGCTACACTAAGAGCTTTCCTATAGTTCAGGATGCTCTCTTTCCATGCTATTTGAAATACCAACAATTTAGTTTGACGCCATTTACGCTCTAATTTCCGAGCAGTCTGTTTTAAAGTGCGCGTGTGATCGTTATACCAGGGAGCGAGTTTCTTATCTCTAATAATTTTTCTTTTAGCTGGAGCTACATTATCTAAGGTACAACGAAGTGTCGACTCTAAATATTCAGTCGCCTGATCGAGTTCTGTGGGGTCAGACGGTGGCCTAATCGAAGTTGGTAACTCTGGGAGATTACTGATAAAACTCTGTGTGGTAGTTGATGTGAATGTACGTTTAATACGGTAGCGCGGTACTGTGCGTACATTATCACTGTGACACACTTGAATGGAGACAAGATAGTGATCTGAGATAATTTCAGACAGTGGAATTGTGAATACATTTCTTATAATTAATCCGAAGAATATTACTAAATCTAAAGTGTGACCTGCTTTATGAGTGGGTCCTACTACACACTGATTTACACCTACGGAGTCCAGTATGGATATAAATGCTGTTCTCAGAGGGTCTTCTGGATTCTCAAAATGAATGTTAAAATCTCCAGCAATTAACACTTTGTCTACAGAAATGACCAGGTCTGAGATGAAATCTGCAAATTCACTAAGAAATTCAGAATACGGCCCTGGAGGTCTGTAAATTATAATTAGTGGAATCGACTGAGCTGATTTAATATACTTAAATACACTTATGTTACTATAGAGAATTTCAAATGAGTTAAATTTGTGTCGGTGTTTTTGTACGATAGACAGATTATCATTATGAATAACTGCGACGCCTCCTCCTCTACCAGTTAACCGAGGCTGGTGTATGTAGCTGTATCCAGGAGGACTAGCTTCATTTAGAGCTACATACTCGTCCTGTTTAACCCATGTTTCAGTTAAACAGAGTATATCAAACGCCTGATCTGTGATAATTTCATTAACAATAACTGCTTTTGATGTGAGAGATCTAATATTTAACAATCCTAGCTTCAGATCAGAGGTGCCGGCTGCGCATTCAGTATGATCGGAGTTTGTGGACTTTATGTTAATTAGATTATTGAAACAGACTTTCTGGGTCTTTCTACATTTTTGCTTAGATCGGGGAACAGACACAGTCTCAATATGGTGAACCCTGAGTGACGACTCTATGCAGCTAGCAGACGGTTGGTTTAGCCTGTCTGTCTGCTCCCTGGCCCGGGCTCTGGATTGTCACCGATTAACTAGACCTCTACTGAGACTATGAGCTATACTACAGGAAATGAGAGCAGCACCTTCCCGAGTGGGATGGACACCGTCCCGCCCTAACAGGCCAGCTTTGCCCTCAAAGGTCTTCCAATTGTCTATGTAGCCCACATTATTTTTGGAGCACCACCTGGACATCCAGCGGTTCAGCGACCATAACCTGCTGTAAGCTATGTCGCCACGTCTCATTGGGATGGGACCAGAGCATACTACTTCATCGGACATCGCCTTCGCTAATTTAAACACCTCTGTAAAGTTACTCTTACTAACCTCTGACTGACGAAGGCGTATATCGTTAGCTCCAGCATGTACCACTATCTTAGAGAACCTATGCTGTCCTAGAGCCCTAAGATTACCTGCTATGTCCGGTGCTCTGGCTCCCGGGATACACCTAACCACTGCCGCTGGCGCCCCTAAAGGTCTAGCTAATGTCACGTGTCTCAGTATAGAGTCTCCTATAACCAGAGCTCTTTCAGGTTTCTCAGCGGGTGCAGCACTGAGGAGAGCAAACCTGTTGGACACGTGACGCGCAGAGGAGGTGTGCTCCGGTGGGCTAGCCTTAGCGTTAGCTTTGGCTGAACGAGTATGCCGCCGAGTCGTCACCCACTCGCCCCGCTGTGAGGGCTCTAATGCCGGAGTCGGGGGCTGTTTATCTCCGCCTGTGGCACCCAGACTGTCCGCTACAGGAATAACGCTGCTCTCACACTGTCTAACCCTCTCTAAAGTCTGGATGCGCTCCTCTAACGCTGATATCTTCTCCGTCAGAGTGCTCACTAACACACACCTATCACAAATAAAATTATCACTAATGACGGAGGAAGAATGTCTAAACATCCTGCACTCTACACACTGAACAAGCTGAACGGTAGACATGATAACGTACCTCTGTGTCGGAGTTTTAGTTGTTTAGTTGAGGAAACTCGCGCGTTGCGAAACTTTCGCGGCAACAATACGAAAACAGGAAGCTACGTCACCAACAGGAAGCTTCCTACTCCTGGAATAAACACCTGGAGTAAACACCTGGGGGGTGCTGTTATGCCAATGATGGAAGTAGCAGGGGCGGATGGCACAGCGATGCTTGTTCACCGACCATGGACAATAAAGGACATCGAAAATGCACATGGACAACTCCCAGACCCGAGAGAGGGGGGAGGACAAAAATTCGGTGATGAAATGAGCAGATTTTGCTCAGAGTTTCACCCGACATCTTATGAAATGCGACGACTTTTGGGGAGAAAACTAGGTGCGGACTTTGCAAAGATTAAGTATTCCTGGCCAACGGACAATGTTTTCGCACGGCGAGCTCAGGCTGATCATGAAGAAAACCAAGCATTTAACGGTTTTGTGGTGTCCCTTACAGCAGCGTGTAAAGAAGCGTTCCCAGCAAAAATGGATATGACTAAAATATCAATGTGCAAACAACAACCAGGAGAGAGCGTGTCACACTATCTCACCCGTCTCACTGAGGTACATGATGCAAACAGCGGATTGGAGAGACCTGCAGACATTTCTGTGGCAGCAATTTCACCGTATGAAGCACATTTGAGGAACAGTTTCATAAATGGATTACAGGAGGACATCGCTCAGAAGGTGAAAAACACATGCGTTGGATGGGACACTGGAAAACTTAGTCTCATTGAACAACATGCAATACACGCGGAAAAGCTGGTATCACAAGAACAAGATAAGCGCAACAAGAAGAGAGAAGACCAGAGTGACAAAGCACAGCTGGCAGTGTTGCAGATGGTAAGACAAACTGCGGATGTACAGTACAGGAGACGTGGAAGAGGACGAGGAGGCCGTGGACGTGGACGTGGGAGAACAAATGGCTGTTATGCATGCGGAAGTGAAGACCATTGGATTAGAGACTGTCCGAGAAGGAGCAGAGGAGAGGAATGGATTAGGAGAGGTGAGGATCAGGGTGGAAATTGACAGAAAAAGGCCGGGGGTGTGGGGAGCAGACCCGAAGGAGAGGGTGAGTCAAAAATAATTATTTTTCCTACTAACACTTCTTGCTGTGATCGCAATGAAGAAAAGCTTGCTATCTTTTTCAATGATTCAATTCACGTTTGTATCTTAGAAACATCCACACATGCTACGTATGATCTTGAAGTATACAATATCAGTAAAATGCCAACAATGGAATTGCAGCTCCATGACAAACAAAATTCATTTTGCTACATTCCATGCAGGTCATTCAGTCATTAAAGTGTGTGAATTTGACAGTTTAGTGAAACAGAGTGGCAGATTCCTGAACTCTGTGGGCACTTCAGGACATGCAGCTGAAAAGAGCCTCATAAAGACAAGCGTGTGGCTTTTTCCAGGTGTACATGATGATAAATTTAGATTTTTTGCTCTTATTGCTGCCCAGTAAATCTATTGGGGTGAAGATTTCATATGTAAATTAGGTATAAAACTCTTGAGACTAAACCAGTATTGAGCCTGAGGATTTCACTCTTGTGAAATGTGATCCGTTGCCCCTGTTGTATGTGTATGAATGGAAGCTCTGCACTTCAACTGTGAGTTCAGTAAATGCTACGGTGATAGACAAATATATACCAGTAAACACATTATGATATTAGATATGTGTCACATATCTCTTTTTTTTAACGATAAGCTCAGATGTGTAGTCAATGTAGAGATAAGCAGTGTGCACATGAGAAAATGTAGCACAAGTGTCACAGTAATCACAGTAGGGACACCCCTAATGTGTTATTGGATAAAAGTAATAAGGATGAGGAAAAAAATAACTAAATAAATAAATATTGGGCGTTTGAGTGACATGTGGTATGAATGAGAGTGATTGAGAATGAACGTCTTATCTGACATTACATTACAGCCACAGAGAAACAAATGCTGATGCAATGCTGAAAAATAATGTGCTAAAGTATAAAAGAACTGTATATATTACAGTACCTACAGTCACAAGACCTGGCCAGGCAGAAAAAATTAAGTTATCAGCATGCGGAGCTTTTTCTTTTCTTTTTTAAAAAAAAGAATTTATGTTTATCATTACTCACTAAAATGTATGGGCTAATGGGAAGCACGATGTAGGTTTAATTAAGGGAAGTGAACTGGCGGTGATCACCCCAAAGTAAAATTTAGGCCCTACAAACTTCATACTGTATCTACCCGAGTCTTTAACTGAAATAATTCCAGTGTTTAATTCTTTATTTTAAAGCTGTTGTCATGGTAAATATCAGCAACTTCTCATTGTCCAGCAGAACAAGGTCATAAAGCAAACCGTATAAAAGCTACAATTCGCACATACAAGTCATATCTTAGGTCAAATTGTTTTGGGACAAGATAAAACTTTGGATCCAAGTACAGTAGTAGTCCAAAATATTCTAAAACAAATAAGACAATTGACGCTAAAGTAGAAATGTAAAAAGTAAAAGTGTTTTATTGCAGAAAAGTTAATTTGATCTATACAATCCTCGAGGCCCCAGTGAGCTATACACTCATGGGAAGGGTCTACTGGCCCACAGTGCACTTAGTTGAACTCCGGAAGCAAGAACAATCTTTAATTGAATCAAATTTGGCAGTATAAACTACTTTAATATTGGACATTTCAAATTATAAAAGGCCTTTTACAAAAACTGTTGATGAAAAGAATTGTTGCATGATTTCAGACTGACTGCAGAAAAAAAAAACAGAGAGAAAGAGAGAAAAACAATGAGATCTTTATCTCACTTCTCAGCCAAATCAGATCCTGTAGCAGCAGCATCACCCATGTGTTTATGTCCAGTACCAGAAGCTGAGGAGGCAGGTATAGAATAAAGATATATAGTGGGCTACAGTAATTTGACATTTCTAGTTCATGAAGTTTCAGTATCTTTTATACAGAGAAGAATCACACTTATTTGCAACAGAGTGGTTAAAGTACAATACTAAATTATAAATATCAATGTGGAAAGATGTATAGTTCTAACCCTCTAACTCCTTTCTTTCACTGTTAAACAACTTTGTTCCACTAGGATTGATCCACAGTAAGCGCCACTACAGAATCCGGATATAAAATGAACGTGGATGGAACAATATTTTGTGATAGAGAAATAGGTGTTAACAGGAGTTTGTCATAGTTATAGCACATGAAATTTAAATAGTGTACATGTAATGCTCAAACTAACAAATTAGATTCTATTTCAGAAAAGCAGATGCAGCAGCGAAGGCCGTGGCCAAACTTCCCCTTTCCTATAACCATAACATGTGTGTGTCTAATGCTCTCACCCCCACAGCTAACCTTGAAGAGCTTCAGAGCTACAGTCACTCCAGGAGAGGAAACACTCTGGAGAAAAGCGGGATGTGTTTTGACAGAAGGTGTTTGGTACGACCCCAATCACAAGCCGTGTCTACCTTTAAAGCTATTTCTTTCTATGCTAAGTTGACACACGTGTAAGGACCATGTGTCAAAAGGGGGAATAAGCGATAGTATGTGGATTTGTGTTACTAATAACATACTGTACTGTAGATAAAGGAATTAAGATGAAGCCAGAGCACACGAAAAGTGAAAGGACATTGTGAAGATGAAATGTTATGTTATTGTGCAAAACTCTTTGAGGATTTATTTTTAATACAGGCCCACTGACAGTGCTCCTAACACCACAAAAAGAAGTCAAAGTAGTGGAAACAGAGATGAGGGTACACGCCAGCTACCCCAAACATGTTCCAGAACCGAAGAGAAAACAACACAGAGGTCAACAAGGGTGAGCAGTGACGTGCTAGTAACCTCTCCTGTGAACCCCAACAGACCCTCACCTGCACGCAAAGTGCATGGGTCAGAAGAACCAACTAGAGTGGACAGAAACAACGCAGAACCACAACTCTCCACTCAAATTCATCACAACAATAAGTACACTACATTTGAGGACAACACATGAAGAAATTGTAAGGTGTCAAAGTAGCAGTAGCACTGAGTAACATTGGTGACATATAAAAGTAATTAGAGTTAAAAGTAAGTGTTGTAACTACTGACAGGACAGAAGACTGTTTTAGAGGACGGAGAATATTAGTGACTGAGATTATTCACACTACAGACATTGAATTAGCTGGACTGGACCCTTGCTTACAAATGAGAAAACACCCCAAAGCAATTTGGGTAACTTTAGGAATAATAATAGTTATGGTTACCCTGATGTGCCTACTTATTGAGAATTCAGAGAGAAATGGTCATGGTAAAGTCTATTTAACAAACTCAAGCCACATGCATTTAACTAGAATAAAGAGAAGAGACAGCATGATAAAACGGCATAACACTAATCTCAATAGATGTGCAGGGAAATTGGGAATGTGCCCTATCATTAGACATTGCTGATAATATAACAGACATACACAACCTCTTGTGTTGTGTATGCCATGTCATGTCCTCGGGCTGGGTAGCACTGCCCCTAAATAATGTCACAGCAGCAGAAGCAAATGCAGACAACACGTCTTGTATTATACCGATAACCACCATGGCCATCTTACAGATATCTGAATACTACAAACAAACAGGGAGGCCAAACCCAGCAGTCCCTGAGTGTAATTATTCTAATAACCTATGTTTTGATGCCCCAGGGAGCTATTGTTCCCCATTGCCTGTTAAGAAATTTCAATTGGACAGGCTCATGTTATCCTGCATATGTAACTCCTAGTGTGTCAGTACACACAGAAAATCCGTGGGGGCCACGGATGTCAGAGAATAGAAGAAAAAGAGATGTCCCTATTAAATTTCATGGTTACACTTTAGGAAACCCATGGACTAGCCCAGGAGCAAATGTAGGCTGGTCACTCTTCCTCGGCGGAGGAACAGCTGTAGCCCTAAACAAGGTAAATGGTTTAGCATACATGTTACTAATACTAAAAAATGACACCGTAAAGGCCTTTCACGCCTTTCAATGATGATCATCAGAATATCAGCAACATCATAAACCGCATGAAGAAGGCTTTGCAACCACCTCCCCAAGTAGAGTCTTGGATCTCGTGGTTAACGCAATTATGGGGAGGCTGGGGTTATTGGCTGGTTTATAGTGTTCTACCAATTGGGATTATAATCTTGTTAGGCCTCTGTATAACACCCTGTATTTGCAGATGTATACAGGGACTAGTTCTGAACACAGTAAATTATTAAATGTTAAGACAGACTGACAACATAAAACGGAAAACGGACTGGGACGACCCGACTTCTGACAGAGTTCAAAATTCCGGTGACTATCATTTTGAATGTTTAGATCATGATATGGAAGAAGACATAATGTAAATCTTTAGAGAAATGTCAAGCATGTATATTTAAGTAGGTTGCAAAATTTTTTTTTCTTTCTTTTGTGTCGGGGGTCTGGCCCCATAAAGACAGCTGTAGTGTCCTCTGTGTGCATTAGAGTGCTAGTGATGATGTTGTTAAAAACCCAGGTGGGAGAGAGAATATCTGATGAAATTTACCTAATGCATAGCTTATTAGTATTGTTTTGAATTGTAGAATTAAAATATTTAGGTTGTCATAGAATGACAAAAGGGGGAAATTGTAATGGAAAAATCATATTTTAATTATATGTATTAATTCTATTTGATTCTTGTAGTAAGTGTGTAACGTAGGCCTTAGAAGTTTGAACTTAGTTGTCGAAGCTTAGAGACACAAGGCCGAGAACAGAATAGAAACAACCTGATTGTAGTTGTCCCTGAATAAATGATAAGGTATGGACATCTAGTCTGGGGCAGATAAAGAGTCATGAGTTTGAATGTAGGAACTTCACGTACGGGGCGTTGATTATGTTAACAGAGATGTTTGTGTATAAAATAGGTCAGCTAGAGAAAGAGATCACCTTTCTCTATGCTGCAACTGTTTGCTGTATGAGACTGGTCCTTCTGCAGAAGTTTAAAATAAAACCTTTGTTACTTTGCTCTTACCCAGTGTATGTTTTACTTGTCTTTATATTGGTTTCAGAATTTCCACCACAGGCTCCAACCGCCGCGGCTCTGCGAGCACATCAGGTTAGCGGCACCAGTTTCCCTTTCTGAGGCGCTACGCGCAGCACAGCGCGCTGAACCCATAATGGCGGTGCATCACGGCGAAAGAGCCGAGCGACCGTCCGCAGGTCAGGGGCACTCGGTAGGTGAATCTAGCCGGGGACAGGACTACCTGTCACGGTTAGACAACGAACAGATCTCCGGGGTTTCGCGGCGATGCCGAGACTACCGTTGCAATGTTCTCAGGCCTGAGGCACAGCGTACCCCAGCAGCCGTTAAACTAGCTCCGGTGGTCACGCCAGGTAAATGTCCGGTAGCAGGAAAACTACCCGCTAATGCCGACGCTTTATCCCGACGGCCGTGCAGCAAAGCGTGTCGTCTGTACTGTAAGCGAGGTGAAGAGCGTGCGGTTGCAACGTAGACCGACCACCGATCCAGAACATCCCCGTCGCGCAGTCCTCCGGGCCCCCTGGCGCTGATCAGCTGTCCGAGCCGGCGTGCAGCCGAGTTACTGCCTCGCCTAGAGCATCGTCTGCAATCGTTTCGCCTGTGCCACAGCTGGACAGTGAACGCTCTGTCCACCGAGGCGACCTCTGCATGGGCACCTATGGAGCGTATGGGCGTGGACACTCACAGACGGGGGGAGACTTTGCTACCGGAGAGCAGGTATGGGTTTATGCCTCCGGAAGGAGGAGGGGGCTCTCGGCCAAGCTTATGGCCCACTGGGTGGGCCCATGTACTGTAATCGCTCAGCTCTCCGATGACATCTACCGGGTGCGGTTGGCGGGGTGGGCGCGAGTTCTGCTCCCAGAGATTGCGTACTCTGCGTATAGGGAGCGGCGACACTGGATATCTGTGATTGTGTCAGACGTTATGGCAAATAGGAGGACGGGTTTGATATTGGCGGGAGCGGCAACCCAGAGGATAGGCTAAATTTGTTAGTGTATAGTGAGCATGTAGTTTTTGTTCAATACGACGTATAGTTCTCCCACAACTCTCAAGTGAACGAAGCTCTCATTCCCCACAAATTCCTTGACTGTGTACGCGTTCTATTTAATGGCATTTTCTAATTATTTTGACTACAACAGCGACCGTCATTTCTTTTGCTAACTGTTCAAACAATTTGTCTGCTGGGAAAATATCCAATGGGAAGCCTTTCATGAGCAACGTCGGACACAATAATGCGGGCGGGTCAAAATGACGTTTAGGATATCTTTAACTTTAATTCTGCCTAGGCAAAACTCAGTTATAGATACCTATAATTGTCATTTAGAATGTGTGACGAGTCGAATATCAGTTTCAGTGACGTCATTGCAGATATCTGTAATTCAGCTTTGACTCTTCAAATCTTAATTGCAGATATCTCTAACTTTCATTGTGACTATGCAAAACTGAATTACAGATATCTCTGTCATTTTGACTTGTCAGAATGCAATTACAACTAGTCAAAAATACGTTGTTGATATCTGTAAGGTTCATTCCGGATAGTCAACTTTTGCCATTAAATGTTAAAACGACTTGCCATAAACTCCATAGATATGAATGGGAAAAGTGACGTCATTCGTTCTAGTAAGAATGACGTTGTGGATATCTGGAATGACTATTGTTGATAGGAGGAATGCCATTGTGGATATCTGAAATGTTCATTTTGCCTAGGAAGAACTGAATTACGTCAAAATGACTTTAATACTGCCTAGGCTAAACTCAGTTATAGATATGTCAGAAATATGTTGTTGATATCTGTAAGGTTCATTCCGGATAGTCAAATTTTGCCATTAAATGTTAAAACGGCTTGCCATATTGAGCAAGCAGTTCGAAAAGATGCGGTCAGCTGATGTCACGCGATTCAGAGGAAACACGTGATAGTCTTCGCCCTCCCGACTGAGTGGTAGTGGTAGCCTTAATGTGGGAGCCCCCTAGCGACGGGGAGGAATTAGCTACGACTAATATTGGGGAGAAAATTGGAAAAAAACAAAAAATAATAATAATTAAGAAAAAAGAAAATATCAAACCCTTTTAAATATGAAGCAATACGCAACTTTAACCCATCAGTAGAATTCCAGAAACAGCCTTTTAGACAATCTGGTAGTATATAGCCTCATATTTATATATCAAATTCAAATTAAAATTTTATTTGTCACATACACAGTCATACACAGTACGATATGCAGTGAAATGCTTACACGACCGCCAGTGACCTTAAAAAGAGAATTTGAAAGAAATAAATATGAATAAAAGAAATACGATAGAAAAATTACAATTTAACTAGAATAAAATAGACATAAAAAAGGAAATAAAAATATAAGTATACTGTACATAAAATAAAAATATACTGTACAATAGAAATGTTTTTTTTTTTAATTGAAATTTGGTGGAAGAAATATGGTGTGCAAGTATGCAAAAAAAGTGTCTTATTAAGGTGCTTTATTAAAGTGACTTTGTGCAAAGGTCCAGAATGTAAACATTCATGTATGTGAGTTTAGATGTACAGTAAGTGTAGATGTGCATGAATTCAATTTCAATTCAGTTTAATTTGTATAGAGCTTTTAACAATTGACATTGTCACAAAACAGCTTTACACAATCAAAAGAATTATTTAAGTTTGTATGGAATGTGAATGTATATGAATAAAAAATGTTCAGATAGTCCCTGTTGAGCAAGCCGAGGGCGACAGTGGCAAGGAAAAACTCCCTGAGATGGTAATAGGAAGAAACCTTGAGAGGAACCAGACTCGACAGGGAACCCATCCTCATCTGGGTGAAACAGATAGCAGGAAATTATCTGCATTTATACAGTGTTAAGTGTTAGGTTCAGCTATAATAGTTGATGTTAATTGATGTTATAACAGTTGATGTAAAATGGAGTCCAGTAGTTATTGGAGACTCAGATAGACTTGTAGAAAGTTCCAGTCCTGAACTATCGAATTGTCAAGTCCTCAGAGAAACAGCTGACAACACCAGTCGAGGCCAGAACCATCTTCTAAGTAGATAGAATCATCACCAGACACCAGACGCTTCCCAAAGAGACACACGGGGCATCCATGCGATGAGACCTCCAACCAGAAACGGGGCACCAGGATGGGTCAGACAAGTCCGGAGGGTAGAGGGAGTCTGGATCACTGGCAGCTCAGGAACCACATGTGTACTGTAGCTCGACAGAGAGAGAGAGAGAGAGAAAGAGTGAAAGGGGGAGACAGGGGGAGAGAGGAAAAAGAAAGAGGGGGAGAAAGAGAAGAGGAGGAGAGATGGCAATTAGGTATGGTCACAGTCACAATGTATAATGTGAATGTATATTTACTGTAGAGTGCAAGCAGGGACTCCGGCAGGACTAACTATAACAGCATAACTAAAAGGGAAAGCCAGAAGGAAACACAAACATGAGGGCTCCCTGAGATGTAAAGCAAACTATCACCTCACCGTCAACAAACCTGAGTGATCAAATGAGAGTGAGGAAGACAGCATCTAAACATACCAGTTCACCATAATACTCTACGTCCATGAGTCCCCCAGATCTGCTCCTTTACCTTATGGCAAATCTATTTATAAAAATGCTTGGCTAAATAAATAGGTTTTTAGCCTAGAGTCCCGAACACTATTTGGAAGACTATTCCATAATTTTGGGGCTTTGTAAGAAAAAGCTCTGCCCCCAGCTGTAGTTTTCATAATACGCGGTACTGACAAGCAGCCTGCATCCTTTGACCGAAGTAGGCGTGGCGGATCGTAAGACATTAGCAGTTCGCTCAGATACTGCGGCGCGAGACCATTTAATGCTTTATATGTCAAGAGTAGTATTTTAAAATCAGTGCGAAATTTCACAGGGAGCCAATGTAGTGAAGATAGGATAGGGGTGATGTGCGCATATCTTCTGGTTCTAGTGAGGACTCTCGCTGCTGCATTCTGGACTAGCTGAAGCTTGTTTATGCACCTAACAGAACAACCAGACAGTAAGGCATTACAATAGTCCAACCTAGAAGTGATAAAAGCATGAACTAGTTTTTCTGCATCGCTTAGCGACAATATATTTCTTATCTTGGCAATATTTCTGAGGTGAAAGAATGCTATCCTGGTGATATTATCTACATGAGCTTCAAATGAAAGGCTGGAATCTATAATCACGCCGAGGTCTTTTACTGTTGCACTTGATGGAACAGAAAGGCCATCTAAAGTTACGGTTTGATCTAAGATTTTACTTCTAGCTGTATGCGGACCTATGACTAGAACTTCTGTCTTATCCGGATTAAGCAAAAGGAAGTTAATTAGCATCCAATTTCTTATGTCCTGCACACATTGCTCAACTTTAGTAAGATGGTTTTTCTCATCAGGTTTTGTTGAGACGTATAGCTGTATGTCGTCAGCATAACAATGAAAACTAATACCATGCTTACGGATTATGTTGCCCAGAGGAAGCATGTAAAGGGAGAAAAGCAGTGGGCCTAAAACTGAACCCTGCGGAACTCCAAACTCCACTAGAGAACATGCAGAATAATCACCATTTAAGTCTACATACTGATAACGATCGGTCAAATAGGATCGGAGCCAGGAGAGGGCTGTACCCTTAATTCCTACTACATTTTCTAATCTGTGAAGAAGAATAGCATGATCAATGGTGTCAAAAGCTGCACTGAGGTCGAGTAATACAAGCATAGTTACACAACCCTGATCAGAGGCCAATAGGAGGTCATTTACTACTTTAACGAGTGCTGTTTCTGTGCTGTGACGAGGCCTAAATCCTGACTGATACAGTTCATGTATGCCATTTCTATGTAGATATGAGCATAGCTCATAAAAAAAGATCCGCTACTATCTTTTCCAGAATCTTAGAGTTAAAGGGGAGGTTTGATATTGACCTGTAATTGGACAGCTGACAGGGGTTGAGGTCAGGTTTCTTAATTATTGGTTTGATAACTGCTACTTTAAAAGATTTTGGAACATAACCAATGCTGAGTGAGGAATTAATTATTCTCAACAGCGGTTCTGTTATTACTGGTACTATCTGTTTAAGAAAATGTGTCGGTATAGGATCTAATATACAGGTTGATGAATTTGCAGAAGAGATGAGTGAAATTAGTTCATTCTCTTCAAGGGGAGTAAAGTATTCTAGGTTCCGATCTGACGTGGCTAGGTTAACATCTGTATCAATTACATTGTTTGGTTTCAAAGCCTCAATTTTATGCCTGATATTTACAATTTTATTATTAAAAAAGTTCATGAAGTCCTCACTATTGCATGATGTTGTTGTGGAGATTTCTGTAGTGGTCTTATTTCTGGTTAATTTGGCTACGGTATTAAATAAAAATCTAGGATTATTTTTATTTTCTTCTATAAGAGTGGAGAGATACGTTGATCTAGCTACACTAAGAGCTTTCCTATAGTTCAGGATGCTCTCTTTCCATGCTATTTGAAATACTAACAATTTATTTTGACGCCATTTGCGCTCTAATTTCCGAGCAGTCTGTTTTAAAGTGCGCGTGTGATCGTTATACCAGGGAGCGAGTTTCTTATCTCTAATAATTTTTCTTTTAGCTGGAGCTACATTATCTAAGGTACAACGAAATGTCGACTCTAAATATTCAGTCGTCTGATCGAGTTCTGTGGGGTCAGACGGTGGCCTAATCGAAGTTGGTAACTGTGGGAGATTACTGATAAAACTCTGTGTGGTAGTTGATGTGAATGTACGTTTAATACGGTAGCGCGGTGCTATGCGTACATTATCACTGTGACACACTTGAATGGAGACAAGATAGTGATCTGAGATAATTTCAGACAGTGGAATTGTGAATACATTTCTTATACTTAATCCGAAGAATATTATTAAGTCTAAAGTGTGACCTGCTTTATGAGTGGGTCCTACTACACACTGATTTACGCCTACGGAGTCCAGTATGGACATAAATGCTGTTCTCAGAGGGTCTTCTGGATTCTCAAAATGAATGTTAAAATCTCCAGCAATTTACACTTTGTCTACAGAAACGACCAGGTCTGAGATGAAATCTGCAAATTCACTAAGAAATTCAGAATACGGCCCTGGAGGTCTGTAAATTATAATTAGTGGAATCGACTGAGCTGATTTAATATACTTAAGTACACTTATGTTACTATAAAGAATTTCAAATGAGTTAAATTTGTGTCGGTGTTTTTGTACGATAGACAGATTATCATTATGAATAACTGCGACGCCTCCTCCTCTACCAGTTAACCGAGGCTGGTGTATGTAGCTGTATCCAGGAGGACTAGCTTCATTTAGAGCTACATACTCGTCCTGTTTAACCCATGTTTCAGTTAAACAGAGTATATCAAACGCCTGATCCGTGATAATTTCATTAAAATTAACCGCTTTTGATGCAAGAGATCTAATATTTAACAATCCTAGCGTCAGATCAGAGGTGCCGGCTGCGCATTCAGTATGATCGGAGTTTGTGGACTTTATGCTAATTAGATTATTGAAACAGACTTTCTGAGTCTTTCTACATTTTTGCTTAGCTCGGGGAACAGACACAGTCTCAATAAGGTGAACCCTGAGTGACGACTCTATGCAGCTAGCAGACGGTTGGTTTAGCCTGTCTGTCTGCTTCCTGGCCTGGGCTCTGGATTGTCACCGATTAACTAGACCTCTACTGAGACTATGAGCTATACTACAGGAAATGAGAGCAGCACCTTCCCGAGTGGGATGGACACCGTCCCGCCCTAACAGGCCAGCTTTGCCCTCAAAGGTCTTCCAATTGTCTATGAAGCCCACATTATTTTTGGAGCACCACCTGGACATCCAGCAGTTCAGCGACCATAACCTGCTGTAAGCTATGTCGCCACGTCTCATTGGGATGGGACCAAAGCATATTACTTCATCGGACATCGCCTTCGCTAATTTAAACACCTCTGTAAAGTTACTCTTACTAACCTCTGACTGACGAAGGCGTATATCGTTAGCTCCAGCATGTACCACTATCTTAGAGAACCTGTGCTGTCCTAGAGCCCTAAGATTACCTGCTATGTCCGGTGCTCTGGCTCCCGGGATACACCTAACCACTGCCGCTGGCGCCCCTAAAGGTCTAGCCAGAGGTGTCAAGTAACGAAGTACAAATACTTCGTTACCTTACTTAAGTATAAATTTTGGGTATCTATACTTTACTGGAGTAATTATTTTTGAGCCGACTTTTTACTTCTACTCCTTACATTTTTAAGCAATTATCTGTACTTTCTACTCCTTACATTTTAAAAATAGCCTCGTTACTTTATTTTTATGATCAGAATGCGCAACCCCCCCCCCTCCCGGTTGCATGATAAGAACGCGCACAACGCACCCCCCCACCCCCCCGGTCGCATGGTAGAAACGCGCGCACATGGCCCATGGTTCTTAGCGGGTGCATCACTGAGGAGAGCAAACCTGTTCAACACGTGAAGAGCAGATGAGGTGTACTCTGGTGGGCTAGCCTTAGCGTTAGCTTTGGCTGAACGAGTATGCCGCCAAGTCGTCACCCACTCGCCCCTCTGTGAGGGCTCTAATGCTGGAGTCGGGGGCTGATTATCTCCGCCTGTGGCACCCAGACTGTCTGCTACGGGAATAACGCTGCTCTCACATTCTCTAACACTCTCTAAAGTCTGGATGTGCTCCTCTAATGCTGATATCTTCTCCGTCAGAGTGCTCACTAACACACACCTATCACAAATACAATTATCACTAATGACGGAGGAAGAATGTCTAAACATTCTGCACTCTACACACTGAACAAGCTGAATGGTAGACATGATAACGTACCTCTGTGTCGAATGTGTCCATAGTGTCCATTGATGTTAACAGATTATATTAGTCCTGTGTTGTGGTGTGGTTCTCTCTGTGTTGGCCTTCAGGGAGCGGAATCGCTTCCCAGACCGCAACGGAAAGAACAGTCTATTGTTGGGATGGCTGAGGTCCTTCACGATCTTCCTGTCCTTGGTCCAGCACCGCTTGGTGTAGATTGAGTGCAGGTCAGGGAGCTTGGTGCTAATGATGCGCTCAGCTGAACGCACCACCCTCTGTAGGGCTCATCTGTTCTGCATGGTGCTGTTTCCAAACCAGGTCGTGATGTTTCCCGTCAGGATGCTCTCTATGGTGCAGGAGTAGAAATTCCTGAGCACCTTGGAGGGCAGTCTAAAGTCTCTCAAGTGTCGGAGGTGGTACAGACGCTGCCGGGCCTTTTTTACCACGGCGTTGATGTGACAGGACCATGCCAGGTCCTGGGTGATGTGAACACCGAGGTATCTGAAGCTGTCCACTCTCTCCACTGGGCTCCTGTTGATGACGGGGGTCTGGTAGTTCCTCTCCTGCTTTGTACTGAAGTCCACTATCAGCTCCTTTGTTTTGCTGACGTTCAGGAGGAGATTGTTCCTCTGGCACCCGTCCTCCAGATTTCCAATCTCCTCCAGGTAGGCCGACTCATCGTTGTTCGTGATCAGGCCGACCACGACAGTGTCGTCAGCAAACTGGATGACGGCGGTGGAGTTGGTAGTGGCCACGCAGTCGTGAGTGTACAAAGTGTACAGAAGGGGGCTCAGAACACAACCCTGGGGGGTTCCAGTGCTGAGAGGGAGGGAGGCTGAGACATCCTTACTGAGCCCATCCTTACTGCCTGTGGTCTGCCAGTCAGGAAGTTGGAGATCCACTGACACATGGATGAGCTGAGTCCCAGGTGTTCCAGCTTGGTGGTGAGTGTGGAGGGAATTATGGTATTAAATGCCGAGCTGTAGTCGATGAAGAGCATTTTCACATAATTCCCCCTCCGAGTGTCCAGATGAGTGAGTGATGTGTGGAGGAGATGAGAGATTGCATCATCTGTGGAATGGTTTTGATCGGTAAGCAAACTGTAGTGGGTCGAGTGTGTCCGGTAGTGAAGAGATGATGAAGTCTCTGACCAGGCACTGAAAGCACTTCATCACTACTGAGGTGAGGGCTACAGGGCGATAGTCATTGAGAGAAGCAGGATGTGGTTTCTTTGGGGCAGGAACAATGATGGACTCATTGAAGTAGGGATCACCGACTGAGATAAAGAGATGTTGAATATCTCAGTGAACACAGGTGCTAGCTGGTCTGCACAGGCTCTGAGAATACGGCCTGAGATGGCGTCTGGTCCTGCTGCTTTCCTGGTGTTCACTCTCTTGAAGGCTCTCCTCACGTCATGCTCGGTGATGATGAGCACGTTTCCGGTGCTGGTATATATACATATATATAGCTTATTATAGATAGATACAGGATTCTTTGAATTTTTTTTAGCTTTGTCTTTACAAGACTTCTCCTGTTCTCTTTAACCAGAAGCAGCTTTCACAGTGACATTCGGTCAGGTCTGTGCTCTAAACATTTCAAAAGGACTGGATGTACACCTGTGAAGACATCCAAAATTTATTATTTTTATTATTATTTTTATTATTTTATGTCTGACACATTCGGGAGAAAATGTTCATTTTTGCCTTTTTAAAAAATGGTTATGATATTGTGATATAAAAGAATCAGTAAGAGATTGATAAACATCTGGTGTTATCCAGGTATTTTATAGAACTTTAAACAATATAGAACGTGTATTCTCCTGTTATATGCAGATCACTGTTTAAACATTGACTAGTTTTGGAATAATAATTTTTTTCTAAGTAATGTTTGTATGTTTCAATTGTTCGGGTACTGTTAGGCCAACATGATGTTATAGAAAAATTATCACTTGAACCAGCTATAGCAATGACTTCAATAGGAGACAACTTACCTTTTTGAGTAGATATATAATTAATAATATAAGAAATATAATTGATTGAGCCCACAACCAATACTCCTTAAACTGACTTAAATATTCGAATTGTTGAGAGTTGAGTCAACTTACGATTTTGAACTGGTACACATTGTGTCAACTAAACATTTATCGAAAATATTACTAACGAAATATTTTGTTTGGCCAGCAAATTCGTCTAAAGGTTGTGGAACTTGTTACTAAACTTTTTTACACTGAGATGCCCTATTTTTCTTTTTTCTTTTTTTTTTTTTACAGTGCAAATACAATTTATGTTAAAATGTTTGCGATATTGTTTTAAATGTAAATTAATACAATCAATATTTAATGTTACAAATAAGCAAATAGTTAATTTTAAACCTAATCACCCTCTCTTCTACAAAGTATAAATAGATAAAAAATATAAATAAATCTAAAAATACAGTGCCATGCATAAATATTCATACCCCTTACATTTTTCACATTTTGTCACGTTACAACCACAAACGTAAATGTATTTTGATTGGGATTTTATGTCATAGACCAACACAAAGTGTTGCATAATTGTGAATTGAAGAATAATGCTAAATGGTTAAAAAAAAATTACAAATAAAAAACTGAAAAGTGTGCCGTGCATTTGTATTCAGCCCTCTTACCCCTAATTAAAATCTAGTCAAACCAATTACTTTTAGAAGTCATCTAATTAATAAATAGAGTCCAGCTGTGTGTAATTTAATCTCAGTATAAATATAGCTGTTTCCAAGAAGTCCTCAAAGGTTTGTTAGAGAACATTAGTGAACAAACAGCATCATGAACACACCAGACAGGTCAGGGATAAAGTTGTCGAGAAGTTTAAAGAAGGGTTAGGTCATCAAAAAATAACCCAAGTTTTGATATCCCAATCTCATGGAACACTGTTCATCCCAAAATGGAAAGAGAATGGCACAACTCTTTAAAAACTGCAAACCTACCAAGATATGGCCTTTTACCTAAACTGACAGACTGGGCAAAAAGAGCATTAATTAGAGAAGCAGCCAAGAGGCCCGTGGTAACTCTTCAGAGATCCACAGCTCAAGCGGGAGAACCTGTCCACAGGACATCCGTTAAACAAAACCACAAATTTGGTCTTTGAATTTGTCATGAGGGCGCAGCACATGTACTGAAGATATCACAGCCTTGCTATGGACAGTACTGTATATCAAGCAGTACAGCAAGACCTGTGATACTGCTTTTATATAACATCTCCACAAAACCCTAATACCTTTAATATCAAAAGTTTATGATTTTTGATTTATTTATTCATTTTTATGTAACCAGTTATTTTGCTCTACCAAAACATATCCTTCAGTGACTGGTGGAGCTGGAGAATGACAATTAGCATCCAACAGTTAGTGTAAATCTGCATCCTAACCACATTTACTCATAGTTACAAGACTACATTATGAAACTGTATAAGTAGTACAATTAGGGCACAGATGTGGGTTCGCTTCAATATTTAACAAGCAATGTTCCAGGAGCTCAAAGGCTTTTAGAAGCGTGTCAGTGAGTTGGTGGGATTGTACAACTGTTCTACCACAGAAGCTGGAGAACATGGACACACTGTATTATTGTGGATCATATGATGGTCTTCTCCAGATCAGATCGTCCTGAGTGGGAACTTTATAGGAGACAGGAGCAGTCTGAACAACCACAGTAGCAAATATTCATTTGCTGTGACTATATACAGTAAGTTATTTGATTCTTGGGGCTCTCAGGTCTAGCAAGAAATCCTCAAGTCAATGTAGCTGAAGCCGTCATAATGCATTTATGGCTGTGTGAGGAGTGTGTCAACAGAAACATGTTGAGTTGTTGGTTTAGAGAGCAATTGCATAGAGATAAATGAAGAGCTTGTTTCTGTGTCTGGACAAATCTTTTGTGTTTTGAAATCATCTGACTGCAGCTGGGGATATTTATCTCTCACAAGTTGCTCTGGGCTTGAATCCCTATGCCAAGTAAATGAGAGAGTGTTTTTCACGGTGGTGTCACTGTGATGGGCTATGTTCTTCCATTTGTTGATATTCACAATGTTTTTTTTTATGACTTTCACTGCTGGCACCGTGAAGAAACAGCTATCTTTCATTTTATTCAGATTCATTTAATCGATGACAGGTGTAACTACTGTAAATTTAAAAATATGTAAAAAAAAATTTTTACTTTTTTTATTTTTTTACTTGTTTTTTGCCATTGAAGGTGGGAAAAGCTTGTATGATTTATTTGATTCTGTTTTTATGTGCACTATATTGTTTTGATTGAAAATCTGAAACAATGGACTGTGACAAAACAGAATAAAAAAACAGGGATGGGGCTAATACTTTTGGTTCCCTACCTAATTTTAATTAGATGGAGTTCTTCTATGGGGGTAATGAAGGCACGTCATTTTATATCAGTATTTGCTTACTCAAGCATGTTAAAACATTTACTGTATACTGGGGTCCAGAGGTGTTGATACTGTAGGTTGGTACTCCAATGCAGTAGCTTCAATCGCACATGAATAACTACTTCATACAGTATGTTGCATTAAATAGCATGCAAGTACTTTTGAATGTCTGAATGAAAAATATAAGAAGTAAAAAGCATGTTTTTTTCTGAGATTTTTCTTACATTCAAGATTTCAAGGTTCTTCCAGCTCGGATCTAACTAAATTTGTTTAATTGGAACCAATAACTGTGCAGGTGCAGGACTCAGCAAAATCAGAATTTATTGGATTTTAAAAAGTGTGTACAATTAGTTTTAACATTTTTTGAATGGGCAGCAAATGAGGTAGATTAACATGTACTCACTAACGTTCTCCTGTGTACAAACCTGGAACTAACATTAAGTTATGATACTGGAGAAATTGGGTTGATTGTAATAAATAAAGAAGAATTTGTGTGGCTCTCACAAGAAAACAACACTTTCTACAATATTTCCATATATTTTGGAAATAACAGCCGTTCCAGCTAGTTAATGATGGGTATCCTTATCAGTTACAACACTCCTGTAGTCCCTCATTTTGGCCACTGGGGAAATGTTTGGCAGTTTTTAATGAACACACATGGCTGGAACTCCATTACTAATCAACACACCAGCACCAATCTCTGTAATAATGAATGGTGCTAATTAGTCCCTGTATCTCTGCCTGAGCCATACTGCTTTACTGGCTTACACACCATCACTGAGTTGAAATCTCTTTTCATGAAGAAAAGAAATCAGCATCCCAGTCCAGATAAAAAGTCAGAGACCAATTAATATCAAACAAATCCAAAGGAGAATGAAAAATTAAAATGTCAGAAAATCCAAAGAAGAAACTAAAGGTCCAGGTGTATGAATGCTGTATAAGAACAAGTGCATTACTTTGCGATGTGTATGTGAATATACTGTATGTTGTGTTTCTGAATGAGGACGAAAGAGGAAGCAAAAGAGCTGAATAGGAAGTGAATTATTATTCTGGTGATGTGGACCTCTGGTGGTGTGGAACGGAACCATCAGGTAAGCCCGTGGCATTTTCATCTTTCACATTTTATTATTTTTTCATGACATTTTAAAGCTATTGTTCATTTTCATAATAATCATATAAACATAAATATATCTAAAAGTCAAACTGTTCAGGACAACAGTCCTTGTTAACAAACTGATAAAAACAACAGATATACACATGTAATATATGTGACTTTTGAGGCTGGTAACTCTACTGTAAATGAATTGCAGCAGAGATAAGTTTTGGTCTTGCTTTCCTGGGTGTAAAGTTTTTCTAAAGTTTTGTAGTAGAAGAGGCGAGTTGCTCGGTCTGTCCGCTGTGCTTCGGTAAGCTTTTCTGGCGTCAGGAGAGACTCAGTCAAACACACACACACACGTTGTCTGTCAGAAAGGTCTCTGTTTATTAACAGCAAAAGATGGGGTTTATATATATTTGACCAAACGCCTGGGCTATAGACATATGTTACTACAAAGAGCATGAACCATTGTAAATGTCCTGGTGAGATCCTGAAGAATCAAAGGAGAGGAAGATAGAGGTGTCCGTGCAGAGACAGATCACAAGATGTTGGCTCGAGTTAGGGGGAGAGGGGGAAGGAGACAGAGGGAGAGAGAGAGGGGGAGAGAGAGAGACATAAAGAGAGTATGGGAAGGTGAGTGTGGGAGCGTTCACACCTTTAAGAACAGATGCAAGAGGAGACAGGAAGATAGCAGCAGGAAAGATTTAACACGTTAATATCAAATCTATGAGGAAGAGAACAAGAGAGTAGAATCAACTCCTTTATATATAAAATAATTCTAACACTGGGAAGGTCTTCATGAGAGCCAGTTTCATCATGGTGCTTGATGGGTTTTGCAAATGCACTTGACACTACGGCTCTTCTAAGAACTGTTCCAGAACAGCTGACCTTCATGTCTTAAAATAACAATTGACTGTTGCTGCTGTTGTTGTTGTTGTTACTTAATGTCATATGTGTTAAAAACAACTACAACAATAAACAGTATTGAATGTTTTATGTCATGCCATGTTTTGTTGGCCGTGCCAGGTTCTGAAGAAGGAAGTCCAAGAGAGATTTTTCGATAGAGCAGAGTACCCCTCTCAAACTAGAGAGGGGTACTCACCTTAAAAAGCATCAGGTCACCAAATTTTCCATTGTAAATGGCTTTAAGTATCTGTTACAACAGTGGTTGCTAACCCTGGTCCAGGAGGACACCCTGCACAGCACATACTAGTTTTTCTCAACTCCCTTATTGAACTATTCAGCTATTAATCTTTCTATGAATTAAAGTTGGTGTGGTAAAGCAGGGAAAATACTATAAAGCTGTAGCCAAGTTTTGCAAATGACACAAATATTAATTTTAGTTTCCTCCGGGTACTCCGGTTTCCTCCCACAGTGCAGGTTAGGCTAATTGGCGTTCCTAAATTGCCCGTAGTGTGTGATTGGGTGTGTGAGTGTGTGTGAGTGTGTGTGTCCTGCGATGGATTGGCACCCTGTCCAGGGTGTACCCCACCTAGTGCCCGAAGTCTCCTGGGATAGGCTCCAGGTCCCCCGCGACCCTGAACACAGGATTAAGCGGTATAGAAAATGAATGAATGAATGAATGAATGGATGAACAATGTCAGTTGGCAAAAACAGTATAAATCAGGGCTGTTTAAATCTAGTCCATAAAGCACAGTTTGTAATTCACCAACACTCAGTGGAATCAGCTGAAGGAAGCACTCATTTAAGATGTGAAGTTCTCATTAATTCTGATTCTAGACTGCTATAGCCATCTCAAGCCTTTCCAGTGAGAAGGTTTATTAACCGAGCAATTGTGTTAAGCCCTGAAACCCCCTGGGCCTGTAGCTTAAAGCCCCAGCACTCCTGGGTATTTCACTGGGTGAGTGATGAGAATGATGGCGGGCTGTGGTGGTGATTATGCCATGGATGGGGTCACTTAAAACTGTGCCAGTTGTGTGGGTGAGCTACTCTACTTGTTGACAAGACTCTTTTTTCTGGTGCAACCATGTGACCACCATTTGGGACTATGTGAGTGCCTGCTTCCAGCGTAGACCTAATAGTAGGATGCAATTTAATGTCTTCTTAAAATAAAACTAGGTGTATATAGTTTTGTGTGCATACAGTACAATATTTATATTATATTTTGCAGTTTATGCCTCTAATCTAATAAACATATGGAAATATTTTAGCCTGTTAAAAGATTGTTTGCTCTGGCGTTGGTTAAAACCCCAAGCTTGTAAAATTTTTGAAAGTCTCTTTGGATTATTTAAATGTATGTTTATATTAATCTGACTGTCCTTACAGATAAATAGATATTTGTTTGCTATATTTATTATATTATTATTATTATATTATATTATAATTATAATTATAATAAATATTATTATATTATTATTATTATATTTGCTTTATTATTGTCAGTAGGCAAAAACAGTATAAATCAGGGCTGTTTAGTCCATAAAGCACAGGTTGTAATTCACCAACACTTACACACACCAGCTAAACTTGGCAATGAATGGATTAGTTGAACCTGATGTATTTGAGCAAAACCAAACTGTGCTGTTTTGATTACTTCTATTTTACAACTTTTGTTTATCACAGGAATGGTCTCATCATTCACTTTAATAATGGTACTGTATACCTCATGCTAGGATTTTACTGTGTACATGTTAAGGAAGCAACTCATATTTTAAAGACACATGGCTCACGTTTTGGTTAGGATTGACCATTTTTGTGACATTTATTAATATGGGATATCATGCCTGGGATTTTTGGAGACACTTTCATTCATATAGTCCTTTACACATAGGATGTTTATTTGTAAAATCAACAAGTCAAAATTCAATCAGGACTTTTCCATATTCACTCTAATACTGTAATATTGTAAAACTGACTACATACTGTAGGCCTAAATAACTTTCAATAATTAATTTCTTCCAGCAACAACAATATGAGGTTTTAGAAAATCTTTAGTGTGACAGTAAGAGTACACTAAATGACAAAATCACCATGCTAGTTAGTAGTTCTATGTAACAATCTGTATAGTGTAGTGTTCCTTATTTCCTGCTTATTAAAATCTGACATGAAAACACAATTTAATGCACTTAACATTAATCAATACATCATTTTGTGTAATCATGGCAACCATAGTTGTGGGCTGTTTCATGCATCCTTTATATCCTTTCACTTTTCCTCTCTGTACTAAAACATTATTATTGTTATTGCAGACAGATAGATAGATAGATAGATAGATAGATAGATAGATAGATAGATAGATAGATAGATAGATAGATAGATAGATGTACAGTATTTCACTTATTTCTGTCTAATGTATACTGCATACACATGTATTTTACAGTAGTTAAGCAGTTACACACTCAAAGGGTTTTTTTGATCTATTTTGCATGTGGAAAGTCTCTATATACCTGTCCAAGTCCACCTTCATGCCCTACACCTCCAAATCTGCAAACCCACCTTAGCAGAAAACGTGTACCTGCATATGACAGCACTGGAATGTTTTACTATCCCATTAGGACGAGCATTTGTGCTGTATTTTATCCTATCACACTGTTGAGAGAAAGAGAGGGAGAATTCAGACTCTAATAGATGTATCTGTTGGATTCCAGGTCAAATTTATTCAGTTCAAGTTGATATCACAAGCCAGTAATCAAGAGCACTGCAGCATTTGCTGCTCTTTCATCCGGACCAGAAAAGAGCAAAAACCTGGCCTGGGTGCTTTTGGGTGGGGGTGGGGGTGGGGGGGACCTCAGCTCGAAATAACCTGCCTTGCCCCTGTGGGGAGCACAGAACATAGTTGCAGTGAAGCACATCAATCCGAGCTGGAGTGAGGAACAATGCAGCGCGCACACGAGATTAACGCGCATCGGGAGGAGGAGGAGGAGGAGGGAGGAGGCATGTCTTGAGCAGAAACTAAAAAAAGCACACACACACACACACACACACACACACGGAGGATCAATAATCTGTTTTTTGCAGACCGCAGCATGGGAGCGCGTGTCACATGCACTTGCTAGGCGAAAGCAGCAGAGGAGGAGGCGGTGGAGGAGGAGAGAGAGGAGGAGGTGGTGGAGGAGGAGGTGGATGATGCTGCGGCAAGCGATCTACGGCGCGCTCAAAGCCTCGTTCTACTGGCTCGGCTTGTTCGTGAGCCGGCACCCGGTGTTCTTCCTGACCGTGCCCGCCGTCCTGACGGCGCTCCTGGGCGGCGCGGCGCTGCGCGGATTCGCGCCCGAGGCTGACCTGGAGCGGCTGCTCGCGCCCGCGCACAGCCTCGCCAAGGTCGAGCGGCGCCTCGCCGACAGCCTGTTCCCGGTGGAGCGCTCGAAGCACCGCCTGTACTCGGACCTGCACACGCCGGGCCGCTACGGCCGCCTCATCCTGCTCGCCAAGCGCGGCGCCAACGTGCTCGAGCTGGCCGAGCAGGTGCTGCGCGTGCACCGGCGCGTGCTGGAGCTGCGCGTCGCGCACCGCGGCTTCAACTACACGTTCGCGCACCTCTGCGTGCTCGACGGCCAGCGCGAGCCGCGCCGCTGCGTCCTCGATGATATCATCGCGATCTTCGAGGACATCCGCGAGGCCGTGCTCAACAACAACACGTTCTCTAAAGTGCCAGTGAGCTACCCGAACACCACGCTCAGGGTAAGACTGACGGCGCTTTCTGCTACTTTAGTTATTGGTTTATTTTGACGCGGGAAAAAAAAATCCAATTAAGACAATTAATATGTCGATATTATAAGATCCACTAATAGGCAGCGTGCACACTGCACTATATGCAATAGGCCAAATCTATCACTCACACAGCAGCAGCGGGACACACAACTATAGATATTTATATCCTCTTATGATATACATATGTTACATTGTATTTTGTATTTATGCGCGCGCGCACACACACACACACACACACACACACACTCCAGCCCTGATGCTCCCGGTGCATCAGGAGGACACAGATTACTGCTGCTGATGTGCCAAATAGCCGCTGGCAGAGCGCGCACGCGTCTGTGTGTGTGTGTGTGTGTGTGTGTGTGTGTTTATGGGAACACGGTAACCGTAAAGCAACGTGAACGCTATGTAACAATGAAACTGCAGTACAGCAGCAGCCTATAAAACGGAGACTGTAGTGACGTTACCGCTACCGCAGCTCGCAGGGAAACCCTCGGCATGATGAACACACACACAGTCCTCCTCTGCTGCTGCTTATCCTGTGTGCATGTTATCAATCAACTGCAAAGCCCTGCATTGCACACAAGCTTAGTGTTTTCCTGAACAAGTGCTACTGGGTTGTTGTTTTTTTTTTTTTAACGATTCCTATAATGAACATAGTGTGCATTTGATCGCTTTATTGCCTGACACCTGTCCAAGTCTTAAATATCGATTTTTTTTTTGCATCAGCAGAATCACAAAGTCAAGTTGTCCCATTTTTGTTTTTGTGCATGCAGGGCCACACAAATGCATCTAGCATGGCAAGAATCTAATGCACAAAACTGCAGATGAACACCACAGGAAACCTATGAATGAAGCATTGCAACAGAGAGCAAACACTTTGTTGAAATGGTAGATTCTGTGGGGCAATATACTGTTTATAATTATTATAAAAAAAATATTTCAACACATATAGCCTTTCCATAAACATTTCAGCTGCACATGTTGGACCTAATTTATTTCTAGGCATTCTGAAAAATTAAACCTTCCCTGTTGTGTTTCATTGAGTTTATTTATTTATTGCTTTTTTTTCTAATAGTTTGCTACATGCAAAAGGGAGTTTTTGCAGGAAGTTATGAAAGGGCAGAACATGTTTGACTACTTCACCTAATCATCACAGACACTACCATGAAACCCCTAAAAAAAGTTTATAAAACAGTACTAGTTCTGCTCTTGTTTTGTCAGCATTTTAACCATAAATTAACTTTGGAAAGAATCACCTTCATCAAACTGACCACAGTTTATTTTTCATCTTGAATATCAAAATAATGATATTTCTACATCAGAACTGTTTAAATTCGAACTGACAAGAAAAAGAAAACACACAATGTTATTTAGCAAGCGTGTGTAATAGTTGATATGGTGAATCATTCAGTAAAGAGATGTTTATTTAACATTTATGGAAGGAGACTCCAGTGTCAGTGTTTTGTAAAGCCTTTGTTATGAAGAATTAAACAATAATAAGGCAGTCTGCATTTTCGAACTTCAAGGAGGTTTTATTGTCTTTCATTACATACTTTTGCGATTTTATGAATGCATGGTTGCGTGTTTGACCAATATAATGTGAATTTATTTGAGAAATAAAAAAAAAAAGGAATCCCCAATACTATATACTTTAGGACATGAGATCATAACAGAGTGACATACAGTACAGGGCAAAGGACTATAAATACAGATAACAGACTCTTAAATAGACTGTAAACTATACAATAAACAAACCAACCAGTAAACCATCTTTATACACGAGGGTGGCTTAGTGGTTAGCACTGTTGCCTTGTCACTCTAAGGTTGAAGGTTTGACTCTTGCCTCTGGTTTCCTCCCACAGCCCAAAGACATGTAGTGTAGGGTGACAAGTGTTTACAGATTGCCGATAGTGTATGATGCAGAGTGTGTTTGTCTGTTTTGTGACGGAAATGAATGAATGAAGCTATTTAGTTTGATATACTGTAGAATATTATCATCCTTACATGAAATTACACTTCCATGATATGCAGTGACATTTATGCTGAGTATGGTTATACTTAGATATATCATGTTTATACTTATTATACTTGTACTGTATGCATTATCATTCAAAAATATGCAAAAAAAGAGTCTTTTTCTGCCAAGAAAAAAGAGAGAGAGAGAGAGAGAGAGAGAGATGAGCCGCATATTAATTATCTGGAATAATCTTTACAATTTTAAGTGACATTTCCTTCCAGCTCTCACTTTCTGCACAGGGAAACTGAGAGCTCACCTGTCACTGTAGCAGCATCAACAGTGAACGTCTCAGCTATGTGGACATTAGAGAACTGATTTGTAAAAGACTTATAATGATTATTCACTCATTTTTATATAAATGTCCTTTGTGTTGTTTTACTGCACATTACTGTAGAATTACACAGAATCTTATCCATTCTTGTTCCTGCCAGATGACAGTATTATCAGACCCTCCTCAAACCTGAAATGGTGGAAAAGCTTGTCTTCCTGACTTTTTTATTTTTTTTTTTTTATTTCTTCAGTTTTGGATTATCACATAATTTATCTTACAATATTTTAATATGAGAAGGGGACAAAGTATCTGTTTTCCACAAACTATCTGTGCCGTATGCCTAGGGGTAAGTTTGGGTTATTAAAATTATGTGATAAGGTTAATTTGGGGACATTACAGACATTGGAATTCTGTTAGGTCATTTTTTGAAAGTTAGAGTCTTTCTGATGAAAAAGAGTTGGACTGATGTAGACTGTATGACAGTGGGATAACACTGAATGAATGACCTCAACACAGTTTGCAAGTACAATGTCAAAACAGCATTTATTTTTATCTCTCACCTGAAATACACAATTGTAAGGATCATGCTCTTGCTTTTGCTTGTTCCCCGCCCCCCCCCCCCCCTTTTTTTTTTCTGCAACTAAGCCAGTGACCCAAGCAGGTCTCGTACCCCAGACGCAGCAGTTAGTGTGCCAAATTGTAGTCACTCGTTGCTGCCGATGCTAATAAATGCATGCATGTTGATTTGTAAGATGAGCGCAGCAAAATAACTTCAAGTTGAAATACTAGACAGTTGAATTCACCAACCCATTAATTCAGGATGCACCCGAAAAACAGGAAAAACATCCAAGATCCGTTCTGTGAAACCAGACTTTGTGCAGTTTGGACGTTGTGACCCCACCATATTACAGTACAGTAGTGTAGATACAGTACATAGCAAAGCTCTATGTGATACTGCAGTGTAGCTGTATAAGTGTGTCATGCCAAAATCATTTCAAAGCTTTACTTATTCTTTGCTGCTGCACAGGTTTTTGCATTGTCTGTGGCCATGATGCACTTCGCCATACTATATTGAAAGAAAATTAAACACAGAAATAACCTTATAGCCATTAAGAGCCATGTGGTTGCTTTCAGTACACAAGAAGGATTTCAGATTTAAGCAGGAAGCTTATGTGTTCGTCTCATTGGCCAATCTGGATTTCTGAAAGGGACTACAGATGGATTTTTAGAGATAATCGAAAATCATTTGTTATATACTGCAATTCCTTCATGTGACAATCCATGTATTGCCACACTAACATCAAATTCCTTTTCCTTTTGTAATTAAATTTTTTTTTTTTAATTTATTAATAATTTAATTCAATTAATTTAATTTAAGTATGTTTGCATTTGAAGTACAAAAATTTTTCCGTTTCTCTATAATCCTACAGGTGGTGTGTACTAAAGTATTCTCACATGGCAGGCAGAACAGCATTCTGTGTGGTAATAAACATTTTTTTTTTGAAAGTTGTATAGAATTAAAAAAAAAATCTGAAAAAAGGACTAAGATTTGTTTATGTAACATTATCCTAGCATCATTTTAGCAAAGACCGTCTAAGAAGTGTTGTAAATAAAAATAAAATCTTCTGGAACTGACCAGAGCATTAGATGATCAAGGAATCAGGAGACTCAGAGCCAGGGTTCAGCTGGAAAAGTTTTATTCTGCATGCATGCGTCAATCAGTCAGCCTGGGCAATGAAATCCAAACATAAATTGCAAAACACCCATTTTATACTACAATGTAAACATCGACCCAAGGCCAAGAAAGGAAAAACAATGGAAGAAAAATAGAATCAAGGTTATAAACATCATGTGAGAACTACTGTAAGTAAACAAGGACACATATAAAGATCACGCTGATATAAATCCATTATTAATGATTATGCCACATTCATATCAAATATTAAGGAAAATTAGAAATAAATCCCTCAATTCCCCCCTGTGAATGCCCTAAAAGCGTTCATAACAGGAAGCTTAATCTTTTGAAACATGTCTTACAATCTGTAACCACTGGCCAGGCGATTACTCGTTTACATATTCCACAACGGAAATAGGACTTACACTTCTAACCCGCGTACCGAGCATAAAATAAGGAAAAGGTCACGTCAAATATAGGCATTAGGCCTAGAAGCCAACATTATTATAGGTTCTGCTATTTGAGTGTGGTTTACACTTTTAGAAACACACAAACAACAGCAACGAATAGCCACATAAGCTAACAGAAGAATGAAAAGGAAAACCATGAAAGCTAATAGAATTTCATGGCCATATATCCACCAGGAACCTCGCCAGGCCCCCAGACCATCACTGTTAACTTGATCAATATGTATAACACGATCACCAAGATCTACTTCAGAAAGTTTGACTGCATGTGAAATATTCAACACATGGACGAGGGTCGTTAGCTGCGAATGATATAATCTTGAAAGGACTATTCTTCTTATAGGAACGTGCATGAAGTTGATAATTCACTGGGCACTTCTGTTCATTACTACTAAATGTAAAAAGAATTCAGGATAGAAAGCAATGTCCGACAGCAGCTTATCTGTCATAATAATTCAGTTTTATTTTTATTTGTATAGCGCTTTTAACAATTGACATTGTCTCAAAACAGCTTTACACAGTCAAAAGAATTATTTAAGTTTGTATGGAATGTGAATGTGTATGAATCAAAATGGTCAGATAGTCCCTGGTGAGCAAGCCGAGGGCGACAGTGGCAAGGAAAAACTCCCTGAGATGGTAATAGGAAGAAACCTTGAGAGGAACCAGACTCAACAGGGAACCCATCCTCATCTGGGTGAAACAGATAGCAGGAAATGATCTGCATTTATACTGTGTGTTAGGTGGCAGCAGTTCAGCTATAATAGTTGATGTTAATTGATGTTAAAATGGAGTCCAGTAGTTATTCGAGACTCAGATAGACTTGTAGAAAGTTCCAGTCCTGAACTATCGAATTGTCAAGTCCTCAGAGAAACAGCTGACCACACCAGTCGAGGCCAGAACCATCTTCTAAGTATAGAGAATCATCCCCAGACGCATCCTAAAGAGACACACGGGGCATCCATGCGACGAGACCTCCAACCAGAAACGGGGCACCAGGATGGATCAGACAGGTCCGGAGGGCAGAGGGAGTCTGGATCACTGGCAGCTCAGGAACCACATGTGTAGCTCGACAGAGAGAGAGATTCCTGCAATAATAGGAATTTCAGATGGGTTGATCAACTCGACAAAAGATTGATATCCCTGCTTCGTTGGTAAGAGGGTTAAGGTACCATTGTCATGAAGGTTAGCATTTGGGGGTACCTTTTGATCTCCCCTCTCTATGACAGTGTGCACTTTCCCATTCTTATACCAAATGCATTCGGCTTCCTCGCAATTTACTGGTCCACAAGGACTAGGAACATCTAAATTAATTTCTGAGCGATCTGTAGGAAGCCGGTGTATTAAAATAACATGCTGCGGAGTAGAATTAGGTTTACTAGTAACTTGGTCCTTAAGATTCGGGTGTCGAGGTCCCATGGCTGGAAGAAGATAGATTAAAGAACATCGGCCATTGAATCTCGCGGGTAATTCGCTATATGCGGTACTTCCACACAACCAGTAAGTACCAGAAGGAACTGGAACGTGACAGAATTTATTAATTGACAGCCAATTAATCCATGGACCAGCTTCAGAAACACAATCAAGTATAGAATTAGTAAATTTAGATTGGGAACTTGGGAAATGTGTGAAATATCTTTTATATGAAATTTACTGAGTTCAGCAATAAAACTGCACAATGCCCCAGAGATTTCACCCATAAAGGGAGAGTCCCTTACATGATTTTCAACACACCATGGAAATTTAGTCAAGGTAATGACGTCAGTTACACTATGAGAGGGAAGATTACAGACTTCCACCCCTGGAGAGCAACACTGAGTGGCAACTGCTTGAGTTACATTATGACAAGTAGTTATGTTGAATGCTGATACATTAATATGGAATAAAGCACAAGTGTCACAGACTGAAATGGCATGTCCTGACCAGCGATTTTGCAGTGTGCAGAGCTGTGCCTGTTTTAGTTGGGTAGGCTTCAACCCAGTGAGAAAATTGGTCAACCACCACCAACACATCTGGTTTACCTTGACCTGGAGGAAGGGTGATGTAGTCGACCTGCAGGTGTTTGAACGGACCTGCTGGCGCTGGAGTGTGAGCTGCAGGAGTTGGCACTCCAGCCTGCACTGTTGTTTCAGCCTGACACAGAACACAGCGTTTCACGACATCAGATGCATGTGTGCGGAACTTGGGGTTCCACCACGTACTGTAGAAGAAAATCTGTGAACCATTGTCTGAACACCCACATGTCCTAAACTGTGAATTTGTTGGGCCAAGTATGGCAGCAAAGACTCAGGGGCAACATATTTACCTCCCTTTATCCAAGCACCAGCAGAGGCTTGCCCCCATATCAACCCAGGACCACACTTCTAGTGCAGGAGCATTAGCATACATGTCCATCAGGGAAGATCGAAGTTGTTGTGACTCAACCTTCACATTAGCAGAGTTCAGAATTTTGATGGCTGAGATTGTGATAGCAGGCAGCCTGCATGCAGCTTTGGCCGCAGCATCAGCCAGGGCATTTCCTCTGCTTTCATCAGTGTTTTTTGGACAGTGTGCTTTGACCTTGACTACTGCTAAACTTTTTGGAAGCTCACAGGCGGACAAGAGGTCAGACACATTTTTGATTGGCATTCCTGAAGCTGTTCAGCACCTGGGCTGAACCGTCAGTGAACAAGACCATGTCTGGGTTTTCCAGAGGAATTTCAGAGACCTTTGAAGGTGGTGAGTGTGAAAGCAACACACAGTCATGATCACCCCACGTGCCCTCATCTAAGGAATCAGACATTGCAGCCATCATTAACAATGAGGGGTTGGTGATCTTTCCCCTTTTCAGCTTAAACAGCGTGAAGGCATGGACCAAAACCGCTAGCATTCACGTCCAACTTAGCTGAATAGTATTGGACTGGACGCAATTGGCCACCATGATCCTGCATCAAACACGCAGTCATGAACCCCACATTCATACACATATTGGGTGAACGGCAGCTCAGGTTGCGCAAAACCTAAAGCAGGTGCAGATCAGTGGCGGCTGCTCTAAGACTACAAGGGAAGCTCAGCTTCCCCTACTATGTCAGAAAATAAATGCTCATATATGCACTGCCGTATTTATATTGGTTTTAATAAAAGTGCGCTAGAACGCATTCAACTTCATGACTAGCTCGTTCAGAATCAGGTATTTATTGTAGATTGTTTGACGCGATTTTCTTGTCATACATTTCCGTGCAGCACAGCGAGTTAAACCATCCTGAAGCCCAGCTTCACTGGAGTGAATGGAGCAGTGTGCGGGATAGGGCACTGGGCTGTTGCATGATGATTGGAGGAGCTGTTTAAACAGCGGAACCCCTTTTTGATTGACAGCATGTCTTAAGTATACATCAGCGCTACAGGCAGCGTGTCGCTAGGCTATCTTTAGGGGGGCTTTAGCCGCCCTAACATTTGTACTCAGCCCACCTAAAAATTCTCCATAAACTTCACACAAATTGTTGGTCCCCCATCGTCCCCTTTAAATTTCATACGAAAGTATCGGCAGACTTCGGCTCCTCACCGTCTTTCAGCGGGGTCTTCAGTTCACCATCACAGGGGGAGGATTAAGCCAAGGTGTGTGTTTTCCGATAAATTGTTATATCTGCATCAGTGCAGTCCTTTCTCATAAATGCAGTTTACAAAATGTCATGAGGGATTAATCAGTTAAATCTCCGCTGTGTTCACCCTCATCACACCAGCTGTTTCCTCCAGTGAACATGAAGCCTTTAATACAGACTCTACTTTATACAACTATCAGGCCGCTGCTGTTTTAATTGTAAAACCTAACTGTCTATATAACATTTACATTTAGGCATTTGGCAGACGCTCTTATCCAGAGCGACTTACATTTTTTATCTCATTATACATCTGAGCAGTTGAGGGTTAAGGGCCTTGCTCAAGGGCCCAACAGTGGCAACTTGGTGGTTGTGGGGTTTGAACCTGGGATCTTCCGAACCGTAGTCCAATGCCTTAACCACTGAGCTACTCCTGACCCGTAGTCCAACGCCTTAACCACTGAGCTACCCCTGACCCGTAGTCCAATGCCTTAACCACTGAGCTACCCCTGGCCCTAGCAATATAAAACATTGCACAGTGCATATGGCATTAACTACACTAGAGTTATGAACATAAATGATTAACAATAGTGACAGACAGCATTCAGTGCCTCGTTTAACTGTATAGCAGTGTGACTTACAGAGATAGAAAAATCCTGTTTTTTGTAATAAACTGTATTACATAATTGTATTAAATAATGTCCCAAATCGTAAAATACATTTATTAGCCTTAGAGTAGGGTTTTTGTCACTTTGATTTAGAAAAAAGTTACTTTTTTAATGAATAGAAACAAACAAACAAAAAAGAATAATATTAAAAAGATGCTTTGTTTAATTACATTAAAACAATGTTTGTCTATATTAATGAATTTGAATAAATATCCTAGTAGCTATGACATTTTAAGGGGTTGAATAGAGAACCTACTGTCTTATTTATGTAGCTAAAACACTAAATTAAACTAGATAACATGATGATCAATGTTTTAATATTTATATTTAACTGTAGATGGAAGGTTTTTCAAGTCACATGAAAAAAAAGATGTTCTATTCTTACCTGCTGCTCATTTAGAGACTCCCATGTGACTTGGAAAACCTTCTATCTACAGTTCTGTGTTCAGTTCTACAGTTCAGTTCTCTGAAAGCGCAGCAGCCTCTCAGGTACATTAACACTGTGTCCCCAACATTTACTGAAGTCGTTGCATCAGAAACTATCTTTCACATTTTTTTTTTTTATGTCGGCCAGTTTCCAACAAAAAGCAGCAGTATTGTCAAAGAATGAAGAGATAAATGTTTGACACTGTTGGCCCTCACACAGTTTATTCCATTGTCCAGCCTGTACAGTAGGTGTGTTGTTTATATTGCTAATCAATGTAAGTTTAAAGTTATATGCTGTTTTCTGGTTACATTTTTTTTTATTGTACCTGTACATAAAAAAGTTTTATACGGTAAACAGCATGTGTGATCAAGAAGACTCTGAGTACTGATTCTGTGTTAAACATCTATGGGGCTGAGCCCCCCTTACCAGAAAATCCTAGAAACGCCCCTCAATCCACATGGAACTGAACTCAAATCTCTACAGAAGCTGTCCCACCGGAGTCGCCAGGATTGTTGTAAATAAAAATTTAATCTTCTGGATCTGACCATAAGATTAGATGATCAAGGAATCAGGAGACTCAGGGTTCAGTTGGATTCAGTTTTATTCTGCATGTATGCGTCAATCAGTCAGCCTGGGCAATGAAATCCAAACATAAATGGCAAAACACCCATTTTATACTACAATGTAAACATCGACCCAAGACCAAGAAAGGAAAAACAATGGAAGAAAAATAGAATCAAGGTTAAAAACATAATGTGAGAACAAATTAAACAAGGACACTTATAAAACTCACGCTGACATAAATCCATTATTAATGATTGTGCCATATTCATATCAAATATTAAGGAAAATTAGAAATAAGTCCCTCAGAAGAGAAAACAAGGAAGGTTTGTCAAGAAACAACTGTATGTACATGAACATGAAAACGTTTAAAACACTTACACACTGTGTGGAGTTTCATGTTCTTTCCTCAGGGGACTCCGGTTTCTTCCTACAGTCTAAAGTCTGATTGGCTTTTCTAAATTGCATGGAGTGTGTGACTGGGTGTGAGTGTGTGCGTGATGGGTTGGCACCCCAAAATGAGCAACTTTATTTCATATAATTTATTTATATAAACTTTAATAATGACAACATTCTGTATATACAGATAGATGATATTCATTTTAAAGTTAGATGTAGCAATAACGTCTGCTGTAATCCTCTTTTTTTTTTTTTTTTTTTAGATATACAGGTCCTTCTCAAAAAATTAGCATATTGAGATAAAGTTCATTATTTTCTGTAATGTACTGATAAACATTAGACTTTCATATATTTTAGATTCATTACACACAACTGAAGTAGTTGAAGCCTTTTATTGTTTTAATATTGATGATTGTGGCATACAGCTCATGAAAACCCAAAATCCCTATCTCAAAAAATTAGCATATCATGAAAAGGTTCTCTAAACGAGCTATTAACCTAATCATCTGAATCAACTAATTAACTCTAAACACCTGCAAAAGATTCCTGAGGCTTTTAAAAACTCCCAGCCTGGTTCATTACTCAAAACCGCAATCATGGGTAAGACTGCCGACCTGACTGCTGTCCAGAAGGCCATCATTGACACCCTCAAGCAAGAGGGTAAGACACAGAAAGACATTTCTGAACGAATAGGCTGTTCCCAGAGTGCTGTATCAAGGCACCTCAGTGGGAAGTCTGTGGGAAGGAAAAAGTGTGGCAGAAAACGCTGCACAACGAGAAGAGGTGACCGGGCCCTGAGGAAGATTGTGGAGAAAGACCGATTCCAGACCTTGGGGGACCTGCGGAAGCAGTGGACTGAGTCTGGAGTAGAAACATCCAGAGCCACCGTGTACAGGCGTGTGCAGGAAATGGGCTACAGGTTGCAAATTTTGCAGGTCATTCGGAAATCAAGGTGCCAGAGTCTGGAGGAAGACTGGGGAGAGGGAAATGCCAAAATGCCTGAAGTCCAGTGTCAAGTACCCACAGTCAGTGATGGTCTGGGGTGCCATGTCAGCTGCTGGTGTTGGTCCACTGTGTTTTATCAAGGGCAGGGTCAATGCAGCTAGCTATCAGGAGATTTTGGAGCACTTCTTGCTTCCATCTGCTGAAAAGCTTTATGGAGATAAAGATTTCATTGTTCAGCACGACCTGGCACCTGCTCACAGTGCCAAAACCACTGGTAAATGGTTTACTGACCATGGTATTACTGTGCTCAATTGGCCTGCCAACGCTCCTGACCTGAACCCCATAGAGAATCTGTGGGATATTGTGAAGAGAAAGTTGAGAGACACAAGAATCTGCAAAAGGATTCCCGACCAAGTATTGAGTGCAGAACTGAACATAATTATTTGAAGGTTGACTTTTTTTGTATTAAAAACACTTTTCTTTTATTGGTCGGATGAAATATGCTAATTTTTTGAGATAGGGATTTTGGGTTTTCATGAGCTGTATGCCACAATCATCAATATTAAAACAATAAAAGGCTTGAACTACTTCAGTTTGTGTGTAATGAATCTAAAATATATGAAAGTCTAATGTTTATCAGTACATTACAGAAAATAATGAACTTTATCACAATATGCAAATTGTTTTGAGAAGGACCTGTATAATTTTTGGGGTTTTTCCAATTTTTCTCCCCAATATTAGTCGTGGCCAATTCCTCCCCGTCACTAGGGGGCTCCCACATTAAGGCTACCACTACCATTCAGTCGGGAGGGCGAAGACTATCACGTGTTTCCTCCAAACCGCGTGATATCAGCCGACCGCATCTTTTTTTTGAACTGCTCACGCACCAATTGGGGGCGGAGTAACACACTCGAAGGAAAGCGCTAGCCGCTTCTTCCGCGTGCGCGCAGACGCCCCTGATTGGCTGTAGAGCCGTGATTAATGTGGCAGCGCAAGTACCTCTCATCCCTCCCCCCTGAGAGAGCTCGGCCAATCAGCTCTCTCTGTGCCTCCGGCTGTAAGAGGAAAACAGCATCACCCGGGATTCGAACCAGCCATCTCAGGATGATAGGGCGAGCGCTTTACCACTGCGCCACTCGGAGACTGCTGTAGTTCTCTTAAAAATAAACAAAATACCCTTAATTCATTCCATAATTCTGTCATTCATGAAATACATAACATTTGTGTAATGAGCACAATAATTTACAGTATTAATTCTTTCAGCAGCACATTTTGTTTGTGGAAGTGTGAGCGTTCTGAGCATTTCAGGGTTCAATCGAGTGAAATGGTGATTATATGAAGTCATTGTAGTGTGACTTAATTATCACTATATCGTAAAGAAGAAGGAAAAACATTGTTTATACTCAGACATAAGTAATACTTGCTTATACACAAGTCAAGTGTTTTTTCCTCTATAAAGCTCGTATACAATGTGTTTAGTGTTCTATAAGGTGTGGTGTGCAGTGGTATTGAGCTTTACTGGATAAGGTGTTTGACTAGTCTGGGTGAGTGTTATGTGGCAGCAGGTGTTGAGTTTATCTACCTCAGGGAAGAGCCTGTTGTGGAGTTTATACCTGATCATTCATTAGATTATTCAATCTTTATCTGTATAACACTATACAGTATACAATATAAAAATATACAGTGGGCCTTATGCAGCATATTATTTTTGTTAAGAGAAAAAATAAAACAACTGCTTGAAATGTTCTTAACCATCTCGGCCTGCTTATACCCAGCTGAGCTGAATGATGAATCCGAGTTATCTTGCATTCGAGGTGCATAGAATTAGCATTTAATTATCTTAAGTAACACCTCAAATAAAATGTAAGGACAGGTGCATGTTGTACTGTGTGCAAATCGGGTAGTGAGAAGAAGAAGAACTACAGCATTACTCAAATGGAAGCACTTTGTAATCACCTTTAACAAAGCAAATGTGTGATCCTCCAGAGCGTGAGTGCTGGTGTTACAGGGAAATTAAGCACGCTGCAATGGCAGAAGATGTGGGATGCTGTGATGCTGTGTCAGGTGAGGGACGCCCAGTTAATGAAATTTAAAAAAGTGGTTTGATGGCAATTGCATTTTGGACATGAACTTCCGTCATCTAAGCTAGAGTTTGTAAAAGTTGAGTTTTTTTTTAGAATCGTTGTACTGGATAGTGGTTTTCATCATTATGTTTTTAAGAGTGTTTGTGCTAATTTAAAATGTTTCAGCATCCATCCATTCATCCGGCTCAATCTTTATAAAAAATCTGTATAAAAATATTTTTTATAGTCTTAATTGGGATCAATTGACCAATATCATCCAATCATTATAATTCCTCTAAAACATAGAATAATCTAAATTTGATAATATGGTGTATTTTTTATGTTTCTCAATTTTACAGCTATAGCGGCGCGGTGGTGTAGTGGTTAGCACTGTCGCCTTGCACCTCCAGGGTCTGGGTTCGATTCCCGTCTCTGTGTGCATGGAGTTTGCATGTTCTCCCCGTGCTTGGTGGGTTTCCTCCGGGTACTCCGGTTTCCTCCCACAGTCCAAAGATATGCAGGTTAGGCTAATTGGCGTTCCTAAATTGCCCGATTAGGTGTGTGCTCTGCGATGGATTGGCACCCTGTCCAGGGTGTACCCCGCCTAGTGCCCGAAGTCTCCTGGGATAGGCTCCAGGCCCCCCGCGACCCTGAACACAGGATTAAGCGGTATAGAAGATGAATGAATGATCTAAAACACTGACTGCAGTGAACCTGGTCCAGTACTACACTGGTCACAGAATGTTAATAGCTGATATATTCAGTATATACAGTATCTGGTATAAGATTAGTCATGAAACTGTTGAGGTGGCATGCTGGCTTAGTGATTATTAGTATTAAAAAAGAAGATGAAAACCTGTGTTCCATTTTAAAATAAAAGTAGTGTTTCATACACTAATCATAATAGATGGAATTAGTGTGAATTTCAGTAGAGCAGTGCATGTTCCCCTTGGGTTAGATACAGTACTGGTACTGGTACACATACTGTACACGTAGTGGTTAGCACTGTCGCCTTGCACCTGCAGGGTCCTGGTTCAATTTCCACCTCAGAATCTATTTGCATGTTCTCCCCGTGCTTGGTGGGTTTTCTCCAGGTACTCTACAGTCCAAAGATGCACATTAGACTAATTGGCCTTCCCAAACTGTCTGTAGTGTGTGAGTGAGCGTGTGACTTTGTGTATGTGTGCGTGCCCTGCAATGGATTGGCACCCTGTCCAGGGTGTGTAACCACCTTGTGCATTAATGTTTCAAATAATCGTCATCTCAATATTACAAAGATAATCATGATTATGATTTTTACCATAATTGAGTGTAAGATTCTTTAGAGTCCTTGCAAAACCAGGAGCACACACAGCTGTGCAGACTGTAACAGGATCAGGTTATGAACCAGATGAAGCTCCTGATCTGATGTACAGTATGTAAATTCATGAAGTTGACTCATATACCATGCATGCCAAGTTGATGACAAACAGAGCAAGTCTGAATTACAGGAGTATGTACAATCTCTCTAGGAAATGGTGGGATGGCAACCGTGGGAGTAAAACATATTAACCCAAAGCTCAGTTCTCACCAGATGTATAACAAACAGCATGTCTGTAACTCCATGACAATGCTCTCACTGCAGAAATTAAAGGTTGGCGAAACAAGTGTCCTCCAGCAGACTTGACCACTCACTCACTCATCTCTTCTATACCGCTTTATCCTGTGTTCAGGGTCACGGTGACCTGGAGCCTATCCCAGGAGTCTTAGGGCACGAGGCAGGGTACACCCTGGACAGGGTGCCAGTCCATCTCAGGGCACACACTCATACACTACGGGCAATTTGGGAACGCCAATTAGCCTAACCTACATGTCTTTGGGTTGAGGGAGGAAACCCGCCAAGCACGAGGAGAACATGCAAACTCCATGCACACAGAGACGGGAATCGAGCCCGGACCCAGGAGGTGCAAGGCGACAGTGCTAACCACTACACCCAGACTTGACCAATGAAGCGCAATTCAGAATAAATTTTAAGACCAGAATAGAGGTAGTTATGAGTACTAGTACTCTCACACAAGTACTACACATTACTGTTTTACAGATTCAGACCTCTCTTAAGAGCTACCATTAGGCCAGAGTGACTCGTGCTGTCCATCCTCTGTGTCTGATAGCGGTTATGTAGGATAGGCCGTAGGATAGACACACTCTCATGAGTATATACTGTATGCCCAGTCTGTCTTGGTTGTAGGGATTCAGTGAACTGATGAGTGATGATGATCAGTGCAGAGCAGTATCATAACTTTTAATCTTCTCCTTGTTAAGTGTTTAGCATGAACACTAAAAGCAGGTGCCATCTCAGCATATACTGTATACGGTCAGCATTATGGGTGTTTTCTGTGTTACAAACCCTAAAGACGACTTCCAGTAGTTTGACCGGAGTATCAACATTTACTGTAGCTTTACACCAACTGATATGATACTGTATGAAGTCACGGTTACACAGTGATGATTAGTTTGTTCTTTGTACTTGAATTTTACTATGAATCGGAGAACACAGGAGTACTCCATTTTTTGTTCTGGTGGTCTTTTCATGACCTGTAGAACCAGGGTTACATACAGTATAGAACCTTTCAGGTCGCTTTTCAACTGTAGATGGAGTCATTTTTCAGACTGTCAATATGGCCGTAACTGTTTTTCTTTTCTCTCCAGGATGGCCGAGTGGCATTTATCGGGCACCAGCTGGGCAGTGTCTTGCTGGCGTCCCATGGGCGTGAGCGTCATGTCAAGTCAGCACGGGCTGTTCAAATCACCTACTACCTACGTAGGCTGACTCCCACAGTGCAGGATGCTATTGCTGAGAAATGGGAGAACGAGTTTGGCAAGATGGCGCAACATTTAGCAACATCCAGTCCGGACCTGCACGTGCAGGCGTTAACATCGTTCGGTCTGTGGCGTGACTTCCATGCCACGGGCGGACTGGCGAAGGGTGAGGTGCTGGTGGGACTGGTGCTGGTGCTGCTGGCTGCCACTATCTCCAGCTCTATGCGTGACTGTCTGCGTGGTAAGCCTTTCCTGGGACTGCTCGGTGTGCTCACTGTCTGCAGCGCTAACGTCACCGCTGCTGGAATCTTTTTCATCTCGCATGGCAAGTTCAACTCCACGCTGCTTGGGATCCCCTTCTTTGCCATGGGTATGTGTAGCTTTTCTCCCTTGTTGCATGTGATTCTGCTAATTGTGTTCTGATGTAGAAGGCAGTTTTTTACAGCAGTCACCTTTGAGAATTAAAAAAAATATGCATATACTGTAAACACATTGATAATTTATAGAGTAATGAAAATATGACTCTGTAACTCTAGGCCCTGTTTACATTAAAGGAAGAGATTTCAGTAACTTTTTCAGAGTTGGAGCATATGGACGCATCACTCATGGAGACACATGGCTGTGGTTCGATATGAGAACGGACAGCAATGACATGTAATGACATGCATTTAGATCCACAGGGTGGACCTCAGTAAACATGGCATGAAACGACTTTCAGTGAGTGTGCCCTGGCAATGGATAGGCACCCTGTCCAGCGTGTACCCTGCCTTGTGCCCTAAGTCTCCTGGGATAGGCTCCAGGTCCCCGCGACCCTGAATAGAGGATAAAGTGGTATAGAAGATGAATGAATGAATGAATACTTTCAATGGACAAAAAACAGGCAGGTAAATCAGATAGATGATGTATTCACTGCGTCATCATCAGTATGCATCAGAATGTTTAGCACTATTTCTATTTACAGCCACATTAATAGGAACACCTGCACCCTTGCACCCATGCAATTAGTAGGTGACGCAGGTACACGTCAAGAGCTTCACTTAATATTCACATCAAACCTCAGAACGAGGAAAACTATCTGATCTCCCTGACTTGGATGTTGAAATCTGGATGGTTGGAGTATTCCTTTTTTCTTTCCATTGGGTTTAAATTTTTCAAGAGGTGGTGTCTGGCTGGGCTCAGGAAATATTCAAACCAACCGCTTCATTCTTGCATATTGTATTATATTGTGTTGTATTGTGTTGTATTGTGGTTTCATATATGACTGTCTGATGGGACAAAATGTAATAATGCATGCAGAGTCTTTTCTGTGGTTGTGCTCAGAGCAGACTAGGGCTAGCAAAGTCACTGGGTAAGCTAACTTCTTTTAAATCTTCTACAGAGTGTGTATAACGTCTGACTGTGCATATGTACTATTTATTAGCAAGATTGAGCCTTCCAGAGGTGTTAAATGGCCTTGGATACTATTTTAGTCAAATAGCACTGCTTTCCCATGAAGCCTGGGCAAAGTGTATCCTGGATGGAGACGTTTCTGAGCTCCCCAGAGAGGCTGCAAAGCATCACGCTGACATTCCTACAGTACACTTTAACCTGTAAGACTGTCACAGCAGTGCCTTCATTCAGTCTTCCATGGTGCTCAGTCAGCATTACACCACTGACAACTTCATCAATGTCTACAGTATACTGTATGCACTAATCAGCCTGAACAATGGTTATATCAGGTGGGAGGCTAAAATCTTACATCTGTCACTAACAGAGAAACCGGAAGTCATTATATCACACACTGTCTCTGATAGCATTATAAAACTAATCGTGCATTCTGTAGTATGATGTGTGCATGTTCACACTAGGGCTGCAACTAACGATTATTTTGATAATCGATTAGTTGGTCGGTTATTTTTTTTCTTTCGATTAATCGGATACAAACTGAACGCTTTCATTTGATGTTTTGCTTACCTATATAAAACAATAAATCAGGGTATTATTTATGTATAAAAGTAAACTTAGGCTGCGCGGTGGTGTAGTGGTTAGCACTGTCGCCTTGCACCTCCAGGGTCTGGGTTCGATTCCCCGGCCAGGCTCGATTCCCGTCTCTGTGTGCATGGAGTTTGCATGTTCTCCCCGTGCTTGGTGGGTTTCCTCCGGGTACTCCGGTTTCCTCCCACAGTCCAAAGATATGCAGGTTAGGCTAATTGGCGTTCCTAAATTGTCCGTAGTGTGTGATTGGGTGTGTGAGTGTGTGTATGTGTGTGTGCCCTGCGATGGATTGGCACCCTGTCCAGGGTGTACCCCGCCTAGTGCCCGAAGTGTCCTGGGATAGGCTCCAGGTCCCCCGCGACCCTGAACACAGGATTAAGCGGTATAGAAGATGAATGAATCATAAAACAAGCATATTTTACTTACTGTTTCTCTTCATTATGTATAATACAATACTCATGTTTTAACGCTCTTAAGAAAGAAAAAAACTTTTTTGAATATAGTTAACAGAACACAAGTAAGCTTAAATTATATTTTGTAATGAGTTCAGTGTTATTTAATGACTGTCTGCTTGTTTTATTATTTAATATCATGTGCATATTTACTGAATTAATTTGCCCCAAACCAACATTCTGTAATGTCTGAGGAATAAACACTAGAACAAGGTGCAAAATGGAGGTCTGCATGTGTTGATCATGTGCTTGGTGTGCTCCTATAACAAACAGAAGTAAAGAGAAAATATGTGTTCAAAGGATTGAAACGATCCACTTTAAGGTGAGTCAAAGACATGAGATGTTTTCTGGTCTATCCTCTGGTACTTCCAGATGAGATTACCCACAGCATCAGGAGGTGAGTCATAAATGCAGATAGCTCCAAGGCAGGAGCAGCATGGTGCGCTGAGGAAATCTCAGTAACGTTCAGTGTTGCACAGAAGATTTTATTTCACACGCATTAAATCACAGACATAGAGGACAGGAAGTCTTGCTGAGATTACGGCTATTTAAAGGTTTACCCCCAACCCAACATCCAACATCCCCTCCTGAATTTCTGAGAGAGGAGGATTGTCTTTGGTCATCATGCCGTGCAGAATAAGTTTAGACCAGCAGAATACATTCATTCATTCATCTTCTATACCGCTTAATCCTGTGTTCAGGGTCGCGGGGACCTGGAGCCTATCCCAGGAGACTTCGGGCACTAGGTGGGGTACACCCTGGACAGGGTGCCAATCCATCGAGGGCCCACACACATACACACACTCACACACTCAATCACACACTACGGGCAATTTGGGAACGCCAATTAGCCTAACCTGCATATCTTTGGACTGTGGGAGGAAACCGGAGTACCCGGAGGAAACCCACCAAGCACGGGGAGAACATGCAAACTCCATGCACACAGAGACGGGAATCGAACCCAGACCCTGGAGGTGCAAGGCGACAGTGCTAACCACTACACCACCGCGCCGCCTCCGCAGAATACAAAGATGTCAAAATTCAATCCTGTCTGTTCAGATTAATTAATACTTCAATGATAGTGATGATTGATTGAACTTCGTTAAAATTTACATTTGTACCAAGAACAGGAGTAACTGATGAGTCAGAAACCGCGGGTTATTCAGAGCAGGAGGAACGGATGAGCAATGAGGAATGTTGGCCCAGCGTACCGAAACTCTCTACATCCTTCCAGTGTTTATGTTCTGGATTTCTGGCACCGATTCTTGTTCACGTCAATATGATCAAAGCAGAAGACTAGTCATTACATAACTCTGAGCTGTAGCAAGATGAAAATAAACCAAGGTCATGTGACAAGAAACTACCAATCACATTCACTCTTTTGGCTTAGATTTGAGGAAATCTGCTAATTTCTGAAGAAATTCAATTCAATAATAAACAGTGAACAGGAAAGCAAAAAAAAGCATTTTTGTGGATAAATCAAAATTAATCGTGAATCATCATCGCTGTCAGTAAGACATCTGATCCTCAATCTTCTCCATCAGACTTGCTTTTAGTCGAAACTACAACAAGGATAAACCTAGCACTAATTAAATGATTAATAGCTGTTTATTTAAAAAAATGTTGTTTAAAAATGGAGAAGCAGGAGAAAAAACAAAGGCAATTAATTGATCTCTTTTAGTTACATCACATGTAGTTGTAGAAGACCCTTTCCACCAGGAGCCTTAAAGTTGGATGAGCATTGTAATATAGTTGTTGTCATGTTCACGCAGCATAGTTTGATAAAATAATGTTGAGATAACAAATGAATGACCGAAACACAAAATTGCATATACAACCTCATTACAGCATAATCGTAACCTTTATTTCAATGCTGATCAACGTCCGGCGGTGTAGTGGTGTAGTGGTTAGCACTGTCGGCTGGCACCTCCAGGGTCCGGGTTCGATTCCCCGGCCAGGCTCGATTCCCGTCTCTGTGTGCATGGAGTTTGCATGTTCTCCCCGTGCTTGGTGGGTTTCCTCCGGGTACTCCGGTTTCCTCCCACAGTCCAAAGATATGCAGGTTAGGCTAATTGGCTACGGGTGTGTGAGTGTGTGTATGTGTGTGTGCCCTGCGATGGATTGGCACCCTGTCCAGGGTGTACCCCACCTAGTGCCCGAAGTCTCCTGGGATAGGCTCCAGGTCCCCCGCGACCCTGAACACAGGATTAAGCGGTATAGAAAATGTATGAAGGATCAATGTCCATTAGCACGTCTGATCATATCCATGGTCTCTTTCTACCAGGGGTTAAAATTCTGATCAGAGATGTGGACAGACACAACAGCTTCCTGCACACATCTCTTAGTGTTGTAATGCCACCTGTTGTTATATTATCTTTTGGAAATATTAACATGAGCTGCCACTTAGCTTCCAAATTACTCCACTGTAATATGGTGTTTGTGGTGCTCGTTATGTATGCGCAGTTAAAAGTCTCAACCGCATTCGTCCTAGTGGTTGAGGGTCCAGCATGCAGTGATCTCACCACAGAAACTGGAGCTTTAGTCCTGTTCAAGACATTGTTTTTTGTAACATTGTGTTCGGGGCATTCATTGAAGGTTACCTCATCATCATGTAATCGATGTTGTTCAGATGTCATTTAATCAAAGTCATTCTAACTTTCAAAAACAAATTAGAAACAATGTTGCTTCAGTGACTGTAATGAACCTCACCATAACGATTTTTATTATTTTTTAAAATTCTTACTGGAACTAGAAGGTTAAACAATGTACCCCATTTTATCTCCGTGTGCAAGGAGTTTGCATGTTCTCCCTGTGCTTTGCATGTGTGCCCTGAGGGATGAGAGGTACTTCGCGCTCCCACATTAACGACGGCTCTACAAGCCAATCAAGCGTCTGTGAGCTCGCGTAAGCGGAAGAAGCGGATAGCGCTGTTCCTCCGAGTGTGTTACGCCGCCCCCAACGGTGCGTGAGCAAGCAGTTCGAAAAAAATGGTCGGTGGCGTCACGTGGGTCGGAGGAAACACATGGGCGGTCTACGGCCCTCCCTGCTGAGTGGCGGTATGAGCTTAATGTGGGAGCCCCGAGTGACTGGGAGGAATTGGACACAACTAAATTAGGGGAGAAAATTGGGCAAAAATTGGGGGGAAAAAAAATCAGTACTCAAATGAGTCTTCTTGATCACACACGTTGTTTACCGTATAAACCTTTTTCTATCTGCAGGTACAATCAGAAAAATATAACCAGAAAACAGGATATAACTTTAAACTTACATTGATTAGCAATATAAACAACACACATATGAGGCTGGACAATGGAATAAACTGTGTGGGTTCCAATAGTGTCAAACATTTATCTCTTCATTCTTTGACAATACTGCTGCTTTTTGTTGGAAACTGGCCGACATAAAAAAAATGTGAAAGAAAGTTTCTGATGCAACGACTTCAGTAAATGTTGGGGACACAGTGTTAATGTACCTGAGAGGCTGCTGCGCTTTCAGAGAACTGAACTGTAGAACTGAACACAGAACTGTAGATAGAAGGTTTTCCAAGTCACATGGTTGTACAGTAGGTCTCTAAATGAGCAGCAGGTAAGAATAGAACATCTTTTTTTACATGTGACTTTTTTTCATCTGGAACATTATTTAATACAATATTTATTACAAAAAAGGGATCTCTGTAAATCACACTGCTATGCAGTTAAAACAAGTGCACTGAATGCTGTCTGTCACTATTTTTAATCATTTATGTGCAACTCTGGTTGTTAATGCCATATGCAGTGTGTAGTGTTTTATATAGACATTTAGGTTTTCCAATTAAAACGGTAACGGCATGATTGTTTTATAAAGTAGACTATACACCTCGTTCCAGATTATTATGCAAATTGGATGTAAGTGTCATAAACATTAAATGTTTAGTGTTTAAATTAAACTCATGGATGGTGTCGTGTCTCAGGCCTCTTTGGATCATTGAAATGAATCTCAAACACATGTGATAATTAGGTTGCCAGATGAGGACAATTAAAGGGAAAGTACTGAAGAAGGTTGTTCCACATTATTAAGCAGCCGCAGGTTTCAAGCGATATGGGAAAGAAAAAGGATCTCTGCTGCCGAAAAGCCTCAAATATTGCAATGCCTTGGACACGGTATAAAAACATTAGATATTTCATGAAAACTTAAGTGTGATCATCGTACTGTGAAGACATTTGTGGCTGATTCAGAGCACAGACAGGTTCGTGCAGATGAAGGCAGAATGAAGACGGTTTCTGCAAGACAAATTCATCAGATTAAGAGACAGTGACGTGCGGTGAGGGTTGGGGTTGGTGAGGCACTGACTCACAAGTCAGATTTACAAGCATACATGGTTGTTATCCCATTCTTGATTAAATTTAATAACATTTTAAACACACCACTGCAGTATTCTTACCTTTACTTGTAAATGAAGTCCATTCTCCTGTCCTTCTGGACGAAGATCTCGATGACTTTGTTGTAGAAGTCCTCCTTTTTGTCCTTTTCTTTGAGTTTTACAAGTCTCTCTTTCTCAATTGAGATAATTGCCAAGTCAAGTTTTGAAAAATTTATTATCTTCAAGATTATATCCTCCATTTTCAGGGAAAATAAAGCCAAATAGCAACGCGTTAGCACCGAATGTTGTTGGTTGTTTTTCTTTTCTGTTTTTTCTTCTTAATTTACTCGTGTCGTGAACTATTAGCCGCAGGCTCACTATCGTGCACGTGCCTGTTAAGAGAGCAGCTGCTGAAATGCCATTACAAAGCAGCAAACAGGTATTTGAAGCTGCTGGTGCCTCTGGAGTCCCGCGAACCTCAAGGTGTTGGATCCTTTAGAGGCTTGCAGTTGTGCATAAACCTACTATTCGGCCCCTAATCAATGCTCACAAGCAGAAACGGTTGCAGTGGGTCCAGGCATACATGAAGACAAGTTTTTAAACAGTCTTGTTTACTGATGAGTGTCGTGCGGCCCTGGATGGTCCAGATGGATGGAGTAGTGGATGGTTGGTGGATGGCCATCATGTCCCAACAAGGCTGCCACGTCAACAAGGAGGTGGTGGAGTCATGTTTTGGGCCGGAATCATGGGGAGAGAGCTGGTCGGCACCTGTAGGGTCCCTGAAGGTGTGAAAATGACCTCTGCAAAGTATATTGACTGACCACTTTCTTCCATGGTACAAAAAGAAGAACTGTGCCTTCTGTAACAAAATCATCTTTATGCACGACAATGTACCATCTCATGCTGTAAAGAATACCTCTGTGTCATTGGCTGCTATGGGCATAAAAGATGAGAAACTCATGGTGTGGCCACCATCCTCCCCTGACCTCAACACCATTGAGAACCTTTGGAGAATCCTCTAAAGATCTATGAGGGTGGGAGGCAGTTTGATTCAAAACAGCAGCTCTGGGAGGCTATTCTGACATCCTGCAAAGAAACTCAAGCAGAAACTGTCCAAAAACTCACAAGTTCAATGGATGTAAGAATTGTGAAGGTGATATCAAAGAAGGGGTCGTATGTTAAGATGTAACATGTAGCCCTGTTAGGATGTTTTGGATTGAAATAGTTTTTGATTTCAGTAAATATGACCTCATAATGCTGCAAATTCAACAAAAGCCTATTTTCTGTTCTTTACAACCTATAAAATGTTTAAACTCTGTTGTGCATAATAATTTGGAACAGTGCATTTTCAGTTGTTCATTTTTAAAATAAATATTATCATTAGGAGGTTTGTTCAATAAAATTCTAATTATACCCTAATAGTTGATGACTATAAAATTATACTGACTGTCATTTGCATTTACTAATTATGAACATCAGAGAAAGATTTCATTCATTCATCTTCTATACCGCTTTATCCTGTGTTCAGGGTCGCGGGGGACCTGGAGCCTATCCCAGGAGGCTTTCGGGCACAAGGCAGGGTACACCCTGGACAGGGTGCCAATCCATCGCAGAGAAAGATATCATTTGTGTAATAATTTGGAACGCAATGTAGGTTCATAGAGTCTGTATTAAGCGCTTAATTTTCACTAGAGGAAACAGCTGGTGTGATGAGGGTGAACACAGCGAAGAATTAACTGATTAATTCCTCATGACATTTTGTAAACTGTATTTATGAGAAAGGACTGCACTGATGCAGATATAGTGGAACCTCGGATTGCGCGTAACATGGTTTACAAGTGTTCCGCAAGACGAGCAAAGACCGGTAATAAATTTTTACTTGAAAAACGAGCATTGTCCTTGGTTATGAGCACCGAGTATCATGTATCACGCATGCGCTTCTTCTTTTGACGCCGATGCACTGATGCAGATACAGTATAACAATTTATCGAAAAACACACACCTTCCCTTAATCCTCCCTCTGTGATGGCGAATTGAAGGAGACAGGGGTAGCTGCAGATCGGAGTAATGGGCGTGTCGAAAGGTAGGGTGTACCGAAAGGTCTTTATAATTGGTTGCGCAAGTTGCTGGGTCACACAAAGGCTAATATTAAACGCTATTGTTCTTTCTAATGCGTTTAAGTAATGCAGCCAACATAATCCATATTAAAATTCCATTCTTTTCCTGTAAAATATCGATATTACAGGTGCACATGCCCAATAGCTAGAGCTGTATTCCTTCTAGCCTTAACTGTATTAAACCCATAATCAAAATCAAATTACAATTATTTAAAAGAATATAGTACTACAAGATGTTCATAAAATTTTTTATGTAATTTTAATATTTTTGGAATACTATTAACTTTGTATTGGTTAAACAAGACCAAAAAAAGTTTCAGAATTAGTCATTTAGAATGTTTTGAACTGACAGTTGTTTTTCTGTAGCTTTACTAAAAGTGCATGAAAACTAAAAACACATTGCCTGATAAGGACAAATATGGTTCATAAAACACCACAAAAAGGAGGAGGAGGAGGAGTACAGTTTAGTAACCTTTGAAGTGTCACTAATTTAGTAAACAGACACAATTTTAGTCAATAAAACATTTATTTAGTTCCAAATGTGGAGGCAGAGCTGCTCCGTTTAAGAGCTTGTCTTCACAACCTGTCCGTGTTTCGTCTCACAGTAATATGTGTCTGTCGACAACAATTAAATAAACAATTAAATGACGAAAATAAAGGGAAAAAAAATATTTATATTGAATATTTATATTATATTGATATTTATACACCAGGCCTTACCACCGCCATGTTCTTCCATGCTAAACTTACATATACAGTGGTGTGAAAAACTATTTGCCCCCCTCCTGATTTCTTATTCTTTTGCATGTTTGTCACACAAAATGTTTCTGATCATCAAACACATTTAACTATTAGTCAAAGATAACACAAGTAAACACAAAATGCAGTTTTTAAATGAGGGGTTTTATTATTTAGGGAGAAAAAAGATCCAAACCTACATGGCCCTGTGTGAAAAAGTAATTGCCCCCTGAACCTAATAACTGGTTTGGGCCACCCTTAGCAGCAATAACTGCAATCAAGCGTTTGCGATAACTTGCAACGAGTCTTTTACAGCGCTCTGGAGGAATTTTGGCCCACTCATCTTTGCAGAATTGTTGTAATTCAGCTTTATTTGAGGGTTTTCTAGCATGAACCGCCTTTTTAAGGTCATGCCACAACATCTCAATAGGATTCAGGTCAGGACTTTGACTAGGCCACTCCAAAGTCTTCATTTTGTTTTTCTTCAGCCATTCAGAGGTGGATTTGCTGGTGTGTTTTGGGTCATTGTCCTGCTGCAGCACCCACGATCGCTTCAGCTTGAGTTGACGAACAGATGGCCGGACATTCTCCTTCAGGATTTTTTGGTAGACAGTAGAATTCATGGTTCCATCGATCACAGCAAGCCTTCCAGGTCCTGAAGCAGCAAAACAACCCCAGACCATCACACTACCACCACCATATTTTACTGTTGGTATGATGTTCTTTTTCTGAAATGCTGTGTTACTTTTACGCCAGATGTAACGGGACACGCACCTTCCAAAAAGTTCAACTTTTGTCTTGTCGGTCCACAAGGTATTTTCCCAAAAGTCTTGGCAATCATTGAGATGTTTTTTAGCAAAATTGAGACGAGCCTTAATGTTCTTTTTGCTTAAAAATGGTTTGCGCCTTGGAAATCTGCCATGCAGGCCGTTTTTGCCCAGTCTCTTTCTTATGGTGGAGTCGTGAACACTGACCTTAATTGAGGCAAGTGAGGCCTGCAGTTCTTTAGATGTTGACCTGGGGTCTTTTGTGGCCTCTCGGATGAGTTGTCTCTGCGCTCTTGGGGTAATTTTGGTCGGTCGGCCACTCCTGGGAAGGTTCACCACTGTTCCATGTTTTTGCCATTTGTGGATAATGGCTCTCACTGTGGTTCGCTGGAGTCCCAAAGCTTTAGAAATGGCTTTATAACCTTTACCAGACTGATAGATCTCAATTACTTTTGTTCTCATTTGTTCCTGAATTTCTTTGGATCTTGGCACGATATCTTGCATTTGAGGTGCTTTTGGTCTACTTCTCTGTGTCAGGTAGCTCCTATTTAAGTGATTTCTTGATTGAAACAGGTGTGGCAGTAATCAGGCCTGGGCGTGACTACAGAAATTGATCTCAGGTGTGATAAACCAAAGTTAAGTTATTTTTTAACAAGGGGGGCAATCACTTTTTCACACAGGGCCATGTAGATTTAGATTTTTTTTTCTCCCTTAATAACGTAAACCTTCATTTAAAAACTGCATTTTGTGTTCAATTATGTTATCTTTGACTAATAGTTAACGGTTTTTGATGAGCAGAAACATTTAAGTGTGACAAACATGCAAATGAATAAGAAATCAGGAAGGGGGCAAATAGTTTTTCACGCCACTGTAAGTAGGATTACCGCTGATTGGCCAACGCAGAAGCTCCTTTCACCAATGAGAAACCTTTCGGCACGCCTATTGCTCCAGCCTGTAGTTATCCCTACTTGAATTGAAGACCGCGCTGAAAGACGGGGAGGAGCCGAAGGAGTCGAAGTCTGCCGCTGTTTTCATATGAAATTTAAAGGGGACGATGGGCGATCACCAATTTGTGTGAAGTTTATAGAGAATTTTTAGGGGGGCTGAGTACAAATGTTAGGGGACTAGCGACGCCCATGGGTTCCAGGTCCCCGCGACCCTGAATACAGGATAAAGCGGTATAGAAGATGAGTGACTTAGAGTGAAAATAAAGATCTCATGATCTGGAGCGCCTGCTATGAGTGAAAGGTGCAGGCTTTACAAGCATTCATATTTTTTTATTTCGAACCCATAATGGCTTTGAAGCTAACAGTAGTAGATGGAACAGAACCAGGCATAACACCACTTTTGACTTTTTGGGCTTCACTGAAGGAAGAAATCATCTCTGTGTGGAAGAAACACAAAGAAATGTTCATTGTATGCTGCCAAGTCAGAGGCCATCAGTGTGAAGACTTTTTATAATGTATAATTTTATATGATTTTTTGCCTGTGAAACCAGACTTTTGGGCCACTCTGTATATTATCAATGCATAGACTTATGAAGACTACAGGAGGAGGCAGAACTTTCCTCTGAAAATCCCCCAGTTATGGTACAGCCTTCCAATTCCATATATTACTAAATAGAACTAAAATTCATTGTACTTCTATCGACAAAGCAAGACCCGGTGTAATGCCACAGTACTGGGTGTTTCATGGATATAGAGAGTTTTGCTGAACTGGAATCTTTGCATTCTGTCACTCATACAGTACTTCCTCACTCAGGTCTGTTATCTGTGCTGTGCATGTTATGTTACAGATGGCCCCGATGCCTTTGTTTCCTTGTGAGTCTTCACTTTTTTGGAACTGCCTGAGCCTACTGTATGAGTGCACAACACTTTTAGACCACTGTGTGTTAACAGCATACCTACTGTAATAATCTGTTCTGTTTGTCAAGCGGTACACGCAATCCTGCTGTCTGATGTGAACCCTTAAGAAGCATGTTACCAGTTCACAGAATAAGTTTGTAAATATTTAAATACATTAAAACGTTTGTGTTTCTTTACAGGTCATGGAACCAAAGGAGTGTTTGAGCTCCTGGCTGGCTGGAGAAGAACCCGTGAGAGTCTGCCCTTCAAAGAGCGGGTGGCAGATGCCTTTGCTGATGTGATGGTATGCTACACCATGACGAGTTCACTCTACATTATTACGTTTGGCATGGGCGCCAGTCCTTTCACCAACATCGAGTCGGTCAAGGTGTTCTGTCAGAGCATGTGCGTGGCCATCCTGGTCAATTACTTTTACGTCTTTTCTTTTTACGGCTCCTGCCTGGTGTTTGCTGGCCAACTTGAGCAGAACCGCTACCACAGTGTTTTCTGCTGCAAGATTCCATCTGTCGAATACCTGGACCGCCAGCCCACGTGGTTCAAGACCATGATGAGTGATGGCCATGATCTCTCCACACACCACGAGAGTATGCCGTACCAGAATCACTTTATTCAGCACTTTCTGAGGGATCATTACACAGAGTGGATTACCAACACATATGTCAAGCCCTTTGTGGTCATTCTCTACCTGATTTATGCCTCGTTTTCATTCATGGGATGTTTACAAATCAGTGATGGCTATAATATAGTGAATTTATTAGCCAGCAATTCACCCAGTGTGTCATTTGCCCTGACCCAGCAGAAACTGTTCAGCAACTACAGCCCAGTGATAGGATTCTACATCTATGAGCCTATCGAGTACTGGAACTCCACGGTACAGGAGCACCTCAAGACACTAGGGCAGGGTTTCAATAAGATTTCATGGATTGATAATTATTTCAATTATTTGAAAGTCACCAATGTCAGTGCATCAACCAAAAGCGATTTCATAAATATTCTCAAGACTTCATTTCTAAAGAGGCCGGAGTACCAGCACTTCACGGAAGACATCATTTTCTCCAAAAATGGAGACGAGTATGACATCATTGCATCCAGGATGTACTTGGTAGCCAGGACCACGGAGAAGACGAGGGAGGAGGTGGTGGAGCTGCTCGAGAGACTTAGGCCCCTCTCTCTTATAAACAGCATTAAGTTCATCGTCTTCAACCCTACCTTTGTGTTCATGGACCGCTATAGTTCCTCGGTTGTCTCCCCAATTCTAACATCAGGTTTCAGTGTCCTGACCATCCTCATCCTCACTTTCTTCCTCGTCATTAACCCCTTAGGGAACTTCTGGTTGATTCTGACCGTCACCTCTGTGGAGCTGGGTGTCCTCGGCCTCATGACACTCTGGAATGTAGATATGGACAGTATCTCTATCCTGTGCCTTATTTATACTCTCAACTTTGCCATGGATCACTGTGCCCCTCACCTCTACACATTTGTACTGGCCACTGAGCATACCAGGACTCAATGCATCAAGATTTCGCTCGAAGAGCATGGGGCAGCCATTTTACAGAACGCCTCATGCTTTGTGATTGGGATCATGCCCCTGCTCTTTGTGCCTTCCAACCTGACCTACACACTGTTCAAGTGCTCACTACTAACCACCGGATGTACAGTGTTGCACTGTTTCATAATCCTTCCAGTCTTCTTGACTTTTTTCCCTCCCTCCAAGAAAAGGCACAAGAAAAAGAAACGGGCGAAGAGGAAAGAGCGGGAGAGGGAGCGCGAGCGGGAGGAGATCGAGTGCATCGAAGTCAGAGAGAATCCTGACCATGTGACCAGTGTCTAAGACATTTGTGTGAGTGTAACAGGAAATGTCCCCTCTAGCAGGACGAAAATTACATGTAGCATTTCACAGGTCATGGGGGTCACAAAGGATCCACCTTTTTCGAGTGGGATGACCCTCAATTACTCCACTAAGGGGCACACTTACTGTCTAAAGCAGAAAGTCTTCTTATGTTGTACCATTCATCCAGACTAGTATATAGCATCTGCCTGCTTCTGTTCTTCTTTGGGTAAGATACAAATTAGATGTCAGTGCAGTAAAGCCTGCAGCTCATGTTAAAATGGTTGCACAAACTGCTAAAAAAAAAAAAAAAAAGAGAGAGAGAGAGAGAGGGTGGTATTTCTCAAGCATGTTGTTAGGGACTGAGACTAGAGACAGATTTGTACTGTATTAATGCTATCAAGTCTTAAATTGTCCAAAATTGTAGCCTACATCCTAAATGTGGCCAGAAATCATTAGGAATAATTATGAATGATAATTATAGATTTAAGATTAGTGAACATCCTGTGTGCTGAATGTGTATTTACATTATATTAGACGAGACAATGTACAGACCTGAAATTTAGTCATTAGTGTCCTGGTTATTGAACATGTGCAAAAGCTAATGAGCAAGATTGCATTAATGTAGCATGAGTTTTAGGTTTATTGATAATATTTAAGCAGAGCAGATGTTATACACTGTCGATTTTACGCAAATTAACAGGAAGGTACAACCTCATGACATTACACTGGAACAGGATTTGTAATTTGTCTATGTTTCCATTTCTTCTGCAGCATATTGAAGGTGTAATACAAGAAACAACAAGCATGTCATTTTTACGCGTCCAGATTACAATGTAGTAGCTGAAGTTAACACACTGCAGTAGACGTTGTAAGGATTGAAAGTGGTGCTGAAAGAATTATCAATTATGCTGAGCATCAGATCTTTGCATCAACTGTGTGTTCACTCACATTTACAATTTTTTTTGCCAGATGCTTATTATTGTTTTTTTTGTTGTTTTTTTACTATTAAGACTGTGTACAATCCAAGCGTCTATGATCTGACAGCAATGCGATTATAGGTTGTGTATAGGATTATAGATATGCACCAAGAAATAAGTGCTGCACAGTAGCTGTAGGAAGAACAAAGACTGCAGGAAGTAAATGCACTAGTTGGAATAATCGCTAGAACATAGAGAATAACAAATATTAGTTACACAGCAACTAAAGATACTGTAATATAGTATCTTTAGTTTAGAACAGTAACAATAGTGTAGTACAAGTAAATTACTATGGGCTATGTAACAACAGTAAAAATATAAAAACAAACAAAAAAGAAGGTTTCATACATACCCTACAATTATAGAAATAAAATGCCAGGCTTATCATTTTCTAATAATAAAAATATGTTTATATGATCCTTTCATTAAAAAAAAAGGAACTTTCATCAGATTCTGATCTACTGAGCTAAGATGACTTACAGGTAGTTAAATATCAGTCAGCCATTAGTTCAACTTAAGCATTAAATATTAATACTAGGGCTGCACGATATTAGGAAAATATGCGATATTGTTGTTGAATATTGCGATAACGATATTTCTTGCGATATAACATTTCCCTAGAAAAATGCATTTATTATTATTATTATTGGCTATTTTTTTTTATTATTTATTTATATGTAATGATCATACTAAAATAAACAGGTAATAGATATTCGTCTGATGTAATTAAATCTAATTCAGGCTAAAAAGAAACTATATTTCAAGGTAGTTGCAAATATTTAGACTTCAAAACACTATGAATGACTTAAACCCCTCAGCAGATATTCTGACTTCTGGTTTGCTGTTACTATAAACCTGCCAACACAATATGAATTACTTTCAAACATTACTGTTTATTTACATGTAACCGTGTAACACTCATCAATAGTGTCTTAAAACAAGAGGTTTTTTTTTGTTTGTTTGTTTTTTTTAAATAAAAATAAATATTATTAAACAAAAATTTTATAAAAAAAATACTATTTGTCACAAACACACACTCGCTCCGCGACCGGCACTCGGACCCGGAAGTAATGCGGTCGCGAACCCGGAAGTATAACAGGAGTAAACAAACCACCGCATACAGCTTAGTCACTGAGTTCGCGCATGTCGATTCAGATTGTTTACTTTCTGATTCGAGTGTGTGTTTATAGGACGCGGGTTAAATGTGTGTTTTTCCGTTGCTCCCCTTCTTAAACTAATTTGCGTGGTTATCCTGCCTACTCGCTTGCTTCCGCGTTTGGGTTTACCGTCCACGCAACAAAGGGCTAACGGCTAATTGCTAAGTCTTCTGATCATCCCGGGTTAGTTAGCGACAGAATTAAGTATAAAGATATAAATTATATATATACATATATATAATTTTATATATATATATATATATATATATATATATATATATATATATATATAAGCGGGTATAAACATAGTAAGGGCCCATCTGATTGGTCAAGTATTTATCGCAACTCTTTGCGATATGATTATCGCGCATGCCATTATCACGATAACAATATTTTTTCGATATATCGTGCAGCCCTAATTAATACATATTTAAAGTTAATTGAATATTTTAGGTGCTAATATTAATTTATCTTTTTTTTTTTTTTTGCCAAAGTCATGGGTAATAATGTTGTCTAAGGCAAATTGCTGGACAAGATAAAATGCTAGCTATCAGCTACAGATACCTTGGAATATTGGTGAATCTTCTCCTGTTAAACACTTCTGATTGTCAACTGTTTGTTTCCGATTTTTTTTTTTTTTTAACTTTTTGCCATTAATGCTCCATTTATGATGTAAGAATGAAGGAGTTGTGAAAGACAGATACAGTAGATAACTGTAACTACAAAGAGATCCACATTAATCAAAGTTTTACACAGCATGGTCACAGGATTGCGGAAGAATCAGCTCACATTAAAATGTGACACGGAGTTAAAGTTAGGTCAAGGTGAGCAGATCTGTCTTTTATTCTGTCTTCATTAATATGTTATTCCACATCATCTTGTTAAATCATTAGAGTTCCTGCTTTCTGTGAGAACAGGCTGAGACAGGATGATGATGTAGACCAAAAAGGTTGAGACAGTAGAACATAATATATTAAATATGACAGTAAACCCATCACAAAGCAGCTCTGGCTTATCGAAGATAAGCAGCATGTGGAAATGTCCACACATTTACCTGACAAGCCGCTGAATCAAACAGAGACCCTCATATGTTACCCTTGAAGGTGTCACTATGTAATTTTTAATGTAGGAAGAGGGCATGCCAATGAAGTAGGCTATATAAAGAAAAGAAATGCATTCAATCATATACTTCCCAAGAATGACTGTCTTCGCATGTAACGTATGTATGCATGTATTTAGTTAGTGTGCATTTTTTCTTGTTTTTACATTTTGAGAAATGTTGCAAAAGTATGCTTTTTTTAATTGATATCATCTTGTTAGTAACTCGTTATGTGTTGTACTAATGACCAGAAAAGTGTTTATATATATATATATATATATATATATATATATATATATATATATATAAATATAAATCATATTGTATAGTATTTTCTAGTTTTTTAAGAAATGAAAAGTGAAAGATTTTTTTCTATTTAAATCTCTTAATATAAAAATGCAATAAAAGTCAAAAATAAAAGCTGAGTAGTAATAAATTATGGAATGTCAATTGTGTTCTCAATCATTTCTTCTTCCACACACATGGTAAATGCCTAAAATTATCGCAACTTCTTACACAGGTGTCCTATTCACTGAAGGTAAGGATAGTCTTATTCTCTTCCTTTCTGCTTTCTTTCATATTTTAGTAGACCATCTCATGGGATCGCAGTAACTGGAACACGCTTCTCTGTTTAAGAAACTTACAGTGTACTGTACATCACACCTTCAGAGGTCATGTGGAGTCCATGTCTTGATGGACCAGACCTTTTTTGGCAGCACAATATTATCCAGGTGGTTTTAATTTTATAGCTGATTTGTGTACATCCAGTCCCATTTGAAGATAGTGGTAAAGCAAATATATATATATATATATATATATATATATATATATATATATATATATAAATAAAACAAAATAAAAAAACTGAAAATAAAATAAGCACTTGTGAAAGTAGTAAATGACCTCCTATTGACCCCTGATCAGGGTTGTGTCACTATACTTGTGTTCCTCAGTGCAGATTTTGACACCATTGATCATAGTATTTTTCTTCATAGATTAGAAAATGTAGTAGGAATTAAGGGAACGGCCCTGGCCTGGCTCAGATCCTATTTGACTGATCGTTATCAGTTTGTAGATTCAAATGGTGACTATTCTAAATGTTCTCAAGTGGAGTTTGGTGTTCCGCAGGGTTCAGGTTTAGGGCCATTGCTTTTTTCTCTTTACATGCTTCCTCTGAGCAAGCTTGGGATGCGTGTAGTGACTGGGGACAGTTCCACTTTACCTTGAAGACAGTCCTGGCCTTGGCTGATGTAGACAGCTGTTCTCTCAGGACTTGTGTCTGCAGTCACGCCATAGTCAGGACTAGAATTTCCTGCATTCTACTCTACCTGTGCCTTCAATATTGATTCTGTAAAGCTGCACGACAATGACTATTGTTAAAAGAGGTATACAAATAAAAATGGATTGAATTGAATTTTGTTTAAACCCAAAAAAATTTTGTTTTGTGATCAAACATATTGAAATGCATGACCTTGAATATGATATTGCTTATTTATGAGTATTTACTTTAGATTACTCAACATGGAAATATTTTGTTAAATGTATCACAGTGACTACTGTATACAGTAAGCTGTTTTGAGTGTTAAATCTGTATACACTCACTGGCCAATTCATTAGGTACACTTTGCTAATACTGGGTTGGACCCCATTTGTCTTTAGAACTGAGCTAATTCTTCATTGCACAGATACAAATGTGCTGGAAACATTACTTAGAGAATTTGCTCTGTATTGACATGAGAGCATCACGTAATCACTGCAGGTTTGTCGGCCGCATGAATATGATGCGAATCTCCTGGTCCACCACATCCCAAAGGTGCTCTATTGGAGTGAGATCTTGTGACTGTGGAGGCTGTTTGAGTAAAGTGACCTCACTTGTCATATTCAAGGAACCAGTCTGAGAGGACTTCCTGCTATTCATAAAGGGATGGACACGGTCAGCAACACTTAGGTAGGACATGACAGATAAATCATGCTTATTAGTACTAAGGTGTCCAAAGTGTGCCAAGAAAATCTCGATGGCATGATGGATTCATGCTTTCATGTTGTTCATGCCGAATTCTGACCCGACCATTCGAATGCTGCGGCAGAAATCGAGACTCATTAGATGAGGCAACATTTATCCAGTCTTCTATTGTCCAATGTTGGTGAGTACATGTGACCTGCAGCCTTGGTTTCCTATTCCTAGCTGACAAGAGCAGCACCTGGTGTGATCTTTTTCTGCTGTATCATGATTTGATGTGTTGTGTGTTTGGAGGCATTTTGCCTACTGTACAGTATATTCAAGATTCAAAGAACTTTATTAATCCCAAAGGGAAATTGCTTATGCTCGGTTACAGGTGCTCACAGTTGTTAACTAAGGAAGGTAATAAAAGGTAATAAATAATACTAATAATATCAACAAAAAAAGTACCAACAAAATATGACTCAAGACCACTTGTAAGTATTGCACAGAAATCTAGTATGTATGTAATATTGTATTATTATATGCAATCATGTATTACATATTCTATTGGGAGGTAGTATTGCAGTTATCATATTATTAATATGGGTAAGTATTAGTGTCCTGTTGTATACCAGTCAGTGAAAAAATCCACATACATGTGTGTATGAGTTACAGAGAAGAGTTGTAAAGTTTTATGGCCGTTGGGAGAAAGGATCTCCTGTGACGCTCAGTGGAACACTTGATAGTAATCAGTCTCTGGCTGAAACTGCTCCTCTGTTCAGCCAAAACACTGTATAGCGGGTGAGAAGGATTGTTCACAATGGATTCTACTTTGGACAGAATCCTCCTCTTTGCTACTACATCCACCGAGTCAAGCTCCAGGCCGAGCACAGATCCGGCCTTTTTAATTGACTTGTCCAGTTTGTTCTTATCAGACACCTTAATGTTACCACCCCAACAGACCACAGCGTAGAAAATGACACTCGCCACAACGGTCTCATAGAACATCTGTAGAATGGTGTTACAGACGTTAAAAGACCTGAGCCTTCGAAGAAAGTACAATCGACTGACCTTTCTTGTAGAGTGCCGTTGTGTTGAGTGACTAGTCAAGTTTGTTGACCAGATGAACTCCCAGATATTTGTAATCAGAGACAATGTCCACTATCTCCCCCTTGACAGATATAGGAGTCACAGGGGTCTTGCTTCTCCTAAAGTCTACCACCATCTCCTTTGTTTTCCTGATGTTGAGTTGTAGGTGGTTACGCTCACACCAGGGGGGTATTCTTCGTACGTCGCTTGAAACATCCGGGATGAATTGACACATCTAAGATGAGATCATCGTGCTAATTACGCTCTGGCTAAGTTGGTTCTTCCAGCACACCTGTTGTTGATGATTAGTCTGGCCGGATTGAGTTGTCTAGGATTATTGCGCGTTCGTGTGTTGGTTTAAAAGGCGATATGCATCGACAGTAGAAACACTGATCACAAGCCCTTTGATTGGTTGACGAAATGACAAAAGAACAAGCTCAATTTTTTTTTTAACACCTGTTATGCGCTGAAATGCTTCCCTGCCATGGATCTCCCCCTCCTCACACACACTCACACACACATAATCGCTATCAAATATTATATTAGAACATAATATGCACATATGTTTTACAAATTACATGAGACAATAAAATAAAATAAGAAATATGAAAATAAATATGTTGTATATGGAAAAATAGAAATATTAATATTTTTTTCAAAAACATGTATACTTTTATATTGTTTACTTTATACTAAAATTAGTTTTGTCCAATTTTTCATTATTAAAAAAAATATTTTTATTATACATATCTATCCATCTATCTATATATAAAATCATATATATATATTTGCATATTTATAACGAACCCCTGAAAAATAAATGTGTTACAAAATAAACATTATACAAGAATTTGAATTAATGGTCTTGAGGGCTGTCTCGTGCCTAGAGTTTATTATAATAATAGAAAATCTATTAATTTATGTTCTAATATAATATTTGATATCAATTATATATATATATTATGGCAAGCCGTATATATGCATGCAAGATACTTTTCTTTCCCGACGTGAGTCAGTCCACGTCAGCGCTCTTTATCCAATCAGATGTGACCTCACCATTTCAACCAATCATAACCCGGCGGGAGCGCAGCCTTAATCCTGTTTACATGAAATAAAGCTGCTACCGAGCAGGTTCAAGCTTACGGACATGTTGCTATGACAACAAGTGCGAGATGAGCATCGGAGAACGAAACAATCCAAGATCAGGACAAATCCACAACAATCAAATCCAGCTAACTGAGTTAGCGACGTACGAAGAACACCCCCCTGGAAACGAAGTCATCCACAACAGACTGGTACTCCGAGGTGTCACCCTCCTTTATACACCCAACAACCACAGAGTCGTCAGAGAACTTCTGCAGGTGGCATGACTCCGAGTTATATCTAAAGTCAGATGTATAGAGGGTGAAAAGAAACGGAGACAGTACCGTCCCCTGGGGAGCTCCAGTGCTGCAGATCAAAGTCTCAGACACACAGTTCTGTAGTCGGACATACTGGGGGCGGCAGGTCAGGTAGTCCATGATCCAGGAAACCAAGCGGGTGTCAATGTTTATGTTCCTTAATTTCTCCCCCAGTACTGCCGGTTGGATGGTGTTGAAGGCACTGGAGAAGTCAAAGAACATCATCCTTACGGTGGTCCTAGGCTTGTCAAGGTGAGATTAGGTGCGATGTAGCAGGTGTATTATGGCGTCATCAACTCCCATGAACGGCTGATAGGCAAACTGAAGAGGGTCCAGAGAGGACTTCACCAGGGGACGAAGTGTGTCCAGGATCAGTCTCTCAAACACCTTCATAATGTGCGATGTTAAAGCAACCGGCCTGTAGTCGTTCTGGGCACAAGGACGTGGTGTTTTGGGTACCGGCACAATGCATGATGTTTTCCACAGTGCAGGGATTTTCTGAAGAGACAGACTCAGGCTAAAGAGGTACTGGAGGACACCACATAGTTGGGGAGCACAGGATTTCAGGACTCTCGGATTGATCTTATCCGGACCTACAGCTTTTGTAGGGCTGATCTTACTCAGGCCATGTTTAACCTGATCCACTGAGATGTTGATTGCTGGGAGTGCAGGAGTAGTGACTGTGACTGTTCTCTGTGTAGGGGAGGACATAGGAGCAGGAAAGTGTGGATTTGGGTTGAAGTCGGGGGAAGTGTGAGACATAGGGACATCAAATCTATTGAAGAAAGTGTTGAGGTCGTTTGCACGTTCCCTATTCCCCTCAATAGCCTGGCCGCTTGTCTTATAGCCAGTGATGCTCCTCATGCCCCTCCACACCTCTCTTGTGTTGTTTTGCTTCAGCCTTTGTTCTAGTTTTCTCCTGTATGCCTCTTTCCCCTCCTTGATTTTCCCGGTTAGTATTTTTGAGCCTTCTTCACTGCTTCCTTATCACCAGACCTAAAAGCATTTAAACACGCTTTAATGTCTTTGGTGACCCAGGGTTTGTTGTTGGGGAAACAGCGAATATCTCTCATCGGTACACGGGTGTCAACACAGAAGTTAATGTACTCCGTGATGCAGTCCGTCATTCCATCAATGTCCTCTCCATATGATGCACTGAGAACCTCCCAGTCTGTAGCCTCGAAACAATCCTGTAACGTAGCAGTGGCACCTTCTGACCATCTTCTTACACTCCTCACTATAGCAAGCTGTCTCTGAACCAGGGGTTTGTATATTGGCATGAGGTGGACTAGGTTGTGATCCGACCTCCCCGGGGGGGGGGGGGGGGTACTGCAGCACTGTAAGCACCTGTAAGCGGAAGATGTTTTCAGTCCTTAACAAAGCTGTCAACTCGTCCATCTTATTGTCCAGAGATCTCACGTTGCCTATGATAAGAGACGGGACATACGGCTTGTACTTTCTCATCTTTCCTTATGCGCCGCGCATTTCTCTTCCTCTTTGGTTCCTCTGCGCCGCTTCCTTCCACCTCTGCATCCCCTTATCGTCCTCCTCCTATGCTCAATGCACATGTCTATATGCTCAAAAGCATTGAGCTGCTGTCAGTGGATATCATTCACAGGTGTTGTGAGTTCAGAACTGAATATTGTGGGCACATTTCCAGAGACACACCAAATTTACGCTTAGAAAGGAGTGTTCAGAACAGCACATGTCCACATCATGGACAGTTTCTCTAGTGTATGAAACATTGTGGCCCGTTGCATTTGAGAGTTGTTTCTGACTCAGCAGGTTTCACAGAAATCCCAGATGTCGAACCCCTGAACATGCAGAGTCAAATGGCGCTTTTCCACTGCATACAGTAGTACGACACGACACGGTTCAGTTCTACTCACTTTTGGGGGGTTTTCCACTGGGAACAGTACCTGGTACCTGGTCCTTTTTTCAGTACCACCTCAGCCGAGGTTCCAAGCGCGCCGAACCGTTACCAAAACGTGACGTGTAAACTCCGCTGGTCACTGATTAGCCGGAGAAAATCGTCATTACTGCGTCACCGAACTTGCGACACGAGACACAACAGAACCGCTATATTTAGAAACAGCCAGAGAAGGATCGGACGCACCTTTTTGTATTAACTGTCGGGCTCTTTTGAAACAAACTCCTTCGTCTCGCTGTTAAAAACATCCACATGCCGAGAATGAAGAACACCATGCCGTCGATACGCTCCATTGTTGTGTGTTTGTTTGTGGCCCGTTTACGATGACGTCACGGCAGTAGCGGCACAGCGCGTGAGTAATCCCGCCCACGCTAAAGCGTTACTACACTGCAGTGGAAGCGCAAACTGCGCCGAACCGAAGTGAGTTGAACTGAACCGTGTCGTGTCGTTCTATGCAGTGGAAAAGAGGCAAAAGAGAAGAGGGACTGCTTGGATTCTACATAAAAAATTACTTCCTGGTGTTCCATTATCTAATGGCCTGATGAGATCCATACTGAACCAATCCAAATGCACCTTGATGAATGAACCAGCCTCCTCTGACAGCACATAGAAGACAGACTTCCCACAAGCTTTCTGACTAGGCACATGCATAAAAAAAAAAAAAAAAAAAAAAAAAAAGACTACAGCAAGATCCAGAGAACATTGGAATCCTTAACTTGCTCAGAGACTCACTATGTCTAATCTAATGCGTTCCCGTGTGGATCGCTGTGGCCTTTACTCATATTTTTGGTTTAGATTTTGGATAGATTCACATATTACTCATGTGATTTTAGGAATAAGTCTTTCTTCTGATTGATGGATCTGACAACACAATATCCACCCCTGTATGCTTAGCAATTGCTCTGTGTAGGCACAGTGTACTTCATGGATTAAGCTCTAAACACTTTTAGTACCGTTTTTAAACAGTTTTAAATAGCACATAAAGGGTACTTTAGTAACAAAGAAAATTTCACCATGAGCTGCTTATTTACAGAAATACTGAAATGGTCCATTTAAAGGAGGAGTGGAAGAGACATCGGAGTCGTAAAAATGCAATACCCAAGGGGTATAGCAGGGGTATAGCAGGGGTATCGCAGTAAGGGAAGGCTGACTTCAGGCTGCAAATGCATTCTCCAGCACATGAATAATAAATTATAGAAGATTAAATAAAAGTACCAAAAATAACAACATATAAAGAACAAGATGGCAGGATGCTCTACTCCTCGAGTATAGCAAAAATATAACCCAAAGCTTAGCAACAAGGGTGTACATGTTGTCTAAAATGTGAACAGAAAGTGAAAAAGAGGGAAAAAATAGCACATGACCCTGTTGAACACGGACGATTTCCTCCTGACCTGCAAGCTTACTTTCAAATTGGGTCATCATGTACTTCAGGTGAACTGACCAATCACACAGAGTGTAAAAGAACTGCAGTGTGTGTTGGTAGAGATACGGACAAGCACTGGACAATATTAGACTCGTGTGACTTCTATACATAAAGACATTTATTAAGCTTGGAAAAAAAAAAAATCTCAGGTTATGCAATTCAGTTACAAAAATCATGTAAACAGGTTCACTTGGAAATCTGTGCTGAAATTCTGCACAACTGTTTCCCCCACATTTAAATAATAACAATATGGAATGTTAATGTTAACGCTGGATGGAAAAAGACACCAAGAGCAGAAATTTTATTTAATTTAACTGGACATTGTATAGACGTGTTTATTTATTGCTGTAGGGATTAAATGACACATACGCACACACACACACACACACACACACACACACATGTGGAATACTTACAACCCTTTCTTACAGGACTTCTTAAAGGCACCTGAAGAGAGGGTACACTTCTAGTGTACTTATACATGTTAAGACAAATATATGATTCGTTACATAAATAGATCCAATATGTAAATCTGCGCAGACCCTTGTATTGCTACAACCGAAGATCGAGGTGGTTGCTAAGAAATTTAACTCATAGGACGTCCACAGTGTATGGGCATTTAGAAACATAGAAATGTAGATCATTTTTTCCCCCTATCTTTGTTTTATTTCGAATTTTCCTGTTTCCCTACCTGTGTATGTACACACACGTGTACGTATATTCCCATTCTTTGCAATAAAAATATATCTCGCTGCAAAGCTAAGCAATAAATGAGCTTTCAATATTAACACTTGTAAAACAGGCACGATAGTGTCACCCTGGATGAAAAAGTTTAAGTAGACTATTAAAGGAAAGTTTTCTCTTGACAAAGCGACAGAAGACGTGGTAACTACAGCAGCGGAGTAGGTTACATATATATATATATATTTATATATATTCCATAATAATCCAAAGAGACTAACATCGAAAGATTACAGCTTGAAAAAAGAAAGAAAGAAAGAAAGAAAGAAAGAAGAAAAAGAAAAAAATACCCCGTGACATAAAAATAAGAAAACTAAAGAATCCCATCCATGACTTTATACAGCTTCAGTAGTATTAAACTGCAAATTCGCCCACGTGATTGTGGAGCCTGCATATCCAGCACAGTAGTACATAATAAGGCCTCAAGAGTTGTTGGCAAATAAAAAGGGGGAAAAGACAGCAAGAGAAACCATATACATCAGTCTTAATTACACCGTTTCATACCATAAAAAAATGCTCATCATGTGCAAATGTAAATCTTACAATTTCTGGAGTAGGTCAGTGACTAAAAGGATTACGGGAATGATCTCTGCAGCTCGCAGACTAGCATTGGGCCATGAAAGCTCTCTTCCAGCAGCATCAAAGTCCCACCTTATGTTGATTGTACATGCTTTTTTAATTTCTCGATCTCCACCTGAAACAAAAAGAAAGCTACTTTAATAACAATTCCCTAGATTTAAAAAAAAAAAAAAAAACAACAAATAAACATCAGTGATGTGAGAAGTTCAAGATAAATAATGACCTAATGATTATCATTTTAAAATTATATTCTGCTTTAAACTGGACCTTTATATCTGTATAAATCATCAGTTCCTGACCACAGGCTTCTTAAAGACCATCTATCTACACATAACAGCAATCACAGGCTAACTTGTAGTAAGTAATGTGATAATAATAAGTATAATAAACAAACATCTATGAGAGAGAGAGAGAGAGAGAGAGAGAGAGAGAGAGAGCGAGAGAGAGAGAGAGCGAGAGAGAGAGAGAGAGAGAGAGAGAGCAGGATACCTGCAGAGACACCCGCTTCAGACGCTCCTCATCCAGCTCAGATCTCAAGTCTGCAAGCTCTCTCCTGCATTGGGTTTTTTTTCACAGATAAGAAGTTTTGATAAGAACAAGTCAAACTTGGAACATCAAAAAAAAAAAGAAAAGGAAAACATCATCTAGATGAAGATTTCAGCGGGAGTGATTAGAGTGTTAGAGACGTTTCGTCTTGTCTTACGTTTGCTGCGTCTTTAGTAACTCCACAGAGAGCAGCAGCTCCTTAATCTGAGCCCGGAGCTCGTCCAGTTCTTTGCTTTTCTCCTCCTCTACCTCGGCTCTCGCTTTGGGCTCAGGAGTGGAGAAGCTCGACGCCTTCTGCACAAGGGAAGGCTGTACAAACACAAGTAGGACAAGTCATACTTTCACTGGCAGAAGGTCTGACGATATGCATTTATTCTGGCTTTTGGCCTGATTGAGGCGCATCTGTGTCACCATTTACTGTAATTCCACACCGCGATCAATTCTGTGCGCAGACACACACACACACACACACACACACAGTACTGCTCCTGACTGCCAGAACACAAAACGTTCCTAAATATGCTCATAAATACCACAAATGGTTGAAATGTTCTGCCTTTCCTATCTGATGTCTGCAAGCATGTCTGTCTCCATTTAAAAACAAGATGAGACAATTCCAGACGTATTTGATCTGACAGCAGACTCTATTATTTCATTTAAATAATTTATCATCGATTCACAAAAACATTTGGCAGCTTCGTCTACAGATGTGCAGCGTCATCATGTAGGCACTGAAAGTACAGCAGCTTAAACAAATACACAAACAAAACAAATACATTGGAAAAAAATATTATTATTAGTGCTTTAATGGACTGTCAGACTAAAAATATATAATGTTTAATGATAACATTTTCAAACTCTCTACCATGAGTCATGTGTCATTATGCAGTTCCAGACATTTTCATGATTTATATGATTTATTCACATTTATTTAGTGTGTGTGAAAAATTGTAAGCATGACAGGTGACAGGGTGTCACACAAGAATTGCCACTGGGGGGGGGGGGTGGAGATGCCACACAAACTAAACAGGAAAAGAGTTGAGGAAAGAAGAGGAGAACTCTTTCATTCATTTCATTTTAACTGCTTTCGTTCGTGTGTGTTCTCTATAAAGCAGCTCATGATATTAGTATCATCTAAATGGAGGCACCTTACACAGGACCCACACCAGAGATCAGGAAGCATAATAATAATAATAATAATAATAATAATAATAATAATAAGTTCACATAAAAGCAAAAGAAATGTCGACATTAATGTCCAAGGAAGATAAAATACAAACAAAGATTGTGGAAAGACTGTTGAACCTGTTCCCTGCGGCGTCACCGTTCCCCTTCACTGATACTACGAGACCTGAACACTTATCTAGCTGGACAACACCGCTGTGAGACTCAAAACGCCAACTCCATGGAGACGCGGCGTGTGTGTTAGTGTTAAAGTGAGAGCGGAATAACTGGTCGGAGAGCCTGTACATGCTGCTTTAGTCTCATTCTTCATGCGCACAGACAGACAGGCAGACAGACGCACGCATGCATGCATACACACTAGGGCTGCACGATATTAGGAAAATATACTGCACTGTTGTTGAATATTGCGATAACGATATTTCTTGCGATATAACATTTCCCTAGAGAAATGCATTTTTTATTATTATTGCCTATTTTTTTTTATATGTAATGATGATACTAAAATAAACAGGTAATAGATATTCGTCTGATGTAATTAAATCTAATTCAGGCTAAAAAGAAACTATATGTCAAGGAAGTTGCAAATATTTAGACTTCAAAACACTATGAATGACTTAAACCCCTCAGCAGATATTCTGACTTCTGGTTTGCTGTTACTATAAACCTGCCAACACAATATGAATTACTTTCAAACATTACTGTTTATTTACATGTAACCGTGTAACACTCATCAATAGTGTCTTAAAACAAGAGCATCTTTTAAACTAAATATTCTCTTTGGCTTGCCTGTTTTTTTTTGTTTGTTTGTTTTTTTTAATAAAAATAAATATTATTAAACAAAAATTTTATTAAAAAATACTATTTGTCACACACACACACACGCTCCGCGACCGGCACTAGGACCCGGAAGTAATGCGGTCGCGAACCCGGAAGTATAAGAGGAGTAAACAACCCGCATAGAGCTTAGTCACTGAGTTCACCATGTCGGTTCAGATTGTTTACTTTCTGATTCGAGTGTGTGTTTATAGGACGCGGGTTAAATGTGTGTTTTTCCGTTGCTCCCCTTCTGTGAGAGTCCTTAAACTAATTCGCGTGGTTATCCTGCCTACTCGCTTGCTTCCGCGTTTGGGTTTACCGTCCACGCTACAAAGGGCTAACGGCTAATCGCTAAGTCTTCTGATCATCCCGGTTAGTTCACGACAGAATTAAGTATAAAGTAGGGCTGCAACTAACGATTATTTTGATAATCGATTAGTTGGTCGATTATTTTTCCGATTAATCAATTAATCGGATAAAACTATATATATATAGTTTAAAAAAATACACTGACATTCAGTTGTTAAGAATGACCTCGCTTTAAATTCTCTTAAATTAATTCAACTTAAGAAGAATAATAGACTTCTAGATTATTATGATATTTTTAATTGAAGTGTCTCTTGCTACATCCTTTTCACGGTTTATACATTATTCCTATCGTGTATTTTATCCTTTTTTTGTTGTCTCAATTAAAAAAATAATAGACCATTTTGCTATACTAGACATTCTCGTAATACGGCGACGTCGGGAGAGAAAACAAATGGCCGCTACTGGGTTCACTCTGTTTATTTTGCCCTTTTCCCGCATTTCCCCTCTGTACAGCATGTAGGATAATGGGATATATCCGGTCCCCCGAAGTATAAAATGAACGTGAAGAAAACGAACTAGACGTACACCGTATAACCGCGCAGCCGGACAAACACACGTCACCAAAGCCCGTGTGATCTCTCTCACTGACTCCTATGTGTAGAAGACCCTCAGCGCTTCATCCGCGCTCACCGGACACTACGAACGGCAGAATAAAAAACGCCCGATTAGAGGTGTTTAATGTAAATTGCTCCCATACCTGGGAGGACTTGGGGCGGCGCTTTTTCCTGCAAACGGTTCTGTAACCGCCATTGCGCGAGCGACTGTGTATCTGTGTGTGTATTTGTCTATTTGTGCATCTTGTGGTCGCGCTCCTCAATAACGTGAGCAGCCCAACTAATCGATAACGGCATTCATTGACAACGAATTCTATTATCGATAATCACCGATTTTATCGATTAGTTGTTGCAGCCCTAGTATAAAGATATAAATATTATATATATATAAGCGGGTATAAACATAGTAAGGGCCCATCTGATTGGTCAAATTTGGACACACAAATACTTGGCACATAAAGTATTTATCGCAACTCTTTATCGCGCATGCCATTATCGCAATAACGATATTTTTTCGATATATCGTGCAGCCCTAATACAGAGACAGACGTATGCACACACAGAGACAGACAGACAGACGTATGCATACAGACAGACCCAGATGTGAGAGGATGTGGTAAACGCTGTGAGTGAGGGAGAAGCTCTCATGTGCTCCCGCGCTGCTGTATGTAATGTCATGCGAGTGATGTTGATGAAACTCGCCCACCTTGTTAAATTCAGATGACTGAGGTCTTGGAACGAAAACATCATCGGTTTTTGAAGCTTTATCGCTGCTGTCTTTGTTTAGCTGTAAAACAAAGATTGATAAATTTCAACACAGAAAATTAACACGCAGGTTTCCTATTCAACAGCAGCTTCACAAAATCAGGCCTGAGAACGAATGAACAACTCACACACTGGATGAATGAAGTATCAGTGGGACGATTCACACCTCTGATTTAATCGCATACATTTCATGAGACCAGACAATACAATATCACAATACCCAGGTGTCAGGTTCAAGTGTATTGCGACTCTGTTAGAACCATGATTTTATATACATCCTGATTCAATATTATTATATTTTTATTAAATGATTTATTATTATTTGTTCATTTATATAAGTTTTTGGCGGTATCATTAGTTCTGGCTTAGTGGTTAGCACTGTCGCCTTGTAACTCAAGAGTCCGGGTTCGATTCCCGGCCAGGATTGATTCCTGTTTCCGTGTGCATGAAGTTTGCATGTTCGTTCAAATCGTCTGGTCCCTGGTGATTCCCATTCCTAATGTTTAATCATGCGGTTTTGAAAAATTAATAAATCTGAAAACACAAATCTGTGTGTTTGTGTGGATGAATGAAAAAGTGTATCAGATATGAGTCATAGTTAAAAGAACGTGACAACAGATGGACAAAAAAAAAAATCAGATATAGGCAACAAATCAGAATTGGGCATCGAGACCTGCAGTGTAAACGCAGCCTTAGTCTTTTGGGCACTGAGATTTCTGATTTGATTCAATAACATTAATGATTTTCTTATTAAAAAGCTACATTTCTTGCAGGTTTTGAAATGTCAAAACTGCTAAAAATATCTAAAACAAGAAACCTGTGTTTCTTTCTCTCTTTAGATATCCTGTCTCATACACAACTTTTTTTTTTTTCGGCCAATCTTCTACTCCAGTCCAGTAGGTTGCAGCGCTGCACCAACAGAACATAAACTCCAAAAGAAGCAGCGGCATTGATACGCTCACAAAATCTATATGTGGAAGAGGACCGGTTTGTATTTTGTTCAAAAGCTGTGTTATATATTTAAGAAATGTGTCATATTTTAGACTTAACATTTGTAAGTTTATCTAAAATAATTTAAAAACTGTGAATTGATTCTAAATTAAACTGATGAATAAAGGTTCAATTAAATTGCATAATCGATTAAATTGTACATCTCTAGAAAACAACAGAGGTCGAAACTGACTTTTTTTTTTTTTTTTAATGATCAGTATTGGTATGAAGCAGATTGTAACCCTAATCCACCCTACAGGCTGATGTACATTAAACACGACACTGCCGCAGGTTACTCACAGGCGGGCCTGCGATGAACTGCCCTGGGAGCCGCCTGCCGGGCATCTTTGGTCTGTTCGCAGTCGGGTGAGACAGCTTTTCCGAGGTAGAGGACATGTCATCAAAACTCATAAGGTCTAATAGATAACCAAGATAAGCAGGAAATGCACGTTAGTTCAAACATAAGTAAAGCACAGGAAAAAAAAAAAAACAACAACAAAGAAATCTCTTGCGCATAAACAACAATTCGCTAATTGCACTGAATAGGATAGGTGGCTGTGTATTCTGGCCGTCTTTGAGGTTGCTCATACTGTATGTCGCGTCTTTTGCATGCTAAATGTAGTGATTTTAAACAGATGCACGTTACAAGCATGCTCACAATAGAGAGCAACACTATCGCAACATGCATGCATTTTACATGTGCGTCCATCCACACCACAGCAATTTGGAAAAACCCCAACTTTTCAGAATGCCGCAAGTGCACAGCAGGTAATTGACAATAACCAACCAATCAGCTACACTCTGTTATCCTGGATCAGCTGGTGAAATTCTCCATGTTTTCTTGGAGATTGCGCTAAGCTTCATGCTTTATTTAAAGCCGTTACACACCTGAGGAGGAGTTCTTCTCAGTCCAATCTCCAGACAGTGTTTTTGGTTTGCTGGGGAAGGATGGTTCGAAGTCTGACTTTGGTCGTAGGTGAGGCACCTCCCCATTATGCCTGTGGAGAAAGAAAGCAAAGGGGAAAATTAATTAAATCATGTCCAATAACAGCAATGTGAGCTCAAACACTGCGCTAGGACAGAAGCAAAAACAGGCAACGTCGTGAGAATCACTTACTTAACTGCCGGAGACGGAGCAAGAGGTTTTTCAGGTCGTTTTGGCTGCATGGCCACTGGGCGCAGAAGACCTTTTCCCGGAGGGGGAACAGGCTTTTTAGGGGGCACAATGGGAGCAACTGGCTTGGCAGGTTTGTCTGGCAGAGACCTGTCAACTTTTAGACAAAAAGTAAAACAAATAAAAATAGGATTATTAAACCTATCGATTTTATGTATAGAGAAATGTTAAATAAAATAAATACAAATATATTAATGCACCAAAAGAAGGTGCTAGGAAGCTCGTTCGCCTTCATGTGTTCAAGTAAATCTTTCCATAGTGTAAGACTGCTATAGCTATGTCAGGTTTCTGGATTGATCAATAGATTTGCGACAAATGCCTAAATGTAGATGTAATCTATAGCCAGATTCTTAAAGAATTACAGGTCAAGCAATCAGGTTCGGATTTTTGGGCATAAAGTCTCATTTTCCACCATGTGCCAGCAAACTTGTGCGTGTCAACGTATTTAATCGGTTGTTGTTGGTCTTTCGGCTGCTCCCGGCAAGGGGTCGCTACAGCGGAATATCCAGTCTGCACTACAACTTGGCACAGGTTTTACGCCGGATGTCCTTCCTGACGCAACCCTCCCATTTTTTATATCCGGGCTTGGGACCAGCACGGCATCCAGTGGCTGGGGAGTAATTGGTTATTTTGAAACATAAGTGTAGCCCTAATTGTTTAGTTTTTTAACTAACTTTGGTCTAGTTTAATGAACCTGTTATATTGAAAGCCTAGAACTTATAGAAATACATTGGGGTAGTCATACATTTCAGCGACAAAACTTAAAGGTGACTTTTCATTCAGCAGAAATTTCAGGTAGTGTGTTCAATAGATAGGCTGGCCTCAGTCGAAGCTGGTGGAGGTTTGGTGATCGTCCCACTCTGCACCCCAAATAGTAAGGAAGGCCTCAATGAGTATCTCTCTTAAAATGGGACACAGACCCCTTTCAAAGGCTTATAGCCAGTGGTCAAATTGGGGAAAAAAAAAAATCAGGGGAGATGGTGTGGTCAAGTATATATAATATAAGCTTAATTACATCAACTTGGAGCCATCAAAACAAACCATATTCATTTAACCATGCAATTGTCATTTCAAGTCAAGTCAAGTTTATTTATATAGCACATTTACAACAGTTTGTGCTGCCCAAAGTGCTGTACATGCAGAGAATAGATAATAAAAAAACCACACAATAAAATACTACATATAATACAAACTAGTTAAGGCAGATAAAACTAGAAGCAGTTAAAATAAAATAAAATTAAATAAAATAGATAAAAACATCAAAGTCAACCTGTGCTAAATGCCAGTCCATAAAAGTGTGTTTTTAATAAAGATTTAAAAAGCTCCAATGTTTGTGCAGATCTGACATTCAGAGGCAGGTTATTCCAAAGTCTGGGGCCTGCCACAGCAAATGCTCTATCCCCTCTGGTTTTTAACTTTGTTCTTGGAATGGTTAAAATGAGCTGAGTGCTGGATCTCATGGTTCTGGCTGGAGTATGGATAGACAACAGCTCAGATAGATAAGAAGGAGCTAGACCATTCAAAGATTTAAACACAAGTAGTAGGACTTTAAATTGGATCCTGTATACAACAGGGAGCCAATGAAGAGAGGCAAGCACCGGAGTTATATGCTCTCGCCGCTTGGTACCAGTCAGCAACCGAGCAGCTGCATTTTGAATGAGTTGGAGACGCTGTAATGACAACTGGTCAAGGCCGTAATAAAGAGAATTGCAGTAATCTAGTCGAGAAGTAATAAAGAGGTGAATAACCTGTTCAAAAACGTGAGCTGGAAGGTATGGCTTTACCTTAGCTAACTGTCTAAGATGAAAGAAACCTGACTGGACAACTGCACTAACTTGCTTTTGAAATTTAAAAGACTTGTCAAAAAACACTCCTAGGTTTTTGACATACGGTTTACAATATAAGGATAGTGTGCCCAAGGCATTATTCACTCCATTTGAAGCCGCAGGATCACCAAAAATTACTATTTCAGTTTTCTTTTCATTTAACGTAAGAAAATTAGTTGACATCCACTGTTTAATTTCAGTAATGCAGTCCATTAGATTGCTAAAAGATCCTGTGCCTGATCTTAACGGCAAATAAATTTGTATGTCATCAGCAAAGCAATGAAAAGTAATATTGTACTTGGAGAAAATTGATCCCAAGGGCAACAGATAAAGGCCAAAAAGAGCTGGGCCAAGGATAGAACCTTGTGGCACACCACAGTTAAGGTGGACTGGTTTAGAGTTGTAAGGGCCCATATTGACAAAAAATGATCTTTGGGAAAGGTATGAATGAAACCACTGAAGAGCAATGCCCTTAAGGCCAACATACTGTTCTAAGCGAGATAAAAGTGTATTGTGGTCAACCGTATCAAAAGCTGCTGTTAGGTCTAGCAATAAGAGGGCGGCAGAATTGCCAGAATCTGTAATTAAAAGGAGGTCATTAAAAACTCTTAAAAGTGCAGTCTCAGTGCTATGCCGTGATTTAAAACCAGACTGAAATTTTTCAGAGATGTCATTAATATCTAGATAAGCTTGCAACTGTGTATAGACAACTTTCTCTAAAATTTTTGAGAGAAAAGGCAGCTTCGAGATTGGTCTATAATTTGACATGACTGTCGGGTCAAGATTATGTTTTTTAATAAGTGGTTGCACTGCGGCCTGTTTAAAACAGGATGGAACAAAACCTGTAGCAATGGAAGCATTAATTAATTTTAAAATATAGGGCCCAATAGTGTTAAAAGTGTTTTTAAACAAGCTGGGTGGAAGACAGTCCAGTGGGCAATAAGAGGGTCTTACATTATTAATTAATTTCGATAATTCCCTCAGAGAAACAGGCTCAAACTGCTGAAGAACAGATGTGCACACTGGAAGTGCACTAGGGTCTACAGCAGAAGTTAAAGAAACAGAGGACCTAATTGATAAGACCTTATCTATAAAAAATGCTAAGAATTGTTCACACATACTAGGTGAGGGTACAGCACCAGCAGAACCGCATGGATGAATAATACGATTAAATACATTAAAAAGAATTTTGGGCCTGTGGCTATTGGCAGACACAATGTTAGACATAAACTGGGTTTTAGCGGTCTTCACAGCATGTTGGTAGGTATATAAACACTCTCTTAATATTTGTAAAGACACATGCAACCTGTCCTTTTTCCATCTCCTCTCAGCGCGTCTACATTCGCGTCTGAGAGCGCGCGTGCGCTCGTTCAACCAAGGCTCATCCATTGGTTTAGAGCGCACGGGCGCGAGAGGAGCAATGGAGTCCAGTATATCAACACAGGTGGAATTAAAACGTTCAGCCAAGACCTCAGCGCTTTCACAACCAAAGTTGATCAGTCCAGAGTCATTAAAAGCATCAGAGAACTGGGAAACCGTAAGGGCGCTGAGCATCCGTCTCCTACACACTGGGGCGCGCTGGTTATCCACCGGAGAATGCAGCGTTAAATTAAACAGCACAGGAAAGTGATCGGAGATGCACACGTTGAATATTTCCGTGATACACACATCTAAGCCCTGTGACAACACCAAGTCCAGTATATGTCCCTTTTCATGGGTGGGGGCAGTGACCCACTGCACCAAATTAAAAGAGTCAATGATATTCAAAAAATCCTTGACCAAGGGTTTAGAGTCACAGCAGAGGTGAATATTAAAATCCCCAACAATTAAAAAGCGATCAAATTTAAGAGCAATGCCCGCCATAAAATCATAAAATTCATGAATAAAATCTTTATTAAATTTGGGAGGACGATAAACAAGTGCACACAGGACAGGAGTATCTAGGTACAGCTCAAAGAGCTGAAGTTCAAAACTGGAGACTGGATTCGATTGGAATGATTGTCGACATCGAAAGCAAGAATTGAAAACTGTGGCCAAGCCTCCACCTCTACCTGAGGTCCGGGGAGAACTAAAGTATGTGCAATCTGGAGGAAGAAGTTCAGAAAAGGCTACAGACTCACCACATTGAAGCCACGTCTCAGTCAAAAACAGAACGTCTAACTGCCTCGATTTGTAGAATTCATTCAGTATGAAAGTCTTGTTTGCTAGCGATCTAGCATTGAATAAAGCCATCCGAATGGAACGCTCCTGAATGCCTGAAGGACATGCACGAGCCAGGGAGCGGAGGTTAGTAAGATCCACGCCACGTCCGCGGGTTCGAGGTCGCTTGGGAAGGCCGACCGGAGGAAACTGATCGAGGCCTCCAGGGACAATAGGCAGGATCCAACGATGAGTGTAGTCCACTATCTTTACGTGACCGGAGGCATGAAGGTAAGCCCTGGCTCTGACACGCACACCGGCGCGCCTTCCGCGTTTTCTCGGGCGTTTTTTCCCAGGTACAGCATAATGGATGCGGCGCAAGTAAGCTGGTACAGCTGATTCAAAAGGTGGAGGAGGGAAATTATTCTCTTGTCCTCTAGCAACTTGTTTCAGAAATAGTTCATAAGACGCTTTGATGCTAAGAAGTGACTGGCGATCGTACACAAGTATTGCTGAGACATTTCTAAAAATTCCACATAGTAAAACAAACAATATCCAGATCCTAACCGACAGACGTGTCGCCGTTAACACTGTTAGCGCCATCTTGTCTAGTCTTGTCTGACCTATCACATCTCATGTGAGCAGTGGTGAAAGAAGAAAACTTTGACCCTTTCCATGGCTTTCATCTGAGGAGGATTATAAGAGTAGAATAAAAGTCTACATAAACATGAGTAATAAAATAATTTTATTGCTTAGTATTGTAATAGCACCAGTCTCTCTCTCTCTCTCATACACACACAAATCATCAAACTACTATTATGGCAGTATAAAATCTATTTTTGACCCTTTTGTACCCAAGCATGTAGGTGAAGCCACAAAGTCTAATGAAATCAAAACCTCTTCTTTAAATTGAGAATGAATTTACACAGATTAGGTACAGAACTTGTCTTTCATATTCATTAAAGCAGTCAATCATTTTGAAAACTCCCATGTTAAACTGAATTCTTCACTTTCATCGTGTCTCTGCTGTGATTTGTCTCTATGCATCATATCTTTAGTTCTCTTATTTTTGAAATAAGTTCATAAGCTGTGCTTGAACTGTTCGCTTGGCCAACGTGAAAATGCGAGAAACGCGAAAAATGACGCAAACTTGCGTGAGCTTGTGAGGCATGTCGTTACAATATTCAATTTTTTAATCGCTAATCGCTGTTATTTACTGTATAGTTCATAGATGAGTTTTGATATTGTATTTTCATGACAAATATTACCTAATACACAGCATTATTAATCTAAAGGGGATGGTTGTTTTTTTCAACAGGGGTGTATAGGTGTGTGGGGGGGGGGGAATTCCCCTGCATCCCCCCCTCCCTGCTTATAGGAAGTCTTGCTTATATTATAGCCTTGAGGCCCTAAAAGTTCCCTTGTTGTTCATTTACATCATCATGCTGGTGCCACTAGGAATCAGAGAAGACAAGGTTGTTGGCAAATATCACAATTTAGTTGGAATGCAAACTTCAAAAGGTTATGTCTTAAATAAAAAGGTATGGCATAAAAAAAAAAACAGTTCTGATCAGATCCACTGCTGATAACCCAGATTAACTGAGGTGAACCTTAGCATATGACAAAGACATATGTCAACTCTGTCAAACCTAGAATGTGCACAAGAGCTGCTACATTTCTTTTGAGCAAAGATAAAGATCAGACAAAAGACTAAAAAGGGTTGAAAGTTACCGCAGCAGTAAACATTAAGAGGTAAACCATGTAAACATGTGCGCTTTGACATCAACAGGCTTCTACATAGCGTAGGGCTGTACATCTTTTGCATGGATCAAAGCTATTTTATTAATTTGGCCTTCAATCCCAACTATAGGATTCTACTGGGTCTAGGCAACAACAAAAAAACTGCACACAGACTTAATTCAGTCAACTTTGGCTTTGATTACAGCACACAATGTGGTGGCCAGTTCATGGGTGAAAATGATTCCTTGTGTTACCAGAACCACCATTTCACAATCTGAGTCCTGGAATATACCCAGCCATCAGGAAAGAAAATCTCTATAATGTGATAAACTGATCGGTACATTCATGTCATCAGCTGGCTTCATTTTTTTGCCACATAACATTGCCGAGACTGGACCTGAGTAACTGAAACAACGCCAAATCATAACACTGCCTTGAGAGGCTTGTACAGTGGACACTATGCATTATGGGTGCATCACTAAATATGCTTCACTTCTTACCCTGACGCACACCTCTCCCTGGAATAGACACATCTGGACCTTAACCCATTGCTCTAAAATCCAATCTTTATGCTCCCTAGCAAACTGAAGCCTTTTTTTTCTTCTGACTTTTTTTTTTTTTTATGCGTTGTTTAGTGGCTGTTTAGTCCCAATCCAGTGAGTATTCATCAAATTGTGTCTGTATGGAAATGCTCTTACTTTCATATTAAACACCTCTGGTTTTAACTGTAGATTTTTTTCCCATGCACCTTGTAACACTCAGATTAGTTTTTAGAGCTAATTACATAAATTTGGGGTCTAAAATCTAAATAAGGGCCTATTACACTTACTTCCGGTATTGCGCAACCTTCGCGGAGCAAAAGACACGACACACGACAACAACAACTAAACCAAACCGACGTGTATTAAAGTGAACTAAAGATATGAACAAACAAACCAGTAAGGTGCACCAACAAAACAATATATATAACATATATACAACTGTAAACATCGTCAGTAATGTATGCGTGTGTGTGCGTGCATATGTATGAATGTCCTAGTCCGTGTTATTGTGAGTGTTATGGGATGGTGAACGGGGGAAATGGCTCGGTCTCACCAGAGAATGATGTAAAGTCCGGGAGCACGAGGAAACGGAATGAGATGGGTATTGATTGAAACCAGGAAACAATAATCCACGGAAAATCCAACCAAGCTCTCTCTCTCCCTCATTCAAAGTGCAGCGCGCTGTCTTCATTTCTCTCCCTGAGTAGTATGCCGGTCCCGGCTTTATACCGGCACCCGTGACCCGATAGGCTCCCCCGCGTCACGTCGGCGCATGCGCGCGAGAGCTTAACCCCGGAATCCAAAACACCGTCGTCATGGAGACAAAGATAAACCGTATAGGGGTTGTTAAAAAGGCCTGATGGTTAAATTTTTTTAATAACCACTTTATTTTTAGCCCAAATAACTAACCCCTTATGTGGCTGCGCTACATAGACCCCCCCCCCGAGCCTGCGACGTATGAGGTGAGGACCGCACTAGCACTTTTCATCACCACGCCCTTGGTTATGTGGGTTGTCCCCAGACAAAGGGTACTCCTTTGTTTTTTTTTTGGTTTGTTTTACAGTCTTTTTTTTTTTTTTTTTTTGGACCCTCCCACTGGGCGCTAGATCACCTGAAAAGTCTTGATGGGCAGAGGAAAAAAAATGGTGTCCGTCGCCAAACCAGCTCGCCCGGTAGCTCTGGCGCCTTGTTCTGCCGGGAACCGTAGTAGCTGGCGTGTTTGGCTGGCTGACTTTCTGGTAGTAATCCCTCTTCCTCCGCTATAATCCTGGCGTTGAACTGAGATGATCCGGTATGACGAACGCGAACTCTGGCAGACGAGCTCAACACCTTCTATGCTCGCTTCGAGGCTGCAGCTAAAGACGCTAGCGATGCTAATGCTAACGGCGCTAATGCTAGCGGCGCTAACGGCTGCAGAGAGGAAGACACTGCCAGCACCGGGAATGCGCTCATCATCTCCGAGCACGACGTGAGCAGAGCCTTCAAGAGAGTGAACACCAGGAAAGCAGCAGGACCAGACGGCATCTCAGGCCGTATCCTCAGAACGTGCGCAGACCAGCTAGCACCTGTGTTCACTGAGATATTCAACATCTCCTTATCTCAGTCGGTGATCCCCACGTGCTTCAAAGAGTCCATCATTGTTCCTGTCCCGAAGAAACCACATCCTGCTTCCCTCAATGACTATCGCCCTGTAGCCCTCACCTCAGTAGTGATGAAGTGCTTTGAACGCCTTATCAGAGACTTCATCATTTCTTCACTACCCGACACACTGGACCCACTACAGTTTGCATACCGTCAGAACCGCTCCACAGACGATGCAATCTCTCATCTCCTCCACACATTACTCACTCACCTGGACACTAGGAAAGGGAATTATGTTAAAATGCTCTTCATCGACTACAGCTCTGCTTTTAATACCATAATTCCCTCCACACTCACCACCAAGCTGGAGCACCTGGGACTCAGCTCATCTATAGGTCAGTGGATCTCCAATTTTCTGACTGGCAGACCACAGGCAGTAAGGATGGGCGGACATGTCTCAGCTACACTCACTCTCAGCACTGGAGCCTCCCAAGGTTGTGTTCTGAGCCCCCTGCTGTACTCTTTGTACACCCACGACTGCGTGGCCACTACCAACTCCACCATCAAGTTTGCTGACGACACCGTCGTGGTCGGACTGATCACCAACAATGATGAGTCGGACTACCTAGAGGAGATTGGAAATCTGGAGAACTGGTGCCAGAGGAACAATCTCCTCCTGAACGTCAGTAAGACAAAGGAGCTGATAGTGGACTTTAGTACAAAGCAGGAGAGGAACTACGTCATCAACAGGAACACAGTGGAGAGAGTGGACAGCTTCAGATACCTCGGTGTTCACATCACGCAGGACCTGTCATGGTCCTGTCACATCAACACCGTGGTGAAAAAAGCCCGGCAGCGTCTCTACCACCTCAGACGCTTGAGAGACTTTAGACTGCCCTCCAAGGTGCTCAGGAACTTCTACTCCTGCACCATAGAGAGCATCCTGACGGGAAACATCACGACCTGGTTCGGGAACAGCACCATGCAGGACAGACGAGCTCTACAGAGGGTGGTGCGATCAGCCGACCGCATCATCCGCACTGAGCTCCCTGACCTGCACTCGATCTACAGCAAGCGGTGCTGGACTAAGGCCAGGAAGATCATGAAGGACCTCAGTCACCCCAGTAATGGACTGTTCTCCTTGTTGCGGTGTAGGAAGCAATTCCGCTCCCTAAAGGCCAACACAGAGAGGCTGAGGAGGAGCTTCTTCCCGCAGGCGATAAGGTCTCTCAATCACACCTCCACACAGGACTAATAACATCTTTTTAAGCTCACAACACTGACTGGACAATCATGGACACATTCATACACACTTGCACTAAATATTTATACATCTGGACAATCGCACATGTCACTTTCACTAGTCACCTTTCATGCATATTTGCACAACCACTGACACTTTAAATTCTATATACATATATACTCTATCTACCCTATATTTCTATATTTTGCAATATTTTATTATGCCCTTATTGTACAGTTAATTTTACTAGTTAAATTTATTTCTTTAGTATTTCCTTTTTATTGATTATTTTACGTACAAGCTTTTATTTTCTTTTTAAGGTGACTGGCGGTCATGTAAGCATTTCACTGCATATTATACTGTGTATGACTGTGTATGTGACAAATAAAATTTGAATTTGATTTGAATTTGATTTGAGATGGATGTGTGACTGGGTCGGTGCTTTTGGGTCGTAGGCTGCTCCAGCGGTCCCTGGTGAGGTCAGGCAGGTGGTAGCTCCCGGGACTTCCCCCAGGTTTACAGGGATGTTGGGGTAGGGGCGTGGCCGATTTCCGTTTGCCCCTGGTTCCCTTGGCCCGGCTCCGGGTGCTCTGGCAGACCTCACACGCTTCCACATACCACCAGACATCCTTGCGGATGGTGGGCCACCAGGCACTGTCTAGGAGGCTTAGTAGAGTTTTTAGCCCCCCCCGGTGGCCACCTGTTGGCTTTTGATGAAAGTCTTTAAGGCACGTCTGGGTCTGCGATGGTGGGATTACCAGTTGGAGTGCTCCTCCTCCTCGGCACTCTACGATGTAGCGCCCCCTGGTGGTGTTCAAAGGTGACCCCCTGGTTCTGGGCCTCTCCGGGGTCCACCACTGTGGCTAGAAGAGCTACCTGGAGACCTTCCTGCTGTGGACTTTCCACCTCAGCCAGGTCTCTGGGTGGAGCCGAAGACAGCTCCGATGTCAGAGGTGGAGGGTCCGCCTTAAGTGGCAAGGCGTAGTAGAGCTGAGAGGTCGCAGAGGGACGTTGGGTGATGGAGGGTCCGGCCTGGGGCAGTGTAGAAAAGGGCTCTACGGCTCCTTCCTGTACCTGCTGGCTGTGTTGGACACCTTCCTTCAGCCGAAAATCTTTTGCCCATTTGCTGTTCTCCTCTGGAGTTGTGGTTGGAATCCAGGGTGACTGTAGAGGTGGAGATTGTGTTGACGCTGGGTTGTAGGCGTGTATCTTATGTACTGGGAGCGTGTTAGAGAGGCGCAGTTTTCTCATTTGCTTTTCCAAGATGACATCACGGTGCAAAAAACAGTCAGCAATTGCTTTTTCGAGTTTTTCCAGCGACTCTTGGCAGTAGTGCTCCAGCTCAGCTAATTTAGCATCTACTGCCTGCCGAAAACTGACCTCGCGGTTTAAACTGCTGTTTAGGGATTCTTTAAAATTCCTCTCTAATATATCCCCTTTTACAGACATAGCCTCTACATCCATCATACATTGATTAAGTTCAGTTCGCATTGTTTGTACTTTATCAGCAATGTTGGACATCTGACTCACAGTATCAGCATCAACATGTCTATCCGATATATACAAAGAACTAATCAATGAACTAGGATTACGTCTTGTCACAAATGCATATTCATCATCTACATCATCCAGTGTTTTACTACCAACAACAGAGTTGGCCCTCCCGGCCCTACTAGCATTAGCATAACGGTTAGCCCTAGCGCTAGCCATGTTAGCGTCTATTTCGCTCCACAAAGTCACACAACACCGGAAAATTACCCTAAGAAACAGACTCCCCGTACGGGCCACCACTATGTAACGCTCAGATTTGTTTTTAGAGCTAATTACATAAATTCGGTGTCTAAAATCTAAATAAGGGCCTATTACACTTACTTCCGGTATTGCGCAACCTTTGCGGAGCAAGAGAAGACACACGACAACAACTAAACCAAATCGACGTGTATTAAAGTGAACTAAAGATATTAACAAACAAACCAATAAGGTGCACCAACAAAATATATACAAAATATATACAACTGTAAACAATGTCAGTAATGTATGCGTGTGTGTTAATGTTATTGTGAGTGTTATGGGATGGTGAACGGGGGAAATGGCTCGGTCTCACCAGAGAATGATGTAAAGTCCGGGAGCACGAGGAAACGGAATGAGATGGGTATTGATTGAAACCAGGAAACAATAATCCACGGAAAATCCAACCAAGCTCTCTCTCTCTCATTCAAAGTGCAGCGTGTTGTCTTCATTTCTACCCGAGTAGTATGCCGGTCTCGGCTTTATACTGGCACCCGTGACCTGATAGGTCACCGGGGCTCCCCCGCGTCACGTCGGCGCATGCGCGCGAGAGCTTAACCCCGGAACCAAAACACCGTCGTCATGGAGACAAAGATAAACCGTATAGGGGTTGTTAAAAAGGCCTGGTGGTTTTTATTTTTTTAATAACCACTTTATTTTTAGCCCAAATAACTAACTCCTTATGTGGCTGCGCTAAAACCTGTTTGGCCAGGCTGTTTAAGCATCATTCTACAGTCTGTCTCTTGTTATATAAAGTCTTTTTTTTTCTTCTTTTCCTTTCTTGGGCGGTTTCATTTTGTGTAGACGTACAAGGCTGAGAGATATTTGGGCGGATCCATTTAAAGAAAATTGTATTCGAAAAAAAAATCATTCCAAAGGCCACCTGCATACACGTTCTACTTTAAGCAGCAGGAAATCTGTTCCTTTCATTCCTATAAATAATTTTACATCCTCACCTTCCAGGTTTCAGTTGTACATTGTTTATTTATTCATTATATTTGACTCCAAATTTCAGAAACCTGAAAGATACCAATCACTAGTACATTTTGGGGTACCTGTTGTTGTCGTCTTAAATGTAATATAAAAATTATTATTAGTTCAATAATTTTAATTCCTATATCATTATTTAATTACAATATTACAAACGTGTATGGTTTTACAAATATTAAATTGGATGTTAAGTCAATATATAAATTAACAACATTTCCTGGTAACTATATTAGATATTAGAATTTATTTACATTTTATATATGTACATTAATGTTTATATATATATATATATATATATATATATATATATATATATATATATATATATATATAGAGAGAGAGAGAGAGAGAGAGAGAGAGAGAGAGAACCATCAATGTATACACTAGTATGATAAAAACCTTCCTTATGTACTGTATTAGCTACATGAGCCTTTGCTAAAATGCTAAACTAAAGATGTGGGTGTTGAATACTAAACATGTACAGTTTTATTTTGCTTAGCTTTTGGAAAATTATGCCATACTTAATTCACTACAAACTCTTTCTCTCTTACTATCTATTACTTTTCATTTATAACAAACTGAGGACTTTTTCAGCTTTAAATTGCACTCTAGCATTGTAGGACTCATATTTAACATCTGTATTCTGTTTATACTAATAGTGGCAATATATAGTTCTAAAGTACCTTTGGGTTAACTAAAAAATGTAAATTTTTGGATTTTGATCCTCTCTAGTCGAAACAAGCCGAATACTGATGCGTGAAGCTTAAGGAAGGCGATGCTCACAGGGTTTTGAGGATGTTTTTGTTTTTAAGGGTTTGTCAGTAATGACAGTAATCACGCTTACCTTTATCCTCAAGCCTTAATTGTGTGGGTTTCTTGTCAGCACTTGGGACCTCTGGCTTCAGTGCTGAAAAACGAAACATGGTGCATTAGCTAGCCGTCTCCTTCTCTCCCACTTAATACTACAGACAGTGAACAGATACAACAAACAAAAGAACAAACCACATGCAAGAAACTTGCTGCAAATGCAGGCGCTGATTCAGTTTCCTGTGGGGGAAGAGAAGATGAGCCAGAAATCTACTCAAGCCTCTCACTAGGTTGTACAGTACAGACATTATGTCACACAACACTCCAAATACACCAAAGGCAAATGTCAGTACAATACTAACAAAGTTTGATCTTCACTGTGTGCTGCAGCATCAGATGCTATTTATAGCACAGACAGAAGCGGGAAAAATAAAAATAAAAATAACAAATCAGCAATAGTACAGGAAATGAAAGACACTGAAAGACAATTTCAGCATCATGATGCTTAAGAAAAATACAGCTAGTCCAGAGTTTCATTTAGCCTCAGAAGGCGGCTGGCTAACAAAGACGAAATTTGGGCCCAAATTAATCTGAACATCATGCCTGAAGGGCAGTTTGGTAAGAAGTCCTCTTTTCTTCATTTCGATTAACTCTAAAAAGAGAGCATCGTGTGCACATTTCCTGTAGAAGGCAGGAACCCGGTCCAGGTACGCTCCAGGCCTCCTGCTCACCTCTACAGAATAAGCACTATAGAGAAGGAGTGAGTGAGTGAGTGAGTGAGTGTGAGTGAGTGAGTGAGTGAGTGAGGGTGAGTGAGTGAGTGAGTGAGTGAGTGAGTGAGTGAGTGAGTGAATTTCTTAGCAGGAAGTCACTGATACTCTACATTGTTCAGTAACAGCAAAGATGCAGCCTTAAAAAAGTGATTTATTTTCTACATTCTACAACAAAAACAACAGTTAGTTGTTATTTTAAGACACAGAGGTCGGCCTTTCTGTAATAGTTCTTGTCAAGTGCATTTGCAAAATCCGTCAAGCACCATAATGAAACAGTCTCTCATGAAGGCCGTCCCAGGAGGACGAGACCTCAGCAGACACATCTCACCATTAACTGTTCAAAGGAGATTAATGCATTTTTTGGATGCCTTTGGCATTCCTTTACAATGTAGAAAGAAATAAAAATCAGGAACCATCATGGAGTTAAGAAATTGACGGCAAACTTTTGAACGGTAGTGTATCTCTCTCTCTCTCTCTCTCTCTCTCTCTCTCTCTCTCTCTCTATAACTCACTGGCCGATGTGACTAGTGGATTTCCGGAGTCACTCGACATTCAGACTTTTTACTCGCCACAGTTTTTTCTTCACCATGATACGTTAATGTTTGTTATATCTAGATTTACTTATAAATGACAGCATACACTGTATCACTATAGTAGTAGTCAAGTATTCAGTACTGTTAAGATCCCAATATAAAAACATGTAAACATGAACAGTATATTCTGCTTATTGACCTTAAATTCAAGCCTCTTACCACATGACATTGAAAAATAACAGATTCAGTCCAACTGAACTCATTCTGATATTAAAAATACAGCAACTCAGAACATTTATCATTTCGTTCCAAATTATTATGCAAATTGGATGTAAGTGTCAAACATTAAATGTTTAGTTTTTAAATTAAACTCATGGATGGTATTGTGTCTGGATCATTGAAATGAATCTCTGACACATGTGACATTAAGCCCAATTAAATGAAAAATACTGAAGAAGGTTGTTCCACATTATTAAACAGGCCGCAGGTTTCAAGCGATATGGGAAAGTAAAAGGATCTCTGCTGCCGAAAAGCGTCAAATAGTGCAATACTTTGGACAAGGTATAAAAACATTAGATATTTCATGAAAACTTAAGCGTGATCATCGTACTTGTGAAGACATTTGTGTCTGATTCAGAGCACAGACAGGTTCGTGCAGATGAAGGCAGAATGAAGAAGGTTTCTGCAAGACAAATTCATCAGATTAAGAGAGCAGCTGCTGAAATGCCATTACAAAGCAGCAAACAGGTATTTGAAGCTGCTGGTGTCTCTGGAGTCCCGCGAACCTCAAGGTGTTGGATCCTTTAAAGGCTTGCAGTTGTGCATAAACCTACTATTCGGCCCCTAATCAATGCTCACAAGCAGAAACGGTTGCAGTGGGTCCAGGCATACATGAAGACAAGTTTTTAAACAGTCTTGTTTACTGATGAGTGTCGTGCGACCCTGGATGGTCCAGATGGATGGAGTAGTGGATGGTTGGTGGATGGCCACCATGTCCCAACAAGGCTGCCACGTCAACAAGGAGGTGCCGGAGTCATGGGGAGAGAGCTGGTAGGTCGCTTTAGGGTCTCTGAAGGTGTGAAAAAAATACTGTATATTGACTGACCACTTTCTTCCATGGTACAAAAAGAAGAACTGTGCCTTCCGTAACAAAGTCATCTTCATGCACGACAATGCACCATCTCATGCTGTAAAGAATACCTCTGTGTCATTGGCTGCTATGGGGATAAAAGATGAGAAACTCATGGTGTGGCCACCATCCTCCCCTGACCTCAACCCCATTGAGAACCTTTGGAGAATCCTCAAAAGATCTATGAGGGTGGGAGGCGGTTTGATTCAAAACAGCAGCTCTGGGAGGCTATTCTGACATCCTGCAAAGAAACTCAAGCAGAAACTGTCCAAAAACTCACAAGTTCAATGGATGTAAGAATTGTGAAGGTGATATGAAAGAAGGCGTCGTATGTTAAGATGTAACATGTAGCCCTGTTAGGATGTTTTGGATTGAAATAGTTTTTGATTTCTTTAAATATGACCTCATAATGCTGCAAATTCAACAAAAGCCTATTTTCAGTTCTTTACAACCTATAAAATGTTTAAACTCTGTTGTGCAGAATAATTTGGAACAGTGTGTTTTCAGCTTTTTATTTTTAAAATAAATATTATCATTAGGAGGTTTGTTCAATAAAATTCAAATTATACCCTAATAGTTGATGACTAGATAATTATATTTAGTAACATTTGCATTTACTAATTATGAAAATCAGAAAAATATATAATTTGCATAATAATTTGGGATGCAGTGTATTATATAACATAATACTATGCATTGCTGTCATAATTCAATTAAAGTTTTAAAATAGGCCAGAGATAACAACTATTGGTATGTATAGATTTTTAGGGCCCCTCTCTATATGAATAAAGAGTGTACACTCCCCCCCCCCCCCCCCCATTTTTTCTAGATTCTCTGAACAGCTCATCACCACTTCATTAACACAGCCTACAACGATTTTTTATACTCCTACACACCAGTTCTACTCTTCGCTGAAAGTAAAAGTAGGAAGCGCCATAAACCGCTTTTATGTCCTACTCTGAGCTGGGAATATTTTCAGTCCCAAATTAACATTAAGCGCAGTTCCTAGGAGTGAATCTGGGATGCTTAGTAAATACGAGACCGGTCCTCATCTATGGAGTTTTTCTTCTCTGATATCACGATCAGATTCCAGAACTCAGAGTGAAACCGTGGTTCTGAAAGCATGAACAGCCACTACAGTGTGTGCTGGACAAAATATTTGTGCCAGACAGTTTTAAGCCAGGCACTGTGTCTTTGTGCATCATTATCTCATGGCTAGAACTACATAGAATAAAACAGAATTCTGAGAGCAAAAACTCTCGTCATTTCTCCATATAATCCGCTGCTACATTAATGTTATCACAGCGTTTCACTAGTGCTTGGACCATCAAGGTAGAATTTTTCCGAATCATGTCTGAAATGTTGCCCTCCCAGAAACTCCTTTAATGGCCCAAACATGTGGAAATGGCTTGTGGAGTGAGGTCAGGATTGTACAGAGGTGTGGCAGTAACTCCGAACCGAGTTCCTGTAATGTGCAAGTGGTGCTGGTGAATGATTGTGTGCAGTTCACAGACAAATACATATTTTCCACAAGTCAGGCACAAGGTATCCGTTGATTTTCATGGATCAGGCGTTCCACTCACTGAATGTTCACAGGAACAAATGCGCTGGATTCAGAGCCACCTCGGCTGGGATCATCATTCTTCTGTAAATGACAATCGCTTTTATGTCTTCATTCACTGGAAGACTTAAACTAAGTTCACTTTGACTTAAATGCCATTAATAATTAAAGCTGTTGGATTTCAGAAATTCGCCCTTCTGGTAAAAAAAAAATAAAAATGCTGACACATGAGCGGCAGACTGGATAACTGTGTGAATATGTGGAGTACAAGTGTTCAGGTGTGTATCTGCTGCATTAGGAGTCATTTCAGAAACGATATGTAACTGAAACCTTTATCGTGCACATCAGTGTGACCATCTAGTGATGGGCTGAGAATTCTTATGTCCTATAGCCAGCGCACCACTGGACCACTGACCACGTCAGGACCTCTGAAACCCTTTACAACAAATTACACGGAAATGGAAAAAGAGAAGAGGAGAAAGAGCTTATTAATACCTGCAGATTTGGAAGGTGGTTGTGGCTTCTTGGACTTCTGTAGAGAAATAAAGAGAACAAAAAATAGAGATCAGCCCATATTTAAACATATGCCGGCCCTGATTAATTTTGGGTAAATTTATATGTAATTTCTTTAAAAACCCTTGGGGGGAAATGATTGATAACCTTTATTCATGATGACTTTGCACTAGGGAGTAAATGTACTGTACACTGGAGCTGTGATACACACTGTACTGTATGGACTGTTTATTCAATTTGATTTGCATTATCATCATTTTTTATTTGATTCAATAGAACTAATATTTCTTGTCTGGTTCGTCTCAAACAGCTAGAATTCTTACAAGATTTGAAGAATTAAAACTACTTAAAGTATTTAATAAACACTGAATTGCTGTGCAGTCTGTGTTGGTGATTGTATAAATGTCCAGTAGGTGGCGGTACTGCACCAACGACCCATGAACTCAAAAACAAAACAAACAAAACAAAAAAGATAATCATGCAAAAGTGTTTTTGTGCAAAAACCTTGTCTCAGTATTGGGCAAATACAACTTCACAAAGATATATATATATATATATTTTACCACGCCATTATTTGTTTTGCAAAAATGAAGCCAAGATAAAAAAAAAAAAAAACCAATAGACATCAAGAAGTTATATGTTGTTTGTCTGAGGTTGTATTTGCCCAATACTGAGCTACGATAAGATGATTTTTATTAGGCCTTTACAGAAAAATACATCGAAATAAAAGAGTACACACTAATATGACTCTCTCCCAAAATATAAGGGAATTGGTTTGTATTTTTTTATTTAAGAAATGAAACACTCTTATAACAAGTAACATTCGTAAGTTTACCCAAATAATTCTATAAGTGTGAATCGATTCTGAATCAAAAACTGCTTACTTTAATCAATAGAATCTATCAAATCGCACAACTACAAAAGAAGTAAACTTTTAAGCAGCTACCGGATAATAACCTTCATACCATAATATACGTGTTACTTTGAAAATAATGATTCTGTCCAAGCTGATACAACTTCTACGCGTCAATTATCGTCTTGGCAACATCCACTGTTACGGCAGAGTGTAAATGAAAACACGAAACATCCACAATTTTTATTCTAGACTAATCTAAAACTTTTTTTTATGCATTATTAGAAAGAAAGGTTTGGAGTTTTGAATGTTTGTCTATTCTGAATCGGTAAAAACAATAAAGCAAATATTTTAGTTGAATATTTAGCACAGAAAGTTTGGATTTAGAAAAGGAAATTGCAAACAAATTCATTAAAATGTTTCTTGTTCTTCTAACAAGACATTTGCACAGATATTGTTTCACACAAAACAAGACATTTTTTATAAACACATTTAAAAAAAAAAAAAAAAAATCATGTCTAATTATCAAGAGGCTGCTTTAAGGTAAAAGGAATAAAACAAGTAGAGTAAAGGACTGAGCTCAGTTTAAGTCTCCTTACCTCTTCTGGGTCTTGTCTGGGAGTCTGCTTAATTGAACTTTTGGATAAAACGGTCTAAAAAAAAAAAAAAACATTATAGAGAAAATACTCTTTCAGAACTGGAAGTAAAAACGGCAGAGGAAAGAACATGAGAAACCAAATGACACAACACACCCGGAAAAAAAGCTGAGAGTCACAGCACTGTCCTGAGAAAGCACTGCATCATTTACATTAAAAAATTAATTAGGAATAAAACTACAATACATCATTACTAGCTAATAAATACAGTAAAACTTTGGATTGCAAGTAACTTGGTCTGCAAGTGCTTTGCAAGATGAGCAAAATTTTGAAATAAACTTTAACTTGATAAACGAGCAAGGTCTTAAGTAGTACGCATGCACTTTGTCTATGGGGTATCACATGATCACAACTCAGCCAATGGTTCTTCTGTCTCATGCTGCAGGATTGTGGGTAATTGTCTCAGCGTCACTCAAATAGTCAAATAGTTTCCTATAACATTGTGACCGTAACGTATGTTCGTAACGCATATTTTATTGTGTCCAAGACTGTTGTTTAGTAACTGTACTGCAACAGAAGTCGTTGTGAAGAAAAAAGTTTAAAAGGTTGTAGAAGTGCAAAAGATTAATCTTTTAATGACATCAGCAGAATCAACTGGTCACACTGTACCTCTTTCTCTGAATCTGAGACTAGCATCACAAAGTTGTCCGGAAAGATTCCCTCTCTGCCATTCACCTCTCCTCTCCACCAGCCCGGCTCTCCTGTATCCTAACACACACAAACACACACACACGTTTAATAACATCTCTGGGAGTGTACAGTATCTACTTTTAATTATCTGGCACCGCTGTCGAGTTACAATCACAGCGTCACTCTGACATCTTTAATCCAAAGCAGCAGAAACAAAACTCAGACTAATACTAGAGACTAATATTTAAGAAGCTAAATTGGTTGTGAAAAGTCATGGTATATGATAAACAGTAAGTAAAAATAAGTCAAAGTCCAGACCTTGGGCTCAACGAGGTGCTGTGGTGGGAGTCTAAGAAAGCCGTGTGTAATCAAACGCCCTCAAACACCAATGGACTGAAGCGAGTGAAAGCTTATTCAAAGCAGTGTGAGAGACTGAAACTCCTACACAGTTATTCTTGCTAAAGGTGGTTTGGCATGTTACTAAATTATGGGGTGAACTTATTTTTTCCCCACCTGGTTTCTGAATATTCGCTTGTATTTATGTATTTAAATCTGTTGTGTTGTTTGTTGTCACTTGAGGCCATCAGTGTTGAGACCAACACAACTGACATTTAGCCCTGATAGATAAAACCACAGTGTAGAACTGGTCTACTTTTATTTTCTTATTACTATAAGCTGGCAAAACTGTTAATAATTAATAATGTTTGCAGGATTTAAAAATATATGCTTTAGAGTCATTTTCGAGATCATGCCACATATTTTAAATGAGTGTATTTCACTAAAAAGTTCTCTCTATATCCATAATGGTGCACTTTCAAATTTAGTAATTATAGTAGTGTATAACTTCATACTAATTATCACATTACACAAATTGACTAAAAATATCTAGTATGAGAAGAGCGAAACAGTCAAACCTGGAGGAGACAACAACTAGTAAACACAAGAGAGCAGACAGTCTAACAACAACAACAACAACAACAACTCACCTTGCTTATTAAATGTACAGTGTCACCTTCCTTGATGTCGAGTTCATCCTGGTTTGTAGCTTCATAATTAAAAATGACCTTCCAGTATTCTTTTACTAGAAAAAACATAGAAAAAAAACACACAACTGTACTTTATAGTTTTTCCAAACATTAGTGCGGTTCCTGTTATGTCTGTTAATGTTATATATTATTTCCATTTAAACTAGAACAGGCTGATTATTCATATAAATTGAAACAAACTGCTTCAGCCAGGATAAAGAAACAAAAATGATAAAATAAATAAAGAGTGAGCAACAACAAAAACGCATTGCTCTGGCCGGAACATTGTTGAGTGTTGATGACACCCTATGACAGGCTCTAGAGGTTTCTAGAAAAGGGCAAATACTTTTCCACGGCACTGCATATAGTCAGATTGTTCCACTAGGATGAAACTGTGCCAGGTGGAGTTAAAGCACTTTCAAAATCATACTAACTTTACACTGATCTGAATAACTTTGAATAATAAACTTATTGTTCTTTCCTTGGTTTCTTTGTTTTACAAATACGACCCAATATATGTTCAGTGATACATTTTTATTTGTGTTATATTTTTATACTAGTATGTGGTTTTAAAAATTAATCTCCACTATAATGAGCCAGTGTATTATGATGTGGTGTGTGGTAAGCTGCTGGATCCAGCCTCGCTGTCCCTGACTGTAATGTTGGAGCCGTCAGAGCGGAACTGGAACTTTCCTTCACACCAAAAGCAGAATCTGTTCATTTGAAGCATTTCACAGCATTTACCTCTTAAGCTTTTTCTTATTTGCGTGTAACTTTCAGCTCCAACTTTTCTTCTTCCTCCTTTTCATTCATTGAAATTATTATTAATTTGCTCAAACAATTTCGCTGCATCGAGAAAGGATCAATATCTCTCCTTAAATTAAAAGTGAAGGTGTTTAATTAATATCGAGGGAGCAATACATGTGCAGAAACAAACACACTGTTAGCTTCTCCGCTTTGTTTGTAATGTTGCGCGCGGCAGCGTAACAGCCCGTTAATTCATGTACTGATGAGATGGACAAACTGCTCGATGCCCGTTCTTTTATTTGCTGCATCGTCAGGTTATAGTACAAACTTTCGGGTCGATCCCGCACTTAAATCCAACTAAAAACTACTGAAAAGAAAACAACTTCCCAGCTTACATCTCGCATTCGCGTTCACACACAGTGGACCTCATTATCCACAATGCATCTCCCGCACTAGACTACCGTAAACAGCGGTCGTAAATCAACCTCTCTCTCCCACAACAACACGCTCTTTGTTGGCGGCGTCCGTGTGATCGATGAACTCATCCATATGAGTAGGAAAGAGATGCAATATTATGGTTTCCGTCATTTTTTTAAAAAAATATATTTGCGTACTGACTGGGCCGGCCCACCGTGAAAACTCCCGGTACTCCAGATGGCCAGTCCGCCACTGTATATAAACCTTGGTGAAAATGCTACAGAAGAACTAAATCCGACATTGTGACCTCTTTGACAACTGACCCCTTGTTCAGTGGCGTCACTATATTAAAATTACATAATGCTGCCGGCTTTATGTTAGCAGGTTGTACAGCACAATTTGCAAGGTCCTCACTACCAAACAAAGGATTTTTTATTCATATTAAATGCTGTGATTAATGAATGCCATCCTAACGAATGAACATTGCAGGGGCCAGAAACTCACCTTTAGTTTTGCTGTCCCCATCTTTCTCCATTTTGTGAGCGTCTCCCGTGTTTAAGAGACTGGGTTTAGGGCCTGATGGTAATGATGGAATCGGCTGAAACGAAACATAAGCACACGTGTCTTTACTGCTGCACTTAGTAGACAGACAGACAGACAGACAGACAGAGAACTGAGCATACAGTACCACTTTTTCATGCTGTTTGAATACAGCACACAGGCAGATGTGGGAAGTATTTATTTTTTGAGAATGACAATTTAGCTCACTGTTTTTGTCTCTTCTTACATTCCTCACTTTTAAGGTATTGTGCTCAGTCGTTGAATACGACACATTCTAAAGAAACAGTAGCTAGGTGCATGAATTAAAAAAACTAACTGAAAAAAACAAAAAAACATAAAAACTGTCATGATCGAGTGCCTCCTGAAAAACCTGATCTAAAAACAGAAAAAAGCGGCACACAGGACTTAAGCAAACATTGGCAGAGCATGTGTTATGTAAAGTATCAGACAGCTATAATTAGCGTTTCATGATTCAGTGCCCATGGCTGTAAGACATAAGCAACTGACGGAGTCGAGGAGCAGCACGTTCACTAAAGCAAGACTGAACCAATCAAGCTTAATCACATCGCTGAAACGTCACTACGGCCACTTCATATCCAAGGGATTTTTTTTTGCAAAAGGAAAAAAAAGGAAATCTTTCTTGTTAAAGATAAACTTTGATATGTTATTAAATAAAAGCTATGCAATTAAAAATTTGTAACGCGTCTCAAACATAAAATTTTTATGGTTGATAAAAGTTTGCAATAATTAAATAAATACAAGTGCAGTGCAAAAGTATTAAAACCCAGGCTTACTTTATCTTTCTTTTCCTCGGAGTCAGACGACAGACGAGGCTTCAGCTTCACCGAGCCTTCACGGAAAATGTTGCCAAACCCGACGCCTTTCACCTTTTTTGGCTGTGTGATGACGCCGTTGCCAGGGTGAGGGGAAGCTGGACTGGAGATCTCATCTTTACTGTCTACACACACACACACACACACACACTTTGTTAACGCACACCAATAAGTTTTCTGCCACAAAAACACATATATTCTGTTGAGGCCTGGGGTCCGTTCTTCGCACTTCACTTGACACATCCGAGATTAATTGACACATCTAAGATCAGATTATCGTGCTAATTAAGATCTGGCTAAGATCTTCGAGCCACCTGTTGTTGATGAGTACAGCTGGATTGAGTTGTCTAGAATTATTGCACGTTCGTGGGTTGGTTTAAAAGGCGATATGCATCGACAGTAGAAACACTGATCACAAGCCCTTCGATTGGTTGACGAAATGGCAAAAGAACGGCTCAATTTATTTTGTAACGGGTGTTATGCGCTGAAATGAGAAGTGGAACGAAAATCATACATGATTCCAAACATTTTTTTACAAATAAATACCTGCAAAGTGGGGTGTGCGTAATTATTCAGCCCCCTTTGGTCTGAGTGCAGTCAGTTGCCCATAGACATTGCCTGATGAGTGCTAATGACTAAATCGAGTGCACCTGTGTGTAATCTAATGTCAGTACAAATACAGCTGCTCTGTGACGGCCTCAGAGGTTGTCTAAGAGGATATTGGGAGCAACAACACCATGAAGTCCAAAGAACACACCAGACAGGTCAGGGATAAAGTTAGAGAAATTTAAAGCAGGCTTAGGCTACAAAAAGATTTCCAAAGCCTTGAACATCCCACGGAGCCACTGTTCAAGCGATCATTCAGAAATGGAAGGAGCATGGCACAACTGTAAACCTACCAAGACAAGGCCGTCCACCTAAACTCACAGGCCGAACAAGGAGAGCGCTGATCAGAAATGCAGCCGAGAGGCCCATGGTGACTCTGGACGAGCTGCAGAGATCTACAGCTCAGGTGGGGGAATCTGTCCATAGGACAACTATTAGTCGTGCACTGCACAAAGTTGGCCTTTATGGAAGAGTGGCAAGAAGAAAGCCATTGTTAACAGAAAACCATAAGAAGTCCCGTTTGCACAGCAAACATGTGGAAGAAGGTGCTCTGGTCAGATGAGACCAAAATGGAACTTTTTGGCCAAAATGCAAAACGCTATGTGTGGCGGAAAACTAACACTGCACATCACTCTGAACACACCATCCCCACTGTCAAATATGGTGGTGGCAGCATCATGCTCTGGGGGTGCTTCTCTTCAGCAGGGACAGGGAAGCTGGTCAGAGTTGATGGGAAGATGGATGGAGCCAAATACAGGGCAATCTTGGAAGAAAACCTCTTGAGTCTGCAAAAGACTTGAGACTGGGGCGGAGGTTCACCTTCCAGCAGGACAACGACCCTAAACCTAAACCAGGGCAACAATGGAATGGTTTAAAACAAAACATATCCATGTGTTAGAATGGCCCAGTCAAAGTCCAGATCTAAATCCAATCGAGAATCTGTGGCAAGATCTGAAAACTGCTGTTCACAAACGCCGTCCATCTAATCTGACTGAGCTGGAGCTGTTTTGCAGAGAAGAATGGACGAGGATTTCAGTCTCTAGATGTGCAAAGCTGGTAGAGACATACCCTAAAAGACTGGCAGCTGGAATTGCAGCAAAAGGTGGTTCTACAAAGTATTGACTCAGGGGGCTGAATAATTACACACACCCCACTTTGCAGTTATTTATTTGTAAAAAATGTTTGGAATCATGTATGATTTTCGTTCCACTTCTCGCGTGTACACCACTTTGTATTGGTCTTTCACGTGGAATTCCAATAAAATATATTCATGTTTGTGGCTGTAATGTGACAAAATCTGGAAAAGTTCAAGGGGGCCGAATACTTTTGCAAGCCACCGTGTGCAAGATACTTTTCTTTTCCCACGTGAGTCAGTCCACGTCAGCGCTCTTTAACCAATCAGATGTGACCTCTCCATTTCAACCAATCATAACCCGGTGGGAGCGCAGCCTAAATCCTGTTTACATGAAATAATCCTGCTACCGAGCAGGTTCAAGTTTACGGACATGTTGCTATGACAGTAAATGCGAGATGAGCATCGGAGAACGAAACAATCCAAGATCAGGACAAATCCACAACAATCAAATCCACCTAACGGAGTTAGCGACGTATGAAGAACGGCCCCCTGGACTCCACTAGAACTCTGAGGTGTGTGTCACTGCAATTTATTGTGGTTGTATATTTCAAGTGAAAATGTAATTCAAGCATTTAAAATTCAATGCAAAAATATTCAAGTTAATAAATTGCTGTTCAAAAATATTTTCAGGTGTTAAAAATACAATCTTCATTATTTTTCAATCTTGTAAATTTAGGAATTTTATTTTATTTATTTTCCACAGACTGTAACATTACCGAGCGCAGGGGCGGGAAACCCGTCGCTTTCGCGTGTGAATGTAAGAGCGCCGGCTTTGCTTTTCATATAGTGTTTACGACTGAGGGGTGATTTTAACTGTTTATTGTGCAACTGGCAACCCAGCCTGTTAGTTAAGAGTGCTGTGTTCCGATCGGTAAGTAGTTTCTGGGAAGTAGACTGGACAGGGATCAGGAAGCACATTTTAAAGTACATCCCGGATGTGAAAAACCAACATTTTAGCCACCTGAATTTGTAAGATTGAAAAATAATAAAGATTGTATTTTTAACACCTGAAAATATATATTTTTTTGCAATTTATTAACTTGAATATTTTTGCATTGAGTTTTAAATGCTTGAATTACATTTTCACTTGAAATATACAACCACAATTTATTGCAGTGGCAAAAATTTCAAACATTGTAAATGCTCTAATGATTTTTTTCAATTCAGATCAAATTGCAATGCAGAAAAATTCTAACATTTTTATTGCAACACGTTTTTTTTCAGTTCATGTAATTCAACCTGCTATTTTGCTTTCAGGAATTTTGGCACTAATATACTTCCATAATAAACTCAACATACTACTGTATGCTCCAACTCCTTTCATTCACTTCATCAGTAGTTTGTGCTACAAGAGATCTTGTATTGGATCTTCTACACATGCCACCCTCCACTCCAGAAAACGTAATTTAACGTAGCAGATTTCAATTGCAAAAAACTTTTTTTCTCTGCTGTTTTCCTCGTCACTCCTAACTTTTAACTTTCCTCACTAAGATGCATTCTTACTGGAAAAGGAGGATAACTTCTACTTCCCGTTCACTCATCGTTTCGTGTTTCCTGTATGTGTGTGTGTGCACGTGTGTGTGTGTGCGGCGTGTGCGCGCGCGTGTGTGTGTGTGTGTGTGTGTGTGTGTGTGTGTGTGTGTGTGTGTGCGGCGTGTAATAAAGCTCTTTCACAACTTCACTAAAAACTTGATCATTCTACTGAAGGCCTATGGTCTGATGCACGAAACAACAACTCTGCAAAAGCAAAGCCTCCTGGGAAGTGACTCGTATTAAATCACAGTCACATATCAGACTAAACAGAGTGTGTGCAAAAGTGTAACACACTCAAACACGCCCCGAGAAACACAAGAGCCTAAGCTGAGGCGTGCTGTGACGTGCCCTGGCAGAGGAGTGAGCAGTACCTGGATCATCAGGAACATCGTTACTCTCGCCGTCCTCACTCGTCTCCATTTCTTTAACAAAGTTGCAGGGGAAGAGGCCAGTCTTCCCGTTCATGGTCCCGCTCCACCAGCCTTCCTCCACCTAAACACACACACACACACACACACAAAGATCAAGTTAAAATGTTACATTTACATAGTCCACCTAATATATAGTCTGAATGCGTGTGTGTATATATCTGCATACATAAACACACATACACATCTACTGTACCGTGTGTGTGTGTGTGTGTGTGTGTGTGTGTGTGTGTGTGTGTGTGTGTGTGTGTGTATGCATGCATCATTTGTGTTCAACACATAGCACAAAACATGCAGACACACGACAGTGCAGAGTTTCCGGCTGAAACAGTCCCTTACCTCCTCAGTGATGTCGATGATGTCGCCCACCTTCAGCCCGAGTTCGTCCTCGTTCTGCGGCAGATACTCAAACAGAACTTTACACTGACGCTTTTTTAATGGTTCTGCAATGCACACACAAAACAGAACCTGTGGTAAGGTATGTTTAAGTGTGATCCTCCCTGAATACTGTCAAGGAAGCTGCTTTTAATTAAACTAATACACACAGCCACACACACACACACACACACACACACAACCAGTTGGTCCAGATTTTTTTCCCATTTTATTCACAAAGCCTGAGGTGGGGGAGCGCTTGAGCAGTGTGTGTGACGATTCTATTGTCAAACTCCACTGACTGTTGGATCTTACATGAGGTGTTCTGAAGTTCACTTCTTCACTGGTGTCTTTAGTCTCCACCAAACAGGTTTTCTAACCAATAAAGATGGGGCGGGTTATCGGGGGCGGGGCTTGTAGGACGACTTTCTCTCTCTCTCACACACACACACACAGGGAATGACTGCTGTCTGGCTCACGGATTACATAAATTGTCTGAATAACGGATTATATTATTGAAAAAATAACTAAATAACTGAGTACTTAACTAGCGGACCTAACGCGTTAGATTACTCGTTACATCAAAAAAGTTATCCAAGTACTTTAATGTGTTACTTTGTAACGCGTTACACCCAACACTCCCAATAAGGCATTCCAGCAGGGTTGAGAATTTGGTCTTACTCTGCCACTGGGTCTCTTGCGGTCATTGAGTCGACCATGAACTCCTCTGTATACCACAGTATTCTAGAGGTAAATGTAAGGCCATCTGTACAACAGCTAAAGCTTGGTCGAAATGGAGTCATGCAGCAGGACAACGATCTGAAGCACACCAGTAAATCCAAATCAGAATGGCTGAAGAAGTAAAGAATTAAGGTTATGGAAAGGTCTAGTCAAAGTCCAGACCTCAACCCAACTGAAATGCTGTGGTGTGGTGGTGTTCTGAGATTGTAAATAAAAATCATCATCTGATCATAGCATTTTTACACTAAAATATAATAAAATAGGAAGGCACTAATGTTTACACATGGCTGCATAAAAGATACATCAAAACATTGCCTACATCATCACTATTAAACAAATTCCAGTGTGTTAGATTGATCATGCTGCCACTCCCAGCAGTTTAAAAAAAAAGAAAAAAAAATCATTCCCAGTAAAGCAATTATTTCAGAATATTTGTCTCTTACTTTACAGGGAGAGTGAATTGTCATTTTCAATATAGATTAGATCTTTAAAAAAAAAAAAAAAAGAAGACAGCTTT